>CM037843.1:18786199-20036199 GCA_021234535.1 Stichopus chloronotus
ACTTCTAAAGAAAAATGAATCTGAGATCCCCACAAATGAATATGAAGAGTGCATGCTGCCAGGTTAGAAATTTAATTATTCTTGTACATCACCGAATTGTGACTCATGTGTACACAAAAGCCTCAGTCACTCTAGATCAATGTCTTGAAACGACTTCCTATAGCACAGGTTTCTTATGAACAAGCAAGGCAACGTCATCGTACGCCAGACGGAAATATCATAGCGGAAAATGGAATCAATGTTTTTTGAATCACGAGATATCGGAGAAATGTGCTTATAACAGTCTTTACCTCAGTCTAACAAGACAATATCATATAGGATATAATCGACTGACAAAAGTACTGTATATAGCAGAGTTGTAGTGTCTTGAAGGCGTTTCAGTGAGAGGTCAAAGGTTTCTGTAAAAAAAAAAAATGTCTGACAACCTACAAGAACAGGAGAATATGATTCTCGCACCAACACTCGTCTCTACCTATCTCTCAAATTTAAGGATATCGATCTCCCTGAAAACTTACTGTTCTCTGGTGGAGTGGCGACGAAAAGGGGTTGGATTGGCGACGCTCTGTTATGTAAGTCCCCGAATATTTTCCAAGTGCCCCAAGAATGAATTAAAGAGGACAAAGACATAAATTCATCATGATTCTTGCATCGATTTAACCGATCTGATATGTCTAACAATATTGTTTCTTTTTTTTTCTCATTAATTAAGAAACTGCAGACATGGGATCTCCAAGTCTGGGTGCATGTAGCTTAGAAAACCCTGGAAGTGCCGTCTCCGGCCATCTATCTGGATTGTAAAGCTGGAAGTTTTATTTTTTCTTGTACTTTCCGCTCCGTTTCAAGACAGTCCTGTCGGCATTATTCCCTCAGCAATCTTTTTGCCCTTCACGACCCGCACCTGCTCGGCGGTGTTTGATATGCGCCATGATTATCACGTATGGTTTTATTGCCTCTTCATGGTAATAAAATAAATTTTCAGTGCTCTAACCGATCTCTCCCTCTCTCTCCTTCAAAGGAAAGAAGATAAAAAAAAAAGCTATAACCTAAAGGAAATAACACTTTCAAGAGAACGGTTTCCATTTGATCCAAACAGATTATGATCAAAATCGTATCAGGCGAGTATATTGGACCATGGAGGTGCACATCACTGATTGAATGTATAGTCTAGAACTATATGCCTCAGATCTTGGAATATTTCTTCAATTACTTTTAACAATCAATAACATACTTTTAACAATGGAAATACTGACAACTGAAGTTTTGGCTATTCTAGCTGCTGTTTATCCACTCCATAAATGGAACTCGTACAATTTTCAAAATAGAAAAAAAAAGTATTACTGGAAATTGCTACCATAAAATGATGTTGTCGTTGCTTCAAACTGGAGTGCATGACTTTACACTCCAACTCTAAAACAGAAACCGATTTCGTTAAAAGCTCGTAGAAAGAAAGTTCAAGAGATGGTGTCACAAAATCACATGCAGAGCAACTCCAGAGTATACGAGTGACCTCATAAAATACCCATTCCCTATAATTCCGAATATGACAATGCCCTGTTTACTTTTTTTTTTGCATTTGTTAAAGAAGACAAGAAACTAGCTGAGTTTGTTAAACAAAACGTGCATTGAAGATGTGCTAACAGGGTTCCAATTAGGCACATATTAAAACACTAAAATATATTCAGCCCTAACATTGTTTACCCTAAACTACTCTTAACAGTGTTTGTGTATACTACTTTTACAGGGAATCTTATGGGGCTTTTGCCCTCCTTTGCCCTTAAACTTGTTATGTTGACAATTCGTTCAAGTTAAACAGAGCAACGTGAATCCCAAATTGCGGTCATTAAAACATTAAAAAAAAACACCTCTCTCTTCTCTTTTTCACAACCCGGGTTAAAAAACCCTCTCTCCACCTCACAATATGTACCGAAAAGTACATTGACCTTGAAAGAGTTGGACAACGATACTCCTTGTGAAATTGACAGCTGAGAGAAGAATAGGACCGTTACTACCTGCGGTCTCGGGGGAGATAAAAGCAGACCGGAAAAAATACAAGAAAGCAGAAGAAATCATCAAGAATGCCACAAATTAAAAAGTATAGGTTTAAAAAGTAGTAAAATGGAAAAAAAAATGATCATAATCTTGAAATTTCCATCAACACAAATGTCTTTTAAACACTCCTGTTTGTGACCAAGAAAAATCTCTTTACTCTGTGCATAAGGAAACAAAAGTGGAAACGTAATATTAAAAACACGGCCCTTACATGTGAATAATGATGACTCAACGCATAATATATTTACATTGTGTGCGGAACGTCTAGTCTAGCAAGGCCAGGTGCAAACATGATATGCATCATACATGTTAGCAGTATAGTTACGAGAATAAGAAGTATACCAACCAACAAGTAACATCGTTAGTGCAGGCAACAAAGACCAAGAGTAGGCAATGGAGGCTGAGGAACCAGAGTCAAATGAGCTTCCAGCTCTTGGATTAGGGGACTTATCGCCAAATTTCTCTCTCTCACCACCAACTCCCGTCTCTCCAGACTACCATATTCAGGGAAACGATGATATTTCCGGACACAATGGAAACCTTTGTAACGATGACCTAACGTTAGGCCCGAACTCGCCTAACGAACAAGTGGGGAATATATCGTATTGGAAGCAACGTTATGAAGTACTTGACGGTCAACTTCGTACATTCCGACAGCAGGCACTAAAAATACGACAAGTTCTCGCAAGCAGGGTAAGAATCAGTTCATTTGAAATGACAAAACAAGCCTTCGCTCCCTCTGTTGGAAAGGCATTTGTTCACCTTGATAAGTGAACCATTGTAATGCTGTGCAAGTGTGTGTGTCTAGGCCAGGCTGTAGTTTTTTGGTTCGGAAGACCTAAAGTGTGTGTGTGTCTAAGACTTAAGTTTGTTTGGGTCGGAAGACCAATATAATATTAATAATGGCCTTATCCAAGGCCTAACGTAATTAAATGTTACATTTACAAGTAGCTGTAACTTGATTCCAACGCTGCAGGCAAATGTTGGAGTAAACTTCTTGATTAAGACAACTGGAGGGAGAGTTGGTTCAGATGCCCACATAGAACTTTTTTAAAGAATATGGGAGTAACTGCAGAATACCATTGTCAGTTTTGGAAGAATACTTTCTTAAAATGGTGCAGTCACAGTGGAATGATCTTGTATGCTTCTGTGCATGTTTTAGCGATACTGTGTTCCTATTAATTGATAGATCACATAGGTAGAACTTTGATCATTTAGCTTGATGAAGAAGACCATGTCCCCAAGCAGAGGCACGATCACGGTGCCACAGTGAGGAAAGTCACATGATCATGACATCATGTGAATTAATGAATACAATTTTGATCATACTGTATGAACCCAAAGGTCTTTTTGAGAACCATGCAGCCACAACGGTCACTTCCACGTATGTTATTATGATAACATACACGGGATTACATGGGATCACATTTGCAGTTACCGCACAGTAAATGACATGCTATTCATTTGAAAATTGTTGGAAGATAATTACGATACTTTGGGACCATTAATTTTTCACATAACTATTTTTGCTTTCTTATTTTATTCATGTTTTGTGCTGCTGCAGGATGATTTTCTGTTATTATTTTTTCTGTTTCATGCAAAAGAGTAAACTCTTGTCAGGTTCAGTCATGCCTTCACAGCATTTCTACAGCACCACTATGCAGGCTATAGCACAAATGACTTGAAGTTCCTTTGTTGTAATATTACAGTAGTATCACAAATTGGTCACCATGGTTTGTTAGTATATTTCTCTAGCCTAATTCATGGATGGAGCTTTTGTTTCACATAAATTTTTTTTTTGTTTCGTTTTGTTACTGGATTACTAAATTTAGACAAATTTTTTGCATACATGCAATTCAGGTAGATTGAAATATCCTGAAAGGTACTTCTGAGGTATAAAAGAGGAGATTTGTAAGATTCTGCTGATCATGCTTCAAAATAAGTTGGGGTGACAGCTTACAGTACTCCCTTCAAACTGCAAGCATAACTCTTGTTAGCCTATCCTTGAACACAGCTGTACCCATCTGAGATCTCTATACAATACAAGCAACTTGATCAACCAATTTGATATGTTTCAGGGATTATACTCTGCAAGGTTTGCTCTCCACAAACTACAATTGTAATTCCAGTGTTGATTGTCTGCTTCAGTTGATGAGTTGCCAAACCTTTTGCCAAAAAAAAAAACAAAAAAAAAACAGGGAATACTCAGATCCGGTACCATTTGCTTTAAGCTCCCTTGTTATTTGCTTTCAAAACTTAGCTAGACTAATGCGCCTACAGAACTGATACACAAATATGTATGCTTGTAACTCCTGAAATATGCTTGTCTAGTGCAGGAGTCTTCATTTTTTAAGTTGGTACTAATAGTGGATGAAGATATAGAAAACCCAAATAGGCATACTGCATGTCAGCAACAGTAATGTACTATGCATTACTAGGTCTACCTTATCTTCCTTGAAATGTACAGTGAACCTATGACCTAATAAAAAACTTTCAAAAGTATGTGTCACAAAGTTTTAAAGTGAATGGAAATGGTCCAACTTCTATCTTCATAGGACATTTTTGAGCTAAAATAAAAAAAAGTTGAAGCTTGAATTCAGTCAGTGTAAAGTGGTAGAGTGTGCAATAATTTGTTGTGTCATTCAAGATTGTACTACTCAAGTTACTTTGTTTTTTTAAGTTTTTGCTCTGTGTCATTAAATGCAAATTCTGTCTTAGTGATGTAGTTTTTCTTGACTACAGTATTTGCGCAAGATTCTGCAGTGTGCAAAAAAAAACAGTTAACTTTTCACACATTTTCTTTCAGAAAGAAACAAAGCGGCTAATGTGACTTGTACAGTACAAAAACTTTATATCAAAAATGATTGCAAAATTGATTACTTCAAATTTAGTTTCAGTATATCTCATCAATGGAACAATCTATGAAGGTGGGAGGTGGGGAAGGTGGGAAGGTAGGACTCATGAATTTATTTCAGGATTCATTTTCTGAAATGTATCTTCTTTCAATCCTAGATCTTAGGTACACTGAAAAGTTAAAAAACAACTTGCACTTTACTGTATTATTAAACATCCTACTGATACTGCTGCACCAGTGTGCAGTAAATCAGGAGAAACTTCAGTACTGTCAACATAGTTTAGTGGACTTCTCAGCCAAGTTGGATTTGAAGACATTAGTTGAAGAAGTTTAAAGATAAATTTCAAGTTATTTAATGGCTTACTGCAGTATGCGTTGAAGTGTAAAAAGACTTGCCATACAAAAACTACAATGAGGTTCTCTCCAGTCCCATTTTAAGTAGGTGCACAGCCCTTTTTGAACTTGATCTTGCTTTTTACCACCCACTTTGAAAAGTTCCCCACCTGGTTTGAAAGTTAAGCCCAAGCATTTGAAATTGTAATGATTCAATAAAGCAACCCAAACAAAAGCTACTGAGAAAGGATAGCTTTGTGTGGTGACTTTTTTTAGTTTTGGTAACTTTTATTAGTAATGTGCACACACATGTTATTGGGTTAATGATCACTGCAGCTAGATATACCACAAAGCTTGAACTCAACCCCATCTGTATTCTACAGTAAGTGTGTGTTGTATACAGTATTATTGTGAATTGTGTAATTGCAAAAGAGTGTGGGAAAGAAACCTCAAATATCAAGTGGTTTGATTGCTTAGAGAACATTGTGGATCATATTTATATCACTATAAATGTGTATGGTTTTCTCTTTCAAAGTTACAAGAATTAGGAGAAGAAAATAAAGAAGCAAAAGCTGCTGCACTCAAGGCCAGTGTTGAGGTTTGTAATTCCATATTTTTATGTTTTTCTTTGAAATTTATTTGTTGTTTCGACAATATACCTGCAGGTTTTTTGTGTGTCTACAGTACGTAACATGGAGTACAGTATAAAAGTTATACCTTTACATCCCCGTACTACACAAATAACGCGATGCATTTGCAGTATTGTTATTCAGACTTAAAACAAACCTATACAGTTCTATTGTTTTATCATTTAAACAAAGCACTTTACTGTGAAATCATGTCTTTGCTTCCTTGTTTGTGTACAGTGTTACCCATACACATATGTTATTAATTTGCTACATAACACTCATTAATATTATGCATTTGAATGGTCGTAATGTGTTATGTAAGTACAGTACGTTAGTAAATGTTTAAAGGTCTAGAGAAAATGTGCCATTTCAGGCTGATTGGTTTTTATGCACTGTATGTGCAAGAATTTTTGTAGTCACATTTAATCTGTGGTAGGCTCCTTACTATTGCACTACGCAAACGCACTAGCAGTGAAGTACCGTCGCTTTTAATTATCTGTAGGTTCAAAAGTTGAGTTGTGAAATAAAGAAACTGAAGAAAGATCGGTCAGTTTCATCCAGTAATACATCAGCAGAAGATGGATCTACAGAAGTGGAACATCTTAAGCAGGCACTGAAAGAGAAGGAAGATGAAGTCATCGCACTCCAAGAGGAATTGATCAAGCAGGTGAATACAGACTTAAAGAGGTGTAACAACAACAATTAATAATGGTCTCAAAATGCACAGGTATAGTTTTGTATACAGTAGACTATGTTTCAACACTGAATTCTGGTCGTTAATAACACTGCAGTGTGTATGGAATATTTTTATTTCCTTCCAACATACATGTGTGTTAGCACATGTATGTTGTGATAAAATATTTCATTGCATGAAAATCTTCATTGAAGATGTAATAAATTATCTTCAGAAGATTACAATTTAGAGATTATATACTGTGCATGCAAAATCTAACAGGAATTGTTTCACTGCAAATTGATTTGATCATATTTCTTTCAATTAATGGTATCAGAAGCTGCATGAATGGGCTTTACTAGGAGATACTGTACTGTTTCTAGTACAGTTCAACGCAAAATGTTCTTACAGGTACTGCACTGTTAGTAAAGTATTCACGATAGTTCACAGACATTGGTGAATGCAGTCAGTGTTGAGCATGAGTAATACACATCTGTTGTGCAGGCTAGCATATTGTTTGTTTCTTTGTACAGTAATTGAGATACTAACTGTGCAGTACTTTTGAATCACAAATGTAATCTTATGATTGAACTAAACATTGTTAAGAAAGGAAATAATCGGCAGGAAGGCATTGGCAACAAATGTAAATTTTGTTTTTTGTTTCATAACTTGACATATTTTATATTATGCAATTATTCTCTGAAATAATGGAATCTCAGCAGGCCTACTTTAATTAAAGTAGAAAGTGCAGTGTTTCCTACTGTGCCCATCATTACAGTATGTACTGTATGTTGTCAGCTGCAAGTTTCAGTGTGATGTACTAAGTATATGTGCCAAAATATTTTGATACAGTGTGAACAATTACAGTGACATCTACACATACACTGTATACAGGTGTAGTACCCCTTCTTGTAAATTTTATCAAAATATTGTAGAATTCCATTCCTATGTATGTATAGTACCTCTGTACATAATACAGTACTGTTTCTCCAGTACAGTTAATGCCATACAGTATGCTGTTTCTGCAGTACAGTGTTACTGTACTAGTTTTATGTAGCCACAATGTGCCCCTTGTCATGTATAGACAGTGCAGTTCCCAAGATGTTCATATAGCAAGTGACTAGTTAATACTTAATAGTCATGTCATAGCTACTGTACAGGTATGTAATTTTGGCTATCTTTTGCTGATCACTAAGCAGTATAAGTGGTATGAAACTTGGTGGATGCAGGCCAATGCATTTTAAGTTGTAGTATTTACTGGTAGTCAGGAAAGATGCTTAACAGATGTAACTACTGTACTGCAGGATGATCACTGACAAATCTCACCACATGAACGTGACCTGCATACAGATACTTGAGCACTACACAGCATTCAACCCTCACAATTCAGAACATTTTCTACTGCTCAACTTTTGCCTGCTCTCTTGTGAAATGTATACTGCAAATCTGTTTGTGTAATAAAATTATGTAGTACTGTGTAAGCTACATTTAACTACAAATTTCTGCAAATGTAACTGATCGTCACTGTACTGTAGTTAATCCCAAGTCAAATTACACTACTGCAGCTTTGTAAAGCATAGAACCTACATTGATATGAATAATCACTGTCCTTTTGGGATGCACCTGATTGGTCTCATCTTTTATCCTCTTGAAGGAGTATTTGATTCTACTACTAATTACCTGGAGAAGTTTATATCCTGCACCAATCACTGATTTTGCAAACATATGGGTACTGTGGGATCGTACTGGATATGCAGATTAATAATTGTTGATGGAGCCTGCACTTTCTGGAGTCTGTGTATAAAAGGATCTTGTTACCTTGGTTTATGATACTGTATGGTATCATGTTATCACTTGCCGTAATTGATACCAACTGACAAAGTACTGTAACCTTGTTATTTTTTGTGTTAAGGTTATTGTAAGTCAGGGTGTAGAGTGTGCTTAATACAATTACCCACAACATACTAGAGAAAGGTAATCAGAAAAAATGAAGCTATAACAAATTGTTGTTTACAAAGTTATCTACACTACCATCTCTACCATCTGGATGATATTAGGTTTTAGAAAATTCTTGAAAAGTTTTAGTCTTCATTGATCTTTCGGAAAGTTAAATCCAAATCACTCCATGAGGATGAATTCTATAGTCAGTCAGGGGCCTTTAACAACTAAACGTATTATTTTTGATAGGCTGTGAGTTTGTTGTGTAGTCACAATACAACATTTTGCTTTACATGTTAATATACAGTACCAGCATGTATCTTATGGTATGTATAGTCATGACAATGAAGTTTTTTGGTCGCATACCGTATGGGGTGTATTTTGGCACAAATCCACTGCATGTTTACACAGGATCTGAATTTCATGAATTTGTGATTTTCAGAACGAGATCCTGACATGGTTGATCAGTTACTGTACCATGATACCTGATACAAACACTGTTGTTATCGCAAGTGTTGTAGTTAATCATACTGTATATATGTTTCATTTCACCAGGAGACTCTTCATCAGGAAAGCAAAGCAGCGGTTGAAAATAAGGTGGATGAAGTTAAGTCTTTGGTGTCAGAAACAATATCAGAGGTGATTGAAGAAAAAAATTAAGTTGAAATTTTGTGCATGATCTGATATCAGTTGGTGATTAATTTGTTTATTGTGTATACTGTACAGTGAAGTATACTTAATGTCTCAACACACACTGTACTGCACATTGTAATCAAACATTTGATAGTCATTTCTTGTGTCTTTGAGCAATTGTTTTTCCAATAGATGCCCGCCAAGAGTAAAAATGAAATTGAAAAGTGAAAGGATTATGCTTTGTCAATAAATAATGATCTGTGCCTTTAGGCAGTTTAGTACCCAGGTATAGTGCAATACTGTCCCTCTAACCAACAATTTATTTGCAAAGTTCATTTGACAGTATTGTACTATAAACTCATTATATGCAGTAGGCTCCCCAAGGCTAATGCTCATCTTCTGAAATGAAACATTTTTTTTTAAGATAGTGCTTTGTATTAGTCCAACTGACAGTCCTACTTACAACATCTTGTTTTCATTGTATGTCATGTTGCTAGAGCTGATTGATGATCATGATACTAAGTGAAGAATTAAATCATCTTTATCCAGTTGAAAATTATTGCATCATAGTAGTAAGTGTCTTTAGACTGTCTTTTCTATTGAGTTTAGGAGTCAGTTAGCATTGCACAGGACCACTGATCCCCACTTGCCTAGCAGCAGCCCAGCAATATACTGTAAGTACAGTGTGTGTCACAGACAAGACGTTTGATCATCTCTCAAATCCGAATTTCATTTAGCAACTGCAGGTCAACTCAAAAAGTCTTTGTGAAGTAAAATTCAAATTTAGTGGGTCTTCACCCTGTTGTCCCAATTACAAACTTGTGATAGTTATGAAATAGTTTACATACCTGAGAGTCACTGTAGATTCTTTACAAAATGAGCCGTAATTTAAGGATCCTTTCTAATTTTGTTTAAAGCTGGAAAAGGAGCTTAATGGTTACAAGGAAGAGAATCAAGAAGCGGTGAAGATGATATCAGTTCTGCATAAGATATTAGAAGGTTTGTGAATAGTTTGTAATGCTTTGTTTAATATATTGACATCTTTTTAAATGAAATGGTAACAGTGTGACTACAGAAACGCTGTAGTAAACAACATAAATGCCAACACCTCTGTAGATATGATGTAGTATCGTTGCTGGTTAGTTACATTAATGTGGATGTTATTGTTCGAACTGGTAACCGAGACAAAATTGTATGTACTACACTAAAGCTGGAAACAAAGTTTAAGAGCATGAAAGTCATTTGGAACTGTATTTGTGTTGGTTGATAAGTTCAGTGACAGTCATATTTCCTTAACATGGCCACTTGTACACTATTCTGTGCACAGCTTAAAGACCTACGTGCAGGCACTTAATTGTCACTTTCATAAATGCAACTCTTTCACTTTTGTATCTGGCTAAATATTGATATGCCCCATCTGCCTTCCCCAAACATAGAAGGTACTTGAGAAAGTTACTCTGAACTTACTGTATGTATAATTTGCTTTTTTTCTCCAGCACACAATACTCCTTGCCCTGTCATTCTCAATAGTGATGGCAAATGGGAATGGTCACTACCTATCAGGAATAGCCAATCGTCATTTCCTATGATGGAGTCACCAACACTACCCAAGATTAATTCCTACAACATCCACGACGGGAAAAGTAATCCATCAGACGATCGTCGCATGAGTGTGCCGTGTCAGATTCCAGATGTTATGGAGGATGAAGATGATGCTTTTCCACCGGTCGAGGAGGGTGATCCTGGTATATCCACCCTTGACAGTAACACCTGGCCTCGTACAAGGAGCAAGCTGCCCATTGATGATTCATCTATTGATGTCTGCGATTTCATTCCATATCACCTGCTGAGCTCTGAAAATGCTGATGCAATACTTGATACAATGTCTGACAATGTGAAGGAGTTATTGGGTGCAGTCTGTCCAATGTCCATACCAGGAGAGTATCTCCCCGAGGTTCTTCCATGTGATGAAGAGAGCTGGTTCGGAGATTCCCTCTCAACAGAGTTGTTGACTCCAGGAGCATCACTGGATGACATTGATACAGACAACATTCAGACCACATATCCATATAAGAGAGTTGAGGATAAACCAATACCAGGGGACACAAACCACCAATATAACGCAAATTCAAACAGTTATGTGCCCTCTCTGTTAAATACAATTGCTAACTCTGTGACTGCCACAGCAAACATTCTAGATACTCAAAACATAAAAGAATCCAATGATGATTACGAGGATGAAACATTTACAGGTACTCAAAGTGAGAGAGTGGACAAAGTCATTTCTGAACCCACTGTTGCAAAGGAAGAGGTCACAGCAGTAGCTTCCCGTTGCTCTTCTCATGAATATTCATCAGCTGATGGTGGTGACAGTTACGTAGATGAGCAAGCTTCTTCCTGTTCATTTGTAAGTGGTGACTTCAGTCGACTTAGTATCTCTTCAGAGAAAGGCAAGGTCAACAAAACATCCATTGCAAGTATTAATGATAGCAAGTCTGAGTCTTTGTTGAAAGTCCAAGGAAAAGGGAAACTTCCTTTGGCTTCAGCAGAAAGTTTGACAATTCAGTCATCAAAAAGCTCCTCTGAAAAAGAGGACCAAGAGGTTGCTGCAGAAGTCAGGCATGAGACAATTGAAAATGCATGGGATGCAGATTATGACGAACCACCAGAGGAAACACCAGATGATTTTTTCACAAAGGATGATCCAAGCTCATCCCTCAGATCTTCAAATACTCAGAAACGTCAAGTTGCCCCACCACCTCTCCCAAAACACAAGACGTCGACTGTCGTGAGTGATTTCTGTCGTTTTTGCATTTTTTTGTAGTTTTGCCTAGTTTTTAATATATTATAACCTACCATGTGTCGTGAGACTGCTATCAGTGAGTATGCAATTGTTTTAAACAATAGGAAAGTGATGGTATTGCATATTGGGTGCTCTTTCCTGCTGTTACCAGCATTTCCTCTCTCGTTCCTCACCCTACTCCATAATTCTACTTCTTGTGGCTCATAATATGACACTCCATTTTATCAGTGTCAAACTCTATTACATAAACTTACTGTTCAAAAAAAAAACTCTTAAATTACAATAATTTTCATCAACCAGCAGTTTGTAATGTATGTCAGATCATGGAATGCATTTCCTGTAGTATGTGTTCTGCTCATTGTTTTCTCGCCTGGCATCAAGTTTGCTATAAAGGATTGTTACACGTTCCTTTAGGTTTTCTCACTGTTTGGTATGGCTTGCAACAAACCAGTCCTCTGCATGTTCTTAAATGTACTTCCAGTTCAATCATTGACATCGTATTCACCATATCGGTGGTACTGCAGTAGTTCGTACAGCGTGCAAGTTATTGTACATTCCTAGGTACTAAATCATTTCATGTATTCCAGTTAATTTGCTTTCTAGTGTGGTAAATGGTTTGTCTGTTGTGAAATATTTATTGGTGTTGAGCTTGGAGGAGATAGTAGTGTACGAATCAGGAAGTGAGAAAGTAGAGAGAGATTGTGTGCATCAGACCGAATAACATTGCCAAACAGTGTATACAGTACATGTGTATATTTGGATGTATGTATATTTAGGTACCAGTCCCAATAAAATGCAAAAGCTCAAAAAGTTGGTTTGAAGAAACTCAATTTGCAAATACGGAGGTGCATATTTTTTCTCATGAATATCAAATGAATTGATTTTGGATGTGAGATATCACTTATGTTTGATACCACGGAATCTATGCCATTTATTCAATCATTATTTTCTTCATTTTCAACTTTGTTGTACAGTATTCTGCTTTTTTTTTTCATCCTTGCTGAGTCCATAGTGTTCAGCAATGATGTTGTCCTTCATAGGCCAGAATACTACGCTCACAAAAATTGTAAAAGGAATCAGATTCACATGATGACTGGAGCCATACTTCATGGTCAAATGGTATCCTCAGTATTGTAAATTGTGATTATGTTCATACATTGTCAGAAGTTGATCCGTCACTTTTAGGCTCTGTGTGGGTCAGCAATAGCTACTGTAGTGCCAGTCAGGCCTGACCTGCCTGGCTACATGCCTCCTCACAGTTCAATGTTGATGGTTTCATCAGTTAACTGTGTTTGTACAGAGCTCGATAGCAGTGCTTGTTCAGGTCCTGCCATAGTTTGCGGATGGTCATTACTCATTTTGGAATGCTTTTCTTTCTCTTTCAGGAGAAGAGAATTTATGATGTGGCAGAAAATGGCATTAGAATGTCTTCCAGTCTTGAAAACCTGATGACAGTGACCAGAAGTAAGTGAACATTAACTGCAATTTACGCTGGAATTTTCAACAATGGTATTGAATTACTGACATGATACTTTGTGAAAGTTTCAATGCACAATCCAGAAAGAGATTTGCCGCTGACAAAAATTGAAATTACATAGGAAGTAGGGATATTTTTCTTTTGTTATCGGTGAAATTATATTCAAATAGCATGATCCAAGTGGAAATAATGGATTTTTAAAAGTAACATCTATTCAACATTGGTTTGTTGCATTGTGGAGCATTATGGAAACTCTGTGATGCCACACAGCCAAAGCAAGCTTCATTATCCTCTTTATTTTCTGTGTAGTCTTTGCCATACAGAAATATTTTAAAATGTTTGACCTCAATTGTTACACAGTGTCTCAAGAATGGAAGCTCCCACATGGAAGCTTGAAAATGTGACAGAAACTTTTTTTTGAAGAAATGAATTTGTAATGCATTGGCTCAATAACCACTGTAATACATTGTGATGAAGTGTTTTGCTGAGAATGCAAAGTAAACACAGATTCTTGTTTGAAACCAACATTACTTTGTGAAGGGAGCATGGGCAAACCTCAGTTGTTATATGTAATGTTAGTGTTCTGTTTACTCTATCCCAAGTCCCCTTGTTTATGTATTAATCACTGTGATCAAGTGCTGTAAGCCATGTGGTAAACATCTTTAACAGCGCAACACATTTTTGCACTCTGATTATTCATTATAATCTTGGTTGTATTAAAAGAAACATGTTATGTTCAGTAAATGTACAAACACAATTGCCACATTAAAATGCAGAACTGAATGGTATGCTAGAGATGTGGGTTGCTGCGCTTTAGTACAGTACGATACAGCACAGTACAGTGGTTACATAAATTACATTTGCAGTAAAATATGATGAATGCATGTTATAACTCATTTGTGTGATTATTCTTCCCAAGGATAATATTTTCACTATAATAAGCATTTCATCAGTTACTTCTTCAACATCAATAAAAGGAATTTTCATCAGTCTAAAAACATCATTGAAGAAGAGTCAAGTCAACAGCAGTACTGTACAGAGTACTGGAAATTGGTTTACACAAACCTTTTCTCCGACAGTGATGTTAGGTGTATGGTAAAACTGTTTTGAATTGAAACAAATGTAGTGTTGTACAATGATGGCCGCAAATCATGTCACAGAGGCTACAAAGCAAACCTTCACATAACAAATATTAAAATAACATTAGAGATCATTAGAAATGATTCATGGTTGGTTGTTTATTGGTTTAAAGGTCGTGTGACATGAAAATGACATTTTAGAGTGTGTATTTATCACTGAAATGTTGTAAATAGCCACAAATTCCATCAAAATCCATCAAAAATTGACAATTTTAGAAGCAAATTCTCATGTCTCACAGCTGCAGGGTGAATACACACTGACTAAGTATACAAAGTTGTGATGTCAAGAGGTGGACTCCCATGATATGTCTTATGTTAATCCTTTGTTTTCTTAACCTGTTAAGGACATTTTAGAATTTTATATGCCCAGAGGGCTTTTGCTTTGGAAACATATTCTCTTACTCAAAAATATTGATGTCACTTATCAATATGAAACTCAGTAATTGAGTAATTAGGAGATGATATATATATATATATATATATATATATATATATATATATATATATATATATATGTAGACAAATATATATATATATATACACCTTTTCTTGTAAAAAAATTTTGTGCTTCAAAATTGTCATATTTGTTAACATATTTATATTTATATCAAATGGAGCATACGTGGATTTTCACATATTATATATATACTGTACATATATATGTAGACAAAAGAAAATACTGACACTGTGCAACATTCCACATCTTTGGTTTTGCATTTTTATCAAAATTTGAAAAGTCATATCTCAAAAATGGTAAAATATAGAAATAAAAGTCCAACAAATTTTTACTCAGGGTTTTAGTTCGCAACTTGTGAGTGAAGTCAGCTCTTTTTTAGATGCATGTCATACAACCTTTAAAGGGAAATAGGGCGTTTGTTTCACAGGAAACATCCATATTTTTAAAACCAATGTTTGTGGATGCAGAATGATAGATTATTTAAAATAAGGAAGGACAGTAGTCTTCTTTTCAAGAAATAAGTTTCTCACAGATAGAAACTCAGTTATTTGTTGTTCATCACGAATTTGTTCACCCAAACTTTTCAAAATTCAAATGATGCATCTTCCGTTTCTCATCACATGCATAATGTTTTGAGGAGATGAAGCTTTGGCAGATGTTTATTGATGAGAGTGAATGGTTTAACAATGACTAAAGCTATTTCTCTTATATGTCATGTTGGTGTATTCTAAATGCCCTATTTCCCTTTAAGATGGGCTCCAACTACAGTTACAATCTTTCTTCCGCCTGAATTTAAACAACTAAACTACAGTACATTAGTTCTCTGAACAAGAAAGTATATGCAGTACAGAATATCATTTTTTTTCTTGATCATGTTTCCTGAATAATTGATTCATGTTTGTATTGTGATTGTTCTGTGTTTGTTTTTGTAGATTTTGTTTATATTGCTGATGTAATTGTTTTGTGAATTGGTATCGTTTCTTGCAGATCTGATCTATTTACTTTATTTACAATGTGAGTATCTGCTGTAGGGTGCTGTGTACAGTATGTCCTACTTTAAAGCTTCAAGCCACTTTTCCTCTGTATACTGGTGCTTCACACAACACTGTCTGTAACATGGACATCTGTTTACACAATGAAGTTACAACTGATGTTTTAATTACCACTTTCGACATGGTTTATTCACTCGCACTAATCTTGGCTAATTCAAATTATTGTTGGCAATTATCAATTTCATTTCATGCAACATAAAACTTCCTTGAGCTTTTTTAAAATGGGTGCTTTATATGTATGAACTTATCTTTGTTAATTGCACACTTTCTTTATCAATTCATACATGGGTGTACACTTTACTAAGAGCTTTGATTTCAAAATGTTTATTGCAATGGATGAAAATGGAATTGATTCCTTTTTATTATTGAGTCAAAAAGGGTACTGATCCCACTTCTTGCTAATGATATTCACTGCTTTGTTACATAATGCTTGTCTATCTTCTCGTCTGTCTCTCTGTCCCTGTTTGTCATTTAACATTTGCATTTTTTCATTGTTGGTAGAGTTAGTGTCTTTTAGACAGTTATCTTACATACAGTATCTGTTGGACTTACAGTAAGTCATTTCTGTCTCTCGGCACTTTGTAATAGAGACACAATGGATCATGGATTCTGGGCATGTTATTATGCTTACAATTGTCTAAATTCAAAACTGCCCTATTAATCTGATGCTCGGCATCATGAAATGTCAACAATGAAACACTTCATTTTTGATTTGTTAAGCCTTCACTGTGTTGGTATATTTTCAGTATGTACTGTATTCCATAATAGACATGGCTTGCTTGTGCTTTCATAAAATCTGCAAAATGATAATATGATATATGTAATCTGAATAGAAGTGGGCTTTTAGTCTACATCACCTCCATTCTTTATAATCTAAAATAATTCACTGATATCTTAAAGCTTACTCTGTCACTCAGTATGTACTGTATAGTAGCTAATTCCCTGTTGAACATAGTCATATCTGTCCCTTAGATACAGTACAATGTCAGTGGGGATTTTCCATTGAGGTAGACAAATATTTCTATGGGGGTTTAACAATAGTCCGTGCCACCACCCTATCGGCAGAATTAGAAAAATGCAAGTAGGCTGCCTGTATGCAAATCATTTCAGCATGACGAAAATCGGATCAGAAAAAAGAAAATCATTGATATTGCTTCAAAACTTGAATACTCCACGAAATGGCACAATTTCATGTAAACCAAACTATATTTCATACATTCATTGATGTTTAAGATGCTAAAGTGTGTGATGAAAAGAAATACAAAAGATCGTTTAAACCCTTGCGAAAATTTTTCGGTAATCATATCATAACATGGTGACGTGTATAGCATATAGCCTAACCACCTCGGCAACCACGCAATTCATCGTCACCGTTTTTAGTTCAGTAAGTCCCAGACATTATTAGGTTCTTGTTTTCACTCCCTCTTTTTATTATGTTACATTATGTTTCTTTCAATGTGTGACCTCTAAAATTAGAAAAGAAAGAGATGAGCGAAGACCCTAGATTACTACTAAGTAGCCTTGCCCTACAGTACGGTACTGACTACGAGCCAGCTGCCTGTGCCTATTGTGTTCGTTAGTTTAGTCGCGTAACTGCAAAACATGGGTAGGAGAAAACCACAACTATTGTTGACTGACATCCTAGGAATTAATGTGGGCGGTTTTGAAGGCCACCCAAAGCTTTTTTAAGGCAAATCATGGGCAGTTTGGTGTGGCAACGATCTAAATTTTTCATCCAAAGATTGCGAAGATTTCCGACAGCTTTGCCCCCGACGTTTTTGTCAACCAGGAGGAACTACTACTGTACTTCAACCAAATAGTTCAACCCAAATGCTCAGACTAAAGATGTGGGATAGTATGTGATCAGATTGATATTTCCTGTGCAGTGTAGACCCGTCATAACTGGTGGGTACTAGTATTCCTTGGGGAATACAGTACCCACCAGCAAACTAGTACCCACTAATACAGTACATACTAGTACCCACTAGCAAACACCACTGTGTGTACAGTACCTAATAGGCCTCTGAGGCAATTAAAAAAACAGTGCTGTACAGTATAATATACAAATGTGTGTGTGTAAGTTTGGGAGAGGGGACTTTTTTGGTTTCGCTGATAATTGTAACCTTTGTAATCATGCATATCTGCATGTGTGTGCATATTAGTGCTGTCACAGGTAACCCTGGTATGTGAATGGCATTTTATTACCCGAATCCAAAAATACTACCTGATTCCTTCATAAATTGAAAAGTGACACAATCTCTGTGTGAACACACTACAGTATGTCAGATTGCCAAACTTCACCCTACCAATACACAGTGAATAGCTAAAAACAGAAGTTTCTTCTTTTCTCAAGGAAAATAGGTCGTCCTAGTGGGAAGGTGTAGGCAAGTGTATGTAGTGTACTAGTAAGATTCCTCACACAAATGTGATGTGCAGTACTGTGGAAATACCAATGTTAACAATAAAGCTGCCATTTTGGTCAGGTACCCGGGTACCAGACGGGTATGAGGAAAAATTACCAGACTCCTAGTTTTAGGAATCGATGGAAACACTAGTGTGCATGTATGTACTGTATGTGAGTGATTGTGTATGTACGTTTGTGATTCCCTACCTTGTAAACACGATATCTAGAGAATGGAAAAAAAAACGGCAGGTCTGGTATTTGGTTGTTGGTGTACCACATTGAGTTGAAGAACCCTGTTGTTTTTGGTGGAGGTTAAAGGTCATTTGGGGTCAACAGGGATCAAATTGTAAAAACCTTGTAAACACGATATCTCAAGAGGGTAAGCTTGGACAGATCTCATATTGATGGGAAGGTGTCATCATTGAGTAGAAAAATGTGATTGCTTTTGTTGGATGTCATTTGGGGTCAAGAGAGGTCAAATTGTGAAACCTTTGTAAACACAATGTCTAAAGAAGGGAAGCTTGGACAGATCTCATATGTGGTGTATAGATGTATCACGTTTAGAAGAATAAGTTCATTGTTTTTTATGGAGGTTAAAGGTCATCTGGGGTCATCTGGGTCTAATAGTGAAAACTGTTTGAACAGATTATCTCCAGAAACCAAACTTGGACAAGTCTCATATTTGGTGAGTAGGAAATCATATTGTTTTTGTTGGGGGTCGAAGGTCATTTGGAGTCAACAGGGGTCATAATTGTGGAAACCTTGTAAACACATTATCTCAAGAAGGGAAGCTGGGACAGATCTCAGATTTGGTTTGTAGGTGTACTGCATTGAGTGGAAGACCGCTATTGTTTTTGGTGGAGGTTGAAGGTCATGTAGGGTCAATAGTAATCAAACTGAAAACCTTGTAAACAGTATATCTCTAGGAGGGAAGCTTTGACAGATCTCATATGTAATGTGTAGGTAACTCATATTTGGTGGAAGAACCCTATTGTTTTTGGTGGATTTCAAAGGTCTTTGGGGTCAGAAGGGATCAAATTGTTACAACCTAGTAAACATGATATCTCAAGAACGGAAGCTCGTACAATTTTTTCTTTAATGTGTAGGTGTTGCACTGTGATTGTAATATGCTGTTGTGTGTGCTGAGCCATGATACATGTCAGTCATCATATGTCAAATTCATTACAATCCGCATAATGAAAGCATTTAAACCACAATGCATGTGTGCAATCTGGTCTGGGTAGTTATGAGTTGGTTCTTCATCTTTCTTATGGTGGACGAAGGAGGGGACAGCGTTGTCATATATATACGGGTTTCATTTAGCCCAAATGGTTGGAAATCATTGGTGTAGACTCATTTCATGTTGTTGGTATGAATAACTTGAAAACCATAAAAGTTGGTAAATTTTATGTTTGCAGATAGAATAATACTCATACAAATAGAAAAATGTCACATTCCACGTCACTTACTGGTTTAGCAAAGAGAGAGAATGCAATTTTTTCCTACCTGTGGGAATACACGCATGAACGGAAAATGCTCTGGAAATGCTGTGGATTTTACAGTGCGTTTTGATGACATCACATAATGGAGAGAATGTACACAAGAGTAATATCAAATTATGTTGAATGCAGATGCCTATCGTGTGTTTGACAGTCAAATTGAACTGTCCGCTGGTCTGGAGAAAGGAAATGTCCGCCATTTAGATTTCACACATTCGCCTGGAAATTCCAAGTGTCTTGTCTACGATAAAATAGCATACCATCCCAGGACATTGCAAATCACCCTTGGTTCATTCCAGGGGTTGATTCTTCACCATCGTCCACCACTATAAACCGGACCCAATTCTGTCTTTCCAGACCTTGGAGACTGGCTTCAGCTTGTACTGGATGCCAGCAGGCAGAGGCAGTTTTGCGAAACAATGTCACCTGTATGAAGTCATTAGCACTGTGCCGTTCAGCTTTGCATAGGGACGTTGTTGTGGAAAAGTTGAGTACTTCATAAACAAGATCTACTGTATGTTGCTAGGCAATCACATATAGAAAATTCCAATGTAGAAAACATTGGCTAATGATGGCTATTGTTATGTAGTACTTGACAATCTCATAGAGACTACCGGAACGGTATTCCAACTTCGAAAAGCAGTTCGCGTTCACTAGCAGCCTTGCAATGGCTAATGCGCACTGTATACCACAGCAACACTACAGCGTATTAACTCGCCAGTCAAGTATGGAAGGCTGACTGAAGAACACGTTTTACTTTTTCCATTCTATGATGTCACTTTAATATCAACTTGATCTTTGACCGTTTCACAAGGTTCACAGAGCTTGGAATATGGGACAATTTCATAATTTAACTTAAATTGTTTAATTGGATCCTTTGTTTGAAATTGTTGTCCCTGTGCAGTAGTTGTGTAAGTGCCTCCTTTGATTTGCTGTGATTGAAGTGTGTAATAGCAGCACGGAGTAGTAGGCTATTGCGGACTTCATCTCATTTGTGTGTATTCTCAGCTTCAACATGAAGAACAAAAGAAGAATGTCCGGCATGAAATGTGCATTTAATTTAATTACTGGTAATACTTTAAGACACCCAAATCAAGTGAAGATGAGCTGCTCAATTAGCTCAAAGGTGCAGTCTTTCATTCCTTTATTGCACGATTCCAGTTCAATATCATTCACCTAGCAACATCATATAAGTCAACTAATCCTTAAACAATTAGCTCGCTCAGAACAATGCTTTGATCCAAGGTGTTTAGCCTTCCACACAAAAGGTGATTCAAAACTTGAAACAACTGTTTAAAAATGGTCATAAATGAATAAATTTATCTTGTTACCTTGTACCTAAGGAACAGCATGCAAATAAACTGAACAGACAGAAGTCTAATATTTTGTGAACCAAGTCAACTGGATTCGTCAGCCATCTACATCGACCAGATTTAAACTTCTCTCTTTTTTGTTTTTACACTCTTCAGTCACAACTGAACTGTTTCTAACACATTCAGAATATCTTTACAAAGGAACATTAGACAACCAGAAGTGTTGAGATTCAGTGGCATTGCTGCTCTAGTTTTCGTATCGATGAGCTAATTGAAAAAAAAAACTTTCAGTCCACTATGTGGGGTAGACTTTAATACTAATTGAAAATTGAAATTGAACTATGTATTGAAATGTTCATCTTGCATACTTGACTTATTGTTCCTCAGTCTTCTTGAGAGGCAAATTAATCAGACTTTGCAGACAATATACAACTGCATGGATACCATATGCATCAGGAGGTGTGGGGAATGGGGATTGCCTACATAAATTAAACAGAAGCACATGTGCCTGGCAGTTGTGTTCTTCCATTTCAATTAGTGATAAAAGTATACTAACTTTTGTGTGCTCCCTTTTTCTTGTTCATGAATACAGTGTCGTACTCAGTTCCATTAGATTTCCAAGCTATCAGCATATGATACTATGTAATGTGTGCATAATTAGTCACTACATTCATTATTACACATACTGTATGTATGTACTGAATGTGCATGTACATTGTTTGTCATTCTGACTGGCTAATGAAGGGAGACAAGACTCTGAAGTACTGTAAAAGAATAACAAGGCATGTTTGTGTTAGTTGTCAGTGTTCTAGTTAACAAGACAACTGAAAATCTAGAGCTCACTGATGAAACATGACTTAGCTTGATATCATTGGCTGCTGCTACATAAGACATTTATTGCTAACTTGAATACATCGACGTAAAAGGTCGCGGTTGACATGTCTGCATTACTACAGACATTGGCTGGACACTCATGAAGCATGTCGTCTCTCACAAGAAGAGAAACCAAACCTGAATGATTTATTGTGGCATTCACTCAGTTGCTGGGAATAGCTAAACAGCGTAATCAAAGGTGTTGTTATTGCTTCTTTCAAAGTTAACCGTTGCCGCTGCATTGGCAAACATATATCACGTCATTAGGTTTGAATCATCCCTTGTGTTGTAATATACAGCACTACTTAGTAAATCTTTTGTACATGTATACAGTGGTGCTTGTCGTCTACTAGGTTTTAATTTAAATTTGGTTAAGGGTTTGATTATAGCTGGAGAGACTGGGAGGCAGTGAGAATGAAATAAAGGTAGTTTATGACTCTAAATTCTCAAGGTTGCACTTTGGATTGGAGTGCTATACTTTAATCAAGTTCTGATTAGTTGATGGTTACCTAGTCATTGAATATGCATGAGGTAGTTCAGATGAAGTTCAGTTTGATAAAAAACCTTTATCAGAACAACTGAGCAGAAAGTACTGTTGATGGCAAATTTACTGTAAAATGGAAAACATAAACTTTATACAAAATTTTGTCACTGTACTCAGAGCTCAGGTAAACATGCAAAGTAAACTTTTCAGGTATATGAGAAGACATACTGTAACTCCAACATACTTCATTTGTAATGGAATGTAGCTGCGTTTAACTTCAGTCACTGACGGAATCTTCATATCATCCAGATTTATTGTGCCATCTGATCTGAGATGTCTTTAAATGATTTCGCAAATTAATACTCTTCACTTATATCTGGTGATAATCATTACATTTTAGTAAATGCCATTTGATAGTCCTTGTAAAAGCTTAAACTTGTTCAGGTTCTCAGTGATTTCCCTCTCTTTATCCTTATCGTTATTCTTTTTGTAATTGTTTCTCAAGAAAGAAAATAAATCAAGTCAAATGTTTTCAAGCAAAATATTTCTGTGCACAATGTATTAATTCCATAATTCATTTCTTACTGTGCCCAGAGTTCAATACCTGATTGAGGTAACCTGTAGTTGCTGTCACTCAAAGAACCTCGTGTAATGTAATGATTGCTTGACAATTAACACCCTGACAAATACCCTCTGGTCTTTTACCACCAGGTGAAATAAAACCCACATGGGGGGGGGGGATATTTTACAGAGATATCTCAGGGGTATTTGTCTGGTCACAAATGTTTCAATACTTCATTTTAGTTTGTAACATGTTCTTCATATCTCAATATTTCGATATATCTGGTATCGCAATATATTTAATAAAGTTCCATTAATTCATTTCAGAGTCTTCATGTGCGACTCATCCAGCCAGTAAGGTATCATCCATCAGTAATCTCTACAAAAATGTATCTGTTCCTGTCTTCACCTCAGTCAAAGGGGTAAGTGATGTAGAATGTAAGTCGCTCTTCTCATCAGTACAGATAATTTTCTCACCCTTTTAACTTTCAATTTAATACACACTTTTTCAACTGTTCAGACACTCTCAAAGTGCTTTTCCTCATTGATGTACCTGAATGATCAGATTCACATCAAAGGATTTGCATTTCACTCTTTTGTGAAGGAACCAGGTTGTGACATTTTGGTTGGCCTTTTTTACATCAGTAACATTTTGCATCATTTGTTGTGTTTTTCCCTAAGTTTCGATAAAATGGTAGCTTCAGTAGTTGTTGTAGACTTTTAGCTGATTACATCCCAAGAATTGAAACCCTCACAAAGTTGGAAATATGTGCAGAATCAAGAACATCTCCATTAACCAATAACCATGAGTTCATTCTAATTTTTTTTTTAGTAAAGCAGGCAACAAAAATTCCATACACTTTGTGTGCATTAATTTTTGTTGTTGTTGTAGTTTGGTCCTTTAGAATATCGGCTACTAAGGTATTCAAGCAACTTGAACATGATTTACCTGAAAAGATAGATTTCAGTATGATTTTTATCTTTTAGAACATTTAATAAAAATAATGTTTGATCACAATATGGAGCTTATCTCCCAAAGATGACTCATTTTCCAAACGTTTTCTTTATCCGATGCAGAGAATAACCATGATCAGGGCTGCACCATTTTCTGGAGAGTCTTCCGATTCTTCCGACGATGAGCATGGAACTCCAAAGAAGTCTCCCCAGCCCCGACTTGGCGGGAAGATGTCAATGTTAAATGCCCTGCTTGGATCGAAGGGTAGCAAAAATTCTTCGACTTCTGAACCTGAAAATAAGAAAGGTATCGTACAATTTTGTTATGACGGGTTGAAAATTATCGTGTCTATTGGCAATGGCAATTTGCAAGTGAACCAAAGATTCTGTCATTCAGTGGATCCAGTAGTTGCTTGTATTCTTACCCATGACAATTATTAACTTATGCAGATTGTAGCATATCAAAAGATGTGCTCATCAGTGCTAATATCACTTTTTACAGAGCTCAATTAAAATTGGAGAAAGCTCAATATTGTTTTCATTTATCATGTTGTTACAGCATAATGTGAACTTACTTTCTGGTAATGTTAAATTTACAACTTACTGTTGACATCATCATCCTACTGTACAATTTACGTGCTACTTTTCTGCGTCTTGTTTCGTCAGAGGAACCTGACTATGCAGTACCTCCAGATGCTATTGAGCCTTCAGAACCAGTTCACAGCAAAACAGTAAAACAGCCCCTCACAGCTACAATGAGTGTACCAGATGGTAACACTAACGGTGACAGTGGGTCATCCTCACCAAATTCAGCAAAGGTAAAGGCCTAAAATTACATCCTGTTACTATAGATCATTTTATCAGTTGTTGCTGGTAGCTCTCCAAAATACAAAGCAATCATAATCAGAGTTGATATCTTTACCATGTGGATTTATCGTAGTGCAGTGTTGTTAATGCTACAGAGATGCAATTATCATGTAATGTTTATTGAAGTTGTATAATCCAGTGACAAATGTACTTGCATGTCATCTGCTAGTGTCACTCATACAGTATGACTGAAAATCCTTACCAATCAGAATGAAAAGACATTTTAACATGAATTCATTAAGAAATCTTTTATCTCATCATTAAATTTACCATGAAAATGTGCCAGGACTTCAGTTTCTAGTGTTAATGTTGTATTCACTTAAAAACCAGTAAACTTATTTTTAATAGACGTAATTCAGTAGCATCTTGTGGCATAAGCACTGTTTAGCAAATGCAGTGTTTACTCTCTGATGACTAATTGCTATGCTGATTAATTCGTCTTGTGATCATTTGCTAAAGACAAAATTATACTTGCTGTTTTGTATAAAACATGTCCCTGTCAGAATGTCTTGTCATCAAACAGATACTCATAATTCTTCTGTCCACATTTCTCTTTCTTATAAAAAATAATCCTCTGTAGACCCCAGGGAGAAAGAGTGGTTGGCTTACCAAGCTTGGTGGTAGAGTCAAGACTTGGAAAAAACGATGGTTTGTTCTCAATGAAAAAGAATTTCAGCTGATGTACTTCAAGTCAGTGGTGAGATTCTAATATTTCTGTGGCTGTCTTAGATACTAAAAAATCTATAAAAGTTTCAGATTGCCCCACTTTGTTTTGTAGTTGGCTGATGGTAGGTAGAAATGTTCAGACATTAATGTGCAGTTTGAACAGACAAATTTTAAAAATGATGTAGTGTGGAATTCAGTGCAGCACATTCAGTGGCCTGTAATCAGTCTTTACTGTCCATCCTCCCAGATGTATTGAGCTTGTAAGATATGTTAACGTTTGAACTATGTATGATCACCATGTGTGTGGTTATGGCATGTACTGGAATTTTGTGGGTCATATTTGGCAAGTTCAATCTCTTTTTCACCGGTTTCAGGTAGTCTTTCTCAAAAATCCTGCTAACAGCCAACCTCCAATACACTCTCTGATACATTTTGTCGTATTAAATGAACAGCTTTCTTGTGATTCATCATTTCATATACTGTATGTCTGTGGAGAGGTTTCTGATAACTACGTTTGGTCCACATATTGATATGGTGTTGCATGAGTGATTGTTTATAAAGTGTTATATGGTTAAGCACAAAGTCTGTATGGGAATAAAATCCATGTCTGATCAACCATTTCCAATGCTCAAAACTCTGCTGGAACCATTGATCTTCCATCCCTTTGTCAAAGTTATTCTTCTTGACGCAAAATTAGAAAACTGCTTCCAAGATGCTAGCAGGCAGTAGTTGCTCTTCCTAATGTTTGATGAGCATTTAGTCTAAACTTTTGTGTTTCGTCCAAAATAAAACATTTCACGCCCATTAGAATGCATGTAGAATTTCTCCTCTTTAGTACTGAACTTTCTTGTCCTAGCTACAGATGACCAAATGGTATTTCAGTTGTATTAATACACTGATACAGTAGTTATCTGTATCAGAAGTGTAACAACACATTGTTTTTAAAATTGTTGGAAAAAAGACATTCCCTATGACGACAGGGAATTGCTTTTGTTTGTGCTTGTGATGCACAAAATGATTCATCAAATCAGGCATAATGACTCATATCTATTTATTTTCACCACCTCAGAATGACATTCAGCGTAAGCCGAAAGGCCAAATCGCACTGGATGCTAGTTGTAAGATCACCTCGTGGGACCAGTCAGCTACCTTTGAACTCACAACATCCAAGAGGACGTTTTACCTCACAGCTGAGAGCCAAGAAGAAAGAAAGTCATGGATAAATGGTAAACTAGTTTAAAAATGTGTTTTTTTCTTCTCCTAGAATGTCTCATTTTAAACCCTAGGGGGCAAATGATAATTCGTGGAGATGAGTTTGTTTGTACTCATGACATTCAGTCAGTCTGTCTAAAAATTGATGCTGTCAGAATGTTCAGAAAGATGAATCATTCCTTGGAGATAATCTAATATTACAGAGTAGGTTAGCAGAGGAAGTCATACTTGAGCTAATTTAGCTGCCGGTGATACAGATACATGAAATATTGATTTATTTGGCAAGTGAGGTGATGGAGGATGAGACAGTTCTTATGTTACTATTGGGTTTGACAGTTACTAACCGTAAAGTAGTGCCTTCAAAGACTAAAATAAGTAGAAAAGTAGGAAAGAACGAAAAGTTGGAGCGTTTTAATGGTAAAGATGTGACTGCCAGGGAAAGTGGAAAGATTTTTCATATGCAGGTTTTAGTGTTGATTGTGTGTGCATACCGTTAGTGTTGGAGTAACTGAGATACGGTGTATTTTGTGTTGTGGGTGACACACTGATGATACATGTAGCATATCGGTGATTTTTGTCGCTGGGGAAAATATTAAGTAAATTTTAGGCTAGATAGTTAGAGGGTTAGTGTATTTTATCACTCACATTAATTAATTTTGTGTGTGTCAAACAGAAAATAATATCAGCTGATACTCTACACGATTGTTATTGGTTTCACAGGTAGTATTGTATTTTTTTGTTCATGCTGATGTGTGAAAGTGCTCCTAAATTTGCTTGTGTGGTGTGATGCCTGCATTAAGTAGTATGAAAAGTTGTGTGATGAATCTCATACTTCTCCACTTAGTTTTTTGTTGATATGACATGTTGGGTACAAGAAATGTATTGATTTGGTATAGTTCAAAGGTCATTTTAGGTCATCATGATGATTAAAATGTGATATTTTTATAAAGGGAGGCAAGACCTTGCATGTGGTAGGTACTCCATGGCCAAGTGGAACAGTCTTGTTGTTTTGGTGGAGGTCAATGGTCATTTGGAGTCAACATATGTGAAATTGTGGCACTTTTTAAAACGGTTGTCTCTAGGAGAGAATTTGCAGGTGGATCTTGGAAGTTTTAGGTGTATCATATGATGTAGGGTAGACAAGCCTGCACCTTTTGTGGGGTCAAGGTCATTTGTGGTCAACAGGTCAAATTGTATGTTGATGTATTGAACAGTATACAAATATCCATCAGTGGTCGTGTTACGTCATTTTGGTTGCGTAGTAATTTTTCTCGTTCTATTCATTCCCTTTCATGATACATTAGGCCAGATTTGACATGAATGAAAAATATTTGTATTTATCGTGTCCATTAACAATCTATTTCTGTATTCTAGTTTCTTATCTTGTTTGCTTCTCTGCTGATCTTCTCACACTTATACAAAATTTTATGCATCAATCTGATTTTCCCCTTTTTCTCCTCATGAAGCAATACAAAAAGTACTTAAGAGGTTCAAGTCTCCATCCACAATGGCAGAAAGAAGCAAATTTATATTTATGCAGGGTTGGGTGAGCCGTATCAACAATGAGAAGAAGTTTCGCTGCTGGTGCATCCTCAGCGGCAGCAAGCTGCACTTTTTCAGAGATGTCAAAGGAAAGGTCAGTTATTTTCTCCTGTTTATTACTTTAACGGATATTTGTCCTTTGCAAACCAATCTACAAATTGTATCTATTCCTTCAAATCATTGCTTTGTCTCATATTTTGATTCTGAATGTGTTGCTTGTAGTCCATTTTGAGAACTCACTAATGTAACTTCTTAGTGAAAGCGGCATCATGAAGATCTATATGTTGGAATTAGATTATCTGTAAAAACGTGGTTCCCAATGTTGACCGTATTATTTAACATTCCCCTGAAAATAAACAGGTTTTCTTGTAAGTTTACAAAATAAAAGAAAGCGGCAGGTTATTTATTTTTTTTTGTAATGTGTAGCATTACCTGTATTGTTTTTTTGAAAGCTACTGTGTTAGAAACGAAAGAATTGTTGACTAAATGCTACAATTGTTCAGCCATGGTTGCATAACTTGATGTGTGCAGTAGGATGATTTGTAATGTGGAAGATTTGTAGGGGCTATGAATTGTAACCAACATGGAAAACAATTGGGCAAAGACTTCCTTTTGGTTCAAGAAGGATGATGTTGATGTCTTTCAATCTAATTGTGCTTAATCGACAGTACGTGCTGACACAGGTATGCCAAATTTTGCAAAGTCTACATTCTCTTTCCCTGTTGAGACTTTTGCAACAAAGGAGATGACTGTCACATTTAATGAGGATATATTTGGCATTTAAGTTTCCTTTACACATAGTAGAGATTTTGTTTTCGTTGTGTACCTTTTACTCATCATCGATTTTATTTCCTGATGTAAAAGGCTCCGTTCGAATCCGTCGACATGGAAGCATCCAAGGTTCAAAAGCTGACTCACTGGGATGAAGAAAGATTAGGAAAAGCTAATGGAGCAGACTTTGAGAAAACTGTTACTGTAACAACTGGAGGGAAATCATCCAAAACAATAATTTTGTTGTTTAATTCTAAAGAGGGAAAGGTAAGAGAAAAATGAACAAATATTAATTTTAAGTAATATTTTGGAAAAATGGTTGTCAAAAAGAATTTCTGAATTTCACACACCAACACCTTCTTACAAAGTTGTACATTTCCTGTACATTTACTTTCATGCCATGCTCCGTTGCACTGTCTGATAAATGGCCAAATTGCCATTATTGTTTATAATGTGTTTTTGTGCTTGCGTTTTATTTTCAGTGGTAGCATAAACAATTTCTTTTACAAGCAAACAAACAGGAAAGCATTCGTGAAATCCCAGTGCAAACATCTGAATGAAAAGATATCTGTTTTGTCTTGTTTTGTACTCGGTTTATATATACCAAACCAGTGAGACAGTGGTGGTTTCTGCAACACTGCATCCGCTCCTCATGCATGTCTTTCCTTGTACACATATTTTAATGTCTGGTTTCACTATTCCAGAAGTTATTGACCGATACGTAGGTGATCCTTTCCCTAAGTACTTTTGTTTAAGTTAAATGGGCTGACGGGAACTTTTTCAGATGGTCCCTCGAGAAGGAGAACTGACCTTATCACAGTTCCTAATCTCATTACTCATAGCTGTATGATTTACTGCTCTTTCAATTTCATGCACACTCTCAGAAACTTATCAGTGACTGCTAGTGTGAGCATCAGACTGTTTTATTAAGTTAGTTTCATCTTATCATTTATATTGTGTACTGTTACTGTAGTGTTCATACTGTATCTCTATGAAAGCTATAGATTTTATGTTACAGTTTACAAGTTAAAAATTTCACAGTGGAAATTGTACCTTTTTTGTAGCAATCCCTAGTGACAGTTATTCTAGAGTGAAAAAATCATTTTAATATTGTAATTTGTGGTGTTAAAATTTCAGGAAAATTGGTTTATTCAACTGAAATTAGCTTCTGGTGAGACAAGCTCTCCTTGTGAAGATGAAACAGAGTTTGAGAAACTGTCGAATCAAATTGTCAATAGTACTGGAGGCACCGGGTCTCTGTGGAAGAACCCAGTGATGTGTGCGAACAAAGGAAGTCTGGAGAAACCACTAACATCACTGCCCACAGATGCATTGAGGAAAGAAGCTATGAAATTAGCTAAGGTGAGGAGAAGATTACATTGCCTTGAAATGGTGGAGTATGTTCTTCTCTGACTGTAGTTTGTGAGAAATCACAGTATTCCTACACTTTCTGTTGTTGTTTGTATACAAAGTCTTCTATGGAAGAGTGTAGTTGGTCAAGTTTCTAGCCTACCTTGCTTTGTTTTTGCCAAGATGCAATGCATGCATGGCTGTCTTTTTGCCATACTGAATGTGCTCCCTCACCCAGATTTCTTGATTCAGTTTAGTTAGTCTGTCAAACGTCATGATGCTGTCATCTTTAATGCTTCTTTAGTTCACACCTCTGAGATTGCCCCGCCTTGTTCATTAAGTTTTATTAAACATGGGAGATGATAATACGCCTCAATTTACACCAATCTTGTAGTCCGGTCAGATAAAATTCTTACATTCAGCCCCCTGAGGAAGCAGGAAAGTGTCTTGCAACATGTGGTTCTTGTGTTTAGTCGTATCAATCAACACAAAACAAAAGCATGACTGGAACTCTTGAAGAGAAGTGTGAACTGAAAAACAGCTACTACAAACATCATATTATCTTTTATTCAAAATTGAATTGGTCTTAGCTGGTGAGTGGACATGCAAATCAAGTTAATAAGATGAAAGCAGATACATCTGAGCTATCTCCTGAAAATTGACCACTCTGCAGAAATTTTAGTTCCTACTGATATCGGTGATGTTAGCAGTATGTGTGATGTTCCACTATCCAGCAGTCTCGTAATGTTAACATCTATGACTATAAATCATTATCTATAATGATCTTCTCATGCTATTATAGAGGTAAGCATATTTAGCAAATTTTATATAAGCTTGTTTTCTCTCTATTTTACAGATTGCTATTCTAGATGTTAGCACATTTAACAAATTTTATATAAGCTTTTTTTTCTCCTTATTATAGACTTGCAGCCTTTTTATATCAGTTCCAAAAGACAAACCAGCCATAGACTACCATGTTACTTTAGTACAGAATGCACTTCAGTCTTGCCTTTCACATCCTGTACTCAGGAATGAAATTTACTGTCAACTCATCAAGCAGACCAATCCTGGAGAGGTAATAAATCATAAAGTATATATTCCCTTTACCTGAGGATTGCTTTTGCAGTAGCTTGCCTCAAAATGTGATAAACGTATCCCATTTTTCGTGAAAATTCTAACTTGTTTGACTATATTTGGTAATTTCTGATTAAAATTATTTTAGTATTTCCCTTTTACTAAGGATATTTGAGCATCCTTACTTTGGTACTAAAATTAACTCCTACTGTTGTCTTCACAATTATTTTTAATCTCAACTCACGTGTTTGCATGAAATCAAGCTGATACACTGCAAGTGATTTTAATTTTAATGAAGCTGATGCAATAAGTGCCAAATACCAGTAAACAAATAATTTCACACTAAATTCATTGACTATGCTGGATGTCCTTTTATCTAAAGAGATCTTCAGTGTTTTCTTTTTCTATCACAGAATACATAATTAGATCTTTTCAAATATCTTTCATACTTTATACCTTCTTGTATCTAGATTGATCCTGGGGAACACTTCATCAAACAGGCTTGGCAATTGCTCTGTGTTACAGTGTCATCATTTCTACCTCAGCAAAATTTCTTTGAACTATTTAGAATGCACTTAGAGAGATGCAGTACTACAAAGTAAGTGCTCACCGCTCATCTTGCATCAGACTCTCAGGCAGCTTGCTGCATCCCTATGAATATTTATAACTTATGCAAATTGAGCACTTAAGTGTAACATTGAAGTTTCCTATAAATGGTAGCGTACTTCAACATTGAAGATGAACACAGGAAGCATGTAGTATAGACTGCATGTGTGTGTTAGCATTAACTACTGTTGTTATTGATTCCTTAAACTTGGAATCGGGTAATTTTAGTCTCATACCCATCGGTTACCTGGGTACCCAACGAAAATGGCAGCTTTATTGTTAATATTGATATTTCAACAGCACCATACATCACATTTGCATGGAGGAATCTTACTAGTACACTACATACACTCCTCTACACGATCTCATGAATAGAACCACCTAATCTGCTTGAGGCGAAAGAAGAAACTCCCATTTTGAGCTATTTTACTGTGTATGGTAGGTAAAATTTGGCAAGCTGACACAGTGTGTTCATACAGTGATGGGGTTGCTTTTCACTTCATGTAGGAATCAGGTAATAATTTGGGGTCTGGGTACTAAAATGCCATTCGTGTACCTGGGTTACCCATGAAAACACTAGTATTAAATTTTGTCACTCTCATAGTAATCAAACAGTAAGTCATCACTTGCATCGTGTTCACTGTTGAAGAATATAAACTATAATATTTAGGACATTGGTGGATACATAGTCCTGATATTTGATGGCAGTGATTTTTTTTTTTTCACATGTTTAACAGAGATGGTCCTGTGTGTTACAGTTTTACCATGATTTTGTCAGTGTTTATCAATCAGAGTTTACCTACGTATGTGTCTCTTTGCAGAACTGAAGTCGGCAGGTATGCCATCTATTGCCAGAGAATGATTCAACGAGTGAAGCAGAATGGTATACGAGAAACACATCCCTCCAACCTCGAGATTCTGTCCATCATACAGCGACATCCTTACCAACACATGTTGCCCTTGTCTATACCAGTCCATCTTAAGAATGACTCCTACCAAGTGAGATTTCAAATACTTCACTCTTTATTGTATTGGAGTCAGTGAAATGTGATTATGTATCTTTCCTGTAACCGAAACTGTCGTTTACTTTGCATGTATAAATTGCATGATCAGAAACATGTATCTTTCTCTTAAAGAAAAAGTAGCGGAGACATGAACACATTTCCGTTTGGACTTTGATCGTGTTTTATGTTAAATTGACAGATGATGTTGTCACCAGTGATATCAACTCTCTTGTTGTTGTAGGTGGTTATTATTTCAAGGGGGTGGGGGGGGGAACATTCAGGTCTATCATACTTGACAAAGTGTAAAGCGATATTCTACAGGTTAATTTAATCATAACATTCTGTTCCAGGAATGACAAAGCCTACTATCTCATCGATTTTTTATCAAGTTTTTTTTTTCTTTTCGTTGCTGTAATTGTTTTGAACTGAAAATTAATCGTTGCACCCTATAGGTGGTCAGCTTTGATGGTTCCAGTACTGTGAAAGAATTTCTTAAAACACTAAATGATGAGATAGGGATGCGGGACAGCACTCAGACAGGGTTTTCTTTATTTACGGATGATCCCTGCGGAGGAGAGGTACTCCACTGTCTTCCTATTAGCATCAAGGTACGTTTCAGTATAAAATGGAACAATTTATCTTCTTTCTGTTGTTGCTCTGTTGTTGCACTCTTGTTCCTATTAAATGTAAAGCCCTATGTCTTTCATTAAGGAATGAGTGATTTTTTTAATAAAGAGCATGTAAAACTGGTTACATCTTTCCTTTCTATTATATCCCCTTCACCTGGAAAAGTTTAGGAGACAAATGAACCACTGATTGTTGATGGAAATGCCCTTGAAACTGCTATTTTTTAATCAACTGCTTCCACTCATTTCATGTGAAATAGGGAAAGTGTCATGAATGATCAATTAAACTGCTTCATTGTATTCATTGCAGAAATGCTTTTGCAATTTTTGCTCAAAATTATTAGAGGATTTTCTTCACCACCTGCCCAAACTGGTGTGGAAGGGAATTTCTCAGACTGGGATTTTAATCATATTCAAAAGTTTATACATCTTCATACAATTGATTGTTGACAAAACTTTTCTCAAACTACAGTATTGGCATGCAAAACATTAATCATAATAATATGATCGATGCAGCTGTAAATCAGTGAATGTATCAAAATATTGTGTGACTTCAAAGGTAAGTCGTAAAAGAAAAGACTTGAAAAGAATAAAGAAAAAAGGCCAAATGATACTTAAAAGACTACATAAAATATCATTTAATGGTAATGAATGCCATAATAAGTAGTGAATAATAAAAAGCCATTGCCTACCCTTGCTATTTAAATTGTATACTGTGTGATGTTTAGGCTACATTGAGATGTATTTAAAGGATTTTTTTTTTTGTGAATGCAAACATTCATAGCCATCAATGTTTATCAGTTTTAAGTTGTATGTGAGCAATGATGAGTACACAAAATGCATTCCTCCATTCCACAGAGTGCTCTAATTTGCTGTGGCCACTGAGTGTAGAACAATGCTACACTACTTTAAAGTGATTTGGTGCAGTATGTCTTCGCATGTGACTTTCCATTTCCATTTTTCGTGAGAATCCATGTCAGTGGTGGGTCAGTGGTGTCACAGTATCTTTGCAATTGCGCTTCAGATTACCATTGTCACTGTGCTAAAGCAACAGCCAGCATCTTTGGTTAAATCTTACCTTTTCAGCCAAAAGAGAAGGATTCCCACAATGTTATAGCGTCCCTCCATCATGAAAACATCCAACTCTAGAACATACATCAGAATATTAACCTGCAAATCTATTTTGTGTACTGGTTGTTGTAGTTTCATCTCGAATCTCTTAAAATCCTGTGATTTTCTTTGGTTTATAGATATGTGATGTAATATCTAAATGGGAGCAGACAGCGAAGGAGTCTCGCAGTGCTAAGAAGGAAGTCAACAGGATGATGAGGCTGACTTATTGTAACAGGTTCTTCTAAATTCTGTTGTTTCATTCACTTTGTGCAAATGTCAACCATGTTGGTTTTATTTGCAGTGTGTCAAATATAAGCATTCCCAAATGGTTGCTGCATGGCAGCTCATTCTCTCTTCTTATTTTCTAGCAAAAGCCATTATTTTTAAATAACTTTAAAACCTAGATGTTTATTTACTTCATTCTTTTTCCTTTCTTGGGGTTGAAAACATTTCTACAAAATTTGTTCTAAAGTAAAATTTTTGTTCTACAAAATTATGAAAATGATGGTTCAATCTGCAATGGAGTTCTCGTGTTCTTTATGTCTTCTCTCAATCCATATATTTGAGGGTACAATATTGACTGTGTATTTTTGGCAGCAATCAGAGGTACTTTTTCGTTGAATGCAGTGGTAGCATGAATGGTTTTTACTCCTCTGTCTGCAGATTGTACTATCCTACCAGCATTGCCAGTGAGACTGAGAAGGAACGCCAGCTGTTTGCCTATCAGACCATGGAAGACATAGTTGATGGTCGCTTCCCTGTAAACAAAGAACTAGCACTAGAGCTGGCTGGGGTTATGGCACAGGTGGGGAATTTTGGTTGTTACACAATGTGCAAAAATAAAATGTTGTGTTGATTCTTAAAAATCATGTGTCAAAAATTGTGTCAAGGTTTTTATTGCTGATATGGTATTTATCATCTGAAATTGGTTAATATATTTTCAGGCATCATCGCTCTTCTGTAATAATTATACGTTTTCGTTGACATTAAAGATTAAAAACAAAGCAACTTCTGCTTCTTTTATTTCCCTTCTCTTTTTCTTACAACAACTTGTCAAGTATTGATCTTCCACACTGATGTTGCTTCTCCTAAGATAATGTCTGTAAGACATAAGTGTGTCACCAAAGTGTATTTTGTGTTGCAGCAGTTACATCATGTATGATTCCATTCAGTCTTTTTTATGGAGGTATTTGAATGAAAATGGCTGCCTGGGAACTTACTGACTTTTAATTTGAATGCTCAGCAACACATGACATGTCTGTAGTAGTCTTCTTACAAATTTACTACCATACTGCTCAACCCCTGTGGATGGTTGTCATCAGTGTCAATTGCATTATGAATGTTGAAGAAATTATCAGAAGGTATTAGAAGGTCTGTTTAAGGACCATTGCATCTGCAATCAATCAACCGTTCTGCTGTCAGCCAAATGCTGGAGCAAAACATGCCCCTCCTGTTAAATCTTGATAACGTCATTGAACACTTCAGCCACTTCAGTTTGTTTCCGGTAATCTTCATGCATATGACATTTTAAGATCTCAGAAATGAGTATTAGTGTGCTTGAATGAACCTTCTACTTCAATTCAGCTCAATGCTCAACAGCAGAAGGCTCATTCTCTTCATCAAAAATTTGATCAATCTGCATGTGAGCATTTACTCTAATTGAATTTTTTTTTATGATAATCTTGGTTCTTTTCCCCTTTAGGCTGAATTTGGTGACTATCAAGCCATTTCAAACAAGACTGGGAAATTTGGGCCTTCACCAAACCTCAGATTAGCGGCAAACAAATTCTATCCAAAGAGATACAAACCTGCATCTGAGGAATCATTGAAGTGAGTGTTACTTCATCCTGAGTCATTTGTTTTCGGATTTTCTCAGCTTTTTACATATTCACCTCTACCGTAATCAATAACTTGATGTTTGTCCTTAATCTAATTATCCTACATGATGAACTGTATCAAAAACCCAAATTGATTTTAGTGTTGATGATCATGGTGCCATAATTTGCTTTTCAATTTCAGGACACTTTATGAAAATTTAGCAGAGAAGTGGTCTGCTTTAAAGCATAAACCCCCTGCTGAGTGCATGAAGATCTTCCTGAATGTATGTAGGAGGTGGCCTTTCTTTGGAGCAAAATTATTTTCAGCCAAGGTAATAACCTGAGTACCAGCAGTGTTTCAAAGGAGGTTTCTCATCAATACCCTTCAGAGATAGGAGACATATTTTCATAAGATGATGAATATTTTGTAGTGGAGTTGTGAAACAGAAGTGTAACTAATCCTCAAGGAATTTCCATAATGTGCTAATGTCATGTCTCGAGAAAACCTTCTCTACATGATGGAACATGACATGATAGCCAGATATACCATAATGGTGAGGGTGTGTCCTGTCGAGCAGGTACAAACATGTGTGATATCATGTGATGATTAGCTGAAACAAAAGTTTATGTTGTGTTTTTCCTTGCGTGAGTGGTCAATTTTTGGAAAATTCAGGTCAGATATTAAGTGAAAGAGTGAAAAAGTGAAAGTGAACCTTACTGGATTATGGAAGTTGGTAATTTTGTCCAAGTTTGTTTCACGCTCCCTTCCCATTCATCCCTAGATTTTCCTAAGTTTAAGCAATCTCACTCTCAGGCATAAACAAGTGTTAAGACATAACTGCATGTAGCTATTAATGCTCTAGTAACCTCTATGAAACTATGATGTCAACATGAATGATCTTTTTTGATCAAACAGGAACAAATTAAATCAAATGGAAACTTAAGTTATAGCCTTATGATTTTCTGGTGCTGTTATTGTATCCTTTTTTGTTTGTGATTTGTTTTTAAAAGTACAAGTCAGAAGAACTCACCACTGTTTGGCTAGCTGTGCAAGATACTGGAATCAGCTTCTTAGACTACAAGACATTGGTACTGTCAATATTTTGTGTTTGTAACCATGTTTAATCAGCAACTGTTTCCTTTGAAGTTCTGTGATGTGTATTCCAATATGAGTTGAATTTTGGAATCTTCAGCAACAGAGGTTTTGATAACAGTTGCAGTAAAAGTTATCCTTCTTTCTCTTGTTATTTATCCACTGAAAGTTCAATTTTCACTTGCAGAAACAAGAAAGGGTACTTTTACTGCTTCAGTGTATTCATAAGTAACAGCTTAGTGTTGTACACATGAAATGGTGGCAATTGTCACATCCATGTTGGAAATTTCTCATGAAACAATAGCTGTTAATAAATGATACTTTGTGACACTTACATTCTCATTGCTGTAAATAATTAGAAGAAACATTTCTTCCTGTCTGAAGATTCAGATACTGAAGGATGTCAGGGAATGGGGTAATAAAATATGAAATTTGCAACTGTGTATGTTATGTTTGTGCCTTGTTGAAGATTTTTAGAGCATTCCAGAGCTTCAGGGAACAAGTAGTTGTGAATTTTATGCCAACCAATATTAACTACATAAAATAGTCATAAAATAAATAACATAAAAATAAATTTTTCACATTTTGACAAAGAAAATCATTAAATTTCAATAAAATATCAATGATTGTTGTTGAAGATTACACACACAGTTGCCCTACAATATTTTACAGTTTAATCTTACAGTCTTTTTGAGTGGGAATAATGTAAACTTATCACATAATTGAGTTAACTGGATTTAAGGTTAGCATAGTTACTCTCCAACCCACAAAGTTACATTCATGGTCCCCCACTCAAGCCTGCATGTGATGCCCTTCAATTTATTTATTGAATTTCTTTTTCTCATACTTTGCAGCGGGTCAGTAGGAGGGTACCACTTTCCACTGTGGTTACCTTTGGAGGTATCAAAGATGACTTCATGCTGGTAATACGACAACAGGGAAGCAAAAATGGAGACTGCAAGAGTGAAAAAATCATTTTAATCATGGCCAAACCAAAGGTAAGAAGATGTTAGATCAAGGATTAGTAATTAGCTTGACTATTGTATGGTTTAGTAAGTGTTTGCACCAGGGTCCAAAATTCGAACCAGAGCACCCAAAGATCAGAGTAATCACTGTATGTTTACATGCAGGATTTGTTATCAAGGACATGCAATGAATGCCAGGCTGGTATTTTGGGGTGCACAAAATTTTGCAGGTTCAGGTGGTATGGTTAAGTCAAACAGGTGTTAGTTAGAATCACATTCTTTAGGTGAAATTCCTACTAGGTTGCATAAAACTACATCAAAATTAATGTTAAAGTCACTCAATCAAGATAATTAGATGTACAGGATCAGAAAGGTTTATTTTGTAATTTTCCATCTTTTCAAAGATCATCTGTAAACTTTCGTCGCAGAGCGTGAATCTATCACGCATGCTAAAACAATAAATTGTATCGTAATGTGAGGTACTTTGCTGGCAAAAGATGTTGAAACAGACATTAATTGCTGCTGTACATGCACCATTCATGAAGAGCAGAATCTTTTTTTTTTTTGAAAACATTTACATAAATTTTGTTTTGGTAATGTTTTTGAGGTTGCTCTGACTTACTAGCAATATTTTGGAGTATTGTGGCACATTGGTGTGATGGATGAAGTGTTTTCATTGATTCTTGAAAACAGGAACCCGGTAGTCTTTCTTTCTTCCATGCCTGCCGGGTACCCAGGTACCTGACCAAACCATCCGTTGTATCATTATTAAAAGTGGCATTTCCACAGTATAGTATACATATCATTTGTGTGGAGAAATTTTACCATATACCTGCCTACACCCACTCATTAATATGACCACCCATTTTCCATGAGAAAAAGAAGAAAATTCCATTTATGAACTATTTGCTTTGTATCCCATAGTAGGTGAAATTCGGCAATCTGACACAGTTTATCTCACAGCGACTGTGTCGTTTTCACTTTAAGAAGGAACTGGGTAATAGTTTTGGATCCATGTAGTAAAATACTTCTGCAGATTCCTGGATACCCAGGTTACCCATGAAAACACTGGGTGGATAGTGAAATTGTTTGATATCTGTCAGCATTGAAAGAGATGTTTTGGTCTCAAGAGTCATTGCCTTAATATTTCTAAATTAAATTTGGTGGTAAAAATGATAAAAGAGATTGTAAATTGAAATGGGCATCATAGTATGCCAGTGCAGCATTGGAGCTGCTGTATGAATTCCTGAATTTGAGAATTTGTTCATTTGACTTCTAACTACATCTTTGGGGGAAAACAGAAGTAAATGCAACGGTTTTTTTTAGATAACCTGATAATATGCAGGGTAAATTATATCCCAACGTTAAGCTGTTTGCGAGTCATATTACCTGAAATTGGGTTTGTGTCACACAGTTTCAAGCGAGCCCCTTTTGCCATACAGAATTTGGATTTCACTTAAATATTGTTCCATGACGTCATGTCTACTTCTCTGGTTTCAGTCCAACCAAGTATAATTGATGAAGCTGCTGATGAGTTAAAGAAATTTCATTTAAACTGTACAACTATGCCCTATTCAGAAAAGTCAGTTTCTTTTTCTTTCTTTTTGCCTGTTTCGTATTCTGTTTCTTTTTGTTCTTACATTTGTTTAACTGTTAATAGATCCTGGAAATCATCGGTTTGATTGCCTCGTACATGCAACAAGAACCTGCCGATAGGAGCGACAGTGGTCCGAACAGCAAAACGGGAAGTCATACTATGCCAAAAATAGCACCACCAAAAACACTTAACCTCAAACAGGTCTCAACAGTCGACAGAAAACCTGTTAAGCCAGTCCTTGCCAGTCCAATGATGTGATCAGTGGCATCGCAATTATCCAGATTCCTTTCTAAGAACGTGAAATCAGAAATCAAAATGCAGTAGGTGAAGAGGGATCAGTAGATATATTTTTTTAAACATTTTTAAGTGTGGAGTTCCTATAAGTATTTGGTAAATAATTTTCATTGCTTCACAATATCCAAAAGATTGTTTTTTTTTTTACCTATAGTATCAATTATCTGATTTCCAATTATTTCCTTTTGTTCTTTCGGTAACTCCGTAATTCTGATGTGAAACTATTTCACATATTTTCTTGATTTCTCCACCTCGATTAATTACTGATACATATGTGCAGTCACTACGTTACTCATGCCTGTGTCAGCAGTTTGCTTCATTGCTTGGTACCTGTAGCTACGATCAAAGTTAATATTTATTTATGTAAGTATTCACAGTTTCTTTGACCAAAGTAGAGCCACTGAGATTCATAGAACATCCTGTCTATTTGATGAAAATAATATTATCTTTAATACATGTGAGAATGCAACAGTAGAGGAAATGAAGGAAACCAAGCTTCCATTTTTTGGGAATGTCACTTATCTTTGTGATACTGAACATTGCTAGAGAAGAATTATGGTTCAATTACCCTCTTAGCTACGTCTGAATAAGTGCTTGCAAGGCCATTGGTATGTATTCAATCTAATCAAAGGAAAGCTTCATGCAAAAAAGTGGTGTGATTTCTTGTGTGAAGATAAAAACGAACAAGAATAATGTTTTTACTTTTATGCTTTTAAAGTTTTTTTTAAAGCAAAGTGTCACAACTAAGTCAATAATTTTACATTGTCCGTTTATGTCGTCTTGCAAACAAAAGATTGGTAACAATGGTATCATGGTTCATCTGTGGCAGGTTGCTATGTATATCTACATAGGCATTTATTGTAAAATAATTTTGAATCTTGATCATAGTAGAAGTGTTACCATAAGTGGAGGGTACAATGGGTGGATATTGGTTTGCAGTGAGATTTCTCTCTTATTCGACCAGGTCACTGGTAAAGAGCTTGGGAGATGGAGTCATTACATGCATATATGTGTAGATCATTTGGAGGCAAAGAGAAGTTTACAGTACACTTTTGTCAGTTTTGTCGGCTGATTTTCGCTCCAAGGCTTCAGTTAATCGTCTGTGTGAGTCTGTTTCTATATTTCCTTGATGATAAGTATAAAAAAACCGGAGTAAGTAGTAACAGTCTAGCCAAAAATATCCACCAGTTCAGAGGTGAAGTGTTGGCTGTCTTTGCCTGCACAAACTTCCTCTCCATCAAACAGAATTGATTCTGTGGTACATGAAGGGTCATGCGCTCTTACTCCAAGACTAAGGTTCTTACTTTCTCTAGAAACAATGCAAAACATTAAGTGATTGATAGTGTGTGATGTATATCTTTATCCATCTCACCTGCAAAACTGCATCATTTTATGCTGCATATCTTCTTATTTCTGAACTTTATCCTCTCTTTGTTTCACCCAGATTCCATGCAAATGGATAGTCTTTTCATTTGAAGCTTTACAAAAAAATACATTCTCAAGTATCTTTCTCACTAAAATCTTTCACAAAATGTATTGTTTTTTTCTTTGTGCAAGTGCATGGTGTTTCAAGCCTGCACTGCTTGTCTGGTTTTAGAAACATACTGACATGAAAACCAAGAGCTTGGCATAAAAATGGCTTACTCAGACTTGTGAAAAACAGGTCACTCAAACTATTTTGCTTTGTTGTAATTGTCATGTGCAATGCGTGACAAGGAAGCATTTCAAACAAAATGGTAAATTTAATGTTGATGGTGGATACCTCACTGCATTTTTAGTAATGTCTTTCCAGCCTACAATTTTGTTTCTTTGATAATTAAGCTGACTCAATTTACTGCTAGTATATGTTGTGATTGCTGATTGAAGAAAACATGTCAAAACATGCCTGTAAATGGTGAAAGCAGCTGTTTGACCTCTTCCAATTATTTAACCTGCTCTGTCAAATTGTTGTTTCAATTTTTGGTGCTATGTATTATCATGTTGTAGTATTTATGTCCTTCTCTAACAAATTCCTAAGAATCATTTGTGATGGTTGCTCTGCTTGGAGATTGTCTCACAATTTTCGGAACTAGTGGGAATTAGTAGAAGCAATGCTTATCTTATGATAAGAGAGAAAAGATAGTTCAGCAAAATTTGCAAAGTCATATCAGAGTGATTTTGAAAGATGTAGACTTTTTCTTATTGGTGTAACAGGCATTTAACTATACCTTATGTAGATCTGTATATCTGTATCCTAGTTTAGCTATACAATCAACACTTGTGGTAATATTCTGTTCATAGGAAAGTTTGTACAAAAATACAAACGTTGAAAGCAGTGTTTGGTATATCTTCCAAGAAGATAAAACTAACAACTTGGCCGAAAATTCTTAGAAGGTTTAGTACCTGATCTTGTTGTGTCAGGGTAGACATTTTTTTTTCACTTTCAAATTATCTTGGCTGTGTTTTTTGTGCGTGTGTGTGTGTGTCATGTAGTCTGAAGTAGTTAGTGATGTTGTATGTACAGTGACTTAAAGGTAGTACTGTAGTTTCAATGTGTGTGACATAGTAGTGCATTATTTGCATCATAGTGGTATTTTACTGAAACACTTTGCTGTATTAAGATACTTTGTAAAAACAGAAAGCTGTACATTTGCATGTGATATAGAATAATTACATATTACTGGCTTTTTTTTTAACACAGTTAAGTGGTCCTTTATTGTTCCATGTCAAAAGTAATGAGAGCCTGCTTTTTCATTGCACTCAAAATTGGATCAATCTCTTCTTTTGTGGATAAAGATTGACTGTCTTAAAGCCAGGGTAACTTGTGTTTGAGAGCCAATGTAGTGTCGGCTCCTGATAAATGCTTTTGGAAATTCATTTTAATGACAGTTAATGTTATATTGTTGCATTGTGTTTACAAAAATATGCATTTGAATCGTTTATTTTTAAAGTGGGTTGCAAAGTAAAAGGTTTGGTTTTGTGTGATGCAAGTGTTTATCAGTTTGAACTATGACACTCTATTTAGCAATTTTAATTCCAAAGCAAGTAAATTGGTCTCGTTATTAAAGCATGTCAGCCAACATTGATTGGAATGATTGATTACATCCTAATAAATGATTGTACCCACCACAAGTGTGCCAATAGGTATTCCATTAAATACATTGATTGGAAGGACAGTAGTCACTACTACTGCAATATCTCTTGCAAAGCTATATGAATGATATAAAATGGGTACGTGAAGTACTGGTCTGTAGACTTAATTTATGTCCATACGTGTAGGATATAAATGGACACGTCCCTGCTTTAACTGGTTTTCATCAAGCCACAAAAATTATTCCTTGTGCACTGAACCTTTCCTTGACATGTGCAAAACTATCCTTGCCATCTTTTTCATGTGTAGAACTTAGAATGTAGGGACCTTGGCAGTGAGGTTACATGTTGGATTGTGCAGAATTGAAATGAGGTGAGGCTGTAGAAAACAGATGCTGCATTGGGCTTGCACTGAAATCGTTTGAGCAAAACATGTGACATTTGGGCATTTCCTTTAAAATAAAGATACTGTATTTTTCAATTTTTTGTTTTCTCCTATGATTTTATTTGTATCATACCAATGATCTAATTTAATTTTTTTTTTTTGTGCTTGCCCACTGCAGGTAAGGTGTGAGATGAGAATCCATGGATGTTTGCAAAGCCTGATCGTTCCTCACATGTATCATCTCATCGTCACAATTGTTTTGAAAGGAACTAATGTAATAAATCTGTGTATAGTGAAGAGCAGCCACAAAGCTCAGAGAATTTGAAGTGAAGCCAACTCTCCCGCAATTGATTTTTTTTTTTTATCTTTTTCTTTTGCTGAAAGACTTACATAGGTAAAACAGTTGTCACAAGCAGAATTTGCACAATTGTGTGTCTTGTATGAAGTAGTCAAACACCTTGCCACCATAGATAGAATATGTGCTACATAAACACCTTTGTCTCATTTTATATTTTAATTTATATGCTGCTGCTCAAAAGGGTGTAAATAAATGTATTCAACATATGGATTGCTTTGTTTACTCTTTTATTAATAGCCTCCTTGGGTTTTACATTCTAGCTTTGACCTTCAGTTGTCTATGTTCCATCCAATTTTCAGGGAATTAAGAAACTGATGGGACATAGAACTTGTGGAGATAATTTTTTTGTTTTTTTGTTTTAGGATAAGCAACCACAGACTTGCCCTCAAATGATAAATTATTAGTGCAACTGCATGTCAACGTCTTATGAGTCATATGAATCTCTGCAAGTAATTGTCACTGAATATGTCAGAATTTGTCATGTGTGTTTTAGTGTTCTCAACTAGGTCAATCCTTGAAGTTTGAAGATGCATTAATTTAGCTGCAATTCATCCTAGCTACTTTATCCATCAATATCTTGAGGGAAGGGAGGGAGGGGGGCTATTACATACCTGAACAGTGTTCACAAATAATATATTTCAATACTGCACTTTTACATATATGCAAGTTTTGTGTAGATCTCATGAGCAAAGGTGTCCATAGGGTTGGGTGTTATCCTCATGTCAAATGCTGGTTATGGATTTAAAGGTATCAAGTGTCAAACGAAAATGATCAGTTGTTGGCTCTTAGTAGAAAATCCTTGCCTCTCTGTTGTGAACATGTATGGTATGCCAGTGTGCCACTGGGTATTGTTGGCAAGTATAAATGGTAATCCACTGGCACATACTAGCCCACTTGTTACTGTAGCCAATGCTAGAGGAATTGGTTGACCACTCTGCTTTGTGATCATGTCTATAGACTATAATTGATTAAATTTTACTATGGTGCATTCATGATATTGCTCTGCTCTTAGTAGCCTGCATGTTAGCCTCTTGTGAAGTCCTTTCAGTTATATCCTGCCTCACTGACTTCAAAACCAGGCATTTATGGATAACTTACTTGAATCAGTTGCGTTAGTTGCAACACAAGCTTGTTTCTTGATTCATTAATCTTTCTATTGTGAATCACTTTAACTCACTTCGGAATTTTATTTTTCCCTCCCAGCAGTAAAGTACAAAGGAGAAACATCTCACAGAGCACTGCACCCTGTAACCATGTGATGAGCATGTGTTTCAATCAGTCATTCACAACAGTGAGATGCTATTCACATAAGCCAAAGCAGCTGTTTTCTGTTTTTGGTCAGAGATAGCACAACCCTCCTACAGTGGACTGGGGGGGGGGACAGGTTAATGTTTTAATGGGCACTCAACATTAGTATCTATAAAGCTGTTGTCAAGAAGATTACTGTATCAATAAAACCTTTTTTGGTTGAGGGGAGGTGAATATTACCTTCACTACCCCTTCTGGCCTCGAGTGGTTCAGTCTACCCCCACGAAGCATATTCATGGTGCACGAAGCATATTCATGTGTATATGCCGTTTTAGATCATGTCTCACTACTTACCGAAAGGAGGGACTAAGCAACAACAAAAAAAAAGACGAGGGTAATCCATGGAGTTGCATATCCTCCCTATCGTTGTCCGTAATCATTTGCTCTTTTACACATGTATAGTCCATCGAGAGTGATCAAACACACAGCACTCACTATATGTAAGTGCATGTAGGTAGGTACACTACTCTTGGCAATGCATAAACAACATGCAAGTGTGTGAATGCAGAAGTCTCGTGTGTATCAAAGTATTCCCATGCAAAAATCGCGTGTGTGTTAAAGCAATCCTCAGGGTTCCTTTTTTCTCTCAGATCAGCGGGTCCCCACTTCTAGCACACTGGGCATTTTGTAATAGTTCTAAGAAGCACGTCATAAGCATTTGCATGATTCAGTTTCTCTTTCCTACACATCGAAGTAGAAACATACTGATTGAGGGTATTACCAAAAGTGTGAAAAGTGACCTTGTCATTGGACATAAATCCTCTGCCCATAGGCCTACATGGTTACATAAATTTTGACCATGTGACCAACTGCATGCATGTTGTGACCAACTGCACGCATGTTGTGACCACAACTGCACGCATGTTGTGATCACAACTGCACGCATGTTGTGACCACAACTGCACGCATGTTGTGACCACAACTGCACGCATGTTGTGACCACAGCTGCACGCATGTTGTGACCACAGCTGCACGCATGTTGTGACCACAGCTGCACGCATGTTGTGACCACAGCTGCACGCATGTTGTGACCACAACTGCACGCATGTTGTGACCACAACTGTGACCACAACTGCATGCTGCGACAATTCAGACCATGGGTCACCTATCTAACAACTTTGACCCTCATCAGCTTTGCGGTCTAGCTGGAGTCCCCGATGCAAACTTTTGAAACTGATATTTTTTCTAGCACACACACACACACATCTTCCCACCTTTCAGACTCCTACCCAAATGGGGGGTTCCATGTCACCTTAAGTACCATACTAGGTTAGATCCCCATGTATCAAATATTAACGATACATAATATAACCATGGCAACTGTTGCTGGTGACTGAGAGAGCCATAATACCCTCAAAAAGCAATTACAATATCTTATCCCGTATTAATCCCATAAAAGCAATTACAATATCTCATTCCGTACATTACATGTACAGGGATGAGATAAAAACTGACCTCATCCCTGTGTGTCATTGCGGTACATGGGGATATGTATAACGGTATGCTACCGTAAAATCAGACGATCAAGTTTACTGATCAGACTACAGTAGTACGTACGTGCTGGAAAGGGCCTGATGTCAAGAGTTAGTGGTCTACTGGTGTGAAGGTATGCCAATGGAGAAGTCCATGGAGGAGATTCGATTCGGGATACTTACAGGTAGAAAGAGTCCCAAATATCGTTTTCAGCTAAATTTGCTGCTGCTTCTGAACAAACTTTTTGCGAAGTGCAAACAATCGCAGAATGGGTATGATATCAATATGTGGTAACGATAGGCTAGACCACTGTAATTTGTTAATCGTGTAGCCTAACTTACAGTAGGCCTACAGTAGTATTACTCTACTATTAGTAACCACCTGACTAGGCAGTAGCCTAGTCTTCTTTTGCTCCACCTCAAGTCCATGTGCAAATTACTAAGGCGTAAATTAGTAACGTGTATACTTTTGGGGTAGGAAAGTAAGTTAAATGCGCAGTACCCTGCAACTTATGGAGCATACCTGTGAAATGGTATTATTTATTAAGGTAGCCATCAACTGCGCGGGCCTGTCAAACGCCCTTCTAGCCTAAAATTCACAGATTAAAACTTTTGAAAGCTTAGATTTGGCAGATTGAAATAATGAAGCATGCCACCATTGTTTGTCATTTCTACACTAAGTGGACGGCAGGCGCACTTGACGGGCACCTTGGAGAAAGTTAATTTTGCTTGGATTGTCTTAAAGAAGGCGGGATCATTTCACCTTCGGTGACACACTTTTTCATTGCAATGAATACGTATTCAATTTGACACAATACTGATCCATAAGAAAACGTTCCGACTTTTGTACTGAAGGTGGAACTGTCAAAAAACGTGGAATGATAAATTTCTTTAACAGCGCATTCGACAGTCACCCCATCTACAACAGTAGAATACCCAGGGCTTCAAAAAGCTTGTTATTGCTAACCACAGTGCAGTCTATTATGGGGAGGAAAAATCCCAGCAGTGCAACCGTGCAATGAAATCCAATGTTCCAACTACAGTGCCAAAAACGGAATGTTTTGGAGCATAGACAATAGCCATGGTGCAGCTTGAGCCTAATCGCGTAACGGTAGCCATGCAGTCTGCATTCCGTGCGCACTAAATGCGAAGATCTTCGGCATGAGTGCTGAAGACTCCTGGCTTAGTGGCCATGAATGGTCAACCTCGGCGTGTCAGTGTGCACGAAAAATCAGCCTTGGCAATGACTTGTAATGCCTAGCTTAATCACTGTACATTTTGTACAATAAACTACTTCTGAGTCAAAACTGCAGCTACTGTCCAAAAGTTTCTGCTGTAGTACAGTATGTTTCACATTAATTCACATTTAGTCTAACACAAAATATGATTATTTTCTGCCTAATATGGAAGAGGGTGTGTAACTGTGTGCTTTAAGTTGGGAACTCAATCATCATACAGCAGTTATGTTGCATTGTGAGGTACAAAGTACCTGTGTTTGTTGGCATATGAAAGGCATGCGCTATCACCTTGTATACGAATGCTAACACCTCAGCATAACTTTGGTGTAGACTTTACATGGAATGCCCCCTGGTACAGTAGGGATGCTGAAAAGTGTGTACATACTAGCCTAATATATTTTTTTCTCCTCCTTTGCTGATTTTCTTCTTTTTCTTTCCTTATGAACTCTAGTGTCTTCTTTGGGTGTTAGTGATTAGTTGTTATTTTTGTTATGTAACAGCTTTTCTATTTATCGTATAAATAATTTATGCAGGGGAAAGCAGTTTGTAAGTATTATACTTCAGTTTCCTCTTTTTCCATCATATCTCAACAGGGATGAAATTTAGCGGTCGTCCGGTCGTCCGAGACGACCAAAATTTCTGTAGGACGACCAAAGTTACTACCTCAGGTTGTCCTTTGGACGACCAAATTTTACCCCTGGTCATTTACATTGTGACACAACGCGCACAACCCCACACCGAGATGCAACCAAACTATTTAACACGCATGAACTCTATTCCAAAACACATCTGTTGTCATTCACAAAAAACGGCCAAAACAACCTGAAATCCGCCGTACGTACAACGCCAAACAAACAGCCTCAGTGTACGATCATGTTTTAACTGATTTTACTGTACTGTTCATGCACGTACTGTACACAGCAAGTACCAGATAGATGACTTGCAGTTGAAGCATTCGGCCATTTTTCTTGCTTAAATACTACGCAATCTGTGCGACGTGAAGGTGAACTGGTGCAAATATTGTAGAGTTGTTAAACCCCCATAATTTGGGCTAGTCCAAGTAGTACGTAATTCAACAATCACAGTGCAAAATTTTCCTGCTGGCCTACAGTGTATTTGAGATTAACAAAATGGATTGCTCCAACAGAGGGGGGAAAATATTTTAGAACTGTTTGATTCTCCGGGATTATGTTATCGGGCCGGCGCGGGGAAAAAAATTCCTTGGAAAGGAGAGTGGACTGGTGGAATGAGTTGACAGTTGAAGCAAATAGATAAGCCACTCAGATGATGAGTGTCGTCTGTTTATAGCATTGGTGTGTGTTCAATAGACACTTCATGCGTACGACTGTCAGATTTTGATTCAAAAGGAATGAATTTTCTAAATAATAACAGTAACATTCAAGATTACAAATGCATCATATTTTGATTTGAAACAAACAATATATTATACAGAGATTTTCTTCTATATGATATATACTTAACAGCATCAGTGATGCTAGATATTGACATTTTTTTTATTATCAAAGTGAAAAGGTGGAATTTTACTGGCCTCCTTCTGGAAATCCCCCCCTCCCATTCCCTTTGGAAAAACCCTGAGCATTACTTTTAAGTTACAAGTCAGTAGTATAATTTTGCTGTGGAAATTTTCAACCTGTATAAGAAAGACAACTAAAAACATGGTCTTGAATGCGCAAAATACACATTTTGCACATTTCTTATTTTTATATAATTTAACTGTGGAAAGTTCAAACCTGTATAAGAAAGACAAATAAAAACATGGTCTTGAACGTGCAAAATACACATTTTGCACATTTCTTATTTTTATATGTCCTTTGTGGAGGATGACCAAATTTTTGGGAGGACAACCAAATTTTTGCAGCTGGTTGTCCTTCGGACAACCATTTTTAGTTGCTTAAGGATCATCCCTGCTCAAGTATGTTCAAGACAAACTTAAGATATGTATTATGTAAATATTTATATTGCATTTACCTTTGTCTTGTTGCTATACAGTATGTTATGTTCTCCATGTGGATGGAAATAAACTGTGTCATTGTCAAATGCACAACATTGACCAATTAAGGATGGTAAATGTACTGAAAACTTGGATTTTCAATCATGTTTTCTAGGCATATACAGTAGTTTACATATCCAAACGACTGAAGGAGCATTAGTGACTTTCTGTATCCCAGAACTTCACAGTGGAAGCCTGCCAAGGGATGCTGTTGGTTTAACATGATAATTAACAATACAGTTTATATGAGACCTCACTGAGCCTCGGTAGGCTCAGTCGCAGTCAAATTAAAGATAGATCGCCTTTTCATTAAAAGTGCTACGCAGCTTGAGATCTTACTGCACCTGGAGGTGCAGTTGTAGTCCAGGTTTTATTGTTCTTCCACTGCGACTGCACCTCCACCCCAAAGTGGAGGTTCAATGGACGTAGACAAATTTTTAGGTTGTGCTCCCACTGTGACTGCAACTTCTCCAGAAAGACATTGGTAATCTTGAAAAGGTGCAACACCATGTAACTACTGTAAAATGATGCCTGATGTACAGTATCTACTGTATGCTAAGTTATGAACAAAGGTTTGAAAGAACTGACCAGGCTAATTTCTCTAGAACCACTCAAACTAAGAGCTGATCTGATAGAAGTCTTTAAAATTGTTAAGGGACTGGATGATATCAACCTCTCAACCTTTTTACTGTATCAGAAGAAAGCAGAACCAGAGGCCATCAGCTTAAACTTCAGAAACATCATTGCAATCTTGATATAAGGAAGTATTTTGTCAGTCAAAGGGTCAAAGCAGAATGGAACAGCCTACCACCACAACAAGTTAACCCTCTATCAGTAAACAGTTTTAAAAACAATTGACCCAATCCTTCAGAAGAGAAGGGGACTCTTCATAAGCCAGAAAAGGCTGCCTGCCCCAGTTATTATGATCCCATTGCCATTTACTGTGGATTCCGGTGAGTTGTCCACCCCTAATTGGAGGCTCACACCTTTTGGAAGAATAGGCTCACAGTAATGCACATTGTCATTGTCAAAAGGAAATATGCCACTCTTTTAACTGTAACAGTGCCTCCACTCAGGACAGGAGGCTCAGTGGAGTTACAATATACCTGAAAGAAGAGACAAAATAACAGAGTCCCCACTCTGCATTGGAGGCTCAGTGGACAAAGAAAAAATTAGGTTGGATTGCTCTTCCAAAGTCAAAGCTGCAGCTATAAAATTTTATGCTGTGGTATGTTTCCACTTGATTCACATTAAGTCCAACACAAGTGCTATATGAAAAAACATAACTTTATGCTTCATCTCTGAAGCACAATCATGGTATAGCAGGTTTTGTTATGTTGTCTGATAAGGTATACTGTACATTTCACAGGCTTGTGTTTTGTGGTGTATGAAGCTGACACCTGGACGTAACTTTCCCTTAGCATTACATGGAATACACCTGAGGGGCACTTCCCTGCATATAAGGAGACATCGTAATTTGCAGGACAACTGAGAACTGCTAATATTAATCCTTCTGACCACTAAAAATTGTTTCTGCTTATTAATTGTACATATAAAATGACTTTAATTTTGGATTTTTTATCAACAATTATTAGTACTAGAAAACTAAAACTTTTAACTTCAGTTTGATATCAACTTTACTGATATTGGACACTTTTGCATGGAATTGCCTAGTTGTCTTCTTGGTTGTTATAGGGTTGTCCTCTTGATTGTTATTGTCCTCTTGATTGCTAATTGCCTAGTTTTGGGGGGTTTTTTTGGGGGGGGGGGTAGAAAACAGTCAAAGGCTTGCCAGTTTTTGTGAACCTCTGTTTACCTCTTCAGTGGTTGTCATGGTGAAAATAGTGGTGCACATTCTCTACAGTATGTATTGCATAGTTGTTTAAGCTTAGAATCATTTTGATCTTACACTAGAAACCTTTATGACATGTTTCAAAATAACTGACCCAATTTGTCCCCACAGTGTACATAACAAAAAGTTCGAATAATGCTTTCAAACTCCCTTAGTTTGATGCATCAGCTTCTAGTTTGTCAATTGCAGAGGAAAAAAGAGATCCATGTGCATTTCCTTTGTTCAATGAACTTTGGCAGTGTTTGTGTCAGGTTCCCATTATGTACAGTGATGTCAATAGTTACATTAGCAACATCAGCACATGATGTCAAATGTTAGGCCTTTCCTACTATGCATATTAAACAAGTTTGCCATATAAGTTCAGCAAGAGTTCTGAGAAATAAAATATAAACATGATATGTTTGATGGTTTTGATAAAAAAAATTGAAAAACTGTGTGCCAATGTTAGTATGCTGCAGATTTTATATTTTCTTGATAGCAAACCGATCTATGCAGGTGAGGTGATAGATTATGGATATTTGTCACCCTTACTGTTATCTTACAGTAGCTTCAGACAGACAGATGCTAGAAATTGACCAAGAAAGGGTAGGAATACATGCAGTATTTTTCCAGTAGAATAAATTTATTTTGTGCTAATGTTAGTTTAACAGCATTGCAAACAGTAAAATTAGCAACATCTAGAAACAGAAAATAAACCACTTTCTCAGTTAAATAGAAGCATGATCACTGAATTGCTACCCTGACAATATCTCAGTCATGCATCAGTTACAGTATAATATTCCCTCTGTAGATCCCAGCAGGAGTTTTCACTTTGTGGGATTTTTTACAGCAAAACATAACAACAACATCAAAATTCATTTCAGGACCATAAAGTACCCATAGCAGAAGCATACTGTAGATGACAGTTTTTCACTCTATCAAAGGAAGAAGTCAATGCTGTCAGGAATAAAGAGTCTATTTTTCTGAAGGGTTCATTTATAGACAATTGCTGTCATGATGATAATGTATTATGTCATATTGAAAACACAAATGTTTGTGGCAACTTTACTCAAGTCATTTGACGTGTTGCTGTTTTGCTTCCTCCCAGTGAGTGATAGGTGTGCTCAAGGTGTATCAGAAGATGCAAGTGGTCCAAACTTGAAAGCACTTGTAGAGGATGGAGAAGGGTATGTGTTTATAGAGTTAAGTTAATGCTTGACCAAACCTACAGATGATGCTTACATTGAATTCTCCCTTCAAAATGTGGTTATTGTTGTAATGGCCTTGATAATATCAGCCATAAAGTATGATTACACAAGCGATGAATTTCCCCCCATGTAAGTTTTAATGCGTGGCATGCCTCTGAATTGTGAAGTTGATAGTGGGAAGTGTATAGAGTATGTGATATTGGGTTTAAAAGATACTGTAGATATTCCATAATTATATCATTGCTTTGGTTAAAATGTTTAAAACGTGGGTAAATTTGGTGAAGAGACCCTCAGAAATGGTAGAAAAGCACAGAGGTATACTTTTGAACTTATAGCATTAAAGTCATACTGTACATAAAAGCAGTATTCACAAGGGCAGAGTTTTCATGATTATTATTCATTTGTAGAACAGGTACAAGAACTTAAGATTTCCCAACACGCAGCACCACATTCTACTTTAAATGCTGTGCTTAAGTTGTGAAGAATAGCTTATACATGGTAAAACGACTTTACCTTTCAGAGCAGTTTTCCTCTAAGCTTTAGCATGCATCTTGCAAAGATAATTTACCACAGAAACTTTATTGAACAGCTGAAATTTTGTATGAAACTTTCTTGTTTAAAACTTTGCAAATGAAGTGTAATGTGGGAATCTATCTGAGCCATTTTGTATCAGTGAAAAGTTATTTAGTTTGATAAAAGCTTTAGTCAAGTTGTTACAGTACTGTACCTAAATACTAGATCAAATAATTGGCTGATAGTTCTTATGCTTGGTGATGTGGTTTGTAGTTGATCTCACCATTTCAGTTTTACAGCTGACAAAGGAAAGTTTGTTTTTTTTTCCCAACAGTCCATCCAGTAGTGTGGAGGTGATGAAAATTGTGCCTGATGAAAAGGAACAGATTCAGGTTTGAAGACGTCAATGCCTTTAAGATTTGCTTTCAATACAAAACCACACTGGACTGGTACACTCCTACTACTCACAAAACCAGTCTCACAAAACTGAAGATGTCTTTAACTTTCCTGGGCTCCTGAGAAACATTGTAATGCTATCCAAAATTTCAATCATGGTACAACTATGTTACTGTTTGATTGATTTCAAACATGAGATGAGAAAATATGTTTTATGTGTGTGTCCATTTTGGCAAATTATTGATGTAAATGACATGTTGTACGATATTACTAATTTACATCCTGGAAAATGAATAAATTGATACAAAATAAAAAAAAAGTATCTTTATCAATTTCTCAGAATGTTCTGATAGATTGGACTGACAACCTCTCATTGGATCTCATCCTTACCACTGGAGGCACTGGGTTTGCAAGAAGGGATGTAACACCAGAGGTGAGATGTGACCATATCATTGTCTTACAGGAAAATGAAGGGCATCAGCTTTGTTGATATTGAATACTATTGACCTAGCCACAGACCTCTTTGTTTTAACATAACCACAGTGTTCAAAGCTAGATAGGCAAGAGAAGGATTAATATCAAATTACCTCTTTGCAAATTCCAGCTATATTGCAAAGGTTAAAAATGTTGTAACTTCATTCAAGTAAACAAGTTATGAATCTTTACGTAGAAGAGTTACAGTTGAGCTTCTGATTTGTTTACATCATTACATAATATCATGTAGTGCTAGATTTGTATTGGACAAGTGCAAGGACCTTCTAGCTTTAATGCATGTATAACAGTCATGTCAATTTTGTCTTTTGAAAGGCAACGAAGGCTATCATAGAGAAGGAAGCTAATGGATTATCTGTTGCCATGCTGACGGAATCCCTTAAAATAACACCACTGGCTATGCTTGGCAGGTGGGTCAGAAATTGTTGTTTGATTTGTGTGGTAACCAGTGATGTGACATCAAGATTGCAGCATTTCTTGAGTGCATTGTCTTGTGTGAAAAGTTTCATCATGGCTGAGCAAACTCTCTCACTTTACAAATGCACACCAGTCATGCTAGTATGATTCAGTAAGATGAGTAGTAAGTCAATAAAGATAGAAGGCAGCCAAAGTCATCATTGTGACTATTTTATTTATATGCATTTTTGTCCATTTGCTGCAAGTTACTGAGTGAGTGATTTATTTGCATTTTCTGAACAGGTCGATGATACAGCATTTTACCAGATGACCATTACAATACCTAATGAATTCAATGTATTCAAGGTTCATTAACAACAACTTTGTACTCTCTCCAGTACTAACATCTCTCAAATCCTCCCTCTTGCATCAGTGTCTGTAGCTGCACTGACATGTTCATTGTGAAATACATTTAATGTACATAACGTCAACAACTAGAATGTGATATCGTGTTTAAACTTCCTGATTAATTGGTGATAATGTTTATACAGTATTTTCATCAGTCATGAGGTTAAATCTCCTTTTTTCCTTTTGTTTTGCAGACCTGTGTGTGGTATCAGAAAGCAGACACTTATCATCAACTTGCCAGGAAGTAAGAAAGGTTCACAGGTTTGTCACTATCCCCAATCTGAGGTTGCTGTACTTGCCTGTTTCTTGCAACATTAACAAGCATGTGATATGCATGCACAATATGCCTGTCATCAGTTGTCAGCAGATTGTTAAAAGCCATTTGTGTGGGCAAACATTTACAACGTCTTGAAAATGCTATGAGATAGAAAGAACATCAGCAATTGCAGAGTTCCATTTGTGTTTGGACCTATGGACACACATATCTTCACTTTATCTTATTATTTCTTTTTAACTGTTGTCCTACAATTTTCATGCTTGATGAATTATGTTAAAATTAACGATGTTCAACCTTAAATGACAGGTAGCATCTATCCCGTATTTCAACAAGAATGTAATTGGGGGAGTGCACCTTTGCCCCAGATTTACTGTACCAGTGCAACCAGTGTCTGCTTTACAGTCAAAGATACAACTATGAAGTTACAAGTTGTTACGGTTAACTGGCCTGGAAAGACAAATGGACTCAACAGTGTTAAAGCAGGATGACCATCTTCAGTCTGTTGTAATAGTTTATATTATCTAACACAAGATTAAAAGTTCACTAAAATGACAAAGCAAGCTTATATTCAGTGCAACTATCCATTTCTTCCAAACAGGAAAATTTTCTTATCATTAAACCTTACTTGAAACATGCTGTCAACCACTTAAGGGAAAACAGAACTGCTGTGAATGCTGTACACACAAAAATGCAAGAAGGTGACTCAGTGACCAGTAGGAATGACCATGTAAGTTTAAGTGAAATTTATGCATGTTTTAAAATGTGAAGTTCAACATGAGTTAAAATTGTATACATTTATGTTATTTGTGTGGGGTGTCAGATTAATTGATGCCTTGTGTAGTTATATTATATCGCGAAACAGATCGCTCAACTTTTTCTTTTGCATCTTGTTGTCTACTTTATTTGAAACTTTTATTACACTTGTATGGGTGTGGTTAGTTTTTCCCATTCTATTGTGGACAATCTTGGAGTTTAGAAGTGTATTTTAATCCAGAAGCTAAAGGCTTTCATTTTAATACACATTTTTATTGATTATTTGGAAGCTGGAAATATATCAAAGACTATGCCAGCAAAGTCTGCTTAGAGAACTGTCAACTTGCCACTCCTGTATCCTTTACAAGAAAATTAAAGAATCAAAGAAACAGGTTTGCATTGTGTACAACATGTGTTTCACTATGGTCACTTGTTAAGAATTCTGTCATAAAATGAGGTTGATTTTATTAAAATTGGAAATGCTTCTAGAAATATTTGGCTAAGATTAACAACACTGCAATATAATTCTCCAGACTGAGTGGACAGAAGCTGCCCTTGTCTTCAAGTGACTTCAAACTTCTGCTGTACTACATGTGGCCTACCTTATTTTCCCCTCAATTTCATTAAATATGCTTAATGAGTACTTGATAATTTTATCATTTCCCATAGGTGTGTACTTCAAGTGAAACAGTTCCAACTTTCACTGGTAAGTTTAAAAGATGTACTGTACACTGAGAGATATTTATGCTATTTGCAACCATGAATGCCATTGTACTGTATAATGCAGACTTGTTGGAATAGAATAAGCTATAAAGCTGAAAAATGCCAGATGTCAAATTAACATGTATCATACACAACACTGTTTTCACCAGACAGTGGAAAAAGTTGTCTTATTGTTACTGCTAGTTGATAAGCACTGTTCTCATGGCAGCAATAGATAAAATTAATAATTAAAACGTAACATAAATTTTGTTTAAAAAAGCAGGCCACACTTTCAAATAATCTTCATGAAATTGTATGTGGACTTTTTTAATCTAATTTCATACCAGAGTGACTGGCACTGTTGAACTGCTGTTCAGGCTGCCAGATATCCTGTCACATGCTTTTAGTTCATTTAGTTACAGAAATTAACAATGTTTTGATGTATGTTATTTAAACAGCATATTAAGATCACAAATCACGGAACCACAGAGAAACAGAAACAGCTGACTGTAGTGGTAGAGTAGACCTTCAAATGTGAGCATGGAATAAGGCTGCACATGAAGTTAGGATACTACAGTAGTGCTGTGTATGCTAAATAACCATGTTTTTACCTTTTTCAAGAAGTAATGAATTAGCATTTGAAAATTATGTTCTGTAGAACGTCCCATTGCTGAACTTACTGCACTTCACCTAGGAGAATTTTTGACAGGATTCCAGACAAAAACAAAAATGCATTTGAGCAGTGTTTTTGCAATGATTCGTCCAGATAGTGTGTTCAGATGTTGTATCCAAATATTTGGAAATGAGTCATGCAGTTTCGGCTTTCATTACATATTAAAATTTGTTCAACTGGCTTCAAACAGTTTGTGAAGAAGCACTGTATACTTAATGATTGTCAATTGAAAGCTACTGTACAGTACCACATGGAAGTACAGTTTCTTTATCTGCATTTAATTATTGCAATTAATTCATTGTTGACAGTATTGACACCTTTATCTTTGTGTATACCTGAACAATTATTGCATTTTAGGTACTTCTTTTTCACTGCAAATGACTTATAACCAAACCAAAGGTGATCATAATTGTAAGGTGGAAACTATTCGCCCAAACATCGGGCAAAGTATGGGCAAACCTACCCCCAACCCTCAATGTACACGATCACTGATTGACTTACACCTTGTTAGTGCCAACAATTTGTTCTATTGGCACAAATTCCTTTGGTCAAATAGCCACCATCTAATTGTAATGTTGTCTACGTTTGTGTTTCATATTTTATCAAGGAGTTGACATGGTGGTGTTCTCTCATATAGCGATCATACACTTTACCAAACATTGTTTGTTTTCATTTTCAGACATTGACAAAGTTGCAAGAAGACCTCGGAAGTCCCAGTACCCTCTGATTAATTTTAATGAAGCTTTGAATACAGTAATGGAACATTCCAAGTGCCTTCCAGTTGAAACCATTTTAATAGAAGGTAGATGTTGTTGTATGTACAGTTAGTCTTGAGTACCTTAATTTTGTGCTGCAAGATTGCATACAGTATACCAGCAGATGATTAAAAAAGGTTTAACATTCTTTTTTTTATGACCATTATAAAAAGAGTGCATATTTTGCATGGGATGTATATATTATCATCAATTTGGTCCAGAAAAATAGTTATTTTGACAAATGTATTTGGCAGAAAATAGTTTGGAAATCAGCTGGAGACCATGTAGAGTGTTGAAGTATTCTTCAAGCTTGGTGTAACTTGCCATAAGCTGCTGTGGTGGTTGTTAAAGATACATTAAAATAAAAGTTATGGTGCAAATGTTATCAGCTGCTGTCATGTAGGTTTTGTAACATTGCTGTTTTTTTTTAGTGTTGTCAACTGAGAGTCATGAACACTGACGTTTTTGAGGATTAAATCACATTTGTTGAAAATGTCATTTTTCAACCATGTTTTAACTAGTTCCACCTAATGAAAATGGTTTGATTGTTATCACAGTGTCAATACACCAGCTCGAAGACGCGAAACATCCAATTGTAACATGTGTGTTTTACTATCAATTTGGTGTTGCAATGCCACATCCAAATGTGGAATAACATCTGGATGTACTGTTAACCATTCCATTCTCTCTACAGTAGTTGAGACATGTCCTGTACTTGTGTTTTTCCTTACTTTGCTGACATCAGTTTCAAGAATAACATTATGGTTGATTGATTTGAATGTACAGTAACTTGTGTTGAGTCCTTTTACAGGGGGAGGGGTTGAAACAAGTACATACCATTCATCCATTATTTAGAGTAGATGTGATTTTGGTGATAGTTTCACTCTGGTAAAAGTTTTCACTTTCATCTTTCTTCAATTCAACAGAATGTTTAGGACGTATCCTGGCTGCAGATATTACAGCTAATGTTTCAATACCACCGTTTGATGCGTCTATCAAAGATGGCTATGCTGTCATATGTAAGTACTTGTCCAAGGAACAGCTTGTCAAATTTTTGTTATAGTTCATATAAACTACCCACATCTGATATATGTTGCTGTTCATCCCTTTAAATGCAATGAAATGTACCTTAAATATTTTCACGGTCAGTCTGTTAGAAGCTGAAGTACACATTCATGTGAACAGTTATGTATTTAGGAAAAATAACTCACCAACTGTGAAAATGGGTGTTTATGTGGACATTCTCACTCTACTGTAGAAACTGTTATACTACTAGGTTTCATGTGCTCAACTGGAGACTTTTTTTCAATGAAATTTGAAGTTTTTTTATGGCTATAACTCTTGAGTAGAGAAATACTGAGTTCTTATCTACAGTGGCGGCGCTACAGGGGGCATGAGGGGGCATTTCCCCCCAGATTTTTTCGTTGCCCCCCAGTTGCTCTCACCCTTCCTAATCAGATCTTGTACTCATCCAAAATTAATTTAATCACAAAACTATGTATTGGCATTGGACTGAATAAGAACAGCTTCCGGGGAGCCATGATTGATAAATGACTAATTTATGTTACACAGGCTGCCAGTTTTACATCACCCCCATAGCCACTTCAACAGTAGGCCAGCCTGATCAGACCAATTTTCTCTGGAATGTTTACCGTCCAGCATAAGGGAAGGGCGGGTAGGTGGTTGTTTTCCTAAATATAGGAATGTCGTTGTTTTCCTAAATATTGGAATGGAAGTGTATGTAGCCTATGGTGGCACCGCGTAAATGTGAAATAGTACCCCCAAAGAAAAAAGTTGGGAACCTTGGAGTACGGTCAACCGAAAAAATGAATAATATAAAAATAAATAATATACCTCTCTTGGGACTTAATTTTCCACCCAGAGATATGCTTAAACCTCAGAGCTTCCGGGGGCTTTGCCCCCTGGACTCCAACCGGGGCTTTGCCCCTGGACCCCACCTGCAAGGCCTCACACTTCGTGCAAAAATCTTTACCCCCCAACATTTTCCTCTGCCCTCAGTTTGCCCCCCCCAAGTCTGACATTCTGGCACCGCCACTGCTTATTTAGAATTGTTATTACAGAGTCTTGCACTGTTTAGATGAAAATAAGTGTTTCATGTGCTCAGCATTTGTATTGCAGTATGCATGGTTACATGGCAAGGCAAGTGATAGTCCATTGAATCCCTTCTTTTGTTTCTTTGATTTTTTTTTAGTACAGAAGCATCCATGTTTGATATTGTGGGTGAGGTTATGTTTCTTCCCAGTAGGGCCAAATGAAAATTAATTTTTAATCTGTAATTATGAATTATTAATTCATAATTATGAATTAATAATCTGTCATTATGAATTAATAATCAATAATTATGAATTAAATGATCCATAATTAAGAATTAATGATCTGTAATTTGGAATTAATAATCAGTAATTAAAAATTAATATTCCTTAAATACAAATTAACAATTTGTAATTACAAATTAATAATAAGGGGCTGTATACAAGAAAAAGGGAGTTGCTACAGTTGCTAGAGCTATAACTGACTGCTTGGTTTGCAAGGGAAGTGTGCATGATATTCAAGTGTATTTATGTGGTCAAAGAGAATCTTTGGTAAGTAGTAGCTACTTTTAGACAATAACCCATAGTAGATACAAATTTTTAATTTGGAGAGGAGGAGAGCTCCCAGTCTGTGAATTTCCAGATCTTTAACTTTCGTGACCAGATTGCGGATATGAATGAGATTTGACAGATAAGTTTCGTTTCATCATATCCCTCTTGAAAGTCTCTTGTACAAGGTTCGGCTGGAACCAGTGCCTTCTTAGGTGCCATTTACTATTGCAATTAAGTAATATTGTCCATTCATATGTAGAGGGTAGTGCTTATTTTATTGTTCAACCCAAAAGGAAGAAATAGCAAAATATAAGTATGCTGTGACCATCCATTGTCATTACTTTCTTGTATACTTCCCTAACATTATTAATTCGTCATTATGAATTATTGTTTCATATTTCGAATTAAAAAATACATTTTCGTTTGGCCCTAATGGACTGCCGTGTGTTTCCTTGGATTTGTCTATAAAATGATTAAACTGTCTGATGCAGTTTGCAAGTTTACATGGTGTAACAGTGAAAACTGCCATTTGATGTTCCAATGCAATGAATGTAGATCAGGCAAAGTGATAGTTCAGTAACCCCACCCCAGTCTTTTTTTTATTTTCATTTATTGAAGTACAGAAGCATCCATGTTTGATATTGTAGGTCAGGTCATGTTCCCTCGGATGTGTCTGTAAATAGACCAATAGATCAGTCACCTATTTGCATAAATCCTGTCAGTGATGTCAGTTCAACCCACATAACAGATTTCATTACCCAATCAGCTCACAGCAGATTTCAGTATTTACTCAATTTATGCCGTGTTGCCCATTGTTTTAAAATGGAAAAAAGCCTGATGGAAATTCCCCATGAAAACACCTGTTATCAAAGTCACTGCTTTTATAAAGTTATTTTCGTCTTTCTTTTTGTTGTCCATATCATTGAGCTATTGTTTGACAGGAAGGACATCTGTTTCTGCCTATGTGTAATTCCAGATTAATCGTAAACACCTATTGTATTAATGAACAATAGCGTTACATCTTGCTTACCACCCACAGTTCTAAAAACAGGATGTTTACCCCCTGTGTCACAGTTCAGGAACTAATTATTGTACTAATTTAGTACATTAGTAGTAATGGTGTCAGAATTAAAGGTCAACAAACTTTTAATGTGTAAGACTAAACTATCCTTCAAATGATTGGCAAACAGTGAAAATAATATGATATTAAGTCTTATGTTAGAGGAGAATAGTTCAAGTAAGTTGCAAATAACAGTGATATTAGAGGTGACAAAAAATGTCAGTTCAGCTTTTAAGGTTGGATTTCATTCTTATCCATGGTGGTGTTGCTATTGTGGAACAGTAAATTTGATAGAGAATGGCAGCTTTTGAAATGGCTCCAAGTCCTTCCCATTACTTGACAGGTATGGCATTTCCAACATGTTTGCTGCCTAAATGATTAATGGATTTGGTAGGTCTACTCATGCACTGTTCACCATGATGAGATGAAAATGATTGCCTCCAAAGAAGACATTTTTCATGCCCCAATTTATTCCTACATGTATAACTGCTCAACCAACCTCTCACCCATCTTTTAAAGGTGTTGACTTTACCTTAGTGTCATGTACTTTATATTGTGTATGCTGTTTTGACAGAGTGTCTTTAATTGTGCAGATTTCCTTCAGTATATTTTTACATCATATTTTCTGCTCTGTTTTGATCTGAACATTGGCTCTTTGTAGTTGTAAAGACGTTTTACATTTACGCACCAGGTATTTCCTGTGACCATATAGATGAAATTCAGGGTAAAGTGTTACTAAAAGTAGCACTTAGAGGTTAAGGCCAGGAATTGTTCTCTTTTTTGTTAGCTCATACCAGCATGCTGGTGTGAGCTTATGTGATCACATGGCGTCACTCTATCCTTCTGTCTATTGATCTGTCCACAATTGTTCAAAATGCTTCTCCTCCTACATACTTTCATGGATTTGTTTGAAACTTACGCACAATGTTTCTTGAGTGGTGGGCCATTTGGGGTTTTCAGGGATTTGGGGCCCAAGGTCCCATGTGGGTCCTTTGATCCATTTTATGAAATTCTGCAAAATGCTTCTTCTCCTACATATTCCCTTGCACAATGTTGATGTTTTTTCATAATTATACTCTATTAGTGGTGCCTTCAGGGTGTTCAGGAATGTGGGGTCCAAGGTCCCATATGGACCCTTGGGCCCATTTTACTGTATGAAATTCTGCAAAATGCTTCTTTTTCTACAGATTCTCCTGTACCATGGAGATGACTCGTCATAATGATACTCCATTAGTGGTGCCCTCAGGGTGTTCAGGAATTGGGGTCCAAGGTCCCATCAGGGCCTTTTGGCCTATTTTAGGAAATTCTGCAAAATGCTTCTGCTTCTACAGATTCTTTTGTGCCATGTTGATGGTTTGCTATTGTGATACTCCAATAGTGGTACCTTCAGGGTGTTCAGGGATTTGGGTCCAAGGTCCCATGTGGGCCCTTTGGCCCGTTTTATGAAATTCTGCAAAATGCTTCTCCTTCTACAGATTCTCTTGTACAATGGAAATAGCTCGTCATAATGGTACTCCATTAGTGGTGCCTTCAGGGTGTTCAGGAATTTTGTGTCCAAGGTCCCATCTGGGCCCTTTGGCTCATTTTATGAAATTCCACACAATGCTTCTCCTGCTACAGATTGTACAATGTTAATGATTCGTCATGACATACTCTGTCAGTTTTACCTACACGGTTTTCAGGGATTTGGGGTGTTCCAGGATTTCACATAACCCTGCAGACACTTGAAGGTATGAGCTTTTGCACCATTGGTGCTCTAATTGTTGCCAGATGATAAACCAAAATGATAAACAGACATGTGAAGAAGTGAATAAAAACCAAATATCTATCTTTTCATCGATGAATAGCTGAGAAATTTTCATGAATGCTTGCTAAGTAATGCAATACCTAATTTGACAGCTTTCGTTTCTGTAGTACTTTGTTGTACCATTTTGTGATGCTTGTGCTCATTTGTCTGGTAGTTGCTAATCATGTTTTCTTGTAAAGATTTTCGGTAACTTTTCGCTATCCAAAACAGATACATACAAGTTGTCACTTTCAAATAATGAAGTCATTCACCCTGTATCCATCCTCCCTTAGATCCATCTTGTTAGTGAGCTCCAAATTAAGAGGAGGGCTACAAATCACGAAGAATTTTCCAAAGCACAAAGATGACTAATGTGTTCAATTTCATGTGTGCTGTGCATGCATGTGAATTCATCTCAAAGGAGATTTGTGTAGGTAGATTTGTAAATGTGGCCTCCTTTTGCATGTAGATGTTCACCTAAAAGAACAACTGTAAAACACTGTTAATGTATGAAGTGTACTTGTTAGTATTTTCAATTTGCTGGCTTGTACCCTCAGCATCGGATGGTCCCGGCCCTCGTGGTGTTGTCAGTAGCAGCACAGCCGGGCAGTATAAGCTGACCAAAGTCCAGCCAGGGTCAGTTGTCAGGATCACAACAGGTGCTATGGTTCCTCCTGGAGCAGATGCGGTAGTGCAAGTGGAGGACACAGAACTACTTGCTGCCACTGATGAAGTGAGTAGTCTTACACAAATTAGCTTAGGATGACCCTTGACCCTTGAAAAGGGTAATCTTATAGCTGTTATGATTTTGCCAATACTTTTTACTAGTATACTGGAAAGAGTACTTATCATTGTCAAAAAGTTCATTGGAAACTGTTGATGGTGAAATTGCATACATTTATTAGGGCTCTTACAGTGATGCATTTTTTTTTTTGCAGCAAGTGTGTTCATTGTGTATGAAAACATCAATACCTGTCAGTGCTGGAACTTTTATTAAATCTAAAAATGCCTGTGAGTGACTTGACCTTGGAATGTGTTTTCTGTTTCTTCAAAGGGAGATGAAGAATTGGAAGTTAAGATACTGGCTTCTGCCAAACCAGGTCAAGATATAAGGTAGTCAGTCTTTTACTTTTCTTTCTTTTTAATGCTTGTCTCTGATGATTACATGTGATATTAACACAAAAATATTACTTATAAGTTGCAATATGTATTTCATCCTAAATTTAGCAACAGACAAAATATCAAAGTGACTAGGGGGTTGTGAAAACAAACCCCTAGACTTAAATCATTTACACATATAAATACATGCTTTGTAACCTGGAGGCAACTGGAAATCTTCCTTGAGCAGAGTCTACCTTTAAACAAGTCTACCTACAAGTCTACCTTTAAACAACATTTTTTAGTTAGGAACATGATATTGGCATGGGGATAGGGTTTGATTTGACATCATGGTGCTCTGATAGTGACACCTTTAGTGTGTTCAGAAATCCTCTCCAAAGCCCAAGATGGGCCAAGGAACCATCTTCAGCCTTAGACCTAAAATTAATCTACGTGCTTAAGGTGCCACCAACAGAGTATCGTGATGACAAACCATTGATATACTATGCACATGTATTACAATCTGTAGGAGGGTAAGGATTTTGCAGAATTTCATGAAATGGGACAAAGGGTCCATGCTGGACCAAAACTTCTTTAATACTATAAACAGATCACCAAGAAAGAATCAATGACAAATCGTTAAGACTGTACATGACCATCTGCAGGATGCTGTTAACTCTGTTAACGTTAATTAAAGGAAAGAGGTATTTTGCAGTATTTTGCAAGATGGATCATAGGGTCCACCTTGAGATTTGGACCCAAACATCCAGAACACTCTAAATGTGCCACCTGAGTATCAATGTGACAAAGCATCAACATCGTAAAAGAGAATCTGTAGAAACAGAAGCATCCTGCAGAAACCTTGGACCAAAAATGCATGAACAGAATGAAGGTACCACTAACAACCATTATTATGTATATGGCAATCTGTAGGAGGAAAAGCACTTTGTAGAATTTGTAAAATAGGCCATAGGGTCTACTTGGGACTTTGGACCAAAAGCATCCTGGACACTTTAAATGGCCCAGACCCCAAGACAGATTGTGTGGAAGTTTGAAGCAAATCCATCAAGGCATGTGAATGTAGAAACATTTTGAATTATTACGAATTGATAGCTCGGGCATGAAAGGGTTTCTAATGTGATGTCATAAGCTGCCTTGCAGAAAAAAGAGTTTTTCAAGAAGGAGATTCTAACTTTGAAACTTAAAACTTTTGATTTCGTGACATTGAAAGACATCCCAAGGACATTTAATGTAGTTTTGGATAAGAGTTTGTTCAAATATTTAGAAAACCATTTTTCATTGAGTTTTAGTCTACGTGTCATCTCCTCCTTAAGAGCTCCTTCAATTATTAGTAGAATATACGTTTAAAAGGTTTAGTTGTTTTTGGTTGTGTTTGATAACTTAAATCATGAAATTGTGTCAGTTTTGTGTGAACATGAGGAACATCTAATTAAAAAGTCCAAACTTCAAGTATGTGTGCACAGGTAATGATGGTGTATACTTTAAAAGGTAAGTTAATGAATCTGCCCTTGTGTGCTCTCAGGTGTTTCATTCTCTTACCTAAAATGTTCTAGGCCTTGTTACCTTGAGGGATAGTTATATATCGCTGGTTTTAAATTTTGTTGTGGGGCACAGTTTCTGCAGTATTTTGTCTGACATTGGTTACAGTTTGTTTGCTTGTTTTTTTTTGTTGAAGGAAGATGGTGGCAGTATGAACAGAATCCAGTAATTTTGTGCTGTAAGAGAGTTTTGGTGCAGAATTGTTTGTCCTTCTACTTTCAAGACCTGCAGGTTCAGATGTTATGAAAGGTGACATTATTTTGGTGAAAGGAACAAGATTGGGTCCATCTGAGATTGGTCTCATAGCTTCTGTTGGTGTTACTGAAGTCAAAGTTCACAGAGTGCCCTCTGTTGCTGTACTGTCCACAGGAAATGAGGTATGTACAGTTTTAGTGTATGAACTGCTTTAACTATTTCATACAGTGGGTCATAGTTTTGGTGGTTGTTAAGTATGCCATATTAATCCATTTGAACTATGTATGAAATTGCTGTCATAAAGGATAGGTTGCAATTATGATAGTAACATTTATGGGCTGATGAGTAACACATTTGAGACTTAAATGTAGCATATATCATACACTATTATGTGAACACTTAACATTCATAACCCACTGTGTCTTGATAAAATACCACAATGGAAGGAGAAAAATAAGTAATATCTCCACTAGCCACTTTTCTGTAATGTCTTGACACAGGTTTTTGTAGGACAGGAAGATCAACATACCTGTATGCACAACACTAATTATGCATGAATTCACAGTATGGTTTGAATCATAATATGATTCATGCGAGACTAGTGTCGCATTACAAACTCTCTACAAGTTTACGTCGAAAATGTTCGTCGAAGCAAACTTAGTGGCTATGACAGTCCTTTTAAATTTACTCCTGCAAATTTATTTCAAGTAAATTGATATTGATAAATTCAGTACTCTGAAAGTCATACACATCTTTTTTTTTTCATTACATTTCTTTCTTACAGTTGTCAGACCCTCATGACACACTCATGGAAGGCCATGTCTATGACAGCAACAGGACAATGCTAACAATGGCACTTAAAGAGCACCATATTCCATGTGTTGATATGGGTATTGCTAGTGACAGGTATACTGGCATTTTAACTACTTTGTATGACAGCACTCAAAAAGATCTTAGTGGTGAACTTATTTGCTTCCAAGTGATGTTGTAATGCAACTGTAATTATTATTTTACCTTTAGTTGATTACTAGAAGTGCTTTCATACTTTATACCTCCAGTATCTCTACAACACACAATATTTAGCATTCAATAATGAAACGTGAAATGTGTTTATGTCAGTTTATGTGTAAATGTATGGGAACTGATCGTCTATGTTTCAATTGTAAAATTGTGTCCTTAAAGTACTTTTTGTCCCTTTTTTGCTGTTCTCTCTTGCTCAGCATCATTTGTAGTTTTCAGTATGTAGAGTATATAGCTGTATTTAGTCATAATAACTTGTTAATTAAAGTAATTGGTTTCAGAGATTTGGAAGCTTTAATTATTAAGAGATACATTGTTCTGATTTGCACGAAAGTTTCAGTTGTTTGCTAACTAATGAATATTCATCAGTGCTGAAGGACTCAAATCTTGACTCAGTCTCGAGACTGGCCCCAAGTCCCAGCTTCTGGGGACTCAGAGTCGAAGTTCAAAGATTCAGACACAGGACTCAGTCTTAGATGGGACACAAGTCCTTTAAAAAAAATGCATGTTTTTGAGCAATTTGAATGGAGAAAAAATACCGTACAAAAAAAAAAAATTAGAATCTTGAATTATCTCAAACTGTGCCACTCTGTATCTGCACTCCTGCAGTTACAGTTACATACTACATATTTATGCATGTACACACCTGAATGGGTTCATAAGGAAATGAGAATGATCAATGCCGTAATGCTAAAGAGTAATTTTATGGCAATCTGTTCATAGTTCACATGAAGTGGTACATGTCAATTTGCACAGTGACTCGAGGACTCAGATATTGTACTCGGATGCGGCCTCAAAAGGTAGGGACTCAGACTCAGATTGACTGGACTTTACTCCATCACTGATATTCATTGGTGACTTCCATGGTTAACCTCCTCTTTTCTCTGTTCATGTTTTAATTAATTTAGTGATATGCTTCTGTTAGCATCAGTTGCATGTTCACACAGGCTAAACAAGTTTCTGCATTGACTTGCCACAACAACTAGTGACAATTAATAATCAACCTTTACATGGTCTTACAGTTGTATTATTTCAATCACAGCAGTTGGGCAATTGTTTCAGAAAATGTGTTTATGTTCTTGTCCTACACTTGATTTGTTCTCTTGCCACACTTGCCTATGTCTGTTGTCTTGTTTTTTTTTTGTTTTTTTGTAAAAATCTACCTGAAAGTGTCATCGTGTTTTTTCTATATATTTGAGAGTATTAGTTTCACATAAATTTCTCCCAAGTGTTATGTATCTATATTAAGTAGATTACCTCGTCCCATGTCTGACTGTTTGTAATATTAAACAGTCCCATCAATTTAATAAAATGGTTCTTTGCTTCCTATTACAGTGTAGAAGACCTCCAGAAGAAGCTGAGTGAAGCCATCACTAAAGCTGATGTCATTATTACCTCTGGAGGAGTGTCCATGGGAGAGAAGGACTTGTTAAAATATTGTCTCACTGTTCAACTCAAAGCCAATGTTCATTTTGGCAGAGTTTTCCTGAAACCAGGGTAAAGTGTTCTTGTAGTGTCCTGAGATAATTGCAGAAGCTTAAGATTGGCTTCCTGTATTTGATTCTGTACCAAAGGGATCTATGCGATTATGATGTCATGTGTATCTGTGTGTGTGTAAGGGTGTGTGTGTATGTGTGTGTGTATGTGACACTGCTTGTAAACAAGGAGGGTAACCTTGACTGATCTAATACTTGGTGTGTTGGTTGGTCAACTGAGTAGGTGATCCCTATTGTTTTTGGTGGAGGTCAAATGTCATTTGAGATCACCAGAGGTCAAAATGTGAAGAGGCAAATCGGATACCTCAAGAAACGTAACCTTTACTTATCTCATATGTTGTGTGTTGGTTGGTCATACCGAGTAAATGATCCTATCATTTTTGGTGGAGGTCAACAGTCATTTTGACATCACAAGAGGTCAAACTGTAAAAACCATGTAAACACAATACTTTTGGTTTCTGTGTTACTGTCAGTATATCAGTATCCAGTTGTCAAAATCTTGCAAACTTTTTATTTGAAGAAGGTTAATTGTGAGGGATTTCATACTTAGTACATGTATAGCCCATGTTGAATAGATGATTTCTATCAATTTTTGCTTCTTTATGTTTTTAGAGGAGATGAAAGGTCATTTTCGGTTAAAGGCTTATTAATATGGTGTTTCAAAAACAATAACTGTAGTTGATCTGATACTTGCCATGTGGGTAATTCATGTTTGTTATTAACCATGAGGCAAGGAATTCTAAAGCCTTTCAGCTTTCTGGTTACATTTTTATTTGGTCAGAAGAATGTCCATAACTGTGTGCTACTTTCTGCCATGATGTACTATGCTATTCTGGTATCTTCCCTGCTCATTTGTTTTGTGCAATATGAAAATGATTTTAATATAATTGAGGAACTTGAAGAACACATGTATTGTAATGAATGGCTTTCAAACTTGCAAAATAAATCCAAGCTGAAGCAGAAATAGGAATATGTAGTTGATAGTTTTTTTTTCCATTGTGAGAGGTTGCACAGACCAAAGGAAACAGTGTGAAAACAAAATTACTCTCATTCTATCCTTGGTGAGCCCCCCCCCAAAAAAAAACCATAAACAGCATGGAGTGTTTCTAAAACAAATAACCTTTGTGATTAGTACGACTGATGTGATTGGAAAGAAACTTTCTTTAAAGGTATAAAGTTGATTATGTGTTTGTTACTACCTTTGTTTACATAGGACAAACTTTTGTATGTTGCTATATTTGTGTGAGATGAGCTGACTGATAAATTTACTCATATTCTTCTTGAAGATAATTGGATTATCATAGAACCCTCATTTGCTCATGCTATTTGAAGCAGTACGTATGACACATTCACCTGTGCAAGCAATTAATAAAGATCTGACTATGATGAAAAGAAAACTAAAATGATGAGAGAATGTATCACAACAATGACTAATTTAATTTTAAATAGCCAGATGTAAAGCATTAATCAGAGGTGTTTTTGTTTCTTTCATCTGTTAGTTCACAAAAAGGATCTTTGATGTGTTTTATAAACTAGAGATATGTGACAAACGTATTTGAGAAAGGCAAAGGCACCGAAATGCCAAAATAGGGTACATATGACAGGAAGAAATGGTTCTCATAGTTGGTGCGTTGTGCGTACATATGCAGTGGTTGCAAATATCCTTCACTCCAGCTTATGATCAATTTGGTAGGGAGAACTGCAAATGTGTCATCGAAGAAAGTTATGTGAGTTTCAAACGTACCTCTGTGGGGGTAGTGGACACCAATTAAAATCTCAATGATAAATCATTGCATTTCTTTATCAGAAAGCCAACAACATTTGCAACAATACCATCAACAGATATGGAAAAGCTGGTTTTTGCTTTGCCAGGTATTGTGTTCATCCTTGAATTTGTAATTATGTAATTAGAAAATTGACTTTTTTGCTAACAACCTTTATGAATAGATACAACAGAAATATAATCATACAGTTATATCTTGTCATCAAATATCAGTTGGTGGAAATGTAATTTGCATGTCATATTCCACCAATGTGGTTATTTCTAACAAACAGCATACCTTTCAAGTCTCATTGCCTTCATGTACTGAATAATTTTGTAGATCAAAGTGTACAGGTTTATTTACTAAATGCCAAATATTTATCTGCCATTGTATGAGCTGCATTATTTTCCTATAAGTACAGTTTCGTGGACCAATTGGCATTGCCAGGTATTTTTCATTCATGTTTTCTCGGTGCGGTGAGATTGTGCATACTCAGTTACTCACTCACCAATTCTGCAGCATGACCAGCATTCAGTCTATGTATAGGTAGCAAATTGCAATGGCTTGATCAGAGTATTGACAAATTTCAACTAATGACTCTACGTTATAGACACCTCCTTACACCACGAAAGTTAGATTTCGCTGCTTTCATCAGTGTATTGTGTCTGCGAGAACTAGACGGCTGGTAAATGCATGCTCTAAAATATTAGATAAAAATGAGGCACTCACAGGTTTAGATGAGGTTTTCCTTCATTTACTCATCATACATTATTATGAGATTGCGAGTGACTTCTTTCATCCAGCTGTACAATCTTGAGATAAATGAATGTTACAGATTCTGGTAGAGTAAGACATTCACTGAACATATTGTACAGCACATATTTTGTGCAATGTGTAAAGCAAGGTAGCTAGGCTTACAGATTCTAAGGTGTCAAGTATCACAAGGGAACATCTTTAACCATCAATAAAGCATGGTAGAGGAAAGAATCAAATATTTTTTTAAAATTCATCGTGACTTGAAGCATTAAATCCTGTCTTGCCATTTCCATAGTATAGTTTGACAATGTGTGACAATGAGTAGTGTCAGGGTTCATTCACTATTTTTGCTATTATTTTTTTGTTCTTATTTTCTAGAGCCTGTCACTTTTATCTTTTTACATTTTCAGGTAACCCAGTATCGTCCATGGTGTGCTTTAATCTCTTTGTGCTACCTGCATTGAGGAAACTGATGGGAGATCCTTCGCCTTATCTCACAAAAGTTAAAGCCAAAGTGAGTAAATTGAAGTTGCCCACTGTTGGCATTCCTAGTTTGCAGCAGGGATTGCAGCTCATAGTGTAGGAACTGTATGTTCAGATGTTGAAGTTGTAGTAGTCGATGATTCATAGGCTACATTATCCCCTTTGATGAGACATGACTAACTTCTGGCATGTCTTTGTGGTAGCCTTGTGTTACACAAAATGAGACTTGAAAGATGCACAATTGTTTCTGACACAGATGGAGTAAAAAGGTGCTGGTTGTGAGCAAGGATATGGAACCAAAATCGATTGTTGCAGATGCTGTAGATATCATATAAATATGTGTCGTAACATGTTCTTTGGCATCTTGTGTATGGGGAAGGGAAACCAGAATTGCTGCAAGAGTGTTTCACCGTTCACTAGTGAGTTGTTTGTTGAGGAAATTGGATACTGGCCTTGTCTGATTGCTTTTCATTCATTGACATTTACACAGTTCACTAGAGTACAGTTTGACTGTTAAAGTATTGTAGTTTCTCATTTGCCATTCATGTTACTTTTCCTCCAGCTGACATCTGATGTTAATCTTGACACAAGACCAGAATTTCAGAGAGTCAAACTTGTCTGGAGTGAATCTGAGATACCACAGGCTTACACAACAGGGAGACAAATAAGCTCTCGACTCTTGAGCATGTCTCAGGCGAATGCACTCCTGCAGCTTCCTCCCAGGTCGGAGTCCGTCTCTGCCTTGAGAACCAACGATGTGGTAGATGCTCTCCTCATTGGCAGACTTTAGAAAAACAAGTGGTGCTGAACTTGAGCTTCTGTCAATTGATGATGTTATTGGTATGGCATATTATATATTGCCAATAAAAGAAAATGCTAGCAGCAAAATGTCAGAATTTACAATATTACTTGAAGCTTCTGAAACAGAGGTGGCAGAAAAGGTTCAAAGTGCTTTTTTTTTACTTGTTACAGAAATATAATCAAGTGCATGGCATAAATTATTCTAATTGCATAACAATGATGCAATTTGGTGGGAGAGTGATAATTATGTAACCTAGAATAATGTTCATGTGATGAACAAAAGCACAAGTTGAATGTTCTTTGGATAATTAATTCATGTTTGAAAGCTCAAGCATACACTTCAAATTGTCTGCAATTGATCCGGTTCTGAGACAGTAGTGCCGTAGAAGATGAATTCCAGTGTGAGACTTGCAACAAGTATTCAGGAGGCTTTCTTGCATTAAAGTGCTTTTAAAGGAAGTGCAATAAAGGTCATGTAGTGGTTGGATGAACTTCAAGCAGGTCATGACATTTACTGGACAAAAATAGGTGGTTTAATCTTGTTTTATTTCATTAATAAATATTTGTTGAAATATTTATTCTTTGTTTTTTAATCACCTTGTTTTACCCACCAGATTAAGTCAAATAATTACAGCTCATGAATTTATACAAGTAAAATGTGGCTGATGTTACTGGAAACAGTTTATGTCAATAATTTAGGTTGCCACTGTTTGTGGGATTTCTGAGATTGACACTGGGCAAGTTTAGGAGTCGATAACACTATAATAATTATCAAAAGATGTTATATGGATATCTAAATTAGTTTCCCCCCTTTCATTCATTTATTTTCGTATTCTCTTTAATTTTATTTCTCTGTTCAAAAGGGGATCTGAGGACCACATGATGACTTTCTGCACTCACATTTAGCTCACTGACTGCAGTTGGCCATCCCTGATTTACAGCATGTGTAAAGTAGCTAAAAGCCAAAAGTGTCATGCCAAATATATGTAAACAATTTGGCAAATTTCTTGCTTCGGTAAGACAAAGCCATTGCAGAAAGTTCTACAAGATGAAAAGAAAAGGCATACGTATTGTAAATCTTCACATTTCCTGTTATGTGATTCATGAACTGGTACATTTCTTTTTACAAATCATTTTTTGTGGAAGGAAAGAGAAAGTATAAAATAACATGTGAGGCAAAATGGTACAGCAATCGCAACTTTCATAATGATACAGTGGAGGATGTACTATTCTAGCATAATGTAATTCAGAGAAAAGATCATTCAGTTTTTCATGGTAGAGTGACTGTTTATGATTCACTTGGAAAAACCTTGTTTACGCTGACTACAAGTTGACGTAAATCCAGAGTAATGCTGTTTGGCAGGAACTCTTCAATTTTTTTTGTTATAATTTATAAATTTACATAATCAAGTAACTACTGTGCCATTCAATAATTGGACTTTTTTGTTGTAACCAATATCATCTATAATAATAAAACAAAATGGATCAGTAGAGTTTGCTGTGAAGAGTTTTCATTCTTGCTCAATATTGTGAAAAACACTTTGTGAAAAATATTTACACCTTTTCAACCACACAAATTTCATTCACAGTAGTAATGGGACAAATGCAGACGTGGACATCTGGGTAGTGCTGTATGCAAGGAGATGAAATTTAAATCATGAACAAACTTTGAAGCCATTTGCAGTAACACAGCACAGTATGATTGGAAGTGGTTTGCCTGTCAGCCGTAAAAGGTGATGCAACACTTGGGGGAGGAGAGTATGAGGAAAGGAAGTGGAATACAGGTGTTGGTGGAATAAATAAGAATAAAATTGAAGTGGGAATTCAAAGACAAGGTAGTGGGAACTGGATAGGTGGTTGAAGTGCAAGGAAACAGGATGAAGGAATCAAGGTTTCCTCTGAATTTGGGGATTTGTAGTGGAATGGACCATTCGTCAATTCCTCCAACTCTTAGGTGGGGGGGGGGCAGAGTTTGATGAGTATACTGAGGTAAATAACGTAAACTGATCAGCTATTGCTGTTGTTGCAAGATCTTTACAAACAACAGATCAATTTTTATTTTTTTGTGCAAAGGTGATGTGTGCCCATCAATATCTCTTCAGCACCAACATCTTAGTTTTTGACCTTTATAACATGCCCACTTCCTCATGTTGTCATTGTTAGTATAATTATTACACACTTTAGATCGAAACTGGTACTGTTTGACCGAGAATATTGTAGTTACTATGCTATCGATCCTTACTGTAAACTCTGTTTCCTTAGTGTCAAAACCATGAATATTCCAAGAAATGAGCTCATACACAATTTTTTTTTTTTTTTTTTGAGTGGGACAATATTATGTTTACCCAAGAAGGACCGTATAACAGACATGTTAAGTAAAAGACATTGCATGGAACGGGAGAGTTATAATCTCAGATTCCCCTTCCCGCTTTCCACACCATGCAAAATCATTTTGAAGCTTTTATTACCATATAATTATCACTTGCTTATCACTTAAAACTGTGCAATAGATAACATGAATAATGTGGCTCAGTAGGGGTCATCAATGTCACTGGAGACGGATGTGGAGAAATTCCACCTAGTGCCCGCCCCCCGTGAAATCATTGATATTTTTATTTGCTTTTGTTCTTTTTCCTGTGGACATGAATTTAATTCAGTTATTGCAAAATACCAAAATCTAAAAACGTATAACAGATGTGTCAATTGATCACTTTAGTCTCATGGTCTCGATGCTAGATTGTACCTAAGATATCTGTTAACTTTGGAACAGCTGCCCATTAGATCTTGTCAACCTGTAAAGTTCCAAGCAAGTGTTGCTACTATGAATGCAGTCAGGGCTGATGCATGAGTAATACACGTCTCATTTGGGGGTTAGTCCATCGTATGTGCAAAAGTTGCATTTTCCAATGCTGTAGACTGTGTTAAGTAAGGTCTTGCCCCCCATCGACCGCATGGAGACATCGCTTGTTTTTGACGCAGTGCTATCAGATCTTGGCACTTCGATTATCTTGTTTTTGGTCTCCTTTGGCATTCGATTGATCTGATTTTTGTTCGCGTTGGTGTATTTGCCCACTTTAAGTCTTCCAAGCTCGAACTTTGGTCTCTCAAATTCTGAAGTCTGTCTTCCTTTAGGTCTTCGTGTCTCTCAATCGACTGCCTGGGGACATCGCCTGTTTCAGACACCACACTAGCAGATACTGACTTTTCAGAGACCCGGTCAGTGATTTCAGTTCTCGATTTATGTGACTTCTCTCCATGTTGATATATTTGCCCACTAACGCTTGCCACGTATCCAAGGTCATTTCTCAAATTAAGATGTTTGTTGTCTTTAATCTCTCGGTCATCGTTCATCAACTGCCTCGCGATATCGCATGTTTCTGACAACACGCTTTCCGATCGCTGATCTTTAGTTGCCGGGTCTTTTCAGTTGTCTCTTTTTTCGATTTTTGCGCCTGTAAATACCGTCCCCGTGGGTATATTCACCATATAAAGCCTGCTAAGTTCAAGGAGCTGTTTAAAATTCTGAAATCTGTCCCCTCCCTGGTTATGGTCTTCCGGTATCGGGAAGTGTAGTATTTGGTGAAAGGAAGCACTGTATTTACAAATAACCTACAAACTGAACACAACGTAGCGGCGTCAGTAATCCTGAACTGTTTTGACTAAATGGATATTCCGAATACTATAGTATACTTCCCATTGGCTTTTTCGAAGAAGCACACCGTTGATTTGAATGGAAACTGTCAACCACTACATTATGGTATTCTACACTTTTTTGTTATGTAACATGCTATGTAACACTTTATGTTTGAAGAATTCGAAATCATATGGCAGAATCAATCAACTGAAATCTATTTATTTTACCAGATTGTCTGAATGATGTAAGTGCAGGCCTTACCAAACTTTTCGAGATGAAATATCAATGTTTTTAATTTTTGTCTACTACGCACTCAATCACTTTAAGGTTGCTTCAAGATTTTTTTTGAGGGGGGTGGGACAGGCTTTATTGTTTTCACTCTAGTGGGGATTATGTTCGGCTCACATGTTCCGGAAATGTAGATTTGCGTATTAAACAATCATACGTGTCTAGTAACCCGTTGAAAATGAATTCTCAGTTTAATTTGTTGTGCATCCTACAAACTGTCATCGATTTTATTGTATAGGCCTAAGTGTTTTTTGTTCTTTAAATGCATCAACTTATGTATATGACTGTAACACTTTACATCGATTTCGACTTTTTTTGCTAGAAATTCGATTTCGGAGGTAACAATAACGTTATTAATATCGTTGAATTATTTATCCACCGTATGAGGAGATGTACCATTATAAAAACAAAAATAAAAAGCGGCAATTGATTCTGATCAGTAAATACTATTCCTTTAGTATCAGTTTCGTTCTTATGTTCAACGATCGGTATTGTAGAGGATTGTCCAAAGTTTCACGATGTACTTAGGCACTGATACCGCACACATTCTGTATATTTAAAAGCTGACAAGAAACGAAAATTGCATAGGACTTTATTCGATAAAAGATTAAACTCACACTCATAGTTGTTAAAACTCGTCTCTCGGCGTTCGGAAACTTGTAAACAAAGACGATCTGAGGTTTCAAAGAAAATAACGATTGCATTCAAAGTCTAGGTAAAGGGCCAGGTCCAGGTCTAGTCTTTTTACCTGATTTTTTTTTTGCAGTATGAATTTTGGCAGGCAAGGTTACAAAGAAGAACATAAAGACTCGTATTCCAGATTTTCTCCGAGAAAATACGAATGTAATGAGCTTGAGCTGTCACAGTTAATGAAGAAAAGGAATACTAATCTGGTTTTCATTATGGCATGATCGATTTCCCACAGAATCCCGCCCGGCCTACCGTGTAGATATATTGCCTCACTCATAGATGAGCCAAGAAAGGAATCATTACCATAGAAATGTCACAAAGCTGAGTATATACTGACGGAAAAATTAAGATACTGCTACAGGTTCTTACAAAAACTTAGCAAATGTTAAAAGTCCCAATAAAGAGAGCGAATATTGAAAGACAGTTTACAATATTGGATGTTTTTGCATTGCCCAATTATCCCCTGTTGCATTCAGTGACTGCACCAGGTTCCGTGAAGTGTGAGGGAAGGGAGGGGGATAGAATGAGGTACAATTAAAGGCGGCGCTAGCGGGTGTCTGGCTCGTGGTGTGGGCCCCTCAGAGGCACCTCGTGTATTTATAGATTTTCTTGGTTTTCAGTGAAACGTCTGCTGTATTTCCAAATGCTTTGTCTACGTTTTCATTTTTTTATGTTTTTTGGTTTTTTCTTCCTTTTAGATTGAAGACTTCTACTGACATAATGAACGGGCGCTAGACTTACCCAAGATAGGTTGATGTAAGTTACTTTTTAAATTGTAAGTTGAAGCTTAGTGGTGAGATATCGATTAAAAATCGGGAAAGTATACAATTATACTAGGCAACATTTGGAGTCTTCTTCGCCTATGTTGACTGATTCCGTCAGTTGGACCATGGAGCTGTTACAACTGTAGTAGCTCTGTGGTTGGACCGGCAATAACCGAAAATAGTATTTACACATTGCACCCAACAACCACGATGAACTTAAGTATGCTGTACATTTGAAGGGTTCCTATATGGCGTCACCTTTGAAGCGCCCTCGTTTTGCTAAAGAGGAAAATGGCAGCACGCCCAATATTATGTATATATCATGTAATATCAACAACAACAACAACAAAATAGTAATAATTTAAAAATTTGGGGAAAGGTAGATGTTCTTAGTTAATGCACAGAGAGTGCACGTACAAATATGAGTCTCTGCTATGAGGTCACCGTAAGACTGCAGGGTTTGTGTCCCCTTTAACTGTTTTTTTTTTGTCTCGTTTTTTTTTTCTCATCCGCCACCTTCCGTCCTTTCATATCAGACAAAGATTTACATTAACAAATAACGGATCCGTCGTCTGGAGTTATCACAAACCTCCTTAATATATTCCGTAACCCCAACACTCTTTTCAGTGAATCATTCATACGGGGCATCATGTGGCCGCTCTTTAATAGTTTCGTTGTAGGCTATGATCCGAAGATACAGTATGCCCCCGCGAGTATGAAGCAAAGTTGCTCTGGGCGTTTGCATTTTTTACTTTATTGTTTGACGGAAGGCTTTTTCTTGATTCCTCTCTCTGTTGTTAATACTTCTATCTGTGCTCAATTATCTGTCATCACCTCTGTTTAAATCCACTTAATTCATTAATAAACCTGAGAGTCTGATCAACAAATAAATGAAACTCTGATTATTTTAAAATTAAATATTGATCTCTCTGTTATCTATGTGTGAACCTCCTTTTCCTTCATCGTTGCATACAGACGTTCCCAACCTCATGGGTTCGGTTTCTAATAAACCTAAAATCACTCACTCTTAAGCAATATCCAACACTGGAATAATGATACGGTGATAAATGTTGCTCAAACATAATCATAACCTTAATATGACGGTACTCGAAATCAGTGATTCGCTGAAAGAGAAGCTTTAACCGCCAAAAAGAGAAATCATGATAAAGTTTAGGTATATTAACTTATGCAACGTATCTTTTGCCCATATTGTGACTGTCACCTTGTGAACAAAGATGATGACAAGTGTAAACGTAGCGCCGAAAACATTGTCGAAGATGTCACCACGTGCTGGGGTGACGGGTTCTTCTCTAACACCACTGAAACAATTACACCAATTACGGACAGAAGCGTAGGACTGTACACACAAATACCAATTAACTTGCCGTCATTCAGAGCTGGTGTTTCAACTGTGTAAGGAAGAGAGACGGTGTTCACATCCATATGAAAGGGAGAAAGAAATAAGCTATGTGATACTAACTTCCCAACCAACGAAAAATATAGGCCAACCCAGCTTATCCGGGCCATTTAGCGATATTACCATCACACTTCTTGCACGGAATAATCCAATCAAGGCGTGCACCTTATAGAGTGCACATAAATACTTTTGATTGACTTGATTAATTGTTCCTTTAACCGTTGACTTTAATATGATGACTATTGTTTCTAATCAAACATGCAAAAATTCTAAATGTAAACTTTTTATCATATTTCCTCCTTGATACCAGTAGGCTTAGATAACTTTTTCTCATCGGGTCATCTCATTGTTAAACATGGCAGTACAGCGACGCAGCGGCCGTCGGACTGATGTAGATGCCGTCTCAAATCGACATCAAACCGACGTCAAAATGTTTATAAAATCTCCGTACTTACAAATAAACTTACGAAATTAATATGTAGGAATGTCTGTAAGTATACTAATGTTTGACTCACAGTTTTGGTCAATTTCAGGGGGTCCACTGCTTGCCAAACCACTAAAATTGTCAGGTCAATGAACAAAAGAAGGCCAACCATCAAAAAGAGTTTAGAGTCTTTAATTATCTGCCAAGTCAATGAATATACACACAAAGAGAAAGGTTATTTCATTTTTTACTCTGATAATAGTTAACGTTACTTCGAAAAATGTAATTGATGCAATTATGCAATTAAAATAGCTGAGAGGGCTGCGGTTTTAGCTGGCAATAGTTTTCTCATAGAGAGGAGGTGCCACATACCCATTGCAACAACAACAACAACTTGTATCTGTTACGGGTCACCTCGGTCTTTAATCGTCGTACGTGGTGATGGTTATGTGTTACAGATAGCTGCTCTCTGAATTGTCACTCTTTTCCAAGAATTGCAAACATCTCCTTCACACTTCACTTCGCTATAGGCCTAACGTGAGTTTGCACAATCGACCAGCTTCAGTCAGCTATTGTCCCAACCGATGAGGTTCTTCCTGTGTGAAGTTTCTATTTCCACCTAGGTGATTCATAAATAATTGGTTGTTGACTCTTGTGCAATCATCACTAGATGTTTAAAGTGATTCCATTCCGGAAGAAGACCAATATAATATAGGGCTTAATTCATTATGACTTATTGTAAACTGTGTGTTGCATGTTTGCACGTGTGTTGTTTTTTAAAACTATGATGATGGCAGGCTTTGATGATTATCATTGTATTTCTGTGATACCGTATGATATGTTCGTATGCAACACTGAAAGTCTCTTTGAATTCCGTAACAGGCAAAAAGCTCGAGATGAATCCTCTCGGTCAGTAAGGAGTATGTCCAGTCCCAGAATGCATATCGATAGATATATAAGAATGCAGCCAGCCACGACAAGATTGTTGAGGCGAGGACTAGAGAGTTTCACAAACCTTGTAAGACTAGAATTGTGTGCTTTTAATAATTACGACAATCTATATATGGATCACTTCCAGACAACTCATTTAATATTCCTTTTTAGTGAATTTGGATTTGTAAAAGTAATGTACCTAGTATATATCCTTTCCATAACTTTCAGGCATGCCGTTAGAACGCAACAATGACAAACCTCGTGCTTCTACTGAAGGCATCTGCTTTGAAAGTACAGTGAACTCACTGCCATCATATGGGCGAGCAAGGGGATGAATGGCATATAGAGTGAAAATTCGTGTAGAGAAATTATCAGGTTCACTCAAGAAATATTTTGGAAGTGGAGAGGGTTAGATTGAACTTGAGCATACTGCATAGAGTTAGAATCCTAACATAGTATAGGATTACTGGTAGAGACATCATGATTTCGCCGGAAGCAGACGGGGGCATCTTACCGATCCCAGAAGTGTCAGTTGAGTGGGTGAGTGAGTGGTATAGTTTGGCATACTGACCAATGTGCGACTATATGGCAGTTAATTAACACACTGTTGGACCATTTGTAAAGATCAGGAATTGTGGTCACGCACATCGTTGTGAAAAGAGCTACACGAAAGTGAATTACAGCCATCCTTATATGGTCTCGTCTTACATTTAGGCTTTTAAATGATGAGACAGTGAAAACTCCAAGTTTAATCATACTTTTGTTTCCGAGCGAGAATGTTGAACGTCAAGAAACATAAAGCCATGAGTATCCCCAGGCAGGCAAAGAAAGACATGCTGTGGTAGATAAGCCCACTTGAACAGCTGGCGTCCTGTCCTTTGGTACTTCTCCACCTAAAATAGGTAGACATTTGATTATTGGTCCAAAGAATGTGTACATATACTTGGAAAATCACTAACATGATGTTAAGGTTAGAGATTAACAACAATGTTAAGTCAGAGTGCTCAAAAAGTAAATTCTATTAACACATACTTGAGAAGAATCTTCAACTCCTATTGTCCATTTCAGTCAGGTGACCGTGTATTATCCGGATTGATACAATAAAAACGTAGATCGACAGTGTTTTGTTGTCTGATATCTGACACAAAACAATGGTGGCACTTTGTCTACCCCCCACCAACATTGTTGACATATGTTGTGAATCTTGTTTTAACTTTACTCGTGGGTCGTCTTTCATACAAAATACCGTTATTTACAAATCGATTTCTTTTCTTTTACGTCTTTTTTTTTAAACAAAATTTCGTTTTGTATGAATGGACGAACTTAATCAACTTTGGACCAGTGCATCAACCGTTAGATAATGCACTCTCGGGTTAACTCTATTTCTAGATGCACTCGGGCTGATCTCTCGTAAATCGTTTGAATTAACCTTCCGTCGTGCATTATCCTTCGATTAGTTCACGGTACAGCGCTGATTTACCTATGATTCGTCTATTCACAAAACGACAATGCTCATTTAAACAAAGCGGAGCATTGATGCAGCTACGCAATGGTATCATAATGAGTCTCGTTGGTTGTTACATCTTTTCATGTGTTTCAATGTGTTGGTGACAGTACTTCCACGTGGTTTCATCAGTAAAAGTTTGTGAGGAAGTATAAAAATCTGTTGGACACATTAAACTGACCTTTCATAGCCTAACCATTTACAGATTCGTCCAAATTCTAGAAAAAAACCTGTTTGAATTGGATGGGTGGAGTAGTATAGTGTTAAGTTAGATTCCGATGAATCATTGTAATTATTTTTACATTAACATACCGGTGGGCTCTAGATGCATCGATGAGGAAGGTTCTCTATCCATTACTCTGCTATGATAGCATGACAGTAGCCACGCGGACAACTTCATCCTGTGACGTACCACAACTGCTATTTTCCGACAAGAGACAGTCCGTGAACAACGCTGATGTTTAGCTTCATTGTTTTTGTTGGGTTACCAGTTTTGCTCTTTGATATAACAAACCATATCAGACTGCGTCAAGGTTGTTGCCAGAAATTTACCAAGAAGCACCTGCAGAAACTGAGGCTGCGTGTAATTCCTTGCGCTACACGAGTACGTCAGTTACGCAAGGATATGCTTTTTTTTTTTTACAAATACACAATGCTTCTATAAAGATTTTCAGCTGATTTTCCTGTGTGTAAGAAATTCCATGTACTCAGTTTTGAGAATTGTCTTCTTCTTTTGTCCGTCGCCTGAGCTGATTGGTCAAGTATCATGGCACGGTCTAGCATCAATAACGGTAATTAAATTACAATACGTGAGAAAACCTTACCATATACAAAGCACGTAATAGATAGTGGGAAACTAGAAAATCTTGCCGTAGCAGGCCCGTATGCGGCGTTTTCAGTGTGTGTGTGTGTGGGGGGGGGGGGGGGGTTCGATGTTACTACAAAGGGAACATTTTACCAGACAATTTTTACCAACGAATTAAACCTCATTAAACATGCTGCTAAAATAGTCCTATTATCATAAGCTGAGAAGAACACCAGATCTTGTGGAGGGGTGGGGGTTGCTCGTCCGAACCCCCGAGCCCCCACCCCTCGAACCGGGCCTGAGTAGTTAAAACCTAACAGTAGTTAAACTGTTGTTGGTAGGAGTCGTAGTAATTTGCAAGTGTTTGGATTACACAGTTAGGCCTAAGCTGTCGTTTGTAATTTTGCATGTGTTTATTTCTTGTATTTGACGAAAGTTGTCCAAACTGCAATGCAACATTTTGTACTTGGAATCAAAAACAGTTCAAATTATCTTTCTTTTTCTGTAGGTTCTTCTCTCCGAGATCATTCTAGTGCATAGGGTATGCGGAGTTCACCTTGAATCCATTGTGGTATTTAAGTGAAAGATACATAAAGAAACTCATTTGTATACCTTCCAGCTTTTGATTTTAAAGACTCACACAAAAAATAAACAAAGAATTTATTAAGACGGCTTAGCTACAACATATATGACATATATTTCCGACTAAGAAGAATGTATGCAGTAACAAAATCAAACTAAGGCTGGAAGAGCATTCAATAAAAAAAAATCACTCAAATGTTAGATGTCACAAAATCAATAAATAGAAAGTTTGGTTAAAATAGGAAATTTGATACATTCTACATGAAAAGATGATGCAGATTTCTTGCCGTCGTACAGTACTGACAGATTACTTTTACAGGGTATTTTGAAATAAATATTTCTTTTAAAATTCGTCACTTCCGAATGAAACATGCATTGAGATATGATTTTACCAATCAGAGGGAAAATACTCCTATGGTCTTGATGAAATATCAGTTCCCACAGTGACCAATCCGTTTACACAATTGGCTCACTCAGAATAGTACTTAAGTCCCCACAGTGATACTAAGGTGTTATTACCACATAGGAGATCAGAACCGTGCTGTAACCCACGCTGAGTACTGTATCAATAGCAATGAGCTAACCGAACTTCTAGCACCAGGCTCATACTTCTTGTTGCTACGAATATTTACTGAAATAATTCATTCTCCGAATTTTGTGAAATATTTTCTGCACTCAAGAACCGTTAATTGCGTAAAAAATGTCTAGATATTTTCAAAACGCATGAGAAGCGCCGGTGGAGAATTGCTTTAGTATCACCTGGGCTGGAAAGGTTATGGGACAGAAAAAAACCTGGCAAACATTTGCACATTCATATACTTAACGAACAACCCCGGGCGGTAGGAATTTCGTCGGATATATCGCACTATTTGTGCTTTGACATTTATTCGGTAAATACTGACAGAAGTGGATCGACCCAAACACAGACTTGCAAAACATGTAATGTCTCTCGGCTGAAATATTTGAACATTTTCTAATGAGAATGTAAAACGGTGGTAGTTGGGGGAGATTGACTTCAGCCCCCAATCCCAAAGAAAACAGTGTGGGCTAAAGTAGAGTACCTTTATAGGGCTAAAGGCATGTGGAGCGCCCCCAATTTTGCCATGACTGAACGAAGGAGGATGCACGATTCGTTATGATCATCTCAACCCATATCTAATATAAACTACAATTCTTCATAGGCTGATTTTTTCCTCATTAACTGAGGACTTGCAGACATGAGACTCCTATTTCATGGTTGTGTACATGCAACTTGTAACACTCTGGAAGTGTCGTTTTTCTGGGTTGGTAAGGCTAAATTCTTTCTTGTGTGTTCCGTTTAGATACTTGTAAGGCGTCAAATTTGGAATTTTGGAAAACTAGGTTATTTGAAAGAAAAGTCGTTCCTGAGGTTCCTTTACTCAAATGAAATTGATCATATTTATGTATTTAAAATGTATATACATTTATAAAAAAATAAAAATATCAATATATAATCACTATACGTCAAAATATAATCCACATATAAAAATGCTATATGTACACATAAAATACAGTTCAAATAGTACTTGTCTGTTCACCATTGACTTTAAGACGTAAGTCATAATATGTAGTGTCTGGAATATAACATGTGTCTGTAAATAGTATTGACGTTTGGTTGTAATAATATAGCACGATGCACGCGACTTGATACATAAAAATAAATAAATAAAATTCCACTTTGACGGTGTGTCGAAAATAATAGATACATCGTTATCGTTTTAATTAAATACATATGAAACTGGTTTCTTAACCTCCTTTTCTTTCTTCTCCTTTTTGTGTCCTCTAAAAGACATCTATATACTATCTATATAACTTATTTCATGTTTCATAATTTAAACTCCCCCAAAACACAAAAGAGTAAACTACTTACATATTACGAGTATTTATGAGGCATAGCGGTTTTGACATGGATATTCATCAACTCAAGCTTCGTTATCGAGTCCGTTGATACCAATAATGAATATTGGAGATGTGCCTGCCTTTAATGTTGATGATTGTGCGGTATCTTCTTGTGTTACGTCATAAATTCCTTTTTGATCGAAACCACTTAATTTACGTATGCAGTCACTCAGAATGTTTGTTATCTGTTTAAATTTGTTTTCAGCACCGTTGGGTTGCGATGCCTCTTCCACACTACAATTATCGGATTGTGTTCTGCTACAAGTCACAGAACGGCTGATAGTCTGTTGGGGAAAATGGAACGACAAGGTGACAAGTCAACATAATTTCTGACACATATTTATGGCATGGTGAGTAAGAGCTTACAAGCCTACCAGCTTAGTTTCTTTTATTACTTCAATACACACATTCTTTTTTCAATTTGTACATATGTATTCCCTATCGAAATTATTGAATTTGTATAGCTTATTCTTGTTCAATGGTCATGTATCTATAGGAAAAACAGCGACAATTTTTCTTTAATGTAAATTCTCTCGAGGACTTAACAAAGTAAACTAGATTCCTGACAATCTAAGAAAATGTGTCTCGACAGGTCAGCTTCCTCTGATGGAGTGAATACTATGCCAGGTACAATGCATCGGTTGATTTATTTGAAATTTCATCATTAATAAATGTGTCGAAAAACATCTGATGCTTAATACTTTCGTTTCACTTAATATAAAATTAGTTTTTCTTTGTTGACTGTACTTACGTTTACTTAGGTACTTACGTTACACTTCCAAAACTACTTCTTTTTTTTACTGTACTTATGTTATCTCTATAAAGGTACTGATGTACAAATGGAAATTACAACAGAAATGTTTAAAAAACGAAAGGAACAAAGGTGGAGTGGAGTAAGGTAGAGAGAGAAAAATGAAAAGTCACCTCAGGGTCTGACGTCGATTGCTTTCTATCGGCTTTTGGGTACTTGTAAACAAATATTACCTGAGAAAGGAGATGATCATTTTAACTAGTATTGTACATAATCTTCAATTGAGAGTAAATTATCGTCAGTAGTAGGATCTTGTCCACAGTTGAGTCTTAAAAAACAATTAATATAAAAATAATTTACGTAGGTAATTTACTCGTTCTATTGTAATATCTAATCAGACGTCAGTCCATTCTGGATCTCTTCAAACATCTCTAGATTACAATTATTCTTTGCAAGGGGCAATGAATTGTCAGTAAAACGATCGTCCGTATATATACCGCTTTGCTATCATAACGGACTGTGCTCCAGTGCTTGATAAAGAGTAACCACGCTTGCAGAGAGTTATCGAGAAGAGTCTGACGTCACATGAGGTACTAATAAGACGACTAATCACCTTTAACGTACACAGATTACCGAAATTGTAGCATATATATATATACATATATATATATATACATACATATATATATTTATATATTATTATATATATATTCGTGGTCCAATTATAGAGATGAACAATAAACTCAAAGTAGTTTTCCAACGTTCAGTACTCCCTTTGAATGAAATCTCAAAGACAAAGATTTACTGCATCAACAGTTCTACATTACGGTACATAATGATTTCTTTTCTGTGGTGTTACTAGTCGGTCTTAGTCATTAGTGACGTAGATAGTTTCCTATCCATCTAGGGAGAAGCAGTATTTTCTTTAGTTCTCTCCAATGAAGTATAATTTATGGTTATTGTAAAAATAGCACTTTTTACACGTTTTGTACATTCTCTTCTGTATTTCCTGTTGTTTGTTTGACATTCAAAAGTTTCGTATAACAAACGAAAATTTGAGAAGAAGAATATTGTACAAAACTTTTTGGGAGACTTACGTCCGTCTATGAGTCGAGACCCGATCAACTGATTATCTTATAATAAGATAAGTTAGGTAAAGTTAGATAAAAGGTTAGGAAGAACCAGTGAAATCTTACCTTTGGGACAAAAATTACGATAAGAGTAAATGTTGCGCAGAAATTCATAATTGATGATAACAGAATATATTGAAAACCAGGCTTCTCTGGGAACGCAACGGAAACACCCACTCCAATGACACAGAGAACCGTAGTGTTGTACACGCAAATGGCGATTAACTTGCTATCGTTGAGAACTGGTATGGTCACCTGAAATAATTAAAACAAAATTTGGACTGAATTGTCCATAATGTCTGAAACGTTTGACATGAATGTTTTAAGACTTACATAAAGCATACAAATTCCACTTTGTGAAAAGATGCAACTTTATAAATGCTTTTGAGTTTAATTATGAATCATGCTGAAGTAAGAATAACCCTCCATAAGAAGGAAGCAAACTAAAGTCAGACTTACATTTCTCGTCTGCCAAGCAAGGAACACCCCGAATATCATTATCAATCCCTTGTAGACTCCCAGTAGGCTACTCCAGACGGTAATGTGTTCACAGTCACACACTAGTATATACTGCCCAACATTTAATGTCTGTTGTAAAAGTGATTGAAATAAATTATCTCTTTGTGTGGCAGAAGTGTGCAAGTTGGACCGACATAAATCCAGACATGGTTCAGAAAATGAGGGAAATTTTAAAGAAACCAACCACACTGAATCAAACCCACTAAAAATCCTGATTTCCATACCACACTTAAACAAAAGAAAAGGATGGGATAACTTGCCATCAACCTCATCGTCTTAGGTCATCTTGATCACCTCATGGTAAGTCTATCCTACTTCGGTGGCAAACAATAACATGGTCTATCAGAATACATCGAATGCCTAGAATTCATTGCGCTGTATTCCATATCATGGGAGAATGTGCAATTGAGAAAGGAAGACTGTTTGCTTACTGTTTTAATGAGGTCAGTTTATCATGACAAACACATACACATTTCATTAATATCTTATAGACGCCTATTGATTGTAAAGAGCTCTAGTTGGAACTTCGTACGATTCAATTTCTCCTAAAATTATCGATGTAACACTTCACATGTAGAACATACAATCACCCCCCCCCCTCCGGCACCACATTCATACGCACAAACTGTTGCCATCCCCCCCCCCCCCTTTTTAAATCTGTAATTATAAAGCCAGGTTTACTTATTTTAAAATCCGTGTAAGTTGGAATTTTAAAGTTCAGTCTTCCATACTCTTGACAGATTAGGGATTACATGCAACAGACTTGGGTTTATCACAATTAGGTTTATCATTATGGAACACAAATATAACCATAATGAGTCTGTCATCATTGTCAATAATTCTTTCTCCGTTGAATATATCAAGGCAGTCGGACATAATGAATGTTAAGGAAACGATAATTCGAATAATGTGGTCAGTATATATGATGTCATCTTAGAAACACCGTCTACAGTCGTAACCATGGGATTTGTACATGATACAACCGTAACAAGGTTTATACATAAAGAGACACTGTATCCGGTTCATTTTAACATACCTATATGCTAATTGATATATAAAGGACTCACAACTCGTGTATGATGCAAAGGATCAAGGACTTGCCAAACGAGCAGAATTGTGATGTCAACGAACAAAAGGACTCCAACCATCACAATGAGACCAGAGTCTGTGATTTTCTGAAAAGAAAAGTTAAGATAAATATACTTTTGTGACGAGCACTTGATAGTTCACGCAGACATACCATTTAACCAGAAGTGAGAAACAGAACAGATCAAGAGAGATTCTACTGAAGAATAATTTCGTAAATTTTTAGTAATTTTTAAAATAATTCCTGTCTATATGAACTTCGAATTACTAATAGCATAAGTATTTACTAACAACGTTTTGTCAGATGAATTATAATTCAAAATGCAAAATATAATGAGACTTTGTTTGAAATATTTACAACAAAATATACTGATGATCTGCGTAATCTGCGAAAAAATGAGTTTCTGTAACTCATCACATGTGATTGCTTGTATAAGCAGTTCTACAAAAATTTCGACTACCAATGTTCAGTATTGGCATATAATTTGGTCTACACTCTCATAAAATAGGACGAGAGTTTCTGGTAAATATACAAAATATGGAAACGTTTATTTATATCCAACGTAACACACGAATAGCAACATATAATTCAATTAAGAAGAGCCATTCAGGGACCAAATCCTGAATGAATTTGTGTGCAAAGGATGTTTAAATCGACTAACAGAACAGCAATCCCGTCGAGACCGTGAGAGAAGTTGAAAAAAAATCGCAGATCTACTTTTTGTATGCTGCAAGTGTGACAATACTGATATGTTGTGAGACTTAAAGGGGACAGGCATACTCTGCTGTTGCCACCACATTTTCACATGTGGAACTCATTATATGCAAAAGCTGCAACTAGATTCATAGTAGTGTGCAACGGTTAAGAAATATACTCTTTTGTAATCAAATTTTGTCCAACTGGCTTCTTATAAACCGCATCATTTTGGTGGCGATGGACATGTGTCCTGCCTTCTCTCCCCTATACTCTAACAGTAGACCGAAACTACTTACATTGTCCAAGTGCCATCTGCCTTGGTAACGATTAAAAGATGTTCAATATATATTTCTGTTAAGCAATGGTTTAGTATAAGACTAGCAATGCATTGAGAGTGAACCAGACCAATTTATAAGGATGTTCTTTTTTTGAAAACATCTCCCTATTTTACTATCTTTCTGTGCTTGATATCTCTGTCATGCCAATCTTTGTTATTCCACCCATTACGATCTGGTACTTAGCATAGTACATACAATAGCTTATCAAGAGATAATGTTGGATTGTGTTGATGGGATTTCTTACTTTTCTCTTTGCTCCGTCTTTCGTATTAGCAACTTTGTACACTCTCCACGTTTTGCTGAAAATTGATCCAAAGCCAAGGACGAAGCCGATAGATATGAGCCAGATTCTAACCTGCGAAAGTTACGTGTGAATCATTTTATAAAGTGTAGTATACTCAGATGTCGAAAAACACAAAAAGAATTAATAAATTGACAGCTGTCTTTAGCAAAGTTTTGTGTACATGCATCGTTGTCGACAACGATACATTTCAAATCATTTGCAAAATACTCCAATTAAAATTCACTGAAATGTTTCTATCAGGAAATATTTTGCACAACCATAACTTAGGACAAAAGATCCAAATATCCTTTTAAAATAATATTAGAAGTTCGTAAGTCTAATATTTCTGTTCATTTCTTTTGTTGTAAAGATTATTTTATCTCACCATGCAAAACCGATTGGAAGAAATTCTCCCTTCTTCCCCATTAACAACTTCCAGGCCAAGAATACATGTTGACAGATATATCAAAATACATCCAATTACGATGAAGTTGTTGAGTCTTGGACTGGAGAGTTTAACAAAACTGAAAGAAAAACAAAATGATGGTTAAAATGTGCGACTTAAAAAAATTAAACTACGAATACAGTTAAAGAAGTTTCGTTGGTTAAAAAGGAACTTAAACCAAAATTATAACACTTTTTTTTAAAAGGGAAAGTACATTGTTTGTTTGTGATTTTCCCTCCGTCCCTGTATTTCAATATATATATGCTACCGGGTGGACTTCTGTAAATACAACCTTCATGGTATTAACAAGCTTCATTAGATATGATTTCTTACTTGTGTTTTCGAGCCGCTATATTGAAAATCAGAAACCCGAAAGCAAGTGCGATACCAAGCACGGCCACTGAGCACATGACAGCATATGCAGGTGCAGATAAGCCAGCCTCCACGGCTGGGGTACGATCCACTGGGACCATACCATCTGTAAAGAGAAAAATCAACAGTTTTGTATAAATATCGTGTATGCACATGTACACGTATATTACACGCACAGTCACCGACTCAAAGCTAACGCAAAATAAGCAATGTTACAGACATAGGATTATCTTTTATTTCGGTATTATAAATATTTATAAAAAGGACATGAAAATTGAGTTGTAACAGGTTAGTGTACAAACATGAATAAAAAAGGCATGTAAATAAGAAAAATAAACGAAAAAGTAGAAGACTACCTACAACTACCTACAAAAGATTATCCAAAATATCATTCAGTAAATAAAGAGCAGCAGGATAAATAAAACTAATTATAGATATATTTGGTGTTATTGATTTGTTTCTCCGGTTATACCTCATTGGTTCTGTAATCAGCGAGTTAAATTCATTATGCAGGAAATGTCTGTTATTTCCCTTCATGTTTAGTTTACGCTGTACAATGAACTCATTTTTAACAGCAGTGTTGACTGTAGTCATACGACACTTGAAATCTATATTAATAAATTTTTAACAATAGTTTTTATAGTTCTAACATTTTACACATATGCACATATATCAATGCAACTAACAATTTACAATTTAAACTGTAACCAATCTGAAAATGTGACCACATTTACCCGATATCATCAATGATTTCGCTCAAATAAAAGGAAAGACTACAACTTACCATGCCACTTGAACTCGCCGTGCCATTGGTTGGTCAATGAACCATTCGGCAAAACTGAAATAGTAACAATCTTTTTCTCCTTGAAATCTGAGTACAGAAAACGTTCGTTAATGCATATAAAACCGTAAATTACATGTTGATATTACTGACAAAAGATGCAATATGAAACAAAGGACATTACGGAGAATTCTATTCCTCAGCACTACACGTGCTTATAGCAATAGGTTTACAAGCACGAAAACTCTCGTTTCAGGTGGGTTTTTAAATTTTGGGATTGGTTGTCTGCAAATACCAAAAGAGATATTGACCTAAATTGATGCAACAAACCTGGTCTCATCTTGCATATGAAATGTCGTTGGGTTTCTTTGCTGTCCGTTGCAGTCCAGTCTCCAGTTTCGATATTCCAGACATAACAATGAGCTCTTCGTTCTTCAAACATTGGAGGGGACCATCTTAATTTGCTTTGCATTCTATCAACCCAAACCACTTCCTGCAATGTTGCGTCATATGTTAAGCCAATAAACCTTGAAAAAGAATAAGTTAGAGTATCATAATTATAAGGAATACTTAAAACCAAATTTGAGAAAATAGTGTATAAAATGTATATCTATCTTTGGATGTTATTACTTCGTTCTTTTCAATTTTGCGGGTTGAGATAGGATCAGGCTATTTGTAGAAAACTTCTTGAATAACAAACATCTGCTTTGTATGTGAAACAAGCACTAACAAATTAGGCCACTTATGTATGACAGACATCACCACTCCACAGCGTTCTGTGTTCTTGACTTTGAATTTCCTACATTTTGGAAAGATTCTGGCTATTCGCCCGAACCTGTTCGTGCGAATTACTTCGATACTCCGTCCGAACATAATCTGGTCAAAGTTGATACGAACAACCGGGGGGGGGGGGGGGGGGAACGTACTTATCAATTTTAAGTGAAAGGCAAAGCATTTACGATATTGCAACTGCCATGAACCATCATCGTGGACCATGCCCTGTTTACCAAGACTAAGGCCTACTGGGCGGGTGAAAAGACACTTGACGGAAAAGGACGCCTGAATGACTCCTTTCATTCCACATACGTGAATGGGTGAAAATGGCTTCTCGACGGGAATGTTAACATTATTTACCATGTGCTTGACAACAATTGTTCGTTGCGTGTACCCACACTAGCAAGCTCGTATGAATTATACGAATTACTGGCACAAAGGAGATTTTTCAACCTTCTCGGTATTTGCACACGTACTCTTTAATGCGTTCGTGCGAATATGACCAAGTATTAGCACGTGGACAGGCGAATAGACACTGGCCAGTTCGTACAAATAGTACCCATTATTTGCGTAACCACTGAAGGATAGACCCTAATATATTAAGTGTCTTTCCACAAGTTCAAGTTCGGGCAAATGAATAAGCATATTCGCAAGTACACGGGCGAACGGACAAGTGCCTGTAAATAAGGGTGACTACCCGTGCGTGCAAGTGCGAATAAGCTTGCTCATTCGTACGCGTACTGGTGAATAGACTTGATCTTTTGGAAAATGTCTTCGTTAGTCAATTTGGAAGGAACAGTTGCACATGTTTTTTCCCTGATCCTTGTATTGTCATGTGCATCTGTGGTATTGAGGTTTATAAGAAGTTTACTGACCATTCTCCTTCGACTTGAGTGCCGATAAAATCAAATTCCTCCTGAGAGAGAATCGATGCTATGAACGAGTCGTTATCATTTGATAGACCTCTGCAGTGTTCTCGGCCGTCTGTCCACGTCGATGGTTCGTGAATGAACTTGTAACAATAAAACTGGAATTGCACCCAACCCTCTCTACAAGTACCTGATGAATGAAATGTTTAATAGATTTACACATCCATTAATTGCCATAGAACAAGACATTGTTAAATAGTAATTTATATGCATGTTAATTAGAAGACGTAGTCTAACAGATACACGCAAACTTCACCAGATTGATACACAGTGTCAACATTCTTTCATATTGCTATTTCAATAAAGACCGTTCGTTCAGGGTGACATATCTACCATCAGCTGGTCAGATTAGGGATATGGAAAAGTATAGATTGGAGAAGATAAATTCAACGACAGAAAAATAAAGAGGTCCATGTATGTTTCTACTTGGTAGAAATTCATCAAGCTCTCTTTGAATATTGGTTAGACTATAATTTTCTAGTGTTTTTTTCCTCAACTGGGACCAATTCATCTATTGAACTTAGAATCGATGACCAGACTTCCTCAGGAAATTCTACCGTGTTTCTTGGTGTAATTATCAATAACCATATTAATCGGAAACCTCACTTTCAAACACTTTAAACTAAGGTATCTGAATTCATGGGTATCATGTACAGCATTGTCTTTTGTCCCTAAGAACGTCTTGGTGCCTATGTACAAAGATATTATCCTGCTCCATTTTCATTATTGTGGGCTGATGCCATCTTTGGTAAGTAGCGTCTTTAAAGTAAATGTGCAAAACTTTTTATTATCATTACACCCCGTCCTCATTCAGACAATTAAAGTTGCTGACAATATTCGAAATTTGTAGGTACCAGTCAGGAATCTCTCTATATGTAAATGGAGTGTAAATTTATTACCTCGTAACTTTTCAACTTTATATTTTATGCTTCACATGAGAAAATTTATTTTTATTTATACCGTTTACTCTATCGACCACGAACCTTGATGTTGCAAGAATTACTGGTAATTAACTATTTGAAATTCACTTAACCATATATATGCTTCTTCAAAGTTGTTATCAAATTGTAAGTTTAATTTAAAGATGTATTTATAAGCAAGATTACACATTTTAATGCAAGTTTCCTACTTATTTCTTTCATTTTCTTTGTCTTTTGTTATCTTGTTGTCTTTAGTTTGTCTTTAGTTTTTGTTTTAGTTTGAATTGTCTTTAATTTCTCTTTTCCGTTTTTTTTTTCAGCGTTAGAATGAGTTGAATGTGTATTTTGTGGTTGTTTATATTCTTGTTTGAAGGTAGCCTGACCTTGATTAGCTCAGAGGAACAGGCATGACAAAAAAGAAGACCGGCTTTTATTGCAGCAGCATAAATATTAACCCAGCATTATCGCGTAGTGTCTACATCCATTTGTATTGGTCAGTGTCAAAAAAAAAAGGAAAAAAAGAAAAAAGAGAGTGCTGTCTAGGGTCTGAAGAAGACAGGTAGGTGAATTGATAGGTGGATTGATAAGGGATCGAGGAGAATGGATGGAAGCATAGATGGATGGACGAACGGACGGATATACCAATGAACGAATGGATTGATAGAGAGTCACTACCTTGCAGTTGTTCGATTGTAACCGGTCCTTCTCTATCACCGTCCAAAAAGGAGACTGACCCCTAAAAAGACACAAAATCAAGACAGAAAATCCTTTTGACATCCATCAAACACGAAAGGGAACATCTACTTTGATGTAACGCATGAACGCGAAAAAAGTTCCCGTGATTCCTGTTTTGAGATATTCTGTTAAAAAGGTCTTTGATGTCTAACGTCTGGTGACCTAAGATTACCTTTGACCTCACTAGGGCTCTTTGAGTAGATTTAACACATTCACACGCACAGTATCAAAAGTTCTCATGATTCCGAACTTAAAATATCGTGTGAGAAAAGTTTCAATGTATGATCGCTGCAGACCTCAGTCTCCACCAAAACCAAAATGTATTCTGCGTGATATGGGGCATATGATCTATACACCAAGTGTGAGAAGCCTCCAAATTATCTTTCTCAAGGTATCATGAGAATAAGTCAAGCGTCAAAAGCAAACATGCACACGCTCATCAGCCCATAATTTTCTCTTTTCATGGAAAGCAATAATACGCACATAGAACACAAGCTGATGATTGCCTAAGTCGTAATATTACATAAAAAAAGCGTTGCGCGAAATGCATACAAACCGTTTAAAATTTTATCCTGTGTGCAAATGCAAAAATGTGTTCTTGTTTATTTCTGCTCCTTAAAACACTGCAAACTTAGTCATTTGTCCTTACTTCCATTATCTGTAAGCTATAACTTATACTGTAAACAACGTTTTCCTGGCATTGTCCTCCATGTGTAGCGCACTCCGTTTACAAAAGTTTTTGTCTATATTTCTCATGAGAATTAATTTAAATCTTAACTCTTGCTTTGGTCTTAGATTACTTGGATGTCAATTCTTTCATAGGAAGGCCAGTTCTTCCATTTTATCTCTATGGTTCTAAATTTAGCCATTACCATTGGTTGTGACCTTTGCATGTGCTGCACATATTTATTTACGTTATTGTCCACAATAACTGTCCCATTTTTCTTGGAGAAATTGTAAAGTTTATTCGTAAATACAAACTTACGGTGACTCCTTGAAACTGTGTCCTGTGTACAGCGTTGAATATTGCGGAACCAATCTCTGTGTCGTTGTACGTAAATTCTTCAAGCCGACGCCCTTGACTCGCTAATACGTCTACAGAATGGTTGAGAGATAACGCCACTGCCAAAAGTGCGTCATAACCAAAAGATTCTAATCCAGATATAGAGATGTCAATACCAGATTCTTCAATTTGCTTTACCTTCCCTGAAAGCTGTTCTGGAAATTTGCTAGCTTGCTGAAAAAGGAAATGTATTGAGAAATTGTATGAATCGTTACTTTTTGCATGTTATCATAGCTCCTAATTGCTGTTATCGCATGTCTTTTCATACAGCAAATTTTGCACATGAAGAGTTGAGAGAACCTATTTCTGCTCCTCACCAACTTCATAGGCCAGAAGGTTTCCAAAGGTGAGTTTTAATTCATACAACGTAATTGTCTCATATTGCGGTTTTCCTTTTCAAGATCCTCAATGACACATGTGCCAGACTCAATTATCAACATTTCTTTCTGTGGGATCACCGCAATGAGAGATATTTGTACCTCAGTGACTGACGCGTCATACGTCGACAAAGAAGTCAAACAAACTACTATCCGACCCGACTGCAAAGCGACATAATTCCTTACGGCTACTCGTCGCAAGTGATTGTTTAGGAGCCCGGGTCACTCCGCACCGACACCCACCATCCGACAAGACTCAAAAATAGTAGAGTAGAAGTGTTTTATACAGCTCAGGCCCTGCATCAAGCTAAGAACTTTGTTATCTAAAAGAGCCCCTTCAGTTTATAGATAGTTAAAATACAGTAATCCGTTAACCATATTTAAGTCTTAGGTTAGCCTTTCTATTCGAGTTATGCGATCATTCAATTTTCACCAGAATCACCCTTAGCAGTTTGGTCACAAGTAGTTTACCCTCTTAAGGAGTGCTATGTAATGGTTACTAGATTTTCCATTGTGAAATCGGGGATTAATTAACATTTGTACTCTAAGTTGTAAATCCTAAGGTTCTGGCAAAGCACCAAAATTAGCCAGCCTGTTTTCTGTTTTTCCCACTTATACCAGGTTGGCCTGTTAAGTGTGAGTCTCTTTTACTCATTTTAACAACTTTCCCTTGTAATAGTATTTAGTGATTGTATAATCAGCTTCTCAGTCGCGAGAACAACTACTCGTGAGAAACTGCTCATCTGTTAGTAAGAAAATTTACTCATGAGCAACTACTCATCTTCTCGTGAGAAGATTTACTCACGAGCAACTACTCTTCTACTCATGGGAACATCTGCTCGTGAGCAACTGCTCATTCACTCGTTAGCAACCTCCCATTTACTTGTGAGCAGCTGCTCATATATATAATTCTGAGAACAATTACTCGTGAGTAACCACTTAACGAGTAATTAATATCGATTTTTTATTACTCTGTTGTAATTGAATAAACTGAGAGAAATTTATAGAAACTGCCTGTTCATCTTTGGACGCATCTTTTTTGCTTCGAACTTCTGTGTTGACCGACGGAGAGCGTTACACATGGTTATGCAAACAAGATTGTGTGCGTCTTTTGATAGCTATGGTTCCATGAGAATATATACGTAAAAGGTCCCTGATGTTTCATACAGTAGATGTATTTGGCTTATGAAGGTTTACAGTTAACTACAAAGCCTATTTACCCTTGCAAGTTCGATACAATTGCGATAAAAACCACCTGAGCTCCGGCATATTTGTCTATGTATATGATGTCCATGTTTGGCAGCATTTCGTGAATTTGAACAGAGAGGAGTTTGTGGGAAGAATTTCTTTTTCACTGCCATCCAAAGTCTAAAGCAACTCAAGTCCCAAGTCATCCCAAGTCAATGCAACGACATAAAACTGCACGACGAACTCAAACATGTCTGATGTGCCCGATTTCCTTAAAGTGGACCTAAAGTCAAAATTGTCAAAAATATATGTTACAAAACATGAAAAATGCATCAAAATGTTCCAAATCCCATCTTTATTGGACATTCCTGAGCTGAGATATAAAATGTTGAAATTTATTCACTATATTTGGAATCATTGATTGCGTAATAGCCTGTGATGGCCTTCTTGTACATCTCACATTACCTGCTTTTGTTTCCTTTTGAAATTAAAATGTTTGTTTGACCTTGACATAATTACTGTTTCTTTGTTAGCATGTTGTAAGGAGAGGGCTATTATAGCCCAGTCACCCTATAACCATAAAACAATGATCGCATTTTGGAACAATGTGTGATGGCGTTCGAAGAAACAAAGTAAAACAAAGATGGCAATTTGAGTAGTACAAGAATGACATCACAAATTATTGCGCAATGTACCATTTTGAATTTAGTGAATTGGCTTCAACATTTTATATCTCAGCTCAGGAATGCCCTGTGAAGATGGGAGTTGGAACATTTTGAGGCTTTTTTCAAGCTTTATAAAATACATTTTTGAAATTTTTGACTTTAGGTCCACTTTAAAACTCATAAGACCGTTGCAGTGAGCCGAGTCAGTGGCAAATTTTGTCGCGACACTGGATCTACATCACCGACGACCAGTCGCATGGATTTTTGCTGCATTGCAGTCGGGTAGGGCAATCTCCTTCGACCTGCTACTACGTGAAAGACCAACAACAATTGTTAAACTCAAATTGAAATATCCTTTCAAAAATGTAAAAAAATAACAATATAACAGTACAAGCATTTGCAACAAACCCAAGAAAGAACAGGTTTAATATAAGTTGGTAACGCTGACGTTTACAAATGATCTTACCAGTCCGGAAGGGAGCAAATCGTTAGTACCACTCGAGTTGCTAGGTTCCATCCCAATGTACATAGACTCGACAACAGCCGTTTCTATTTCCTCGCTGTTACAACCTTCTATATGTATATCTCGTTTCCACCATCGGTGAGAAAACCATCCAGGAATTATCCATGCGTATCCTTTTCCAAACAAACCGCTCTTATAAATCTGAATCGAAAGTAAAAAAAAAAGTGAGAATTCTATTACGTCATGACCATCGAATTGTCGACACTCGTTTGTCCGTTAATCGTAACTTTATATGATTTTACTTTGTTGTACTGACAGGCAAAAATCAAATCAATTCAATGTTAAGATGAACTCCTATTTTAAATATTCGTCGATCACTACAAAAGCGGATAACACTCGCTCACCTTGCAAAATAGTTGCAGTGCAGTGTCTTCATATGCGAGAGCCACGAATATCCGAATATCCTTTTCCTTAAGGAGAAAAATAGCAAGATGTACTTTCATTTACAAATTGCAATTTACACGATAGTTTACGTTAGATATGTCAGATAATGCATCATAGACAGATGTTAAACTCTGTAAAGACATTACCTTAGAAGTTGGACTATATGATGCAGCTATCTGCTACATCGATTACCAGCGTATGTGAATTTATTGACTCCACCCCACCCCCGAGAGTTCCTCCTCCCTGTGCGGCAAAGTAAATGGTCACTTCAACGTATAAGAGTGTAATTTGTTACATCTCGTTAATCTTTTTGTTAACAGGAGGTAAGTAAACATAACGAAAGCTACTCCATTTGTAATATTTATGTTTTTCTAGCCTCTGGAATATCAGTAAAGACGAATTGTTTCAGAAATTTGTTAATTGAACAAAATTATTGATTTGAAGGTATAAGAGTGACATTCATGACACGACGGAAACGTTGATAAAATGTGCTTCCGAGTGACTCGGACAAACGTGTTTTGAAAAGACTTCTGACGGATTTTGCGGGCTGTGCATTTAGATCTGTCACATATGCGAAATGGAATAACTTCTCTGGTCTTATAATCTGGATGTAAAAAAGCCTTTCATAGTATGTTTACCTTCACGCTGCTTATCTGTCTTTCGGTCGGTGCCTCATTGATTACTTCCGAGGCGTTCACTGATATGTCTGCTCTTGACAACTTTTCAAAGAGGTGATTGTTAGTCTATCACGGAAAGAAAGACAAGTAATGAAATAAGCAGAGAAGAAAGAAAGTTTGTTAAAGACCGATTGTTTGCAAACGTCAGCAGACAAAGTGATTTCAAACATTTTCTCAGGACTTGTACAAGGAAGTAATCAAACATGATTGCTAGTGATGGAGTGGCTAAGAAACCGGAGGCAACGCCCCTAGCATCGGTTTTTCGGGGGCGTAAAAGTGAAAGGACCAGGGGACGATTTTGCGCGATCTTAAGGATATATTTAGCAAAACAATTTTCTCGTAGGTACCCGCCAACCGAGGGCGACGATGACGGCTTAGATAGTCCTCTCACGCTAGTCATCATAAAATGATAATTTGCATTATTGAATTCCCTACCCCTCCGCGAGGGTGCACCCACTTCGCAACTAAAACATTCTGTCCTTTTTCTTCTTTAGTAGAAGATTATTAGCACCGTAACTGTTCTTTTAAAGTATGATTCTTACATTACATTACACTTCTTTACATTACATTTTGCATTGTTAGGAAGCAATCTTGTTAGGATAATTCTAAAAGGGAACGTTATTCAACGTTTTAAAGTATTTACTGCATACCAGTATGAACAATTCGTGATTTTCGGAAAAGGCTGCAATCCTTGTCCAGTTCCAATACTGCAGTAGCCAGAGACGGGCCGGGTTCACACTAGTCTCCGGTAAGTAAGTCCGAAAGAAGTACGGAAATTTCCTTCTGTTTGATAAGAGTGGCGAGGCTGCAGAGTATGACATCTGAAAATGAAAACTCCTTATTTGTTGAAGTCGTCCACCATGCAGACTGGGTAGTTTGGACAAGATTACATTATTTATAGGTGTGTGGTGGGTACGTGTTTTCCGCTTCCTCTTAGAACGACTTGGAATGGTTTTGTTTGGGTGCGTTCCCATGTCTATACGTTGAAATGAGCTCTATTTTGTTCAGGTTGTCAAGTGTTTTGTTACAAACTATTTCTTTTCTTAAAGCACAGATTTTAGTTTACCGATTTTTCTCGATTCCGTCACATGAGGAGTGCTGTAGAGCCACGAAACCTGCGAGTAGTAGCCCAACTTAATCCAACGTTGATAATCATTATACATTATATATATAATTATAATATAATTATATATATAATTACATATATAATTACGCTACATTGAGTCTAGTTGTATAAATTGGACGTAGATGAAATGATAGAAAGTATGAAAACTACTATGACATGAACATCATGTCCCCGTAGAAGAGGATATTAACAATCTTGGTAAACTCACTGTAACGACGTTGGCAAAGTGGGAGGCTTCCGCTACAGGACTGGTATCTGTTGAACAAGGTGGTCCAATAAACATCAGTTTTGTTGGTTCTTCCACTAAATGTCTATGAAAACTCCATACGCCTTCAGCAGAACTGCACTGTAAGATTGGAATAGCCATTTCACTAGACTTAAAATGTTGCTCCAACATTATCAAGCTCTAAACGTTATGACATTTTCCTTATTGCATGACAACCTATGCCCCCAAACTGAGAGAAAAGAACAAAAAAAGATTTTTACGGGAGGACGATCCAGGGCGACGATCCAGGAGGAGAGACCAGGTAGAGATGCTTCTTCAAATATTTTTAATGGGAGAATAATATCAAATGCCTCCCTCTCCCTTTGCAAATGGTATGCTGAAAATGTCACATGCCCTTCTATAGGAATAACTCGATATTGGCCTATTACTTTGCTATTCAGCAAATTGAAGCTGATTTTGTACCTTAGAGTGGTAGTGGACCAGTCGCGGATCCAAGAGGAATCTTTAGTGGACCCTCCATCTTCTCAAAACGTTGCATAATGTTAGTCTAGAAGAACATTCAAGCTGGTTTTTCAGAATCGCCCTTCATTTAATCACAACACAAATACCAAATGCAAGATCTTCGTATAATATTCCGTCCGAGTGAATATCTACGAACCTTTCCCTCCGCACTTTGCTTTCGTTACAGCATGTTTAATCAAAAGCCAGTTCAGAGTGAGAAAGAAAAATATTATAATAGTATTATAATGATATGATGTCCCGAGTGCTTCGTTCCTTTCGTTTTCATCATCCCTTTTAGTAAGATAAACGTGACAACTTGGCAACGTTCTACACAATACTGATTGTAACTTCAATAATGAAACCGTGTACACCCTTAATTGCAAGTTTTCAGTGTCACACATTTAAATATACCGCTAAGTTTTATTCCACTTAACAAGTCAAATATGTCCGTTGTATTGTAATACTGCTATTGTTAACGAAAGTATTGTCAACAGAAACCAAACAATTCACTTAGTAGACTTAAAATGTGTGTAATGTTGGATTCCATTTATCGTGCACCTCGTGCAGTCATGCCTTAACTGATAGTGTCCTGCTAAGTAAGTAGACCTCTTGCGTAGTGCAGTAGACGTCCATGATAGCAATTGCAGTACTATCAACATATAACGTACATGAATGAGTCAGTGGTAATGTCGTGATGCAGCAGAAGATTATAATGTCGGAGCAGTGGTGGATATTTCGATGGATAGCTCCTCTTTTGGCAAAGAATTGATCTTTTTCAAAGATGATACCAAGTATTGCCCAACGTATATAATTTCCGCTGACAATCAACGCGTAAGCCATTCAACTCAAAATTACTTTCTAATTTAATTTTGTAATAATCGTTTTGTTACAAATTGGGACAGGATGTTGTGAGATTACAAAAGTATTTCACGGTCACCTTGTTATATGCCTCTTTCTATAGGCAGTTTACTACCTTTACTTTATTTGTTGCTACAACCGAAATCATTTCTAGCACTTTCTTTTTCTATATTTACTTTTCGAAGGTTAATTTGTGTATGTTTAGTGCTTGTACATGATAAGTAGTTGTCTATTCAGCGTTGTTATTTGTACTTACATATCCCATAAAAACAAAAGGAGTGAGCTTAGGCTTACAATTCGGCATTTCAATATCAATTTCGATATCATATGATTATAACAGCAGTTAATTAAGTCAGTAACTCACCTTGGAGTCTTGCCAAATAACACAAATTTCATAATCCCTCAGAAGATCACTTTGGGCATTGACGTGATCTACGGCTAACTCAACAGCAGGAATCATTCCAGTTGCGTCCCAGTTGTCTCCGGATGAATAAAACCCAGCGATGTTAAGACGTGTCTTATTTGTCGATGACGTAATACCGTTACCTGCATTACATCTGGTAAACGTAATCGCTTTAACATTCAAAACATAGAGCAACATCGCTACAGTTACGAAAACCACAGAATCATTCAACATCATTCTTGTTAATTAATGTGGTTTGAACGACAAACATGCACATAACTATTCTTCTATTGTAATATAGTCTGCAAGCTAAACCGAGACTGCTTCTCTTATTGTGGCCGCCTGTGTTTATACATTACCAAATAAACCAATGCAAGTACGCTTCATTGGCCGAGGTCAAACCTTGGAAAATTCCATCTAATGCAGTTTATTCAAAAAGAGTTACAGTTTTGACTGTGGAAAATATTTTAATAATGTGCCAGTATAGAAGTTGAAAACAATAATTGCGCTCAACTGTATCTTACTGAGAATGAAGTCAAGGCATGGAAAGTCTGTAAGGTAGTTGCAATCCATTTCAGTGTAGCCTTTTCTTTTAGTTTGTATTTCTATTCCTTTTTGGGCTGCATTGGCTTAATAGTATGAGCATACGTCGTTTTATTTGGCTAATTGATGACATTTTAGCTCCCTGCTTGACATTGTTATAATTTTGTGTTCTTCAATTGCTGTCTTGGTAAGTTCTTACTGAATGAGTACAAGCTGTTGGATTTCTTCTGTTGCATTGCAACCCAAACGATAGTTAGACTCAAAAGTTGGTTAAGAACAAAGAACTAATCAACTTGAAGAAAGAATTGTCTAAACACTTTCTTCTGGGTGAAGGCCCTACCAAAAATCCCATGCACTTGGTACTGATGTCAAGATTAATTCCCAATGTTGCTACATATAGATCTGCATTATGTAGGATTGCACTGATAGATTGTTTGAAACCAGTCGCGGATGATGTGGTTTGTCAATAGATTTATTTTTATACATATTTCTAACTTATCATATTAGTGCAGCAACAATATGTGTAAGTCTTCATAAAAAAAAGCAAGTCTATGGTCAATGCGAACAGAAAGATGACAATTTTGGAGGATCGTATGTGGAAGAGGATTTTTTTTTCTCATGTCAGCACTTAAAACCGCTCACCAGTATCGTGTTCATAACTCAATTGAGATAACGCTGCTTGAAGAAAGAATGCTCTTATCGAACTGATCGCTACTATAGTTTCCTCAAGGTTACAAGATGATAATATGTTGAAATTAATGCAAAGGTCCATGCTGTTGTTTCTGAAATCGATTTTGACACTTAAAACCAAATGAATAAATTATTGGGTTTTTCATGATTTAAGCTTAAACTTAAAATTGTATGAGAAGCCTGAGAAGGTCACAACTCGCTAAGGCATTGTAATATTTTTTATCTTAATTTGCCTAGATAGTAACGAGTATGCCTAATTACTTGGTAGCTTTGACATCATAGGTATATATGTACATGAGGAAAAGCCACTCCTGTAAAATATAAACCAATAAATAAATAACCTCTAGACAGAAAATGGTAGTGAGAAATGTGTTACCAAAAGAAAAAAGGAATGAAAAATATTTTTTTTAAAGAAATTTCAATCTTTCTCACTGATAAACGCTTGAAACAGTCGACCATCCAAATCGACCTTTTAAAAGCGTTCGACTTAGTGGAAAAGAAAAAGCGAAGTTTTGAGTAACTCATGCCATTGCATGCAACAGTAATCGGTATTTACACAATACGTCAATACCATCCAATAACATTAGAATCACACTGTAAAGAAATTTCCATAGAATAGCTTTGGAATATTACCTCACAGTGAGTACTGACTGCCTGACTGCCTAACTTTTATCAATGACCTCGGTCATGCTCGTTTAATAGCCACGACGTCTTAATGAGGTGAACACTAAACACAGTGGAAGTACCTCTTCATTGATAGGTATGTTTAAGGACCCTACACTGATTTGCGGTATGTGCCATGGCAGTCGATGAAGAATCAGATATGAACTTGAATTAAAAACACTCAAGGTTTGTCACTTATGGCTGAATCACTGTAACCGTGAACTCTGGAAAACATCTGGAAAACATCATCACATTCCGGACCTTAATGTAGAAATTAACCGTGAGAATCATTTGAATATGAGTTGAAACAAACGTCGTCTGGTAATTTGTATGATATACGTATAGGGAAACTGTACACACATAGATTATCTTTGATTGTCTCACTCTCGCGTTAAATGACGGGTAATTTAGGAAGAAAATGGCCACGTCCATTGCCATCGGACGAACATAATTGAAAAATTCAGTAATTAACGTGGTCCAACTAAAAGGTGTTTTTCATGACTTGAAATCGTTACGAATATTTATTTCTAAATATTCAGGCTGTTGAAAACGTTGTTCAAGTGCTCCCCTTTAAGAGAAAGATCAATTAGCGTTGAGTTATAGCTCAACAACAATGACTAGTCTGATAATTACTGGAGTGGAACACAGTGACTATATGGACGTATGTAAAGCTATTTTATCCTTTCCATGCAGCTATTTAACTACCATATGATGTTTTAAAAATAACTGAAATGACGTAATTGCTGGGACTTCCCCCATCCCTTCTAAGTTACGTTGCAACAATAGCTCTTCATTATCTGCACAGCGGGTGCATTTTATGACACGTTTGAATGAATGCTGCAAAGTAGGACTCTTTATCACAACTCTCCTGAAAAAGGTGTGTTCAACTAACTTTCCTTTAAGAATATGTAATGGAATTCGAGTATTAATTGACTATATGGTTGCCTATAACATCATAGTCTGTTCCTCTGTCATTGTTTTTTTGTTTTTTGTTTTTACTTAGTGTGTGATGACCTGTATAGTATCTGATTTCATTGTGCCCTCGTTATAAAGCTCTACACAATAGTTACGTGACCATCTATTTATAGATTTGTATTACAAATTCAACGGAAATTTCCATCTTCCATTTCAGCAAAGGAAGTTCTCGTTTTAACAGGCAGAACGAAGGTATCTGATAATAGCTCGAGCACAACTGAGCTGATATCGGAGTATGAGAATGTTGCATTACAAACGATTGGAGATCAATGGTGGTCCCCAACACCCAAACACTCGAGTACCCATCACGGGATCAACTGGTCTCTATGGAGAGAGAAGAGTGACCCCTGCGCAAGATTTGAACAGAAATATCAGCACTATTTAAGTCTTTTAAACTATAGAACATGCAAACTTCAGGACAGAATAAGGATGAAAGCTAAAATTTGGGTTATAGGTTTTGGTGAGGGAGAGAAGTACACTGAGAGTTGAGACTTGTTGAAAACAGGGTCCACGTGGGATTGGTGTGAACAAATTGAAATTATCCGAAAAAATCAAGAAAAGTTTTTGTGAATCTAAAATCAACTTGAAGTTCTGTCTGGTTGTGTTTCTAATCAAAATTTGAATTGAATTCGTCGGCGTCAGTCTCACTCTGTATGTGTGACAGCCACACGTCTAGTATCTTTACGACTATTTCTTCCTGCCTTGCATTTGCGATTTTGCAGATGTACACAAAAAGCAAAGTAAACGATGAACGCTTATCCATAGCTAACATCATGTAGATATATGCAAGTAAGAATAATAAAAATAAGTCTAATATGTAAATAATGTAAATAGTAAATAGTACAAACAAATGGAACATAATGATAGCAACACATAAAAAAAAAATCGTTGAACTCAGTTGAACTCAAAGTAGGAATGTGATACATTTTTCGTGAAACGTGTACCAACTTACTAGTATATATAAAAACCATACCATTTTCAACTCCTTTTCTCAAAACAAAATATTCACTGAGATCCATTAATGACGCAATAATTACACATTTTGAATAGAGAAAGATAATTCCCTTTCTAAGCTATTTAAGTACACAAAGATCAATTTTTTGATACCCTTTTCCTTCTCTAGTCTAGTTGTCTGATTCTGTATGACTAACGTGGGAATAATACTTTCAATTAATTTAAAGAGGATGTAACAGAAATTCAATAAAATCGGTGAGGTACTGTTGCGGCAAATGAGCGTGGTGTCATCGGCATATCACAGGTTTGCAATTTTTTTTTAAACCTCAAATAAAATAATTCGAGAATTCTCTCATGAAGTCTCCTGTGTAGTGGACATTGAAGTAGACATTGTAAACATCTCTTGAGGCTATTTAACAGTTCAAAGTATCACATATATATATATATATATATATATATATATATATATATATATATATATATATATATATATATATATATATCGCATCCACACACACAATACATATCATTGCTACTCACGTCATCCTCAGACAAAGATCACGCAACAACTTCTACACTCGTAAGTTACCTCTTTCTTTACTCTTAAAGACATGACTTTCTACTTTCTAAGCTAAGTAACACGTAATATCTAAGTAACTTAACTTATATATATATCTGTCAAAGTTATTCCATTCCGTAACTTATATTTATCTATCTTCTCTCTCTATTTTTCTGTATATAGTATCCTGAAGAAGGCCAATGAGGCCGAAAGCTTGACAATACACTTTATAATTGAGAAGCAACGTCTGCCGGGTTTTTATTTAGTAATCTTGCAACTATACAGTCATGACCAGGCACCATCTACGTTCGGGTCCAAAGCAATTTCTTACTCATATATATATATATATATATATATATATATATATATATATATATATATATATATATATATATATATATATATATATATATATATATATATATATATACGTATATATATGTATATATATATGTATATATATATGTATATATACGTATATATATGTATATATATATATATTAGATGAATTGAGATTATAAATGGAATAATTTTTACACACTACTTCTTACTTAAAGCTTCAATTTACATTTTTAAAGTTTCTTTGAAATAGATTAGTCTTAATTTGAACTACTTCTACAAAGTATTAACTGAACGTTTGTTTGGTTAGTAGCAATATTTAGCAAAAGTTTGGGGGTGTGTAACTTCACACATGATGTGTACGCAAATAGAAATAAAGGGTATTTATTTGAGTAAAACTGATTACAGAAATTTCATAGAAATAGAAAGCAAATTATCTCCTTAGTAAAGTTCGAAGAGACTTTAACATTCGTGGAAGGTTTTCAAGAGCTTAGAAAAAGTCTAGAGTGAACGGGATGTCCTCTTAATTTGCAGCATCTACGTCTTTCTCATCGAAGCCTGCTAACTGCCTCAAAAAGCGTGTCAAGGATTTTGAGCTATTACTTTTTGAGGTAATTCTCTGCAATGGAGGATTTGGAGGGTGGTAACCAGATGTTCGTTTGTCGATAGATGCCATCGAAGACTCAAGTTGCATGTCCTGTGATGATCTCCCCTGCTGATCAACGATGAAAAACAAATTCAATTGTGTATTAATTTTTTAGTAACAAGTTCAACTTTTATAGTTTGATTTGTGTTTCATATGTGAATCCATTACATCATCGTCGTAAAATCTCTCAGTACAAGAGACTTGTAGCAAAGATGAGGAAGACTGAAATTGTTTTTACATTTGGAGTTGTGAAACCATCTTTTTGCATAGAAGATATACTTTATATGTCCTCTGTATCAAATAGTGGTCATATCCATTGACGCTTATTTTTATGTATATTTTTTCGATTATATTTGTTTCGTTTAAATCCAGTGATGAGGATTCCTCCTCCCTCAGTTAAAACTAAACCAGATCACGAAATGCCTATGGCTTAGTTGGTACGTTGGTTAGTTGGAATACAGTGAGTAATAAGTTTGCCCATGAACATGCTGCATCGAAGTCTCTAAAAATCCTGTTTTCTAGCTAAATTAGGTAAAAGACATTATCTCGCCTTCTCAGTTACACATATTTGTCTATGGTCACAAAAACCAATGTTTCTTGCTTTAGTATAAAATAAAGTACAAGAGAACAGAGGTACTTGATGTCTGGTTAACCGTGTCATTGTTTGCTTCCTGAGTGGGATAGAATCACTGTGGGGGAAGCAAATTAACAAAGGCGATGAGGTTGGTAAGAAGATACATCTTACTTATTGTTTGCCCTCACAGTTGTTTGAACAACAGGATTTCCAGTGGTTTCAACTGAGCATGAACAGGAACAAATTACCACCCAATCATCTTAAACGTGATCAGAATAAAAGACGCATTTGCAACGTCGACAACTGAAAAAAACATCCCTAACATTATTATTCCTTCTTTTAGTTTCATACATAACAAAAAACTTACCACAAAGACCCAATATAACCATCGACCTACCACAAGCAACCTCGGTTAGCTTAACGCTCTTTCGAGCACAATGTTTGCGCTTCGAATGCTGCACCAACATACCAAATATTCGAGTTCTATATAGTCATGTTTCTGTCGAGATAGTGTTCGCAATGTACTGATTTCATTGCGGGAGTGTATGAGTAGTGCTCATCTAAATGAAAGGTGAACACAACTAACATAGAGCCTTTTTCATGGTTATCTATTGCTAATAGTCTATTACATCATATCTTCGAAAAAAAAACTCGAGAAGGATAATATGTATCATCGATAAAATATACTCCCGAGTTGAATATCTACATGGCAGTGGAAAGTGGAGATAGGCCGGGTTTTCTCCTGACTCGAGAATTTCCCAGAAGTTAGTATATCTTTTCAGGCATTTAATGTTGTTTGTAAGTCGTCGTTGATTGATATATAGTATCCGGAAAGTCCCAAACTCACTTGTGATGAGTTGATTGTTGTTATAGTCGATTTGTTGTCAGCCTTTGGAGTTATGCACACGAAAAGTATCTGAATGTAAAAACAAAATACAACATGTTTCATGAAATGAACTGTTTCAGTTATACTATAGTGAAAATGCACAAACGAAACGGAAAGTTGTAAAAGTGTAGTAAATCATCCGATAAGTTGCTACAAACAACTTCAAACTATTACCTTGGGGACAAAGATAACGAGAAGTGTAACAGTAACACAGTAGATCATGATGGTCGAAAACAAAAGGTATTGAAAGACCGCCTTGTGTGGGGAAGCCAACGATACACAGAGACCAACAACGCAAAGGACAGTGGTGTTGTACACACAAATTCCGATTAATTTACTGTCATTAAGAGCTGGTATGGTCACCTGGAAACGAAATAATGATTATTTTGAGTGTCATAATAAAGTTACCTGTGATCAGAGCTAAAAATGCACAAATAAAATTATGAGAACGACAAAATATGAACAATAACATTATGGGTGAAAGTAGTAACAACTTTAAACGTACGAATTGATATTTGGTATTGACAAGAGGACTGAAATCTAAATGAAAACATTCATTTCAGTATATGTAGGGATTCAGTATACATTAAACATTACATATATTCATGTATGATTTCGTTCAGTATAAATGAGTGCACACAAAGCAAAAATTCGTGATATACATCATGTAGGAAACTCTGTTACTTCATTGTAAAGGAAGAAACGCACCTTTCTAGTTTGCCATGAAAGGAACGATCCAAATATGAGGATAATGCCTTTGTACACCAGCAATATGACCAACCAGGCTGTAGAGTGCTTGCAGTCACATTCAAAAATGTGTTGTGATGTGTTGATTTCCTATTGTAGTAAAGAAAATAAGACCCGTTTATGCTTACTGAATATTTGATGACCACACACACTGTGATATTGTCTCTTTCAATGTTCGAAAAAATTGTTGCAATTTCAAACAGCATCATGTCATAAAAATATACGATTTCGTTAAAAAGAAAAAAAATACAGAACACATAAATTTTCTCGTTACATAAAGCCCTGTCAAGAAAAGCTTCTCAGCATTTGTATCGTAAATACTGTTATGAGAATACACACATATCAAAGTTTTATTATCTCTAAACTATTGAGTTTAATTTGATTGTTTTCAAAGGCAATAGGTCAAGCATCGCCTGCTCAGTGCCATGTTACATAAACAACCTATGACATTGTAACACATAGTACTATATGAAATCTAATTTCAAAGATTCTTGTCATGTAAGAGTGTGTGCTGTAAAGAGTAACTTCATTTTACGTGCATTTGAAGAACGAGAATTTTGCTATGATCATGAAAAAACTTCGACTGAATAATGCCAGTTCATTGTTTTCACTCCCTCACACTGACAGAGTGACTTAGTCATATATTTTAATTTATATTTTGCGAAGCGTATGAAAACTCACTATTCTACGACGAAGTAATGGATCACTTATTTGCCAAATCAGAAGGATAATGACATCAATGACAAGAAAAATTCCAACCATCACGAACAATTCAGAATCCTTTATCACCTGTAATATGATAGATTGGGAAACGTTCTATGCATATAACGTGTGATACACTCCGACTTTGCTGTAGGAATGGTATTTTCATAGTTATATGAATATAGTTTGATAAATACGTATAGATCTAAAACGGTTCGAGCTTTTACTGGCAGATACCATTATAGCAAAAGGGATAATGTCCTTTACATTTAGAAAAAAAAAATATTTTAAGGCTTTAAGCGTGTCGCATCCATCTTTGGCTTTACAAGTGAAAAGGTATTGTGTGTTACTTCCGTAAGTATACGAATGTGATATCATGCGTAGATGTAATTGAATGGGTGGAGGTCGTATAAAGCTTATAGAGTGTCTATTGGCAGAATCCATTTGGTAACACAATTCATTGAAATAAGTACACTACTCTTAAGAAGAAAAGGAATAGACAGGATTTACACTAATGGATAAAATCAGACTATAGCCAAACTGATGGATACCACTACACCTTGAATAGCCAAAACTCCTAAATGTCTATTAAAAGTCCATCACTATACGAGTTGTCACTCATTCTGGGTCAAGTTTTTTGTTTCCTTTTACATGAGACTTACACCTTGTATACAATTCGTCGCAAATCAAAAAAAAAAAAACATTTACAACCTGGATTGACAAATATCAAATTTCTGAAGCAGTGAACGTTATTTCACACTCAGCATGTTACTTCTCTCACATTACACACCTTTTTCAAAACACTGCAAAAAGATTGTTTAATGAAGCGTTGATGTTGCCATGCATGTGATATTCGATTATCAATACCGTGGCACTTATGTAAATTTTAACAATGATTACAGCTTGGCCATGAACACAATGTAGGCAGAGTGAGCATCATGCACCTCATTCACACCGAATTAACATCTGATCATACCAAACGTTTGACGTTTCTTTTGTTAGCCACTTTGTATACCCTCCAAGTTTTGCTAAAAAGAGCTCCAAACCCGAGAACGAACCCTACTGAACTAAGCCATACTCTAGACTGTATGAGGAGAAAGGAGAAAGAACATCGATTAGTTAAACTAATTCATGACAGCTATGGAAATTGGAAGAACAATGTAAAAAATACCATTCCATAGAAAGTGAATTCTACAAAGGCCCGTTTAAATAACTGAATATATATTATATTTTGTGCAACAACATACCATGTAATAACAACAGAGCTATATAACCATAAGTTTAGAACAAACATCAAGTGTTTTGTAGGAGATTTATGACGGGTTCCCCTTTTTGAGACTTTGTCTTATACATAAACAACCATGATGGTTAAGTAAGATTTTATAGCATTAGATGTCACGCTATACGAAGTCATTGCAGTAAGTCCATTCGACATGAAAAATAAAGGAATGAATGGCATATGATACTGATTCCGTTATTTTAATTACATCTGGTGGATGTAAAGTGTTGGTGATCTTATAGGGTGTCCAATACTGCAAATTAAGCCTTTACATGATAATTGTAACGTATTTATGATGCTGGCATGCAGACACAAATCATTTTGACTGTTATGGATAATCCATACATGTATGTTTGGGTTGTCGTAATTACGTGTGGTAACCTGATGCGCCTGTGGGAGTTTGTAGTAGTAATATGGAACTGTGTTTTGGCAAGGTTGTGTATAATTGACTTTGATCACTCACCATGCAAGACGTTCCCACTTTTTGTCTTTCACCGTTTTCATCGATAAGTTCCAGACCCAGAATGCAAACCGACAGATAGATCAGTATACCACCAAATACAATGAGGTTGTTAAACCGAGGACTGGAAAGCTTCACAAACCTCAAAATAAAATACGCAAATCATTGCATAAAGCGCAATAACGTGTACATGAACATTTCCAATAGAGTCCTACTGTAATGTGATTTACCCTATTTACTTTCAATTTGGAATCAACAAGAAATTTGGGAAATTTCAATGGCAAATTTATCAGACGGTATGAATTTTCCATAGAATCAATGGGATTCCATATTCCCTTTGGTACCCATTCATTTTCATAAAAGGTTGTAGTATGAATGACTGGGTAATTTGAGGCTACGGGAAATTGTAATGGGAGTAAATTGGGTACCAAAGGAAATGAAAGGAATCCTATTGATTTCAGTTAAACATTCAAACGGTCCCATAATTTTCCCATCGAATTTGCCTAAATTCCGTATTGGTTCCCACTAAAAATGAATGGGGATCTATTGGAATTTTCTCCAGAATTGAAGTCTGGTTTTTGAATATGAACCAATTCATAGGGATAATTGTATTGTCCTGCCCTATTCACAACCTCTTCCAACGGGGTCGTCAAAGAAACGACGACATAAGTGTACTCTGAATGTGTGTCCCTTTTCGTCAAATGAATGACGGTCTCATTCCAATCTTACATTGCATCATGTAGTTAGAAGGCAACCTGATCTCTCGAGTGTTTCTTATTCAAGATGAGGAGGTATGGGACTTTGGAACCTGACACATTTATAGGGTAATCAGCTGTGCGGATATTAGTGAGTATGGATATTTTCGGGATAAACTGAGAGCACTGATAAATCTCGGAAATAAGTAGTAAGACAGGTGATTTGTTCTGGACACATTTACCATAGAATTTCCATATGATTCGTTGGAACTTAATTGGCACCACAACACAGATTGTCCTTGAATAGTGAACGTATTGTAACTACGAGATATTCACAAGCAATAGCCGACAACTATATTATGACTTTTCTCCATGGTCTTACTTGTGTTTTCGAGCTGCTATGTTGAACGCTAAGAAACCGATTGCCAGTACTATCCCCAGCACTGCCACAGAACAGATGACGCCGTATATAACTGCTGTCAGACCTATTTCAACAGTTGGTGTGCGATCTAAAGGTATAACTCCACCTGCATTGTAAGCATTAAATTCTCAGAGAGAGTGACTTTTATAACCGAGAGAAAGAGAAGAAGCATTCATGCATTTACAAAAAGTCAAAGTGTATAAGTAATCTCACCGTGCCATATAAACTCGGCGTGCTGCATTGGTTTGTCATGTTCATTACCTTCACCAGAGTTAAGAGTAAATATTGTTACTTCTTTGGCATCTATAAAGACGACAAAAGTTGTTCAGAAAACGGTAAAGATTCTGACGTTACATGTGAAATATGACAACTGCATCAAACAATCTCAACAGCTCTGAGTTGAACTAAAGTAAAGATACCATCATACATTCACACACAGCACACAGTTAGAGGTGGTTATACAAAACCAACAACCTGATCTACACCTGCTCTTGACTTGCATATGAACGGTCTGCTAGAGTTACATCCTATTGATTTCCACCAGCCAGAAATTGTATTCCAGACATAACACTTTTCTTTGCTATCTTCAAAGTCCTTCGGTCGCCATTGTAGCTCCTTGTCATTGGTGTCCAACCAGACCAATTTTTCTAAAGATTGGTTATACGTCAGTCCGATGAACCTGCAGCAAATGGTAATGATTTCATTCAGTTTTCGATAGGAATGGCATATGATGTATAGGCGTAGATGGAATTGTAACTTTATGGGGACCTGTCGCATGAATGAGGGCCGCTGCGTTGCAAAAATACACTCATTTTTTTATTCCTTGCCGCAGGCAAAAGGAATCTATGCAGTCCTGATGTCGTGTGTGCGTGTGTATGTGTGTGTGTGACGCTTCTTGTAAACACTATATCTCAAGAAGGGTAACCATGACTGATCTCATACTTCCTGTGTGGGTTGGTCGTAGTAAACAGAAGAGCCCTATTGTTTTGGTGGAGGTCAAAGGTCATTTGAGGTCACCAGAGGACAAAATGTGAGAACCTCGTAAACATGATATCTCAAGAACGGTTTATCATGTCATACTTGGTGTGTGGGTTAGTCATATTGAGTAAATGATCCCTATTGTTTTTGGTCGAGTTCAAAGGTCATTTGAGGTCACCAGAGGTCAAATTGCGAAAACCTTTTAAAAACACAGTATCTCCAGAAGGGTAACTGTGATTGATGTCATACTTAGTGCGTGGATTGTATATAGTCAGTAGAATACTCCCTTTGATTTTGGTGGAAGTCAAAGATCATGTGAGGTCACCAAATGTCAAACTGTGAAAACCTTGTCTCCAAGAGGGTAACTGTGACTGATGTCATCCTTAGTGCGTTGCTTGGTCATACTTATTAGATGATCCCTATCATCTTTGGTGAGGGGCAAAGGTCATTTGAGGTCACCAGAGGTCAAACTGTAAAAACTTGAAAACACAATATCTCCAGTAGAGTAACCATGACTGATGTAATACTTGGTGTATGGGTTGGTAATAATGAGCAGAAGATCTCTATTGTTTTGACTGAGGTCAAGGGTCATTTGAGGTCACCAGAGGTCAAACTGTAAAAATGTGTAAACACAGTATCTCCAGGAGTCTAACCTTGACTGATGTCTTACTTGATGTGTAGATTGTATATACTAAGTAGAAGACTTCTTTTGTTTGTGGTGGAGGTCAAAGGTCGTTTGAGGTCACCCGAGGTCAAACCTTGCTAACACATTAACTCCAAAAGGGCAATGTTGACTGATGTCATACTTGATGTGTGGGTTGGACATACTGGGTAGGTGATCCCTATTGCTTTCGGTGAACGTCAAATGTCACTGTCATTTCAGGTCACCAAAATAAAGGTCATTTTGGGTTAAAGGCTTGTGGTGTATCAAGAAAAATAACTGCAGTTGATCTTATACTTGTCATGTGAATAATTCATGTTTGTTACAATATAACCATGTAGCAAGGAATCACAGAGCCTTTTGGCTTTCTGGTTAAGGATATCGATTTAACCCTCATGATTCAGGGGGACCCATCATAATTTTGGAGGGTGGACTCTACGAAGTTTAGTCAACCAATGGGAAATATATTTCTTACCAATCTTCTTTCCACTTTTTTTTAATTGCTAATCAAATTTGCATCAATGGTTGAAGTTTGCTTTGGATATGACAACTAAAAGAGTTTAAGTATAGTAACTAATGAATACTATCGTGTACTTAGTGAACAAGTTCAATAGGCATTTAACCCTTACCATTCACCACTCATGTTTTTCCTGAGAAAATCAAATTCTTGTTCGTTTAAAATAGAGACCAGAGAAGAGTGTCTCTCTTGTTGTAGTTTTGTACAGTGTTGACGAGCAGCTTCCCATGTCTTATTTTCATTTATTTCCTTGTAACAATAAAACTGGAATAACGTCCACCCATCTTCGCAGAATTCTGGCAAATCAAAATAAGGAATGAAATTGTGTATTAACAAAAAAAAAGGACAATTGCAAGCCATAGTATGTATTCTTGCCATAATTTTGCAAATTTTGTTCAACACTCATCTATAGTTTTCATGAAAAAAGATGGAATTATAGTCAAAGCTCGACAAAGTATGAATCATGAAAATATAACTACTCAATTGTTGCACCAAGAACATCAGTTTATGCTAACAAAATATAAAGAATATTTTAATTAAAAAAATGAAAGTTACGGTAACGAAAGTTATTGTTACCGCATGGCCTTCTTTTTCCTATTTGAAGATGCGAATTCATAATACAAAATTCTATAAGCTAAAACCAATAGTGTGCCATTTGCAGAAATGCAAGAAAACATGCTGTCACAAATTATACGTTTGCCTAAAAAGATAATATGACCACTACTATTTTTTAATCAATACATCTATTTGATTTTACCGCTCATCACAGCACTAACATTGACTGAAACGGACGAGCTATTAAAACACTGAAAATACAATTTACAATTTCAATTTTCAATTTTTTTGTCGACTACTCTGAAAATGTACATGTTACGTGTTATGAGATAGGCAATTGTTTGGATTGTTCCAACATGTTCCAACAATTACAACAGAAACTTAAGTGGCTCTGTTCACCGCATTGGACAACGAATTGAAACTGTTTATTTAAATTTAATTTATTATAATTTAAATTTTTATTTAAATGTTAGAATACCTTGAAGTTGTTCAATATTAACAGGACCGCTCTTTCGATCCCCGTGAAGAAAAGAAATATGCCCCTAGTTGAAGAAAAAAGAAAACACAAGACAACGCAATCACAAAAGTTTTATTTGCAAGAAGATACTGTTATTTGTCGAAGTTACAAAGCTTTTTTAATAAATCGGGCAGTACTGCTTTCAATGTCGTAATGCCATCACCTTCATACGAAACGTTTATTTTCTCTCTTCCACTATTGTTTCGTTTATGCGTTTTCATTTTGTAAATTATTCCTAATTACTGGCGCTGGAAAGCAAATGCACAAAAGTCAGTCTCAGTCCTGTGTGATACCATCGAGCTGTCATTTGGACCTCCCTGGTAAAGGCATTTGCCAAGACGGAACGGAGGAAAAGGCATTCAGGAGTTCCGCAGAGAGGCATTCACATTCAGTATGTAGAGCAATTAAAACAAAGTAAAATAATATACACCCAGATAGCAAAATTATTTTGGGGCAATGTTGGCAATTACGATAGTCCAACAATTGGGTGCTCTTTTGTTGGAAGTTGGATCAACGTATTAATCTGACGATTACCAACATATCATCAACGGTTTTATTAACTACGTTGTGTCAATGCATAGCATACTGATGAAAAGTTGTTCGCAATAACTTTGAACCAATGTTGGGAAAACTGTTATTTAACATCCTGCCAAACTAGGGCCCTCCATCAGTATACCTGTACTGTGTATAAAAGGATTGTTTCTAACGATCAGACCCTTTTTATAGTATGTAAAGGTAAATGCTAAGTCCAACGTATAAGCGCTGCAGATCAACTTGACCATCTGGTTTACAGAGCCCTGCAGGAATGGACAATTAAAAGAACAAAAATCCATGACCCGAAAATGAGAATCTGTTTCACATTGCTCTTTACCCAAGCAATATGGGCGGTGCAGGAATGGGCCATTAACAGAACAAACGTCATGACCCGACACAGCGGATCCATTCATATTGCTCTTCACCTGAGCAATCTGTTGTGATCATGCTTGGTTTAAAATTGAAATAATACTAAGACATTTACTGCTGGTGCACATCATACCTAGTATAAATACAAACATTATCACAATAGACAAACTTTGATCACAACACCTTTAACTATTTATCAACAGAATCAATGATGTTTACACAAAACCGAATAACCCATGTCAAGTGTATGATAAACCAGCAATACATTCGATTAAGTAATCTGCTAGATTTTTAATTGACTGTTGTTGATAAATTATATTTAGCCCCTTAATCCCGCAGAACAATGGCATTTTATAATACTTGGAAAGAATCCTCAACTCATATTGGCCCATTTCAGTCAGGGGACCGTGGGTTAATCGCTGATAAGCCAACTGATTAAACCACAATCAATCACCGACGGATGAATATAACAAAACTGTAGATGGACAGTGTGTTTTCAGTCTGCTGTATCTTACACAAAATAATGGCTGATACAGTATTACTAGTGAAATAACGTTCGATTTGAAGTTCGTAGGGCTAACGTTACCTAGGCCGCGCCGAGGGCCTATACCTGCACAAAAGTAAAACTTAAATGTACGTAAATCTACGAAACAGCAGCACAGTATACTGTCAGTGGTAATTCTTCTGACTTAAGGTAATATTACCTAAATAAGCATATCAGAATTGTGTTGGGTGAAAGCTTCTTCAGTGTATTTTGAACACCTTTGAAAGTTTGATAGCCTACCAGAATTAGCTTTCCTTTATCGAATTCTGCTGAGATGTTCAAAAAGAATTCAATATGCAATAAAGTCGTAAAGAGGACTAAGGACTGCAATACATTGCCATCTTGAAGGGTGTCCATATACAACCACCGGATTAATATTCTTAAGAACAGAGAACTCCACAGCACAAATAATTTAGGCCTATTGATAGGCCTAGGCCCTATATGGTGAAAAAGAATTAAACAGGTAAGGCCTTGACATGAGTTATCCCAAATGAGTCATAAAGTTACCTTACAGCAATGTTTTGACAGTAATGCTTTGGCCATCTGCAATCCTTCTTCTTTGTTGAACTAACTTAGGTCCCAACTAACTTCGGAACTAACTTAGTTCCTTTGCATAGCCCACTGAGAACTCTCACGCTCACAAGAAAACTAGGGTCCGCACACAACAAGTCTTCCACTTACTGCTGCTGTTAGGACTAAGAGTAAGACATCAAACATGTCCAAGCTTTTCTCGAAATAGATATTCAATAAATCTGTCACTGTCTTCATCCAAAATCAGTCTAATCAGTAGGCAAATTCCACAGTTAGTAAGTTCTTGTAGCTGTACAACGCCCTGTAGCATGCAGTTAGGTACACTCTGCACAGTGAATACACGTACACTGAACCACAGCATGCGCACATTAGTACACTACTTAAGAGCAAACTAACTTAAATAGGCATTGTTACTATGTCAATTGTTATTGTTATTCCTTTTGTCTAAGTGTTACTTTCTGTTTCGAATATAATTAATTCGAAAATAATTTCGAAACGAATATTGTTGACATGTTAATTTGTTTACCTTTCTGGAGGTTCCTTTTCAATAAAAATGCGGTTATTTGAGAACCAAATGCCGAATTCGGAGCATAGAGTGGTACTTACAACTCGACGCATCATTGACGCAGATGGTAATGTAAATATTTAATATTTACCGTTAACCCAACGAATTTTGTAGAGTTCATTTCAGTGAACAAAATTTCGCCTGTTTCACTGTCGTTATAAGTGAACTTTTCCAGTTTGTGCCCTTTCTTAGCCAGTGTCTCCAAGGATCCATTTAACGTTAAAGCAATCGCCCACAGGGCGTCGTAGCCAAACGGTTCTACGCGAGAGGTGGTTATATTGTAGCCAAGATACTCTACTTCTTTTCTCTTGTCTTCAAATTGAGTTTTGAACTCCATTGCCGTCTGAAAGGAAGGTAATATTTCAAATCAATTCCTGAAATCTACAGATGAGTTCAGAATTTGCAGCTAGAGAAAAACCTACGTCGTTTCATTCTTAACATTTACACAATATATTTTAAAAAGTTTGTGAATGAATTAATTTGTAAACATCTGTGTTACAAAACTGATTTGTCATAATACTCTACGTTTTTGTGGCACAGTCACAGAAACAATCAGAGTGCTTATACATAATTAAATATTATATACATTATTGCACTTAATGTAATAATAACTTTTTACCAAATTTGACACATTTTCGTTGGAAGTTTCTCTGAAGTCACTTGATTCAACAGAAATGTATCTAGACTCTAGGACAGCCGTTTCGACCTCTTCGTTGGTGCACGCTGTTGTATTTGTCGTTGAAGTCCACCAGTGGTCATTGAACCACCCAGGAATAATCCAAACGTATCCTTTCCCGTAGAGTTTTGCCCTATAAATCTATCAACAGAATGACTTCAATAATAGAGCAAAATAACAGTGACAATGCAATATCCACAACTTTAAAGGAACGAAAGTTCACAGAGAGCTTGTTTCGAAATGGCATTTACTCCCTAGACATTATAATGTTAACCAGTATACTTGACTTGAGGTATTAAGCACTGATAAGGGTCTGCTAAATATGATTTACTTAAGTAACTCACTTTACATTGGAAAGGGAAACTCATCGAAACTCAACGATACTCATCCTTGCTGTTACGAACTCGTTATTATGACAATCTTGAACATATAATGGCAATGAACCATGTAAGCGTTGAATGTCTGCACTCTGCAAGACAATCATCATCAATTGTAATCATTTCCAGTCAGAAGCATGTTGTACGGTATAGGGTGAAGTACACATTCCCCTAGTTTTTATATTTATTTATTTTTGCAAGTTTAGGTTTACTTTATTGCGATATATTTAAGGACTTTCACGTACTACCTGCACAAATGACACTGTCACAGACCCATATAATTTTACTCGATGTCGTCAAAATAATCGCAATTCATGCGTTACAAATAGGCAATAACGGGATCCATTAATTTTCAATTACCAAATCTTTTTAGTTACCTGACAAAAGAGTTCCTTTGTGGTATCCCCATACGACAACACTACAAATATCCGCAGGTCTTCTTCCTTTTCCAATACGTAAAGAGGAACTTGGATATTAGAATTCACGGAGGAACGAAATGGTTTAATGAAAGGTCAGTACAGTTACTTGGGACTACGATGTTGCTTAGTTCCTAGTCAGCATGAAACGTAATGTAAATTTGTGATGTTATCCTATTAGAGTATCTTATCCTATCAGAGTATTAAGAAGTATTTTTCAGAATTACATAAACACTTTAAAGATTACAATAATGAAGCGATTGGAGGTGAATCAGTTTCAGTTTTTTAGCACAGCTCTTTATTTGAGACTATTTGGACGATGTTCTTGTGAAGTGACTGTGGCAAGGCTGAAACTATTTGTTTGCGGTGTCATGCAAGACGACAATACTTATCAAAACATTTGTTACTAGATAACTTGATGACAACAGTTTGCGAATGATTTGAAAGTCGGCTTTTCAACATTTTAGTTCAATATAAACATGAGTACCGACTACGTGCCCATTAATTTTTTTTTCGTGAAAGTGTACCAATAGAGAAGGTCAAACACTTAATCAGGTCAAACACCGTTAGGTACACTCCGATCATTTATCGTTATGGATTATTAATGAAAGTATTTTGAGGGTCTTACCTTAAGCTTGTTCAGTTGACGTGCAGTTTGTATATTGTCGATTATTTCTGAGACTTCCACTTCAATACTTTTCTTTGCTATATTTGTCAACAAATGGTTGTTCGTCTGACAAATAAGATATATAATTGCAATGAAATATATGGATGAAGCGACTCCGTGGTATATAACGCCAAGTTAATTATCTTGAAGACAATATCCATGTGTTCATAAGCATTTTCCATCCTTGTCTATGAAACAAGTATCTCATAAATAAAACGTTTATGGTAGTAAATAACTTTTATAACAAACGACTTATTAGTGAAACGAAAAGCGTCAATCCGATATATCTGAAACTATCAGAAGAATACTCTTTCCTCTCACCACGGACAAGAGAGTAAAGAGTAGTTTGGTCTTACGGGTCATCTTTCTCGTAATTTAAGGATCTAAGTAACATAAGATTGTCCATCCTGCATGGTATCGTTAGCATGTGTAATTAGAATTTCATATACTTACTAAAATAATTCAGATATGACATAATAGTACATAATACCGATATAAACCATTCATGGTTTTGTGTCAGTGTCCCTATTCTTGTCCAGTTGAAGTATTCCATCAGCCAGATCTTTGGTAAATTTAAAAGTGTCTCTGATAAGCAAGTCCTGAAGAAGTAAGGGAATCTGTCTTTATTAGATAACATTGGGGATGTGGATGCGTAGGAAACCTAGTAGAGGAAAACAAAAGACATGACCATAAAAAACTAGTTCTTATTATACGAACTGAATGCTGTTTTGATTATAAGTCTTCGAAAGATAGCGGTTGGGAGGAGGTGACGTCTACCTTACTTTACAGAAAGACTTACGAAGTCGAAGTTGGTTGAAATTGAACTATATCAATCATTTCTCTCATCATTTAAGAAAGTTAGATAATCTTTATCCACATTTGTGTCACATTTGGCAAGCAGTCACAACGTCCTTTATGAGTGTTCCACTTACTCTCCACCTTTACAGTCACAGCATTGTGCAGGTATGACCAAGTCTTTCGTGGATTCTCTGCATACATTGAATGTTGTATGCTGAATGTTGTTCGTGTAATCTCATGATAGGGTGACTTCGTCTGATACGTTGGGAAATACTATTGTTTATTCACACATATTTTCTGAAGCCAAGAAATAATTAGTAACTATTGATATATATTGTTGTTTACATAGGGATATATATTCTTTCATGTCTTCTCTTTTCGACCATTTATCTTGTACGGTATGCGTATTCTTGTTATATATCAACGTTTTGCTGTCATCCATCATCTTTCTGTCTGGATATGGATGAGCGGATACGATTTAATTATGCCTATTCTTGTTATATTTACTTCTGTTTTCCGTACTGTCCGCAATATGGTTGTACTATCAGGTGAAGCATCGAGGAAACAATTAGTCCTCACTGATCTGCATCACTTAATGCTATTGCTGTTTATGGGTATATTGATTATTGCTGGTGCATATGATTCATGAAAAATATTACATATAATATCAAACGTAAATTTTAATTTCGAGACCACTCACCGTAAGCAAGTTGCCGTTTAACGCAGTTTCTGCAATTGGTTGAGTGACAATAGAACAGGCCGGTCCAAGTAACATTATTTTCTGAGGTCTTTTCACCAATTGCTCGTGAAAAGCCCATATGCCGTCAGCAACTCGACACTGAAATAAAAGTAATATTCAGGTTGGCTTTTGTGTTTCTCATGTAACAGGTAAAACGGCATTCTTTGTCTTAGTGAATGAATGAGGAATATTTGCATTTCAAAATATGCAAGAAAACGTAGAGCGAATTATTCATGACATTCAAATTCTTTATAGACATAATTTGGAATGTTAGGCAAGTGGGGAAGATTGGCGAAAAAAAACTTCAATAAAACATCATTAATGGAATTATGGCGTTTGGATATCGTGCAAACTTCTATTTGCATAAAGGATATACTCTTTCCATAATCAATAATAACAAATATTAGTCCATATATATAATAAAAAATATATAGTCAATAATAACAAATATTAGTCCCTCCTGTACAAAGGATGTAGAGTAACCAATACATTTAAATCTCTAGTAAAGCAATTTTTGCATTTGCTCATCTTGTACAGATGAAACAGATTGCAGAATAAAACGTGATTTCCTTATGTTCACAACTTGCATGCAGGCCTGGGTAATAGGTATTGGTTACGAAATTACCAAGTAATACAATTTGTCCCTCTAGATTTGCCTGTTGTAACTTACGGACTTCTGTAAGCATGTCTACACATGTTATCCGTATTATCATAACCTCCATATTGATTTATTTATTATTTATATATTTTTATTTATTTATAACTTATATTTTTTGTTTTATGGAACTACAGTTTCACTTGCAAATCTACTTTAGACCAGTCAGAGCTAATGGTATGTACTGCTAATCCTGCTTTGCAAATCAATGATACCTTTTTTACCTGAAGTTACAACAATTGTTATCTCACCTGGTTAAATTTTTTTTGTCTTTAACATCCCTTATTCGCATTTGCTAATTTAAATCGATAGAAATTCAAGAATCAAAGAGCTACTTTGCTACTGTCTCAACACTTTATCACAAGGTCAATCTTTGTAAAAAAAAAACTTAAAAAAGTGCTTCATGAAACACTTCAAAAGTAAAGACGTTGTTAAATTGGTATTAGTGTACCGTGTATCAGATTATTGTGACCACAGTTCTCTATGTGTTACTGGTACTTCCTGCATCCTTTCGAGAAAAAAAAATATGTCAATGCACACAGCAGTGAAGCTGCAAAACATACAATTACAACTAGACAGATAGCCCAAGAACAACCAACAAATATGAAATCTACATTTAGAAAGGAATTTCGAAACTTAAGGGTATGTATCTGCAGGCCACGTGACTCGGCGGTTGGTTAGGAGATCTCAGAAGGATGTATATTAACACGATAATCATAACGTTATTGATAGTGGGATAGTCCCAATATGAGAGACCTGTATCTCCCAATGCAAAGTCATCAATCGTGATTTAGTTCGATTATTAAGTCGCTAGTCGCATAAATGAGTACGAGAAACTGGAATTCTCAACTTGGTGTTAGTTAGCTACAATGCAAAGATTTCAAAAAAGACATTCCCATCAACTCTTGTATGCTTAATCTATATCCCTTCACGTCTATTGACCTACACAGGACAAGCACAGAAAGCATTGCGTACTATAGTTAAAGATCTGACTTACGTTGGAGTTCTCCCAAATAACATCCAGTTCATAGCCTTCCAGTATATCCGCTCGGTCGTTAATGTGATCCAATGCTAATTCTACGGCAGGTATTACACCTGACGTGTCCCAGCTCTTCCCGCGTGAGTAAAAACCGGCGATACTAAGTTTTACCCTCTTGTTTGAATTGGACGGTAGGTTGAGGACATCAGTCAGAGAAGGAACTGTTGCAAACGTACAGTTGGCATTTTCTGTAGTCGTCGATGATGTTACTCGCTCTTTGATTGTTACTAAAATAGCAGTAACTATCAGAACTCTTGAGAAATAATCGGAATGCATGACAAATGGTATACGCCTAAATTTTATTTCAGTTTCCACCGATGCCCGTGCACTACGATGCTTGAATCAAATCAGAAGTAACCTGAAGTTTTGAAATTGCAGTTATGAACAGAATGCAACGCAGTCGATATCCAATCAAATTTTCGCTGCATACTTCTTCGCTGGATATATTTTTTTTGATATTCAAGGAAGTAAAAGGCTATGTTTAGCGTGTAAATTACCGACGTTGTGCACAGTACACTTTACAAAAATAGTCACCTCGTCATCACTCCTCTTACGTTTCACTCATAGATCTGTTTCGTTTTACAGAAGGAGGAAGGAGAAGCTGAGGGAATAGTTATTTGGATTTAATCAACATCGTATATGTTGAGAGAGTTATTTGAAACTTAATGAAGCTAGATGACAGATTGTTGTGAGACGTACTTGTTGGTAGAGAGCCTTTTGTGCATTATTCAAAACGAGTAAGTCTTTGACTTGGCGTTGTAATTTCCTTTCCACAACAACGGAAAAAGGAAGACAAATATCTAAAATTTGAAAATTTTTTCATGTTGGGACTCCCAATGACCTGTCATGCCGTGCTATTTGTCCATTTTCTACTGCAATTTTAAATAAATTTAATTGTTCAATCACTTCATAATGCATATTTCTGCATCAGTCACTTGAAGACTGCACGTCAAATTATATAAAGTCTTCTTGCTAATACTGTTCTTATGAATACCTTTCTATTGACAGTCGTGAAATATTTTGCATAACTTTCTGTTCAGCTCTTTATTGATCAGTTACCGATATTTCGTAAGATGCATAATCATTGTTGAAATTAAAATCCTAATTGTTCTCGTCTCATTAGTGCTTTCAATTATCTGAAATGACCTTTACAATACGACAATATGAAATTAAAAACTCTTCATAAACTCGGTCTGATTTTATTTTTTTCTTTGATGACGACATTTTAAATGGAAGATATATCCACTCACCTAGACGATCCAAAATAAATTTCCTCAAACACTGAACTATATGGTAGGCAACAACACATCACATCACATAATGATAAAAAAGAAAATAAGCCTTTGACAAAAAAAATGCACGACAATTACATTAATGGTCATTACAGTATATATATATGTATATATATATACATATAAATATATATATATTTATATATATATATTTATATATACACTTATACACTTCCTGGACCATAAATCCAAATAACATGACGGTATAAGTTGTCTCTTATTGTTCTGCAGAAAATTTGTCAATTGCGTATTCAGAAAGTGAAAAAGTAGACATTTTGCAGGAAATTGTTTATTTGACTGGATGTAATTACCTGTTATTTAGAAATCTTGCAAGAAAATTGTTTAATTGCTCACTTGAGTAATCTGCCTAGATAGGACCTTAAAATTACTGTATTCTGCCAAGACCACCAAACTAAATAAACAACAAAAACTGACGAAAAATACATTCACGATGGATTACACCAAAAGTTAAACAGATTCTTGCTCAAAGTAGATAACATATGCATTAGTAACGCCATATTAGCCTACTGCATGTAGTGCTACAAGTTTACACATTTGGGCAATAGTATCTATTCATGTGGATGTGTTACTTAACCTTTTAATGACATGTACAGAAAACGTGGTGGCCCATTGCTAGAAACCAGTCAGGTAGAATACTGCAGTGGTTGCTTCATACTCAAAAAAAGAGCTTTGAAACATACATATGGTAACCAGCTATAGGACTCGGAAGGTAATGACCTGGACAAGGCCTCGGGGAGTTGTGACTGGGACTCGATTTTGGTCTTGCATGTTGGTGACTCAACCAGAACACTGGGCATTACGTCTGCTCAATATTTTGTTGAAGGAAACTCAATAACCTTTATGCTAATCCATACCGTACCGAATGAGAGAGGTCTAGGCTCAGCAACTTAAGTGTCTACATAAACGTCTTTTTCATTAAAGCCCGTTATTTTTTTCAAGCAACGTGTCAAAGTCTGTTTCCTCTGTTCCATTGGGACATCGGGCTGCAACTGAGGGCTCGAAAGTTGGTCACTCGATGCTCCTTTGTCAGAAGAGGTGATGGCAGATGCAAGATTATTGTCTTGGGATGATCTCGGCTGTTGATCAAAAACAGTCACAAAATTTTTAAGTTAAGCGATTTGTCAAGTGGAGATTTTAATTTCGGTCTACTTGTATCTACAATCTTTGAGTTACAGTGCTGGAATTTTAGCGAATAAGACGTAAGTAGGGTGTCACAATAGCAATGCCCAGACACCTAATTAGTATCAAGTCAAGTGTCCATGTAATTCTCGTAATCACGTAAAAATGACATTTGCTTCTTGGTTTTAATGAATGTGTTCAATTCTATCTGATATTTTGTAATTTGATTAGACCATGAATTTCGTTTTGTGCTTTGAGGAAAGCCTGAAACTTACCTGTGCAGACCTGACTACTGCCAAGCGTAATTTGCTATCAATCTTTGGATTTACCCAGACGAAAAGCACCTGCACATAAAATAAACCACAAAATCTTAATTGTTCGAAATAGATTTAGTCCATGTTGAATGAAACATAAAAATGTGACCAAGAAAACAGGAGAAGAATGATGTAATCTTTAATGTTGTTTTCATACTTGATCTGAAAAATCGAAAAATCCATTTGCATAATTGATTCTCATTTATTAACGCAAAGTGATTATAATTTGACAAAAGAACGTTACCTTAAACTTACCTTAGGGACGAAAATGATGACAAGCGTCACGGTTGCGCAGTAGATCATAATGGCCGATGCCAAAAGGTATTGAAAGACGATCTCGTGTGGGGAAGCTAACGATACACAGAGACCAACAACGCAAAGGACAGTGGTGTTATACACACAAATGCCGATTAATTTGCTATCATTAAGAGCTGGTATGGTCACCTGAGGGCAAAATAGTATTTTAAAAGTGTCCAAGGTGAGAAAATGGAAAAATGCAATATTTCTCGTTGAAGAACGGCATATTCGAAATAAAAAAAAAATACAATATAAGCAGGTTTGATGCTTCGGGTGCACAAAGATAGATATAATATAGATATAAGATAGATATAATATAAATGTAAGATAGATATAATATAGATATGGTATAGTAACCATTTTGAAACTTCAGAGGGTTCTCTGTTGAACGGATAGCATGTTAATAAGTGATCAAATTTTGCTTAACACGTACTATCGTGATGCGTACTATCTCTCGCTTCGAAAATATACACATATGCCTATCCACATATCCAAACTGCATTTTAAAATGTACGATCTATTATTATCATAGACTGAAATGGATCAAGGCTCCCAAAAAAACTTACCTTTCTAGTTTGCCAAGAAAGAAAAGTCCCAAACAGAATGATAATACCCTTGTAGATTAGCAATGTGGTAAACCAGACTTCAAAGTACTCACAATCACATACGAAAATGTAATGTGAAGTATCGATATCCTTTAGGAAAGACAAAAATTGGTGCTGCTTAATGTGTTACGCATAGAGGTCATGCTCATAATTTTTAATCGGTTTTTCGTATGCGATTTATTACAGTTTGATACCGGTTTCTGGCTCATTGCTTTCCACACACAAGTTCACACATCTTGTTAAAAACGAAAGTGATTTCTTTCAAAGAGACATGCTCTTCCTCTTCCATGCAAAAATTTTCTGCTGCTGAGTGTTTTAGTATGTCCTTTAAAATGTCTGCTCGTGATCCTTGCTACAAAGATACTGACAACAATTATCGAACATTGACAACGGTCTCAATAATATCTTTAGAGAGGTTTATATGTGTTTATTTACTCACAAGGATTTCTTGGGAATAACAAATTTAAATGAAATACGTGGATTATTACCATATAGCGCTGTCGACATCAATAATTGAAAAGGTATACCACAAGGCGAAATGAAAACTTACGATTCTACGATGGCGTAATGGATCACTTAGTTGCCAGGTCAGAAGAATAATCAGATCAATCAGAAGGAAAACTCCTACCATCAGGAACAACTGAGAATCTTTTATTATCTGTAAAATCAGATCGTTAGAAATACTGTAATTAACAAAGACCAATTATGTATCCTTACAAAACCAAATACCTCTGGTTTGCGAGGTTTGGATGGCGTATGGTTCCAGAGTGCTTTATAAACTGCTTGACAAGATTTACTTACACTTAACGTATACATAAAAAACTTAGTTGTGCAAGTTAAACATACCTGAAAATTTTCATTTCAATAAACACTTATAGAAAATGTTCTGTACGATTAGTAGCACTTGACTCAAATTCCTAACACCTGGTGATACCTACCACACGTCTGACATTACTTTTGTTAGCCACTTTGTATACCCTCCAAGTTTTGCTAAAAAGAGCTCCAAACCCGAGAACGAATCCGACTGACATAAGCCACACTCTCAACTGAATATAGGGGAAAAGAAAAGACAAATTAATCAAAAGTAGTTAAATAGTTGACTGAATTCTGACTAATGGATTCAGCTACCACCATGCATGAAATCTTAATTGAATATTGATATGCCGGCATGGTAGTGATGTGATGACAAACCTCGATGCAGAATATGTAACTAGAGGGATATATAATTCTATACAGTTCCAGTTGCATACCAATATATGAAAATACATTATTTGTTGAAACAGGCCATACCTTATGGAGGAACTGCGTGTATGTGATATACGGCATACAATTTAATGCCAATCTAGGCTCAGCAGTTGCTGAAAAGATAACCCCACATCATGTCGCTCTGAAGCATTGACCAAGCTTCAGTGAAGTAGGTTATACAATATAGTGAATACCGTCACCATGATGATGGTGGTGGTGGTGAAAGAAACTGAAACTACAAATGATCACATTTGGAAATCTGTTTTTGTGTGTGTGTGTGTGTGTGTGTGTGTCCACAGGAAGAAACAAAATGCTTGTATACACAATAACTCTAAGGTGGAAGGAGATCCAAGAATGTTGTAAATATTCTCATGGCTGGCTAATCTTACAAATATAAATGTCATAACACTGAAACAATTTTTAGCATGTTCTGTGACAGTGAAAGAAGAGGTCTGATTGCAACGATTTTCCGGTCGACTTATCCGACAGTATAATTTAGGATTAGTCAGATTTAATACTCTAGACATGTAGAGACAAAGGCATTGATGAAGTCAAAGTGAATAAACTGTTTTCATACTATTTGATAGAGTATGGCATTAGTCTGTTGAGTGGACAAGTAGCTGGGATCACTTTCAGAGAAAAAAACATGTAAAGTTACAAGAGATGGGAATGTTATAGTGATCGTTATCCTAGTATAGTGATAATTTAATGAGTTTTAATTAAATTTTAACATAGAGCTAGAGTTACCGGCCGGAGGGGGTGGATAACCGTAAGTGTCATATGCAACCTTTTGTTCCCGGGTTTTAACTAACATTTCTTACTGCGTCACTATCTTTCAGTCCTAGGAAAAACAATAAATACATGTTGCGACCTACAGACCAGTCATGGTTGCGCATACTCAGGTCTGTTTACAAATAACCTAAAAAAGAGATGAAAAGTATTGAAAAAAGTACGAGACTTTGTTTTATTAAGGTTAATTACCCCTTACTTTGGATAACTCACCATGCAAAACGCTCGGATTGTCCTTCTACTTCCTTCATGATGTGCAAGGTCCATACCCAGAATACATACCGACAGGTAGATAAGTATACCACCGAATATTATCAGGTTGTTAAAGCGAGGACTGGAAAGCTTCACAAACCTTTCAGGAAAATATTTACGCACTAACGCATTACTACAGTTAACAAAATTATTGACGTCCATGTCACTTACATTTATAGTAGATTTACAGAATGTCAATCTTTTTGGTGTAGTATGAGCTACATTATCACGGTCAGATGTTTCATAAGATGATGTAGGACTGATAAAGGAGAGAACCGATATGATTGTAATGGATGCGCAATAAACATTTTCTTTACTTTTTAGGTATGGTGGTCATACTCTCTGAGGTCAGGACGTATAACACATAGATAATAATAGGTAACAGAAGCCCCATTCCTAAACCAGTTACAGTAATGAAAATGTTGTTTTTGATGTATAATGCAAACAACGTGTCTTTTGTAAGCGGCACAGAGTAATTTGTTTTTCGACACTACAAGGAAGTATGGGCTGTAACAAAGGTAAGAGTTGGAAATCACGTGAATAGTACTCATGTGAAGTAGATACACTTTTTATATCGACATGCTGTCAGCGTAGCAGTTAATAACGCTGGTGAGTAGTATTTATCTGCAAGTTCATAATTACGTCCATAAATCAATGGAGGAAACCTCTTTAAATGTCGTAGGGACAAAATAAATCCCATCAAAATTAACGGTAAATTTATGACATGAGAGAATATTGTCGTCAGATTATAAGACGACAAGCACAGTGTAAAGTACATATATGGTAACAAAGGAACATAAAAAGGTGCATAGATATTCATAGCAAAGTGACAGGTCACTTATATTACCATATGCTCCTCTTGTCTTTCAATCAGCCATTAGCTCACTCGGAACAAATCGTCGCACCACACAATGACCAAAAAATGTAAAAATTTAGAAAAAAAGTTAAAGAAACTGAAAAGAAATCCCTATTTTGTTAGCATTGATCTTACATGTGTTTCCTCGCTCTGATGTTGAACAATAAGAAACCGATTGCCAGTATGATCCCCAGCACCGCCAAGGTGCAGATAATTCCGTACGCCCCTGGAGTCAGACCCATTTCAACTGCTGGAGTACGGTCTAATGGTGGATAGTCATCTGTTACGAATAAACAGTTTCTTACGTGTACAATGTATTTTGTCAAAAAGTTCAGCTTCTCTAAAAGAAACATTTTTTTCATTTTTTTTTCTTGATAATGTAGATTTAATGAATTCAGCATGCAAAAGGGGGGGACTGAAAGCACTTCATATGGCAAGATATGAGCCCAACTCACCATACCATATAAAGTCAGCGTGCTTTATTGGTCTGAGGTCATCGTCTCCAGGGGAGAGTGTAAATATCGGTACTTCCATGGCATCTGTAAGACAGGTATGTTAAAGACTCAGAAAGAGGTAGGTGATATTAACAGTAGCACCGACTTCAGCGAGGACTCATACATACATTCAAAAACAAGCACACAATCGTAGACTTTGTAAAGCCTATATTGTTATATGTACCTGGTCTTGTCTTACATATGAATGGCCTGGGAGTCTCACAATCTATGGGTTTCCATTGACCAGCATTTACATCCCAAACATAGCAGTGTGCATGGCTTTCTCTGAAGCTCTTCGGTCGCCATAGTAGTTCTTTGCCACTATCCACCCAGATCAATTTCCCTGAAGTTGTTTTGTATGTAAGTCCAATTAACCTGTAGTAAAAAAATGGCTTGATTTCAGTTTTAAATGTAGACTAGAACTACGTACAGTGTTTAATAGAAGAAACTTTTACAAGTTAAGTGATCTGAAATTAAAATATTCTTACCATTCTCCACTAATGTTTTTGCTGAGAAAATCATATTCCCCTTTGTTTACGACAGAGACCAAAGACGGCTGTTTGTCTTGTTGTATATTTCGACAGTGTTCTCGTGCAGCTGTCCATGACATTTCTTCATCGATCATCTTGTAGCAATAAAAATGAAATAAACTCCATCCTTCTCTACATGATTCTGTCAACAAAAACCAAAATGATGAAGAATCGCATCGTAAGGAAACGTTTACATGTCTCCAACCTGTATGTTCCTAGTTCAATCCCTCAGTCGTAGTACACGAACAGCGCGACCAATTGCTTTACAATCCTCGACAAAAATACATGGGAAACCTTCCCTCGATCCCCCATTCAGTGTTGAAATTTGGGATATCTTTTGGTTGGGACAACATTGATGGGGGGTGTTAAAGATGAACGAATCTACCTGAATATTGCCACAATTGTGTACAAGTGTCCCATCATTTTTGTCAAGGATTGTCTGAGCTGCTGCGCACATGTACTGGAGCGTACGGATATACCAAGTTGAGTATACAGAAGCGTTGCGATTTACAAGAGGGAAAAATTTGAGAGCCGTGATTGAAAATTGGCGGTGATTGGCGATACACTATATTCGTAATTTGGGAATAGAAGAAAGTTAAGATAAAATAATTAAATTGCATTTAATTATTTTATCTTAAATTTCTTATTAAATTGTAATTAAGACATAAGAGATTTTTCTAGGTATATTACATTTCTATTATTTTTCACGTCATCCGCTTATGATCTGCTACAGAAAGGGCAAGGGCAATATAGAAATCTGAATATGCTTGCTTCGCAAATTTGACACTTAATACAACAGAGGCCGGAATGAATATCATAAAGTCTAAGCAATACTTATAACTTTACATTTCATGTCATGTTGCCCATACGTATCATATAACCAATCCTGAGAAAGAATACACTGTTTAAAAAAAAACAAAAAACAGCTGAAGGTTACTTTAAAGCCTCTCCGTGAAAATAATGTGATAGGGCAATGCCCTTCGACGGTTCACCACTGAATTGACGGCTGTTCACCGTTAAAATACACTCTATTTCACTGGGACTGACTGTTCACTGCACTTATTTGAAAAAAATAGGCCTAATACAAAACAACATTTATAGCAATTTTATGGTTCACTGTGAAAAAATATGAAATAAACTAAAAATGAAGGGATCAACTAATATCGCACTGAAGTTCAATGTTATCATGTATACCTACTACACCTTTGCATAGTTATGACGTCATCCTTAGAGCAAATATCGACAAAATATACGATGCATCACGTGGCTCTCCATAGTTTTGGTATAGCAATTACAGAAGAACAATTTCATGAATAGTGATTGAATTAATGTATCTCTTTTGTATGTCCTTAAGAAACATAGCAACAAATCGTATTTCTTATGACCATTTATACCTGCAGTAATGCTGACTCTTCATCCCCCTCCTCCCCAAAAAACTAAATATTATATATATTATTATAGTTAAAAAAAAACTAGAGATTCTTTCGAGTCCAGAACTCAAAATATGGTGTATCCTTCAACTCCTTATCTGCGAATTTCCTATCACGACTCTCAAAATTGTCCCAAAAATTTTAAAGGTTTTCTGTACTATACCATATTCTCCCATACATGTGAACAGCAGTTCAGACAATCCTCGACAAAATACATCGGACACTTTCCCCCGCTCCCTCTTTTAGTGTTGAAATTGCAAATTGGATATCTTTTGGTTGGGACAACATTGATCGGGGGAGGGGAGGGGATCAAGAAAGATGAACATATCTACGTCAATATTGCCACATTTATGTACAAGTGTCCCATCATTTTTGTCGAGAATTGTGGTCCTGTCATTACACAGTGTTTGTATATTGTTTCAGTGTGGGTCACTGTTGTGTGTGAAGGCCATTTTGTGCTAAAGATGAACGGGAAGAACAACAGGTAGAGACAAACGACTGAGTGTGGGTGAAGTAGCCTAGAATAAATACGTAACTAAACTATAGAGCACACAATGTAAAATTGATGAAATATCAAGTACAAACAAACAGATGCTTTCGTTTGAACTATACAAGCACACACGTTCACACTTTCTGAACGAAATCACACATTAACAATCATTTAACCTCGAACTGTTGAGTCCAATGCATCATAGTTCTACTGGTGTATGGCCAGCTCCACACTGCTAGGGCTGCAATTACACGATACAATATTAAATGATATAAAACTCGACGATGCCAGTTACTTTTTTTTTTTATTGAGATACCCTGAAATTGTTCAATCCTAACAGGTCCGCTCTGACGATCACCGTTAAGAAAAGAAATGTTCCCCTGAAAACAACAAAGGATATATGTCACTATGTATGACAATTAAGAGTATACATACACCACAAGAAGTAGGCCTAAATTGTCTTTGCTACATTTTGTAAAAGATACTTGAACTATTGAGGAAATGTAGGCTCTATTTCGTAGTTTCGTGATAAGAGACATCAGACGGACATGTTAGCGTAACTGCATTGCAGTCCCATTCAACTAAGAGATACAAAAAAAAACCTTGTTTATATATGGTAGATGAACTTTCACGGAATTAGCTGAAAAGGCAAAAAGACTATCATTTCTTAGTTGTATGTTCCTTGTTATTGAATTTTCAATTTGTTTACGTGACAGTATTATGTATGTGCATAGTTGTAGTGACATTCAAAACGGCAATTTATTCTGATTGTACCAGCAATATTTTGTGCTAATGTGCTGCTAATCATATGCAAACTTCCTCAAACGTAACTGGGATTCAAAATTTTACAACCCTTATTAAGGGCAGTGAAAAGTTTACCAAATATGCACACAGTGTAGTGCGTATGTACAGCGTAGAGTATTTACCGTCAATCCAGTGAATTTCGTAGAATTCATTTCATTGAACAAAACTTTCCCGATGATTTCATTATCATAAGTGAATTGTTCAAGAAGACGGCCTTCCTTAGCTAGTGTTTCCACAGATCGATTTAACGTAAGGGCAATAGCCCAAAGAGCGTCATAACCAAATGGCTCTATTCCGGAGGGGGCTACAACGTAACCAAGAGATTCCATTTCTTTCTTCTTGTTTTCAAATTGACTGATGAAATCCTCAGCTTTCTGAAAGAAAGATTACAAAAACATACAATTCTTCAATTCCAGTTAAACGTATGAAGCCAAATTGATTAAGTGTGTGTTATTCTTAACAAAATTTTTTGAAAAGGAAGTTTCATCAGATAATCTTCGCAAAATGTGTTGTAAGAATAGTGTCATACATGCAGTGTGTGTATTTTTCAATATTCCCCTTACGCAGGAACAACATTTCGTTGAATATGCTTTACAACCTCCTTACAGAAAGACAAATACGACACATGAAAATTGTACATGCTCAAGTTTCAGGAAATGCTATACACAATTACGTACTCTGGGCCAACAAACTATAAGAAACAATCAATCAATGGCTTAAACTTGAGTATAATTGTCACACGATTTCTTACATGTCCTGAAACAATTGCTGCTTCTGGAGTAGTTGTAAAGTTGCTTGATTCTACAGAGATATATCTAGACTCCAGAACAGCCGTTTCGATTTCCTCGTCGGTACATGATGTTTCATTTGTCGTTGCAGTCCACCACTGGTAGGTAAACCATCCAGGAATGATCCAAACATAACCTCTGCCATAGACTTTTGCCTTATAAATCTGTTGCAGAATGACACACGGAGAACATAGTGAAAAGAAGCCGTCGGTATCAATTTGTCAAACAAAAACGAACAGTTGCGCGCAGTGACTCGCCCGTTACTGTTCCATTGCTGAGAAACATTAGCTCAATCTATGATCACGATGCAGAGAACCAATACTTACTAGTGGTCATCGTTGCGTTACCGAACAGACTATCAGTATAGCAGTAGCCTATTGCCAACATTCTGCAATCAAGCAGCCTTATCCTTTTACTTTGTAGAGGTCAGTGGTACATTTCCAATTGAAGGGACGGATTCAGACTGTAATTTTTGCTGAGCGTCAGTTGTTGAGGGACGCAGCTCAGGCTAATTCAGGTTACAGTATGTAAGGAGCATAACGATATTTGTGTCTGCCATTTGGACACCTTGAGGGCACTTAATCGAGCACTCAACAATACACTATCATGCAGTTTGTTTCATGTGTACGATGTTGTGCCAATAACATGCTATGCAGACAACTGTGAATAGTATCACAAATTTACCGCATAACCAATGCATTGGTAACACAGAGACACCGTAAGTTATGAAAGAGGTAAATACATTAATCGAGATTTTATTAATTTATCAAATCACTCATTACCTCACAAAAGAGTTTCGTCGCCATATCTTCATACGAAAACACTACAAATATCCGCAGGTCTACTTCCTGTTTTATACAAAAAGAGAGCGTTAGATTCGTTGAGTAATTGTGGAACGTGATATATAAAGGTATTGCCAAAGCAGGGAAAATATAATACAATAATACAACATTAAAATACTAAACCTCTAGACTCTCGACATGAAAGACATATCCATTGAAAAAGTGATGTCCTTTCAACTAAGGCAAATTACCAGTTTCAAAGCAAAGTAAAATAATTCGTACCAAGAGTATTGCTGTCGGTTTTGTATACAGAAAGTATTTATACTAAGTCACAACCCATTTAGCTTAAGACACAAAGTATTCGGAAGCTTTTTTAAGTCTTATGTACTTAGAGTAATGTTATAAAGAAATATTGTAGGTGTTGTACTTTCAAGTTCGTCAAAACTATTAATCTGGTCAAACCTTCAGTTTGTTTATTTGACGAGCAGTTGGTGTGCTGTCAATTATTTCTGAGATTTCCACTTCAATATTTTCTTCCGCAGTATTTCTCCGCAGATGGTTTTTTGTCTAACATGATTGAAAAGAAAAACAAGATAAAAATGTTAAAAAGTAGCTGCAAATGATTACCTCAGTTATATTAAATTGAAAGGTGACAAGTTACTTCAATAGTGTGTATCAACCAGTCAAAAAACACTTCACTTAAAATTTTCAGATCTCCATAACAGAATGAAATAATATGATGCAGTTATCAGCCTCGTGTTTGGTATATTTCAAGTACAAAATACCGAAATAAGCCATTCGTGGTTTTGTGTCAGAATTCCTATCCTTTTCCAATTGAAGTATTTCATCATCCAGATTTTTGGTATATTTAAAATTGTCTCTGCTAATCGAGTCCGGAAGAAGTATGGAAATCTTTCGCTATCCGATAATATTGGAGATGTCGACGCGTAGGATATCTACAGAAAGATAGAAATATGAAATTAACATCGGAAGAGAATTTTTAAGGTAACGAATGTACAAAATTATTTTGGTTTTGTGTGTAATTTTGAGTCTCAAAGTCACTGTCATGGGATAGCAATCATTGATATTTTCTCAGACAAAACTCCTCTTACGCACTTCAGTGACGAGAATTTTAGAGTCACTGGCTTAGACACATATGTAATTCGTGTGTTTGTTACATACCAAGCATGTTGTTATCTCATCCCTATGTTATACACAGAGGAGATATTGTGCTTCGTTAAGAGGGTCAAGTCATTGAAAAGGACACAAGTCACCAAAAATGACACTAAGACACAAGATACCCTACCTTACACACTTTGTGGTATTGAACAGAAACTATGTATGTGGGGAGTGCGAGTACCTCATAGTATACATATTACATGAATCGACATTAGCAATTTGGGTTCGGGTGGGGGGATGGCCAGATGTGCACCTACGGACGCTGCCTTGGCGGGTCACAGCCACTGGTGAGAGAGAGAGCTTCACACGTCCGTCCTCGCTCACGCGCAGATTGTAACTGATGTGACTGCCCGAAAATCCCTTCGCTGCGAGGTCTATCAAATGATAACCCGGAGCCTGCCCTCTTCCTTGGCAATCTTGTGCTGCATGTGCTGTGCTAAAAGGGGGGGGGGGGAGGAATTTCGACAACATCCTCGCCGGGATTTTCCTCGAGTCCAGTTGAGGCAGTGAGTGAGAGTATTTGCTGTATGTGTTTGTGTGTGGGTGTGTACCTAGACGGTACGTCAGATGAACCTCAAACTTGGTGGTTAGGTGCCTGTGTATTTGGTAGAGTGTATGACGTCATAGGTCAAAAGTCAAGGGTCAAAGGTCACGAAAACGAAAAACACATTTTAGTATTATCTCTATGCGTGAATATCCTAGATTTATAAACTACCATATATGGAACGTAGGCAATACAGGGATATTTTCAAAATATTGCTTACGTCAAGAGGGTGAAAGGTCACGAGTTAGAAGTAAAATCGGCAAAAAATACTCTGAAAAGTGTGTCTCCTCTTAGACGTTCAGTCGGATGAACTTCAAAATCGGTGGGTAGGGGCCCGACCGATGACATCAAAGATCAATGTCAAACATGACGGCACGATTACTACAGCGCATAATACACTGTAATGAATGTAACACAGTATTTCAACCTATGCAACCATGTTTTGGGCTGAGTGATTATGTCTGGTGGCAATGTCATTTACCATGCGTTGGTAATATCTTCCCTCAGTATATTTGTACAGCGTTTATATAGGCCGAGTACACAATTGTACAAGAACTCGAGATGTCTACGCACTGTGAAGAAAATGTGGGCCACGCACAACTTCTTATGACACTGCAGAGTGACGGGGTGTGCGGATCTGAAGAGTACTTTGACGCGCACGCATTTGTGGTAATGATTTTAACGCACACTCGTTTTCCGTGAATGCAGGTATAGATCACAGATCTGTACATTAACTGGATTTAGGAAACTGCTTGCCTCTGTAAAGCAACCGAAACTATGGATGTCGCAACATGGTGGACATGGAACGCAGAAGGTCAAAACGAAAAAAAAAACAATGACATAGTGTTGGTGTTCTTCAAACAGTGAAATGCTTTAAAAATCATGTTTATACTAACATAAACATTTACAATTACTAACTAAAAGCTTGTGGTGATCTTCATTTTCAGGATACTTAAGATATGTTAGTGAAGCAATGTTGAAATTTAAAACTTAACGTACTTGCAATGTTTCTGTGGTCACATTAGAATTAAATCGTATCACTTTCATCACCAATCATCTCTCGTGCAAGCAGGTATAGATCACAAATCGATGTCAAGATCAGTTCCTTGTACCCAATTTACCTATTATGCCACATGTTGTTTAGTGTAATTGAGCTTGAATTTTAAAACCAAATATTTAACTACATAAAATGACAAGATCATTTCCGTGAATTATTTGTTTGGCAATTTACCAACGAAATGGAAACAAAAGAATTATACGTTTCGTTCTTCCTGCAATCAACCTTTCAGCGACAAAAGTCAGTCGGATGCAAACCTCGACATTTAAAGTAGTTTACTCATGGTTGACAGAACATGCAAATGAACCATTTTGAGGACAATTCTATGTTTGTACCCTCTGATAGATCCCATCTGAAGAACAATTTTCTTCCGTTGTGCAACTTACATAAATAAGAAGAAAATTACGATCACTTTTAATGCTACCTACCGTGACTAAGTTACCATTGAACGCTGTTTCTGCCACTGGTTGAGTTACAGTGGAACAAGCCGGCCCTATCAACATCATTTTCTGAGGTTTTTCCACCAACTGTCTATGAAACGCCCATATGCCGTCAGAAACTTGACACTGAAATAAATGAAAAATTTAGTTTTTGATTCCTTGCCGAAGGCAGAAGGAATCTATGCGATGGTGATGTCGTGTGTGTGTGTGTATGTGTGTGTGTGCGGGTGTGCGTGCGTGTGTGTGTGTGTGTGACGCCCTGCTTGTAAACACAATATCTCCAGAAGGATAACTGTGACAGATGTCATATTGAGTGTGTGGGTTGTTCATATTAAGTAGATGATCCCTATTGTTTTTGATGGGGGTCAAAGGTCATTTGAGGTCACCAGAGGTTAAAATGTGAAAACCTTGTAGACACAATGTCTCAAGAACGGTAACTGTGACTGACGTCATACTTGATGTATGGATTGTATATCTTCAGTAGAAGACTGCTATTGTTATTGGTGGAGGTAAAAGGTCATTTGAGGTCACCAGAGGTTAAAATGTGAGAACCTTGTAAACACAATATCTCAAGAACGGTAACTGTGACTGATGTCATACTTGGTGTGTGGGTTGGTCATATTAAGTAGATGATCCTTTTGTTTGTGGTGGAGGTCAAAGATCATTTGAGGTCACCAGAGGTCAAACTGTAAAAATCTTGTAAACACAATATCTCCAGAGGGGTAACTGTGACTGATGTCATACTTAATTTGTGGGTTGGTTATATTGAGTGGATGATCCCTATTGTTTTTGGTGGCGGTCAAAGGTCATTTGAGGTCACAAGAGGTCAAACTGTGAAACCCTTGTAAACACAATATCTACAAAGGGATAACTGTGACTGATGTCATACTTGATGTATGGATTGTATATACTAAGTAGAAAACTGCTATCGTTTTTGGTGGAGTTCAAAGGTCGCTTGAGGTCCCCCGAGGTCAAACCTTGCTAACACATTATCCCCAGAAGGGTAATGTTGACTGATGTCATACTTGATGTGTGGGTTCGCCATAGTGGGTAGGTGATCCCTATTGTTTTTAGTGGACGTCAAATGTCATTTGAGGTCACCAAAATAAAGGTTATTTGGGGTTAAACGCAAACGTGTTGTTTCAAGAACAGTAAGTGCAGTAACTCTCATACCTGTCCTGTGGATAATTCATGTTTGTTATAATATAATCATGTCGCAAGGAATCACAAAGCCTTTTGGCTTTCTGGTTCTTTCTGTCTCATACATATCTGGTAAACTTGTCATGATCCAAAATATATGTTTCGTAGTTGGGGCTACCAATATTGCATCCCTTGAAAGAGGATACTAACATGTACAAAGAATACATTTTATCATGCAGCCATTGTTTGCGTGACGCTGTCATAAGGAACACCTGCAAGGGTTAAGCACCCAGCGATCCTCTGCTTTTCACGTTTAAAATTTAACATTTTAGTTGTGGAACAATGAAATGTATGGTATGCATCACAGATTCCATGTCAGAAGGTTCAAAATGTCTTGGATTATCATTTTCCAATAAATAATATGCAGCAGATATATATATACCAAGTACCTATGTAGCTAACCAAGACGGAACGAAGTATGTAAACTACTTTAGCACCACTTCCTGATCGTGTTGCTGATAGTTTTTTCTGCTTTTCCTTTTTTGAGCAAGTGAAATGCACAGGTAACTTCTAATAGACAGTGAAATTTGGCTCGTGCTTACTCGGTGTAATGTAGGTAGTCATTAAATAGATTAAGTAGAGTTTCTGAACATGAGTCGCCAGCAAGAATTATTATATCATTGTCACACATCTGTGAAACACATAGAGCAACAGGAATATAACTCTCAAAATGTGTTCCCGTTGTAACGCATATTCGTAACTACAAGCACCACAATTTGAAAGAAATGCACCGGTAATGACAAGATGATAGTTTCCTATCAGAGGCTTCATTTTTGGCTGCGTACTATGACAATATCTTTACATCTGATATGCTGAAACACAGTCAATATGGTAATGTTTCACATAATCGAGAAGGACGGATATGACACGATATTTTAACCATGACCTGGGTTCCCGCTAGTTAAATTTTATAACTAATTTCTGTCGACATAAATACAGAGTTGAAGTCAATGTACACCTGGGAATAGATATTTACTTGAAAGTAGTGGTTTTGAGGATGAGCAAGAGTTACGTTTGCAAGGGCGCCTTTGAAGCCTGGAGAGACAATTTCCGGCGATCTCTAGTGGGGATTTTCATCCGAACTTGTTATGATACGCTCCCCACAAACTGATGGTGGCACGAATAAGAGCGTTGGACATCACTTGGACGCCTCTCGCCCTCCCTTCCCACCTGTTCCCTCCCCCTTCCCTTCCTACCCCTCAGTTCCACCGGAAAGATGCACCCAGATATCATTACACTATTGAGATACAGAGAAGCAAAATACAGAAATTAAACAACAGACACCATAAATTATCCTTCGCCTTGTGTCCATCTCTGGAGAGGGCTTAAGTGCTTTTGGAAAGCTTACAACAGAATCATAATCACCCCCAAAAGAGATGATCAAGGGCGTGTCGGAGTCGTGAAACGTACTTCAAATCATGCAGTCACGTGTGATGTGTGCTTTAACAATATAGTGTAGCTACCATTCTATGTCACCTACATGCTTAAATTTAATTTAACTGACTGTTACATATGAAACTTTATGTAAACTCTTGAGAATTATAATTTGTAATTATATATACATTATTAATATTTATATATAATTATATAATTATAATTTAATTGTATCAAGTAGAAAAAAAACCCTACAGAGTTTTTTTTGTCAAGTATGTCCAGCGTCAAAAGTGAAAAATGTTCAAACGAGACTTCATGGATATAAATGTAAAACAGAAATAGAGATACAATTGTGAACAGTCTGACCTAGGTTTACCTTCGAGTTCTTCCACACAACATTCAATTGATAGCCTTTCAGTATATCTGTCCGTTTGTTGACGTGATCCATTGCTAGTTCTACCGCTGGTATTACACCACTGCTGTCCCAGCTATCACTCTTTGAGTAAAACCCTGCGATAGTAAGTAACTTCGGATCGAAATCCTGAGGCCAAGACGACGGTCTATCGGTGACGTTAACATTTTCTGAATTCTTCGCAGATATCACTGCTTTTAAGACCGAAACCAAGATAACAGTCCTTATTGCAACCTTTGAGGAATAAATCAAATACATAATTTGTACCTTCAGCGGATGTCCTGGAAGTATTTCAATCAAGTCATTCGTAAGCCCTCAGTCTTTAGTATACATTTTGAACTGTATCCTGTGCAGTCTTTGCCCAAACAAAAATGAAGCCATCCGTCTTTTCTTTTATTCAGGAAGTGGCCAGCAGAGAGAATCTTTGGAAACAGTGTACAATTCAGTACAGTAGGCAAGATTACAGTGTAAGAACGAGTGCTTAAACCTATTCTACAGCGCGGCACCTTGTAAAAATATTCGCATATAGTTCCTTCTTCAGTTTCATATTGACTATTTTTACTTCAATACGTCATATTTAAGGGAAATCAGGTGTGGATGTTTTACGTTGTGTGTGGTTTCTGTGAAGTGACTGCTTAAAGTGAAGTGACATTGTTGACTGTTGGAGTCAGTTTGCCACTGAGGTATACAATACCTCATTCCGTAAATTGTGAAATCGGCTAAAGTAGATAGTTACTGGCTATAACAGAACTGTACTGAATCTAAATCAATATTGTTAATGTTGCTACGGTTAAAGGTCACAGAAGGGTAACAGATGGCATTAACAGGAGAGTAAAACTGGGTGAAAGCATTGATTATTGTACTGATTGTCACATTTTTAACCAATATCAGCCTAAAGTAATTCTTTTGACACATATGCAAAGTCTTCAATTCAAACTATGTCTTCAAAGTTGTTTTTAAAAATGCTTGCATTTAAATTTTAATCTTTTGAAGCTTCCTGACTTATTTTGTAATAAATAGTAATGTATTTCAATTTCTGAAAAAAGTAAGAACCAGGTGAGGTGGCTATCTGATCAAACTTCCTTTTGTGCCTTTTTGTTTAAGATTGCAGGTTATCATCTGACCGCCCAGTGTTGTTAGTCGTCTAAGACTACTAGCCTGCATGTAGTGTAGCAATAATTTTGAAAAAAAAAACTGTTTTATTCTCATTCTAACGATCATGTAACTAAACGATAAATCAGTAATATGAATGAGTAATACAGACAGGTACACTGAATTAATGTAATAATATAATGTAGTGTAAATATTTTTGGAAAACATGTTTCATTCTAACTTTAATATAAATCGGTGTGCCATATAACATTTTGTAACACTGAGGCATCTTTAAATGCCATACGATATTGGTGTGGGGTTTGAAGTGCCTGTTTGAAATCAGTGTATGATGAACATTTTGATCGTAAACCTCTTGAATTATTTCACGGAGAGAAGAGTCTCGTCTGAACTGCTTTCTGCCACACGGAGTATAAAAAGTATTCAGTGGCGGCATCCAGGGTGGAAAAAGTTCCCAAAGTTTAATATGACATCACGGATATCTCATAGTTGCTCTTCTTACTCTCTGCTCCTCTCGTCGCGGTTTTGCCATAGAACATCGTATTAAGAGCATCACTCTTTTTATTAAAATCCTTCCCATGGAAGACACTCTCTCACAAAGCATGAAACTAATGAACCCCAAAACATAAATCCTGGATTCTCGCCTGTAAGTATAATGTTTTGTGATCATTTGGTGTACGCATATGTTTTTTTATACGCATGAAGAGTTTTAAATTCGTTATATCTTTTTACCAGTGGGTAATTGCATGATCAGGTTGAAATGATAGCGTACATAACGTACACATGAAACTGAAACTAACACGTCCCAGCCATCGATTCCAAGAAGTTGTGGCCAATAAAAAGGACAGTAGTATCTCTGCATGATTAATTGACACTTGACTGTATCCTGTTCTTTAAGATAGTCCAATGATTAGTTTGTTGAAATAACTGATTGGATAAGCTTCGTGTCACTACGACTGTGGCACAGAATGCTAGGACCAATTCATTGTTTATAAAAGAATGTCAGGGGTTGGCCAATCACACAGATGAAAAAAGACATCTTTGTGTTGATTTTACAGCACAATTATCTTATTGCATATATCGTATATAAGGTAGCAATAGACTATACTAACATCCTTTGCCACCGCCACACTCGTGTAAAGGTGCCTTGTTAAGTCGTTACACACTCAGCACCAGCGCATTGCTTTGCGTTTATGTCATCATTGTATACTCCAAGAAATCCCCTATGTAGGTAGGAAAAATGTTGAAAATAGTGTACTCAAAGGGTACACCCACACCATGATGTCATAACATGACGTCATTCATTTTGACACATTTAAAAGACTTGCATCCCCTAAACTTTCCTAGTGTATGTGAACATACCCTAACCTTGTCACTTTCATCAAGTATGATTTACATGTCTCGAGGGATGAATAAAAAATCTTATAAAACAAAAAGATGAATTTGGTGGTGGGCGAGAGGCATTCATTAAGGATCTGTAGTGATCCACTAAATCCTCACGTTTTGTACTCTACGGTTTCATGTTCGTATCTTAAGACATGTATAAATCATACCTGACATACATGATAGGGTTGGGTTAGGGTCAGAGAGAAGAGTAAACGTTAGCATTACAGTTAATCCTTAAAACTTGTAATGCATGATATCATTATACGAATTGACGTGACGTTCACTGCTGAAGTAATGGAGTTAGGTCCTCTTGTGTGTACTTGTATACTTGTTGGTTCCCTCCTTTTACATCTGACGATTTATGGACACATAATGATAGAGCACCATATTACACCTTCGAATATTACACGTCATCCAATAGCTCGCTTAAAGAACCTTTTTTTTTTTGCTAATTACTCCATCGTGAACAAACAAACAAAAACAACAATCCATTTGTGTAATTTCATTTGACCTTGACGGTTTTCCATGTTTTCAACGCCATTGACGAGGAAACGTTTGCTTTCGGTTATACGATACGAATACAATTCCTTTAAGGGTAGTTTTGAAGGTACGTAAATAGTCACAGTATACTTTATAGCCAATTTTTAAATCTGCTAATTCAATCTTATAATAGTTGAACTGTAACGTAGTTTTATATTTGTGCCGCTGGTCAGAGAGGAAAATTATACAGGACAGTGAGTAAAAGAAACGTTTAGAAATCTGGATGATTTCCAGTGGTACCTGCAATTAGCACCATTGTCTGCTTCTGACATGATTCATTTTGTTATATCCAAGTCTGATGATATTTCCTCCTTTCATAGATTTCATACAACAATGTTACACGTCACAATCTTTTAAAGTATCGCATTGAATGTCAAGATATCAATTTGACCTCATTTCATTAAAGCAAGAACGACAAAATTGAAGAATTCCTAAGCTAGAAATACGTTAAACGATGTAGTATAAAATATAGTCCAAAATGTTTATTGAAAGAGATTGCATATACAGATATATATCAAAATATATTCAACTAATATATAGTTAAATTGTCTGTTCGTCATTGGCAGTTAAACAGCAAGAGTACAATATATAAAATATCCAGAAATGATCTCTGTGGCACAAAACTATTTAGAAAGTAGAAATATAGAGAGTTTCGTTTAGTTTAATAAATACATACAAGTTCAACAAATTATAAAATACGTTATGTAGGTTTAAAAAGCACTGCTTTGTTCTTCAAGTAACAAACTGATATGGACTATAATGTACTGGAATGTGAAACAAGTTGCAGAAACACATTTTAAAACAATTTCTGATATCCGTAAATGTTATAAAAGCTTCTTAATAATGTAATACCGACTTCAAACAAAAGCGGAAAATCATGTTATTGTCTTAGAAACCACGGGGTAGCTACAGATTACTTACGTCTTGTGTTCAACATAGATTTCATGCGCCATAATGTCAAAAATCAGGAACACGCTCACTTTTTAGCGTAATTGCTTATTATTACATTATCTGATAAAGTAAAATAGGTCAAAATTGGTCCCTTGAACATAAAACCTGTTGGAATATTTGTTCCGCAAATTCACAGATTCAAGCCGTACCGGTATATCATAAATGTTTCCTGTGATTATATATGAAAATGAACTCAATATTGTACTCTTATCGCTAAAACTATGTGACTTCATAAACTCTTTCTTCATATTTTTCTCCTCATATTTTTTTCTCCTCGTGATTGTTTATGAAAAGACAATTCTCTTAACAAGTGCGGTACAGGTTCTTCATAACTTATTACGGAGATGAAACAGTAATATTTACATGTTAACAACATTCACGAGGCAATGCCGTCGTTATCAATTTACAATAATATTCACTTGTTTAAGCTACTTCTTCAACTTCACGTTTATTGATACTCGTCATGGATATTGTTGAGCTATCTGCATTCAAATCTGATTCCAAGGTTGTTTCTTGAGTTACGTCATAAATTCCCTTTTGATCAAATCCGACTAATTTTTGGATATAGTTACTCAGAGTGGTAGTTATCTGTTTCACCTTACTTCCTGTGCCATTTAGATGCGATGTCATATCACCACTACTGGGATCGGATTGTTTTCTGCTGGTAGTGGCAGAAGAGTTGATAGTCTGCGGATGAAATTGTGACAAGGAATTACCAGAGCTTACGGCATGGTACATGTTTGTAACTTATCAACTGAGCTTGTTAAGTACATCAATTTAAGTCTTGTGAAAAGACTAAGTTTGAGTATATCAGTTCATGTGGACGTGAAATCTTAACGATCAACTAATTTGTCTTTACGGATCAATATATTTTGCTTTCTTTTCGGGATTGCAAGGTAGACAGGAAAACTTGTGGTACGATAAACGACTTTGTATACACGACTTCTTTGTTTTAGAGCGAAGAAGGATATTTCAAATGCACTAATATGGCATACAGACAAAATATGTTTAATCATTGTTAAACCATTCAGTCTCACCGAAAAACGTCTGTAAATGTGTGACCTTCTCGAAACATTAAAATGAATTACGGAAGATGAATCATATGAGTTTTTGAATGTTTGATTGAACAAATTGTTTTTGAGCAACAAATAAAAAAATCCTATCTGTGAGAACCTAATTTCTTGAAAACAAAGGCCCCTGTTCTGCTGTATTTTATATAGCCTATCATTCTGTAGCCATAAATATTGGTTTCAGAAGTATGGGCTTTTTTTCCAAAAATGATAATAAGTTGTATGAGTTTACGGTTAACTCTGTGCATATCGATGTATATACACTGAGGACAGTTAATGTATATGTACAGCTAACTATTCGATGGGACAAGCGGATAAATAGACATGCTATCGAAAAGTCATGTTCTTTGATTAAAAGTTAGATACATCATCTTCATACCATAACATTATCAGTTAGTACATTGAACAATTATACATGATTTATTATAGAATGAATGTGACGATAGATGAATAGATGAATGTGACATCTAGATTTCTTTATTATCAACTTTAAAGAATTGCTGATTAAAAATACACACGATTAAGTTTTGAAAATTTCATATTTAGCTAGAAATAAATAGAGTTATAGTTACCTCAGGGTCGCACATCGATTGTTTTTTATCGGCTTTGGGATATTTATAAACAAATATTACCTGAGAAAGAAGAAGAACATTTTCAATTTATTGTAGATTACTTTGAATATTTGTTCGGTGGAAACTTATCATCTGAAACTAAATCAACAAGTAATGCTTAATTCATTTACCTAACACATTGGCTGCTAAGTTCTAAGCTAGATATAAATGTATCATGGTCTAATCATTCAGATCCAAAAGGGAGTAAAAATAGATTTGAATCAAAGATTCCACTTTGGTTTGCTTTTTGATTTTCTCAAGGATTGCAAAACATTGAATAGGTTACGACACGTTCAATGGGACCATGGTTACTCTTCTCCTCTCACATCGGTTCATCCCCCTTCCCCCTCCCCTGGCCTCATTCTCAAAGCATCCTTTGTCAATGGTTTGCTATTACCACCAACAGGTCTTCATCAAGTCATGATTTTAATGCTTATAGCGTCACAAAACTGTTTAAGTTATTCAAACGGCCCAGAACTTTCTTTCCGTTTATGTGTAAAAAAATACTTTTCTATTCGTTATTCGGAGTTAAATTGAATTTAGGTTTGTTGTCCAAGAAAGTAGCATATGTATACTTCCTGTTTGACTTTTTTGCCTTTCAAAATTTCGTGTGAGAAATAACAGTTGGGAGAAACTTGTGAAAGGAGCTTAGAAAATTCAGTCTGTGAATCTGACTATCTCAAGCAAAGCCGTTTACACTGTAAAAAGGAGACAGTGAATTACCTTTGGGACGAAAATTACGATGAGAGTAAATGTTGCACAGAAGTTCATGATTGACGATGACATAATGTATTCGAATGCAGGTTTGTCTGGGAACGCAACGGAGACACCTACTCCAATGATACAGAGAACCGTAGTGTTGTAAACGCAGATAGCTATTAACTTGCTATCGTTGAGAACTGGTATAACCACCTGGAAATATGAATGGACTGAATTGTGTATAATGTGTAACATGATTTAAATGGTTGTCGAAGAAAATAGAACGCATCAAATTTGATTTTGTATAACAGAAATACCACTATTTAATTTGATTATGTAGCATAAAACAGTATCAATAATTTTATAAACACGAGTGGAGAAAAGTTTGGAGTAAAGAAAGGCAAAAGACTTACATTTCTCGTCTGCCACGCAAGGAATACCCCGAATATCAGTATCAATCCTTTGTAGACTCCCAGCAGACTGCTCCAGATAGCAATGTGTTCACAGCTACATACCATTACATGCTGTCCAACATTCAATGTCTGTTAGAGAGTGATTAGCACGAAGTCTGTCAGTTGCATGTCAGTAATGAGTTGTCTTTGATCAAATTTAAGAAGAAGTCATAAAATGATGGAGGGGAGGGAACCATCGAGGAGTATTTTAACCCAAGTCAATAGCAAATGCATGCGCATTTCATTAACATTTTGACAATTACTGTTGGAAAGTATTATTTAAAGACATAAATTCAAACTCCCCTTCTGTATTTAATACCCCTACATTCCCGTTACATCTACCTGCTTAAGACCAAAACTGTGACTTGAGGTCGATGCCCTTTATTTTAATTTTTCTATTTTACATTGAAATCTTAAAATCAACTTTTCTATGCTCAAAATCTTGCACATAATTTCAAGCGAATTTACTTTTTTTTAGCGATTAGGGATTATATGTAACATGTCGTGGTTTATCAAAATTCATTAAGCGTAACTATATTGAGACTGTTGTAATTAGCTGCTGCAAACTACATAGGCCTACATGTAAAAAAGATCTCAACCGAAGAAAGCCACTCTCCGATTGGTTGATTGAAGTCGATTGTACCTCCGCTGTATGTTAATGCAAGTGAAACGGAGCTTACAATTTAGTCAGCTAATGAGATAATTGCACATGGCGCTATTGTATTGTAGCCCACATATTCAGAGGTCGGTATGGTGACAGCACTTACAATTTGTTCAGGACGCAGAGGATCAAGGACTTGCCAGATGAGTAGAACTGTGACATCAATGAACAAAAATATGCCCACCATCAAAAACAGACCAGAATCTGTGATTTTCTGTAAAATATTAAAATACAAATAACTCAGGAATAACAATGGGAAACTTGCCACTATAAAAGTAACAAAAGGAAGAAAATAAAACAGATCAGAAGAGAACTCAAATAATTGTTTTATCCTTTAAATGCAGCTCTATCCTGTAAACACGAATTTGTTCCAAGACAACTTTAAGGAGAATGATTCTTTTTTTTTTGTCAAACAGAATACCACATTGAAATACACATGTAATGTGACAATGCATGACTGACTTAAAACAATAATTGACCAATAATCAGACAATATAAACCTTTCTGATGTGTTATATACAATTGTACGTCCCTGCCAGTTCTGGAAAATGAAAGTGGGAGGGATAGACGCTTCTTACGTGTCTTAACTCAACGACATAGAGAAGAACCTGGTGAGACCATTTCTTTGAGGGGATGTCCGGTGAACAAATAGACTTAAGTCATATTCCTCTCACTGATTTGTTATGTGTTCATCTGGCAAAAGAGGTTTTCATGACCACATCCTACATAAGAAAGTCTCATTCTCTAGTACGGATGTTACAGATTAATGGAGACGGTTTCACCACATCCAACATAGCACATCTTTCATAGTATACATAACAAAGCCGATCAAATAATCATGTTAGATTGTCTTGAATTCGTTTCTTACCTTTCTCTTCGCTCCGTCTTTAATGTTAGCCACCTTGTACACCCTCCACGTTTTACTGAAAAGTGATCCAAAGCCAAGAACGAAGCCGACGGATATGAGCCAAATTCTAAGCTGTGAAATTAAATATGAATCACCTTAAGATGAAATACATTCAATGCGTGGCAAAACAAGAGAACGGCAATAGTATTTGTCAGCACCATCTATTTCAAATCAATACATGAGAATATACTTCAACAAAGAACAGAGTTACATTACTTTGTGATTGAGTTCCTTACAATGATTGGAAAAAAGACTTTTTTACCTCAAAAACCACTGAAGATATGAAAAAAGATGCCTATTAACATGCGTTCTAGACAGATAGTATTGTAGCAGCATTGTTTCCTTAATAGTAGAAGGCCTTTTAATATGCTATCATAATCATGAAGTAATATTATTTGAAGCTCACCATGCAAAAACCAGGGAATAGGTAAATTTTCTCTCCATCCGCATTAACAATTTCTAGACCAAGGATACATATCGAAAGATATATTAAAATACAGCCAATTGCGATGACGTTGTTTAACCTTGGACTGGAGAGCTTCACAAAACTGAAAAAAAGTATCAAACGAGACTTCTGATATCAAACTGTGTTTGACATTATAAATATTCTGTGGTAAAATATGAACTTAGATCAGTCTGAATTGATGATACTACTATACAGGGAGGCAAACGTTTCTTTTGCTGTCTATATTTCTCACGTGAGCAACAGTTCCCTTAAGTCATAACCTTGCTGGTATTATAAAGTTCAATAAATTCTTACCTGTGATTTCGAGCCAGTATATTGAACACCAGAAAGCAGATAGCAAGTACCAACCCCAATACAGCCAACGAGCACATAGCAGCATATGCAGCAGCAGATAAACCAACCTCTACGGCTGGGGTGCGATCCAGTGGGACCATATCATCTTTCGACAAGAAACAATTATAACATAAACAAATTACACACGCAAAAACTTAACGCAACTAGTGTACAATCCATGCCATCAAATACTATTTAAATACTAAAAAGCCACTCAAAGAAAATTCTGTGCACAAAGGTTTGAAACAATAAAAAGTGTTCGAATTAGTAAGAAGAGGCTTTTATTTCTGAAATCATATTAGTTTGTTCGAGTCCTCTATTAATTACAGTATATGTCACAGAAGATTGTACAACTCTTTCATTCTGAATGTATTTAGCCCGACTTCATAATTAATGTAGCTCAACGGAAAGACTCAGAGACTCTTTCAACTTACCATGCCACTTAAATTCGTCATGCCACTCCTGATTTAGTGAACCATCCGGCGAAACTGAAACAGTTACAATCGGTTTTTCCTTGAAATCTGTGTGTGAAATTCAGAAACGTTCATTTGCATTTGGCATATCCTTTAAAATATTATCGATACGAAGCTTATACAATTGTACATACAAACAGGGAAGCAGACAAATATTTAAAATGTTCCACAGAGTATACCATACGATTTCTCAGCAGGCATGGTATATGGTTATAACGCACTAGGATTACAAGCGAGAAAGCATTCGTTTCAGATAGTTGTTAATATCGGGATCTGTGTTTTTGCAAAGACCAGCGGAGGTATCGACTGTTCTAAGTAACAAACCTGGTCTCATCTTGCATATAAATGGTCGCTTGGATTCTTTGCTGTTCTCTGGTCTCCAGGCTCCACGTTCAATATCCCAGGCATAACAAGGTGCTCTTCCTCCTTCAAAATTCGGAGGTGACCATACTAACTTGTTTTGTATTCTATCAACCCAAATCACCTCCTCTGGTGTCGCGTCATATGTCAAGCCGATGAACCTTGGAAAGGAAACAATATAGACTATCATAAGGTGAACCAACTTACCGACTGACGAACTTTGAAAAAACAGTTTTTTTAATATGTCTTTGAATACGAACTTTTTTCCCTATCGAAATGTTCTGGATGAGATGAATTAGATGAAGAAAAATCGATCACGATCTATTTGCAGGTGGCAAGTCATTGAAACAAAAAAACGTAATATTTGATGTGAATTTGGCACTAGCAAAATTAACAGTCTTATGTGCATGACGTTTCAACTTAACATGCATGTTAAGTTGCATGATACGTGTCTGTCATTAGTCACATTAACTGTTCGATCACCTAAGACGGTCTAACATTCATTTAATTTAATGATTTATACTGTGAATAACTTAAGTGTTTAAAGAACTCATTCATAAAGCCATCACTGCAAGGCATTGTATTGCCTTTGAAATAGAGTATAGAGGTTTTGCACTCCACTCCTCCTAGTGACCTTTAACAATGTGGACACTTTTCTCAATCAAAACACTTGGCTTATGCCTTCACAAGCTTACGGATCATAAGTTTGTGTTGCTTCTGTAACTTGAAAGAGAACGAAAGTCATAACATTTGACGATAAAATATTGTTGTTGAATGAGAGGCGACCATATGGTGAGAACCATTGCCATATATATATATATATATATATATATATATATATATATATATATATATATACCATTTCATATACAAATGTTGTTTACTTTTCAAGATATTGGACAGGTCATAAATAATCGATCAAGACTCTGCCATTCTGAGATTGTGATGTCCTAACTTGGCCGCTTGTTATTGAAAAACATTTTTCTTATATAATTTATTGTAAAATATTGTCATCAGTTTTGCATAGAAAATCAAAGTATCAATAATTTCATCATTACATGATGCACCTCAGTAATTCGACACAAAATGTGTACAAGTGCATGTGCATTTATGGATATAATTGGCAATGAAACGAAGACATACGTTTAATTACTGCCACAGTATCCTTTATTAGGTGACATTATAATTTCCCTTAGACAAGGTTCTTTGTATTTTTACTGTGGCAAAAACGGAAGCACCATTCTCTAGATGACTTTCAAAATTTTGTAAGTAGGAAGAAAACATTTTGTTAGTGATATTTTGGGAAAAGGTTAGTCAAACACTTCTGATTTGCTAACACATTCCCAGAGTTTCGTTCTCCTTTAAAACGATTTTGGCAACTTTTTCACCATGTTTCACTTTTTTGCCATTTTTGATAACTAACTGTTTGGAATATTAAATATTACTGGAATGAAGATAAAATGTCAATTTCCATCTCATCCATAATAATTGTGAATGGTTTTATTCTGCAAGTGCGAAATCTCAATAAACAACTTGATGTGATTTATCTGATCCAGACTTATTTTACGCATTTTACAGTTGACGGTTGATCCAAACTTTCCTTACCATTCCCCTGATATTTCTTGAGTGCCGATAAAATCAAATTCCTCCTGAGAGAGAATCGATGCTATGAACGAGTCGTTATCATTTGATAGACCTCTGCAGTGTTCTCGGCCGTCTGTCCACGTCGATGGTTCGTGAATGAACTTGTAACAATAAAACTGGAATTGCACCCAACCCTCTCTACAAGTACCTGATGAATGAAATGTTTCATGTAGCTTTACACACTTACTTACGGCCATGGTACAAACGATCGCAAAAACTAGTACTTGATACGAATGGAATTAGAACAAATAACGTAAATATAAAGACATAACTATCATGCCAACGTTATTATTTAGTGAAAACATTTCATCGTATCAGCATTTATTAGCATTCATTTAGAGACCTTTGTTTAAGGGTTACTGATGTACACGCCAGGGTCAGGTCAAAGAGGTTGGGGTAGAGGGAACAGATGGGTGAATTGATGAGTCATAAGATAGATGATGACGGATGGATGGACGTACCTTGCAATTGTTCGATAGTCACAGGTCCTTCTCTATCACCCAGCGAAAAAGACACTGGCCCCTAAACAGCAGCAAAAAATAGAAAGGAATATTTTTAAGTAGTAAATTTAACAAAGTAATTATAAGACCCGCATAAATTAGATTACGTAAACAATGTGGTATACAGGATAAGGTGACCGGATTGCATTTTATCTATGAGGGCGAAACGAATAAACGTCTCATTGATAGATTCAAGTACACTTGATAGGCTCTTGGGCAAACAAAATAGGGTATTTCATCGCCATCGTGCCACTAAGAATCATTGCCTTCCTGATTTTAAGCATCATTGCAAAGTTCTTGGAAAAGATGCTCTGTGGTACAGGAGTAAGATTTAAGAAAGCCTTTTGATAAAGGATGTTAAGGCAGAATTAAATATAAGCGTCAGAAGTTACAGCCTGGGGCTATTTTAATCTCCTTAATCTTACACCTTGAATCTATTTGAATCTCCTTCTTCCAGGCTTGTGCTTGTGCTTGATACTTTATTTGATTCTTTCACTGCTAATCTGTGTTATAAAATCTCACAAGTCTTTTTTGCGCTGCATTGTGTTTGTGTATATGTAAAGAAAAAAATCTTTGGTGTTCGTTAACCTTTCTCTTGTAGTTGGCTTTGACCCTCTTCGTGTAACGGTATTTCGTCTTTGAATAGCTTACCATATCCTCACACTATCAATCACTCTGTTTACCTGCCTTTGTCTGATGATAGATAGGCGAATAGTAGTCCGAAATATAGCAAAATGACAAGTCCGGAGTTATTAGCTTGTTTTCCCCTTCATTCTATCTGCATGGACCATTCCTATATACATATATTTATTTACACAGAACTTAAGATATAATCCCATCTGATCTGTGTCAGCTTGAACGGGAACAGACCAGATTAAAAGTCTGTACCCCCTTTCAAGAGATTTAAGGGTACTTAAGTGATTTAAGGTTTAGTGGTTGGGAAAGGACAATAGGATGCAAGTTAAGCTTATGGGCTGTACGGGAGCGCAAAAGAATCATGGCTAAAACTTGAGCAAAATTGCACCAATGTTGGGTAAACCAAGGTTACATCAGGTATTACGGAAGGAGATCTCTTATTGGATGACAATTCTGTTAACCAGAGCGCTCTCAGTCTGTTAATTTGATTGGTCAGTGTAAGTCATTTTTTAGTAAAAACAAATGTGTTCATTTTCACACTTTTCTCTAGAATGTGCAACGTCTGCAAGCCAGATTCTTCAAAACTGACTAGCCTATATCTTTCCATACCGTGGCGTAAATAATTTTTTTCTATGAATTTTTCTAGAATTTATCTAGTGATCATTATATGTACCGTTAAAATATATTAACGTCAGTGTTTTCTACAATAGTTGTCACTCTTTTGATAGAAGTATTTGAAAGGTGTCTCCACTAATACAAACATACCGTAACTCCTTGAAACTGTGTTCTGTTTACAGCGTTGAATATAACGGGACCAATCTCTGTGTCGTCGTACGTAAATTCTTCAAGCCGACGCCCTAGTTTTGCTAACTCTTCCACGGAATTGTTAAGAGCTAACGCCACTGCTAAAAGTGCGTCATAACTGAAAGGTTCTAATCCAGAAAAAGAAATGTCAATACCAGATTCCTCAATTTTTCTCTTCTTCTCTAAAAGTAGTTCTGGAAATTCGCCAGCACGCTGAAGAGGGGGAAATATAAATGAATGACGGTTTTAATCGTTAACGCTTGCATAGTTACGACATTTTCATACAACTAAGCAGTCATGCATTTACTGTAGGCGAAGAGTAAGCTATAAGCTCTTCTTTCTCGAGGGTGTATTTTCTAGCACCGAACATATTTGTCACCCAGCTTTCATCTCTCAGAGTATCGATGTTTGTATATGTTTGCCAAGTTCTTCAAGAAAAAGATAGTTTGTATCAACTTTACCTGATATCAACGTATCTGATATGTATTACAATTGTTCATACATAGATGTTTCCTATTAATTGAGAAATGTTAGACAATAGATCCCTCTACTTCAAGACTGAGTGGATACAGCTTAGCGCAACCTGGGAAGAGCGATATCCAACCATCTTTCCAGCAGTCCTCCCGACAACCTGCCTCCCCCTCCCAAACGCAGACATTTTTTTCATTCCTCCGCTCCTGCTCAACTGGTATTTAGAGTGTACCACTACCACGGTTAGTAAAAACAACAATTTCTTAGATTTTTCAGTGTACAGTTCAATATGTTAACGTAACAAAAATATATGTTTTAGTCTAGGGGTAGGGTGAGATGCATTCCCGGTCCGAAATGTATGCCCCCTCCCCCCTCCTTTCACTCCCATAGTGCTTTCTACGTCTGTGCTTCTGTGCTGAGATGGCACTTACTTTTGCCAATAAGTCAGGAAATATGAATGAAGATACACCCTAAACAGAATTTAAATACAAGAACAGATTTCTTAGCAAGATATTCAATACGGTTATGCCGGTGATATGTAAAAGTGATCTTACAATGCCAGAATGAAGCATATCTTTGGATTTACTAGAGTTGCTGGCTTCCATCCCAATGTACAAAGACTCGACGACAGCCGTTTCTATTTCTTCGCTGTTACAACCCTCGACATATGTATAGCGTTTCCACCATTGGTGCGAGAACCATCCGGAAATCATCCATACGTATCCTTTTCCCACCAGACCAGCCTTGTAAATCTAAAAATTTCAAAAAAAATAAATAAACAAGAAGGCAATCCACGGAGTTGCGTATCTCATCGCCAACATTCACACTGATTTCAATACAGTGCCTGCACATGGGAATTTGTAATAGTTTATTGCTAAGTACTTACAAAACTTTCAGTTAATTGGTTTAATAGTTCTCAAGACATGCTGGAAATACAAATTTGGGGGCAAAATTGGCTTTTTTTTCTCTAAAAAATCAGCAAATTTCACTCTCTTTAAGTATAAAAGTGATATACCTTGAATATTTCATTTTCATGTAAATTTTTGCAAAATTTTGCAATAAATGCTCAAATACTTCTCAAGATATGCTGCAAATAGCAATTTTGGGGCAAAATTGGCTTTTTTTTCTAAAAAATCAGCAAATTTGACTCGATTTACCTTTACAGTAATATTATGTTGAACAATGTGTTCTCAGGTAAGTACTTACAGAACTGTAAGTTAATTGATCCAATAGTTCTCAAGATATGCTGGAAATACAAATTTTTGGGTAAAATTGACTTTTTTCTCAAAAATCAGCAAATTTCACTCTCTTTACCACAAAAGTGGTATACCTTGAATTTTTTCATTCTCAGGTAACTTTTTGCAAAATTTTGCATTAAATGCTCAAATACTTCTCAAGATATGCTGGAAGTAAGCAATTTTGGTGCAAAATAGTTTTTTCTCAAAAATCAGCAAATTTGACTCCATTTACCATACAACTAATACATCTTGCACATATTGGCATCATGCACAACCTTACCAAGTTTCAACTTAATCGCTCATATGCTTTTCAAACTATTCTGGAAAAACCACAATTTGGACAGGTCCGGACGCACACACACACGCATACGCCCCTATACACAGGAATAAATCCATATAACAGGTAATTGGGGAAAACGTCAGATTGAGCTATAAACTTTAGGGCGCATATCTCAAACCCGAATTTGCATTATGTTAAAATATCCAGAAACGGGGATATCCCCGTTTTGTAGTATATCCCGGTTGCGAGCTCTAATTTCTCGTGTGTGTCCCTAATCGGCGCCCATTACAAACCCACACACACACACGCACGCACACACATTGCGCTACTCATCCACTCCAAGCGTTTCCATGGCAAGCATTTTCCCATGGGTGCACAGTACAATATATAGCTCCACTAGCCAAGTGACTTCAATATCTCATCTAGCCCCTATAGGGCGATGAGATAAAAACAAAGACTGGTTACAGGATTGAAAAGAAAGAAAGCAAAGTAAATGTGAAAATTCTATCGGTGCCTATCGAATTAAGCTTTACTCCTAGGTATGTACGTCTTGGCCGTGTAGTAACATATGTAAACAGGCAGAGAAAGTGATGCAGTCATAGTCAGAGGAAAGTAATGGGACTGTATGTTTTATTACTAATGTGTATGGAAGAAGCGCTCTGGCGACTCACCTTGCAAAATAGTTGCAGGGCAGTGTCTTCATAAGTGAGAGCCACGAATATCCTGATGTCGTTGTCCTAAACAGAAAGACGATAAGGTATACGGTATGTTTTTTTTTTTTTTGTTTAGTTACTCAAAGATCGTGGACAGTAACTATTTCAGACAGTATATCGCATTAAAGAGGGTATGGTATTATGAAACTGTAGCCATTAATTTAGTAACTGGAGGACAACTTTATCAATCGTCTGCATCCGCTTATAGCAAAAACACATTATCACTACCATAACGTTGATTAACAACTTATGTGACATCCGTGGAATCTACCTCGGCACAACCGTGCTACCCATCTCTTCCAGCAGAATGAATGATCAATCTATCAACTTGTAGATAGTTATGTTTTTACCAATATTTGACAACTTGTTTTATCTCTACATTCTCTGCGTTAGAGATGAATAGTTACCGTAACTGAACATCACCATTGTATATGTGATGCAATACTTTTTATTGTACGCATTTTTGTGAACATCAGTCAGGGATTTATTAAAAAAAATTAGCAATGTAATTAACGTATAAAGACAAGACATGATGGATTAGACGGTAAAGAGTAATCGTAATATACAAAATTGAAACCTTGGCGAAATCCGTCTTGGTCATCACTCACATGTATATTTTACGAGATTTCTGGTGACGACAACTATCCATTAACGTCCGTACCATTTTCAGATTATTAAAACTTCCCTAATGTGAAAATCTGCTTAGATCAGGAATGTAAGAGCTCTTCCACTTTGTGTTTACCTTAACGTTTTGTAACTGTCTATCGCTCGGTGTCTCGTTGATTACTTCGGAGGCCTCCACTGATACCTTTGTGCTTGATAACGTTTCAAATAAATGATTGTTAGTCTGTTATGAGAGAAAGAAAGGCAATGAAAGGATTTTTAAAAGAGATAACTTCCTTCAAGTCCGACATGCTGTTTTATATTTACAGATTTTTTATCGTCAAGGTAACAAGTAGTTTTGAATATTTCACAGACATGGCACATACAGCAACCGTGAGTGACACAGATGAAAGTTTTATTTTTCCGTATCTTCCATAGCATATATATATATATATATATCTGTGTCAGATGTGTCAGATATGTATTTGTATATGAGATATATTTTTGAAGTATGCACTTTATACCAGAATAAACAATTCGTGATTTTCAGAGAAGGCTCCGATTCTAGACCATTTCAAATGTTGCAGCAGCCAGAGACGAGCTGGGTTCAGACTAGTCTCCGGTAAATAAGTACGAAAGAAGTATGGAAATCTCCTTCTGTCAGACAAAACAGGCGATCCTGCAGAGTAAGAAATCTGAAATGACAAAAGGACAAAAGAAAACTCACTGTTTGTTAAAATAATTCAAGGTGACTAATTTGACCAAGATCACGTCGTGGTCATTGAAAATGAATAAAAATAACAATATTTGATTGCACATGTGAACTACAAACAGTAATGTTGTATACACAATTACAGCAGGAGAAGAAGAACACAAGAGTGTAAATTTACATTACACGTTTGCCCTAAGTGAGAAGTTACATTTGAGCCAGATGCACATAATAGAAAAGAATACAGTGCGGATCAGAATTATCTAATGGCAGGGCAAAGCAAGAAATCAGAATTGACAGTGTTTCTTTAAATGTTCTTTCAGGCTATTACGTTATTTTACACCCGCATAGCCTCTCAAGTTTTAAGTTAGTTTACACATTCATATAACGTAACCTTTCTTTTGACACTTACGAATTATCATTTGTACTCACACAAAACTAAATAAATAAAGAATTTGTTCACTCTTTTCTATGTCTTTTTGCATGGTTCTTTTTTACGGTTGCACGTCTTCAACCAGCGACTACGAAAACAGATGGGATCGATAACCTCAGCACTTAAGGGTCTCGACTAAACCAACGTTTTCACCCACTATCAACTGCCCTACATATGGAAAAATGGAAATCGTGGAATAGCTTCATAAAAAGCTGAAGTGTTTCACAAACACTTGTCAAAGTTTCATTAAAGTATATTCTTCCCTTCCCACGTCACTTACTTTTGAAATTCAGAGAAGGATGCTACCATTTTTGTTTCATTTGAATGTGAACTGCCTTGAGTAAGTAGAACTATGATGGATCGTTGTCGTTGTAATTAAAGGAAATTTATCTGTGTAACTGTTGAGTTTCCGTCTTAGCATTTCCGTACTTTATCAATCAGCATGAACATCAATTAAGTAATGAAATTAACATAAACAGCAGACGTAGAAAACAGTAGCAGATATGAATCACTCTGTACCTTTTATGAAGTATTTATTTGTGTCAACTGGGCCGTATAGCTAACATGACTTATTACCATGTTTCCTCCTTCATTAAAATAGTGACAAATTCAATACACTCACTGTTACCAAGTTGGCAAAATGTGATGCTTCCGCTACAGGATTGGTATCTGTAGAACACGCCGGTCCAATAAACAGCAGTTTCGTTGGTCCATTTAACAAATGTCTGTGGAAGCTCCATACACCTTCAGCAGAGCTACACTGTCAATTTTGTAAAAGCAATATATATATATATAAATATATATATATGTATATGTAAATGTATATGTACACGTATACATATATATATGTTAACAAATATGACAAAATTTGAAGCACAACAAAGTTTACAAGAAAAGGTGCATATTTCGGACACCCCTGTGTCCTTTTTCAGGACAAACTATTTAATGTTGAAAACAATTTTCAAAAACAACAGACTTATAGACCTTTTATGTATGTGAATACTGTACAAAAGCAAAAAGAAGACTTGAAGGGTTCTATTAGACAGATTGCCAGTGAGTGAATGGAAAAGGACAGAAACTGTACAAGAACATTAAAATAACTGTAAGTTGTAATATGGAGATTAGAAGAGCTCCAAGTCGTAACTTATGATGTTCCTGTTTCTTTCAGCTTTGCAATCCTGGAGGAGAAGGCTTCCTCTACTCTAACGCCTGTACCACTGACATTCATTACCAATAACTTTGCAGTGGTGCTTGAAATCAGAGAGATTTTTTATGAACAGGCTTTACCCGTTCTGTTTTCGTGCACTATTTTTTTTCTTCATTTTAACTTCCAAGCACAATGTCCAGCACCGTCTATTCCTAAAAGTGCCCTATCTACTGGAAAGCATGAAGGTCTCATACCACCATTAGAAATGTACATTCTCAGTTAAGTCTCGAGGGTTCTGTTAACCCTCGAGAAAAGTGCCCAAATTGATCACGGGGGTCGTTTTTTCGTCATGTTTTCAGTTATCATCACTATTTAGTTTTACTTGGATTTTGAAGAGAAGGAGATTAAGATATTTTAGAAAATCGAAGTTGTCATAGTGATATTTCTGTCCGTGAGTCTTGTCAAGGGCACGGGAGCACCTGTCAAAACTTTCAACCTTTCTGCATGGCTCAAAATCTGAATGGTCTACATAAGGAAATGTTTAAATGACATGATAGGCCAGGCCATGAAATTATCATCAATCCAAACCACTGGCTGAACGAAGGCCTTTATAAGCAAGAATCTTATGAGAGAAAATTAAGCCATGAGCGGGATTCGCACCCAGCGCCTGTCGTTTACAGTAAGACCGCTCTAACCACTAAGCTATCAAGACTTCGTAGTATCGAAGTATAGGCCTATATACAATTTAAAAACCAAGGTCATCAAACACGTAAAAGAGGAATTTTAGATCAATTTTTAGTTACACTAAAAGTTACACTTTTTAAGAGTCTACCGTTGTTTAGCTTTGTTAGAAAGAGATGGATTGCCAAGCAGTTTAGATGGTAACATATAATTTTATTGCACATTAGGCCTAAGTCATATCACGGTTCTTTTCATTTTTATTGCTTTCGCCCGCTACCCAGATGTTACACAGCTTACACGGGAGTTGACAGTTTTACTTAGGCCGAATTGGCATACTGGAGAAAGGGTGCACGTTGGTGTGGATCAAACCTGAGTTGCCACTGACTAAGGGGTGATATTTCGCAAAGGGCTTTTAGTTGTTCTTCATTCTATATAAGACAAGACCTAAATATACCGTAAACCATTTAAAAGAAATTTGCAAGTGGTGATGTAACAATATTCTTTGTTAGCTTCACAACTCAAAGGAAAAACAAGAACAAGTGTGAGACAACTTTAATTTTGATGTGTCCATTGAATAGAAAAGAATGGACGAATGCGTCCAGTGAGATTTAAAAGATCAACAGGAGGAAATGTGATAAAAATATTGAAAAGAAAATATATTGAAAGAATGTTACGACTGAAATTTATTACCTTAAAAAATGTCTCAAAATTAGAATGTTCGAAATCATCTCAATGCATGGAGGGTGTGTTTCTAAGCAGTTTTTTTTTTTTTTCATTCGGTACTCTAACTGATGGAGGTGCTCAGGTTAGATAGTGTCAACAGTCACCACCAGTTGGTTCTGATAGTGTCGTGTACTTTCAAGAATGTGACAAGTTCCACAAATAAGTACCATCGAATCCGACTTTACGAAGTCCTGCGTGCAGACCTGAACATACACGATGAGCTGCAGGATATTCTAACTCATCTCTTTAACTCTTTTGCGTTGATGAACACCTTTAAGAAAGGCAGAGGCTTATTCTGTAGATCGTGATATGGGTTGACTCGATCTAACATGAACATGATTTCATTTCCTTTTCTTTGGACATCGCCTTTGCTTCTAGCTGTAAAATTACATTATTTACATGAATTGTTGCATTACATACCCATCTTCGAATAGATATGCATCAGTTTAAATATAAAACCATCTAAATTCAGCCTATTTATTAATCATGATGCTGGCTCGCTATCTTGAACATTGGCTCTTATCAAAACTATGGGGGAAAATATTGACACTATAGCACTATAAAGGGTAATAATTTGTATATTGTTACAATGGCTGTTGAAAGATTTCTTTCTTACTAGCTAAGTTGATGATGAATTAACTTTTTCATCACTTTTTACCAAAGTTTCGGAAGATTTTTCACGTAGCCTTGTCTTTCCAAGAGAAAATTGTTGAAACGGTAATCTTTGCAGAAACTGCGATTGTACTGCAAATGAGCCGCTCAAATAGGTGAAGAAGTGAAATTATTTCGTGTGTGAGCCATCCTCTGAGAGCAAACTTCTCTGAACTCCTGTATTTAGACGCCTCCGTCCGCAGAGGGCGGAAATGCTCAGCGCCCCTGTAATCACACACTCCTGAATACGCCTCTTTCCTGATGTTTCAGTGTAATTTTAAAGTATCAGTCTCTGGATGACACTGATCTACCTAACAGTAAATATCGAATGTCGTCTCATTCAAATTACTGCAAGGGTGGACGGTCTTTTTTAATCAAGGGACCACACCGGCACTTTCGAACTTCGAGGAGGGCCTCGAAGGATTAAAGCCCGCCTTCTATGTCTTCTTTACGCTATCTGAACAATGAAAACATATGTCTATAACTGGAAACGGATATAACGAGTGAAACAAATGTATGAAGTAGATGTATTTATTCTGATTGAGAGGGTATAATGAGGCGAATGCCGAAAATGTGAAAAATCAGTAATATCGGCATATGCACTTCTTTAACTTTTATACTCTATTAAAATTTCATTTTTTTTTTCAAAAGGAGTATGCGGAGCACCATGGTGCCTCTCCGTGCGTATAACTCAGTCACACGTTCGCCACGTACCTCAGGTGCTGTATGGTGTGCATGTTTACAACATTACATACGGTGAATCTCCCATTCACCACTGGTCTCTAATTACATGTACAAAAACAAAAGCATGATAGCTGATCAACATCTGTAGGCCTAAAGCATTCACGTCAGTTACTTACCTTGGAGTCTTCCCAAATAACACAAATTTCGTAATCTCTCAGAATATCATTTCGGGCATTTATGTGATCCACGGCTAACTCAACAGCAGGAATCATTCCAGTTGCGTCCCAGTTCGCCCCGGATGAATAAAATCCAGCGATGTTAAGACGTGTCTTATTTGTAGATGTCCTGTTGTTACTGCCTTCACTACATATCGTAAACGCGCTTGCTCTTGCAGCTACAAGAAAGAACAATATCATTACAGTAACTAGAGGCGCAGATGCCTTTAACATCATCATTGTTAATTAGTGTAAATATGTTGTCACACAAAAATGAGTAGCACTATTGTGATTCACGGGTATTGCTTTCGCTTCAAACTCAAACTTTTGGAAGTAAGGTAAGCACACGCACATAAATAGCTATCTGTAAGCTGGTAGGTAATAGGCCATAAGGACAATTTTACACGCTTCAAGGGTTCACGATATGAGGTAAAATTCCATTCCATTCAGTTGTTCAGATATTGTTCAGTGCACCTCAGACCGTAGCTCCTGTTTTTTGTTTGCTTACTGTTTTTTTTTTCCACGTTCCACTGATATATTGAATATTACAAAGGCAATGCATCTCTATATTTAGTCTATATCGTAATATAACCTACACTGCTATAATAATAATTATTTGTTTGGTTTTCCATTGTCATCTCTGTGTCCTTTGTACTAATTCGAGTTTAGTTTTACTTCACTTGTATGACATTCATGCAAGGACAAAGGTGGAAAGAAAAGGGATTGCAGTATGGAAGGTTCTAATGCGCGCAATTTTCATGGTTAAGATTCATTCTTTACCCCGAAAGTGGTAATTTTCCACTTTTTTATTATTTAATAGCCTATGATTAGAGTACTGAATATTTCGTCTGGGCCACAATGAGTATTTCTTGTTGTTTATTACAATCAAATCCCCCTGCTTTGCCAGTGTTTAAGTCCTAATCGATCACTAGGATTATTTTTTTTTGTTCTTACACATAGAAATACAAACGCTTCAACTTGAATCGTTACCTGGATACCTGTATGAAATGAAAATGTTGGATAGAATTTTTCTTTTCATTTTTTTTCCCTTTGACAATCGACATCTTGACATTTTATTTAAAGTTTACATTTAGAGTTTTCCACATTGTTCCCTAACCGATTATCAAACCAAAGTTCCCTCATAGCCAATGTAAGTTTGTAATATCTTGGCAAAATTCTGCCATTGTAGATAAGATGTTGCCGGTCATAAGGGAAACCAAGGATATACAGAGGATACTATGATGAAGTATGAAAAGGGCTAAGTTGAAAAAAAAAAATTATCCACTTATTTGTCCTAAGTTCATTATTCATCGAAGGAGCCCAGTAGGACTAGACTTTCTGACACAGCAACGAGCATTATTGGACAAAGTTTCTTCTTTCCCTTCATTGACGTCAGGATTTACCTGTATCAAAATAGCATGGTCTGTCTGGAAGCGATGGAAATTTCTATTTCATAGTAATGCTTTGCATGACGTGAAATTTAGATATACTTTTTTGTCAGACATACCATATCAGCTACTGAAGCATTTTTTTTTTATTTTTCATAAAAATGTTGAATAGGAGGAGAGAAATATTTCTATGATATTTTGAAAGTTGTGACATTTGTTTGGTCAAGATTTTAAGGTTTGATAACCTTAATTTTTAAAAGTGTCAAACCTCAAGGGCAACTACGCATTATAATTTAAAGAACTTGTTTTGCAATTTACCGCAAACTTCCTTGACCAGAGCAGTCTTTCTCGAAAGAGCAGTACTCTTGATGCCTATAGGTTACATTAAAGGGAAATAAGGCGTTTGTTTCACAGAAAACAACCATATTTTTAAAACCAATGTTTGTGGACATAGAATGATAGAGTATTCAAAATAAGGAAGGACAGTAGCCTTCTTTTTAAGAACTAAGTTTCTCAAAGACAGAAATTCAGTTGTTTGTTTCTCAACAAGAATTTGTTCACCCAAACTTTTCAAAATTCAAATGATGCATCTTCCGTTTCTCATCTCATACATATTGTTTTGAGGAAAAGAAGTTTTTGTAGATGTTTTTTGGTGAGACTGAATGGTTCAACAATGTTTAAAGCTGTTTTCTTTGTATACCATGTTGGTATACTCTAAACGCCCTATTTCCCATTAAACCCGACGCATGGCCGATTTGTTCGATTTCTAGGCATCGGCCGGCGCTTGCAGATCGGAGAAAAATCGTCCGATAGAGCTTACACGGTCACATTGAAAAGTGCACCGGTAAAGACCCGTCAAATATCAAATTTCATGAACGGTCCTAGGCGGGTCTCTGTACATGTCCGACGATCGACCGGCTCCCATCTGATTCGTCATGACGCCGACCGATTCTCGAAGACCAGACGGTGTCCAGACATGCATTGGTAAGACGCCCGACGATTATCGGGAGAACAATGACCTGAACCCGGTGGCATGGGTCAGTTTTTGCATGCGAGAAATCATCACATTTATGAACTCTTTGCAACTTTATTCGCTTCCCGAAGAACTCCGTGAGGAGAAAAAGCGAGATGAAAATGGCGCCCATTCCTCTAAAAGCCCTGGGAAATACGCTGAATATTGGCTACTTCTTGCATCGAGTACTTCGTAAAAGGGATTGTTTCTGTTTGGTGACAGCAGAAGAGAGGCAGGCGCAAAGAAAGATACTGGGCCCAGAAGGTGGCAGGTGCGTACCTGTATGATGAGGCGACCCTTGAAAAGGGTTCGGGACCAGACATAACCGAAAAGGAAAGAGACTGCAAACTCCAGACAAGTCCAACAGTGATGATGAGGGTGTTCGACCTCGGCAACGGCGAGCAAGTCCGCAATAGACTCGCATTGCATTGGGTATGTTGTACACATCAAATGTATACTTTTAGTATGATGGGACAGTTGCTGGCAATGACTATTCTATTGTTAGGTTTATTTAAACGTGTAAATTGCACTAATCTATTTCATGGAGTAATTATCAGAAACCTATGTCATATCTCCCTGACAAAAAGGAAGTAAAATATAGTCTTCCCTAAGTAAAACAAAGATTTTATTAGTAAAGTCCAAAATGAAGTTATAAACAAGTTTAAATTATATTTTGTAAAGTATTAAACCCAGTCGGGGCTCATTTGTGACTGGGGTCTGAGTTATTGCGTGAAAAAGATATTGGTGTGGAGTTTGAAATGCCTGTTAGTGTAAAAATATGATCTTTCATTTTGAGCGCATCTTTATTTTGACATAGTGCATTATAAACAGTGGCGGCGCTACGGGGGGGGGGGGGGACATGAGGGAGCATTTACCCCTCCAGATTGTTTCCTTGCCTCCCCAGTTGCCCCCCCCCCCCAGTTGCTCTCACCCTTCCCAATCAGATCTTGTACTATCCAAAATTAATTTAATCACAAAACTATGAATTGGCATTGGACTGAATAAGAACAGCTTCCGGGGAACCATGATTGATAAATGCCTAATTTATGTTACACAGGCTGCAAGTTTTCATATCATGCCCGTAGCTACTTCAACAGTAGGCCTGCCTGGTCAGACCAATTTTCTCTGGAATGTTTACCGTCCAGAATAAGGGAAGGGCGGGTAGGTGGTTGTTTTCCTAAATATAGGAATGTCGTTGGCCGCATCATAATAAATGTGTTAATTGTAGGCCTCACTTTTTATTACTGTTGGTAAGTACTGCACATTTTTTTAGAATAAAGTGACTGGAATGGAAGTGTATGTAGCCTATGTGTGTGTGTGTGTTTGTTCGTGTGTGTACTCGGTGGCACCGCGTAAATGTGAAATGGTACTCCCAAAGAAAAAAGTTGGGAATCTTGGAGTGCGGTCAACCGAAAAAATAAATAATATAAAAATAAATAATATACCTCTCTTGGGACTTAATTTTCCACCCAGAGATATGCTAAACCCTCAGAGCTTCTTGGGGCTTCTCCCCCTGCTCCCCCACCGGGACTTTGCTCCTGGACCCCACCAGGTGCCCTAAGGAGGGCCTTTGGACCCCATCCGCACGGCCTCGCGGTTCGCTCTCGGTTTCGCGCTGCGCGTGAAAATCTTTGCCCTACAACATTTTCCTTTGCCCTCAGTTTGCCCCCCCCCCCCCCAAGTCTGCCACTGATTATAAAACACATATAAGCCTCATTGCTATTTGATTGTCGTACTTCGTCAGTATCCTGCCCTTTGAGAGAATCCATTGAAGCCTATAGTCATTGTTAAAATACATTTTTGACTGTCGAATCATAGCGTTTCGTTGAAAAACAAAATCTATTGTCATGCACGCAGCATCAGCATTTGCCTACTTGACTATTATTTACAATGTCCCGTACTACATAGAGATGTAAAGAGCAGTATTATAGTCAATTTGTACCTGACTACGGGACCATGAAATTCGTGCTTTTGAAAACAAGTGCAATTTTCTGCATTAAGTTGTTCAACCGTTAAGTACCTGTATTAAGTTCTTTAACATGTCAGATGTGGGCTACTCATCAACAACCGTTGAACTGTTTATCATTATACAATTAACTGTAAGTATAAATGATTGCAAACTTAATAAACCGGGCAAAACAAAGTACATGCCTTAGGGTGAAATAGAAAGAAAACAGGAAGCAGAAGGAGTTTCACGTTTTAATTTGGATCCTATTAAAAGGAAAAGTATGAATGAATAATTGCGATATCTAAAAAGTACCAGAGAAAGGAGAACTAAGAAAAGATGAATTAACAATAGAAGACAATATAAAGACGAACAACGTTAAGATGGGACTACTTTTTAAGATGTATGGCATGCTTTCGACAGAGGTAATGCTTTATCTCTATTTTGAATACATTTATGATTAGGATCTTTCTTATGCGATCACTTAAGGTTCCGTACCACCATTAATCACTCCCATTGACTACCCCCACTAAAAAAGTGACTTTGGAAATTTCTCGTGCATGCAAAATACAGCATATGAAAGATTCCCTACCTGCAATGTGAATTGGTAAGGGCCTGGTCTCAGTGACGTAACATTTAAAAGTATGTCTACCATTCAGGAGAAGGAATGGAAGTTTTGTAATGTGTTCCCGCCACCTTGACAAGGCTCTCTCACCCACAGATCGCTATACAACACTTTCGATTTTCTATAAACGATTCTATAAACTTTTCCCATCATCTGTACTTCAGTGATTTTCATCATCCAATTAAAAAAGAGTCAGTAGCTGAATCATATAGAAAAGGCGATCCATGTGGCGCAATGTAGATAATTTCCCCCAAGGATAACAACATACATGTACTTAATTTAAGAATGGTTCGTGACTTCAAACAGTTGCAAAAGTGTAATGCAGCCCCGTAGTTTGTATAGATCTGTGAATGATCAAAGGAAGTCCTAGTACGCATGAGACTGTTTTTAAGTCTGTTGGAGTCTGGAAATTTCAATTTGTTTGAAAGAAAGTGGCAAAATGTACTCGTATGTGTATACTAAAAGATTCCAAGCTGACAGCTGCAGGCTGTATGATGTCCAAAGTGAGAAGCTTTGTTGAAGGGACAGGGGTGAGAAACGTTGCTTGAAAGGTACGGAACGCCAAAAGGGCAATGAATTTTGTTGTCTCATCGTAGTTTGTCTCAACTTATTTCGTTGTCTCATTTGATTTTGTCTCCTTTTTGGTTTGTCTCATGCAATTGTGTCGTCTCACTTAATTTTGACTCCTTGTAGATTGTCTGATGTACGTTTGCTTCAGTTAAGGTTGTCTCATTAAAGTTTGCCTCATAGTAGGTCGTCTCGTTTTAGTTTGCTTCATTAAAGTTCGTCTCCCAACAGTTCGTCTCACAACAGTTTGCCTCACTGCAGTCCGTCTCACTGCAGTTCGTCTCACTGCAGTTCGTCTCACTGCAGTTCGTCTCACTGCAGTCCGTCTCACAGCAGTTCGTCTCACAGCAGTTCGTCTCACTGCAGTCCGTCTCACAGCAGTTCGTCTCACAGCAGTTCGTCTCACTGCAGTTCGTCTCACTGCAGTCCGCCTCAGCCGAGTTTGCCTCGTGTTAGTTTGCCTGAGCGAAGTTCGTCTCACGCCAGTTTGTCTCAAATCGGAGGCGCTATTCGTCAATTAAAACTAAATCTAAGATAACTGATGACAAAATAAACACGTGGCGCGAATCTTCAAGTTGACATTTTCGGTTTGAAGTATAGTTAGTACGTGTACGTGTATACACTGCACTCGACTAGACTTGGTTGTGACAGTATGTACGTAAGCCGGCCTAGTACTTTAACGTAAGATCTGGTGCAAAATGACGGAAGAAAGTCAATTAGCTCGGCTTGTCAGTCTCGGGTATACTAACACGATTATAGCTGAGGTGATGGGAGTGTCACGTCAGAACAGTGACGAACAAAAAAAAAAGTTCTTGATCAAGGCAAAATAGGATATGAGGCTACACACCTCCATGGCTTTTTCTTGGATATACTGTGTGACATTATATGATTTTGGTCTCTGTAATGATGGGGCAGAATTTTTGTGTGGAGAACCCTACCTATGTATGGGAATTCCCGGGTTGTGGATTCTTTCACCACTTACACATGCGGAGATTGTTTATAGGCTACATTCTATTTTGTGTTCTGCATGCTTTTCAATTAATCTTGGTAAAGTTCCTTATACTTTCCTGCCGTGACTTTCTGTGCAGAAATAAGACAACAAACTGATAAGAGAAGCAGAAGAAGGAATTTAAGTTTAAAGGGAAATAGGGAGTTTGTTCAGAGTAAACATCCATATTTTTGAAACCAATGTTTGTGGATGTAGAATGATAGATTATTCAAAATATGGAAGGACAGAAGCGTCCTTTTCAAGAAGTAAGCGCTCCTCACAGATAGAAATTCAGTTATTTGTTGCTCAACACTAATTTGTTCACCCAAACTTTTAAAATTCAAATGATGCATCTTCCATTACTCATCATACTTGAGTAATGTTTTGAGGAGATGAAGCTTTGGTATCTATAGATGTTTATCGATTAGACTGAATGGTTTAATAACAATTACTGCTATTTTCTTTGTATGTCGTGTTTGGGTATTCTAAACGCCCCATTTCCCTTTAAGCAAAGAAAAGAATATATGGACCGGCTTAGGTGAGTGTTGACTAGGCAAGCAATTGTGGTACAGTTTAATAGCTGAGAGCACAGAAGATTAGGTTTCACGCCATTTTACCCCTGTGGGGAGGACTTGGAGGCCAGAGATGATGTTTATTGCCTATAATTGCCCATAATTGTCCATGAACTGGAAAGATGTTATCATAGTGAAGGTTGGTTGGAGTGGAAAACAAATCTTGTCCCATGACTACTAGGGACAGAATCACACTATGGGCAGAAGGCAAGTACAGGACCAAATAAAGTACATGCCTAAAACAACAATTCGATCAACATAATTCTCCAGCAGATTAATCATATATGTCATAATATTTTCATGGCTATTTGTAAAAAATATCTTCATATTATGACTCTCAAACAGTGCGCCATATCTTTCATAAATGTGGAATGCCACAGTACGTCCAACAAGTCACACTATAACTTGTGCTATGCGTCACACAAATCAATTGATGACCATCACATAAGGGTTCATGTCAATGAAGGACACTATAGTGTATACTAATTCTATGCTCAATTGCTATTATAACAAGTGCAGAGGGAAGTCTAATTGGAAAAAAAATGAGATAGTGTGGCCCGGGAATTGAAAATGGTTATTCTTCGTGGTCCCAAAATGTCACATAAGTCATGAGCATGCTTTTTGTCCCATAAAAAGAAATGCAGTACCGTACAGCAATAATTTTTCCTTCGCTAATGGTACTGTAAAATTAAGTGAATATTTCTGTGCATATTAAAATTAAGAGAACTCAAGAATGTTGTGCGGTTTTTGAATGTCATGAGAAAATTCCTTCTGAAATTCATACAAATGTCCCATAAGTCACAGTAACATTTACCATTCATAACAGAATTTTGATGAAAGTTATCCCACATCTCCTCTGAAAATTCTTTCCAAGCGGGAATCCATTTTCAAAGCTTACTTTTGTCATAAATGTAGGATATAGCAATAAAGTTAATGAATCATGCACTATACAGCAGCTTGAAAGTTGCTACGTCTGATGTGACCTTTGTTACTTTACTTTCATTTTAATGACAGCAGAGAATGTCCATTACAATAACCAAGGTGAAAGTCAGTATGTAAGTACTTAAGAGTCGAAGTGTAGCCACAAGAAAAGAAATTCTGACACTGTGCAACATTCCATGCCATCTATTTTGTATTATCTTCAAACTTTGAAAAGTCATATCGCAAAACCAGCGATAGCTAAACACAATTCCAATGGATGTTCATTCAGGATTTCACATTCTGAACGAAGTACAACTTTTAATGAGCCGAACTGTTGGGAGACGGACTGCATTGAGACGAACTGCTGTGAGACGAACTGCTGTGAGACGGACTGCTGTGAGACGGACTGCTTTGAGACGAACTGCCGTGAGGCAAACTGCCGTGAGACGAACTGCTGTGAGGCAAACTGCAGTGAGGCAAACTGCAGTGAGACGGACTGCAGTGAGACGGACTGCAGTGAGGCAAACTGCTGTGAGACGAACTGTTGGGAGACGAACTTTAATGAAGCAAACTAAAACGAGACGACCTAATATGAGGCCATCTTTAATGAGACAACCTTAAATGAAGCAAACGTACATCAGACAATCTACAAGGAGACAAAATTAAGTGAAACGACACAATTGAATGAGACAAACCAAAAAGGAGACAAAATCAAATGAGACAACGAAATAAGTTGAGAGAAACTACGATGAGACAACGAAATTCATTGCCCTTTTGGCGTTCCATAGAAAGGCACATTACTGATAAATCTAAGGACCTCGTCTCTGCAGAATGTGCCGCTGATGAAGAATGACTACTCTCAGGGATTTCCCTGTAACAATATACTATAGTTCAGATGGCGAACGATGTGAGGATTGTTTGAGATTGAAATTAGTTAGACTAATGTTGCTGGGTAAAAAATTTTGTATTCAATGTGTTCTCAACTTGTTTTTTTTTTCTGTAAATGTCTAAGCTGTTCTTCTGTTTTGTTTTTTTTTCCGTAACCTTACAAGCAGGTGTTAGTGTGTATCGCTTTTTACGTGCACAATGTAAAGCCTACGGACAATCACAGATTACCCTCCAAGGTCTCCATATTTATGAATCTTTTCTCTTTCATGTTTCGTGATTGGTTCAAGAAAAGCATGAATATATCTATGTGAAGGGAAGATAGTAGCCTATAGTTAAACAATTATAAAGTTACTTCGGAGTAGTATCCACAGGGGAATCTATATATCGTTAAAGGGGGGGGGGGAGGGGTACTCAGTAGACTAATAAGAGAACTTAGCGAGTACGCGGCATGCAGATGAGGTTTGTTTAAATATACTTTGATTTGTGCACCTTTACGTATTAGTTAGTAAAAACAGAAACCTTTGAATTCCCATGACTTTAGCCGGTATTAGCAATAACGTGCACAGGGCCAGAGTATCCCATTCCCCCGACCAGCGCATGGGTGAAGTATTCCTCCTCCTTGGAAATATTTCATCATCATTTAATCGTAAAATGTTGCAAGCTTAATTTACCCAATAATTTACCTGAGCTGGTTGGAAGACATTCGTCTTCTTCACACCTAACAGAACAAACAAGCATATGCACAGTATACCGTACACGGAAACCTGTAGTTGTAGGTGCAAGCTCTGATTGTCACGTCAAATTAAAGCTGGAATATGAGTTGTACTGGCAATCGCCTGGTCACCTACCTTTGTTCTTCATCAGTGTTTCAGTGAAGAAAAAGTAGGAGAAAACATCACTTGCCACAAAAAGAGAACTATGCTCTCATCTTTCAGATATTTGGATGTGAAAAGTTGCCTTTCCATTTTTGTTGGCCCTACAAAACTCAGACTCTCCAAGAAGGCATAACAGTCAATCACCGTTACTTGAACTCAAACAGACCAATGGGAATGGATATGAATTTTCATGTATGCAAAACTGGTTTAAACAATGTTTTGTTGTAGAGTCTATGACGTATTCTGAGGAATTTGACTTCCACTGACAATTTTTTTCAAATCATATTCCAGCTATAATCCACGCAAGCAGTATAAGACTACCGTCACATTGATATATACAATGAGTTACAAAGTTACAAACAACACAGTTGTCACGAGAACGTAATGTGTTCCCACTTGGTTAATACAGTAATAAAAGCAATCATCTAGTCATATCCATATGTTGATCAGTATTATTTCACTCCACGCATAAATCCTTATCAGTAGGCTACACAAACCAGACCAGTGAATATAATTTGTTTGAAATCACTGTATAAAATACATAAACATATCTTCCCCTCTCCAAAAGTTTGAAAAAAAATTCATTAAACCATGATTAATTTAAATTAAAACAATTTATTGATTGCTGATAATTTAACACTTGTGTCATGGTACTCTTTTCTTTTTTACGAGCGAATAGCGAAGTATAGCAGTCGTGTTTCAGCCTCTTGACAGTCTTTCCTTTGTATGACTGAAAATTCTTTCAATTTAACCAAATGAAATTACTTAAAACGAAACTTTTAAATGTGAATAAGAAATATTGTATGCTTTTTAGAACAGTTTGTAGACTATTACGTTGTAAACACTAACATTTTTAAGGGATTGCACAACAAAACGACTGTAAAACATGAATAACAGCCCTTTCCACCGTTTTGCTAATGGCTGTTCCGTATGAAAATCTCAACTCAGTCTTCACTGTCGGTATTCTGAAATGTTTGAAACAGATTGTAGCGGACTTTGGATTCTACTTTTTTCTGATAGAGGAATGTAGTATTAAAATTCACTTGTTAATATTTCAACCCAGGAGGTTAATACTGCTTGATAAGAAACTGTTTTGTTTTATATCGCAATAAAAAGAAAGACAACAGGTGGTAACGCGTCGAGCTGTTCTGTCAAACTTTGCATATTTATCTTGATAATGTGCTCGTGTGTGTGCCGTACTACTATACTGCCGTACGTGTTGCATACATGCGCGTGGACCACTACACTGTACGTGTCCACCTGACTGTCAGTTCAGCTAGGCAGGGTAGAAAAGATTGGCAAATGTGTGTTATCGTGACTGACCGTGTTGTCTTTTTCTTCAAAATTGTCATTGACACTAGGCCTAGAGATAATGGTGTAATAAGCGTACGGTAACTGTCTTTTCAAATGTTCGTATGTATCGTGCCATGATCGAGTAGAAGTTTACGGGAACTTAGCCCAATGTGTCATAAGTTGTAACTGCTAGGCTAGGCTAACTCGACTCGAGTCTAAGTTAGCGAACGAACTCGTCGTGCTCCTAGTCGTAGTCGTAGACTGAATTCCGCGATTAGCCTTGTACGCGTTTCAGTCGTAAGTTGGTTGGATATTGGTGCTCCTTTTACGTCCATAGACTACTAATACCACGGTTATCATAAGCAGTAAACCGCAGTGCATTACTTGAGTGATGCCACAGTCTGTTTAGATCTGCAATTCGGTCCATATTCGCGAGTGTGAATGCCTCGCATTCTGGTTCTCTTTAGTGCGAACATCACGGTCAATGGGGTCTCGACCAGGGGTGGGGTCCCCCTCCCCTTAGTTACACATGTCAGAGCGACGATAGTCTCAAAATCTTGACTAGCGTGGATTAAAATTTGTCATTAACTCAGTCTAGCACACTTTATATTGCTTCAGATAGTGTCTGAGTTTACTTGGTAGGTCATTAAAACATTTCACGATTAATCTGAGATACCATTTCCCATACTAACGTTTAAAACTACGATAGTAGGATAATGTGAAATACCAGTTAATTCTTCATTTTTGATTCCTTGCCGAAGGCAGAAGGAATCTATGCGATGGTGATGTCGTGTGTGTGTGTGTATGTGTGTATGTGACACTTCTTGTAAACACAATATCTCAAGAAGGGTAACCATGACTGATGTCATACTTGGTGTGTGGGTTGGTCATATTGAGTAGATGATCCATATTGTTTTTGGTGGAGGTCAAAGGTCATTTGGGGTCACCAGAGGTCAAAATGTGAAAACCTTGTAACACGATATCTCAAGAACGGTAACTGTGACTGATGTCATACTTAGTGTGTGGGTTGTTCATATTGAGTAGATGATCCCTATTGTTTTTAGTGGAGGTCAAAGGTCATTTGAGGTCGACGGAGGTCAAACTGGAAAAACCTTGTAAACACAATATCTCCAGATGGGTAACTGTGACTGATGTCATTCTTACTGTGTGGGTTGATCATATTAAGTACATGATCCTTATTGCTTTTGGTGGAGGTCAAAGGTCATTTGAGGTCACCAGAGGTCAAAATGTGAAAACCTTGTAAACACGATATCTCAAGAACGGTAACTGCGACTGATGCCATACTTGGTGTGTTTGTTGGTCATATTGAGTAGATGATCCCTATTGTTTTTGGTGGAGATAAAGGTCACTTGAGGTCACCCTGAGTCAAACTGTAAACACATTGTAAACACAGTATCTCTAGAAGGGTAAGTGTGACTGATGTCATACTTGGTGTGTGGGTTAGTCATATTGAGTAGATGACTCCTATTGTTTTTGTGGAGGTCAAAGGTCGTTTGAGGTCCCCCGAGGTGAAAATGTTCTAGCACATTATCTCCAGAAGAGTAATGTTGACTGATGTCATACTTGATGTGTGGGTTCCCCATACTGGGTAGGTGATCCCTATTGCTTTTAGTGGACGTCAAATGTCATTTGAGGTCACCAAAATAAAGGTTATTTGGGTTAAAGGCTTATTAATGTGGTGTTTCAAGACCAGTAACTGCAGTTGATCTCATACTTGTCATGTGAATAATTCATGCTTGTTATAATATAACCATGTGGCAAGGTATCACAAAGCCTTTTGGCTTTCTGGTTCACTCTAGCACCACATTTATGACTCCAAAAGACACCAAATTGCACAAGATTGTAACTAAGGTTACCTAGTAGGTGAAACATTCCTATAAAGGGGATGGGGGAACACTCCCTCCCTTCCAACCCTCTCCCAGGCAAACCGCTGTGACTTATCTCAAGATTTTTACCACTTATGAAAATAACTTTGGATGACAGTTTCTTCCCATCAGAAAAATGACTGCAATGTAGATGCAAAATATTGCATCATGCTTTGTTTAAGGTTACTTGATAGTTGAAAATTTCTCCAAAAGAAAACAAAAGGTTGTCAGCAGAAAGTAAAAGAAATGAACGAAAGTGAACTGACTTTTCCGGAAATGACGATAGCATGAATATTCCAGATAAGAGAAATCCACATTATTACCATTTTTCCCAGGAATGATTTATTGTAATTGAGTGCAGACTAAAGATCCCTATTTCAAAGCTGTGTACAAGCAGCTCAAATACACTCAGGAAGCGCCGTTTTCAGCTTTCTGGGGGTTTTGAAAAGTAAAAGTTATCTTGTATGTTTGCTGCCAACTAATGGCGGTGATCCTTCTAGATAGTCCTACGGCTTACCTAGTTCCCCCCCCCCCCCCAACATTTTTTGTTTCGTCTACTCCGGCTTCATTAAGACATTCCTTCCCCCCCCCCTCCTTTAATTCTTCACCGTAAAGGTATCCCTAGTGTCCAAAGCTATCCTGGTGGGGTCGCCACTGATTTTTTTTTTTACCATCACATCCTCTAAAGATATGGCCCTAGCTACCGTCCTGAATAGGGTGATTACGGTAAATCACGGAAAGCTTGGGGACGGGGCATATTTAGATTGTAGTTGAAATTGTGTAGTACTCCGTCGCACGCAGACTGTGTGTTTTCGCCAACAAGAGTATGCATCAATAGTTTCGTACATGTTACCAATTGCCCAACACCCGAAGGACGATTCCACAGACGTAGCCTGTGAGGCTATGTGAAGCTACCTCTAGTTTGCCGTTTACAAAGAATTGAACACTCGGTTTGCTTCCAAAACCAATCGCTTACACAGCTGTTTACGTTGATATTAATTTTGGTTGCAGTCATTTAAACTCTCAGTACGATAAACAAGACATACAAAGAAAGCTATTCATCTTAACTGTATTCGACTTAGGTTTCTACAAAATTTTCAATCCACAATCTAGATCATCTTTAGTGTATACCGACAGTCACACAGTAAATTCCTTAGATTCTTTCAATGTACATAGAACTTATTACAACAGAACTTACTATACTGACTTTACAATGCTACTTAATTTAGAACTGCTACTCATGTAACTCCAACCAATGCTAATCTGAAGATAACTAAGTCTAAACCATTGGAATCTGTTAGGATGGCTCTTGTGTGAAAGGAGGGAGCCATAGCGAGGTCGAGGCTGTTGTGTTCTAACAATCAGTCTTCCAGTAGTTCATCCTTCTCAATTTTATGTTTAAAAGTGACTTAAGGTGCTCAATGGAGATACCTTCTGCTACTTGCCAGAGCATGTATAGGATCTCCAGCCTAGTGGGAATTAATGACGGAAACATTCAGCTTAAAATCTATTCCTCCGTGAAATTACTTTGTGATCATAGAATACAGACCTGGTATCGCTTAAATGCTCTCAAAACCTCTCTCGTATAGGCTGCTCGAATTTTCTCCCACATAGGCCTACTTAAATTTACCATTACATCGGGATACACAAGATACTAACTCCATCTTCTTGCAAATGCCTGGATTGATTTTGCATAGCACACAACAGTTATATCTAAACAGATTCTGTTTGTATTGGAAGGGTTTGAATTTGTTTGAGTGTGAGTGTGTTCCTGACTTTTCTACAACTTTTACTTTCAAGCCAGTCTCTCTCTCAGGATCTTACTTATCTACTTTTTCAAACTACTATTTGGTGTATTCTCAACAAACATTGCAGTTTCAACATTATATTTCCCCTTTCGAAACTAGTCATACTTTTTAGTGGATGTGTCTTGTACCCTTTGGAATGTTGCCAAAATTTGGATTTTTAAAAAGGAATTTGTGCGTTTTGGTACGCAGTCACTGTGTTGTCATACAGAGCTTTCGCTCTGGTATATAGCCTAGTTGAAAACGTTTCATGTTAGAGCAACCACTAATCTGAAGCCTATTCACGTTACCCTGTAGATGGCGCTTTTTCTCAGTATCTGGAAGGTTGGGGAAAATGTTACGCATTACTCTAAAGAGGTCATTGGCCAAAATTAAAAGTTTTGTTTTGAGATCCATTGCAGTATTTTTGTTTTTTATCTGTTTGTTTGCCATTGGTTTGGTAAAATGTGTGTGATGAATGGCGTTATAGGTTTTTCCATTAATGGTTTTATTTTCGGGACAAATTTTCCGAAAGTCAAAATAGGCATTCTACCATCACTATTACTGTCAGGGGGCATCAATGCTAGGGTGAATGGAGTTAGCTACATCAACGAGATCTTCGAATCTTACCAGTTTGTTGTTTTCGGGTCCCTTGTATGTTGATGTTTGCACTCTTAGTATGTTTTTTAACATATATGAAGTACAACAAGCTCCTAATTCCTCTCTGCTCAAGTTTTTTCTTCAGTTCCCTATCCCACCTGATCATGAAGACTTGGGCTACATTCCCTGCCTAGGAAACCACCTATGGCTCCACCCTCTTTTTGTTTGAACAGTCGGTTATCATACGTACTGACAAATGGGGTAGTAATAATATCTGAGTAGTAGACCACGTAATGGGTAACCCATCATATGCAGAAATGGAAAGCTGTCATGATATACCAGTCACATTTAGACACCACAGTCCTCTAAACACGGTCCCATCCCAAGCAAAAAAAAAAAGCACCTCGGACCAAATGTTCGAGGTATCACCTGAAGTGGAAGTATAGCCATCCTTCACCCCAAGTTCAATTTTCAGTCAAAATTTATTCTGCCAAGGGCGGGCCTGACGAAAGCCTTGAAAAGAAGCCATTTTAAGAGAGCCTTCATTAAACATAAGAACTTCCACTTGCCAAATTTTAGGGCGCTTATAATAGACTACAGAATGGAAAATGGCAGACAAAACTTCCGCTGTTAATCCCAAATAAGACCATAGGGCCAGTTTCTTCTATATTTGATACAAAAATAGATAACCCAAGCAACACATGAAAACAAGTGGACATGTAGCCACTTATCCAGCTGAATTAGGGATCAGCCACTGTCCGACAAAAAAAAATGTACTGCGAAGGACACCACAGATTTCCTGAAATGAACCCAAATAGGGCCTCACATAAACATCAGAAATACAGTACCAAGTTTTAAAGTGTCCCCAACAGATCACAGCCTAAAGTTCGCATGGGCTGTATACCCTTTTTTGGGCTTTTTGGGCTAATGTACAGGAAATTTGTTGGACTTGGTTTTTTTTTGTGATCCTTAGATGTACTGTAAGTTTCAAATAGACGAAAATGTATCCATACACCTTTCTTCACTGAATACGTTTTGGGCCACTTTGGACCTATTGTCTGGGACAATGTACATTATAAAGTTGCTGTTATTGATATTTTTGTGATCCATGCTCTGCAAAAACAAGGATTATCCATGCACCGTTTCAGCTAAATAACTCAAACTTTTGGGCCCTTTAATGCTTCTCTCTGGACTTGTGTCACACCCATTTTTACTATTACTGAACCCTAGAGGACATTTTCTCAGCTCCCTGATTTTCTGTTTAAATTCATCAATGTGCCTTTTCAGCTGCAAAAGGCATTTGTGCCCTCCTGTTCTGGGAAACAGGGCAAATGTACATAAAACGTCCGACTCGGACCCAACCTACATAATGGGTCTAGTGATAGAGGCACATATCGTCACACGTCTAAGCAGTGACATTTCAGGTTCGTGTCAAAGATTTAAAGCATCGGAAGAGTCTGGCCAGCGGTCATTTTGTCGGCAGGACTTTCTAAATCCACCAGGCCTTACAAACCGCCCAGATGACCGAAGTTCTGCAAAACGGCACTTCGGAGGTGTCCTATAAGCTGCATGCACACATTCCTGAAATATTGATCTCATGTTTGTAATTTACAAATGAGAAAATCTATCCATAAAAATGATAATAACTCGGATTGCTTTTATCTAAGAATATTCCCACATGTTCAATCGCTTTCTTTTCTATGTCGACACGTGTTAACATATTAAACAAGTCCGGGGAGAGCAAAACTCTGTATCTTCTATTAGGGTTCTTAGATAAATTTATATCGCAACTGTGTAAAAGCGTAACTGCATAAGTAACTTACTACTTAATCTGTTAACCTATAAATTAATGGACCTTCATTTTTAACCACCTTCTCATAAACAAATACGTCAGTGAATTGGCTAAATATAGCCTAGCTATGTGATACTGTTTACTTTACTTCATATTATCCAATCTTTGTAAAGTCTGCCATTGCCATAATTTGCCATCCGAGATTGTATAAGTTACCTTTACGTCCCGTATCCTTTGAGGTTCTTAGTAATTTTGGAACTTCAGCCACGACTCTCGACGACACTGGTCGACGTTACAATATTCATTAGTTCAAACTTCTTTTTCGTCTTTGTCTACACCTGTCATGAATATTTAAGAGATGTGAGCATTTTATCTTACTCTCCTGTTGTGTTTTGCTTTACGTCGTATTGCTCTCTAAGGTTGAATCCGGTTAACTTTTGAATGTAATTACTCAGAGTGGTTGTTTTCTTTTCCTCTGTCGTGTCTCCTCTGTCATTAGTTTGCGATGTTACGTCATCAGTGGCTGTTTCGGATTGTCTTTTCCTAGAAGTCGCAGAACGGCTGAGAGTCTGCGGGGCAAAAGGAAAGGAAAGTTGAATAGAAATTTGTAACAAAAATATCTGACATAGTGAATGTTTTTTACATATCAGCTCAGGCAGCTCTTCAATTTCTTTTATATGGCAGGGAATACTAAATCAAATGTAAAGAAAATATACGATTGAGCGTTTTAGCCATTATCTGTTCATATCTAAAATCTTTAAACTAAGCTCATTTGATTTTAAATAATTTGGTCCCTTAAAATATGTCCATTTATTTGTGAATTTATTTTTTTCTTGGAGTAGCTTAGCGGAAAGAGATGGTCTATGGAGGGTTTCATACGAAGAAAGATCTTGTTTGCACGTGTGTAGTACATATGCCATGACAGAGCTTAGTCTACCGTGGTTCACAATTATCAATGTCAGTTTTATTAAAGAACTTGATGTACAAATGCATGCAAAATTAAAAAAAAGAAATGCTCAAGAAAGAAAAGAAATTAATGTTTACCTCAGGGTCTGACGTCGATTGCTTTCTACTAGCGTCTGGATATTTGTAAACGAATATTACCTGAGAAAGGAGATGACCATTTTTACTTTATTGCCCATACCGTCAATGACGTCATTTGTTCAATTGTATCCATGTTGTTAGTGGAAACTCATCAACTGAATCTAAATCAAGAAGTAATTTTCATCCATTTATTCCACAGACTCCTATTGCCCATTTCAGTTAGTCTACATTACATTGTCCTACAGATAAGACACGGTCAAACCACCGACGGATGAATACGATAAAACATGCATTGACAGTCTTTTGTTGTCTGCTATATACACAAAACAATGGTGATATTTTGTCTTTTGTCTTATCTCGTACTAACCTTGTTGGCTTGTTGTGAATCTTGTTAAGCTCTTCTCGAGCTTCGTTTTCAATAAAATGAGATTATTAATAAATCTAAGTTTTCTTTCGTTTTCGTTTTTTTTTTCATTAAATATTGTTTTGTGGGTCAACAAGGTTTTAGTATCTTTGGACCAGTTAAATGTAGGATAATAAACATCGTTTGCATTGCACAGGTCCAATGGATAATGCATTATCGGGATAACCCCCCAATCATGCAGTATCCGTTAGTTATTACTGCTCTGTTCAGTGTTGATAACCAGTTAAGTAAAGCCATTTACCGGTACTTAAACTTTTAATGCCAAATCTTTAGAGAATAATAAGGTCACTTTTATTGCTTTAAGTGTAATTTATTTTAGTTGTAAAATAAGCATCTACAGATACTGTCTGCTTTGCCTTTGAGAAATTCGTATGCATAATTTTAGGGGATATAGTCTAAGCTATGGGGCTTACGCCGGTCTAAGTTATGCAGGCCCTCGGGTCAACTGATTATCTCGGACTGAGTTGTAAAAGGAGACAGTGAAATCTTCTTACCTTTGGGAGGAAGATTACGATGAGAGTAAATGTTGCGCAGAAATTCATGACTGAGGATACCATAATGTATTGGAATGCACGCTTCTCCGGAAAAGCTACGGAAACACTTACTCCAATGACGCAGAGAACCGTAGTGTTATATACGCAGATGGCGATTAACTTGCTATCGTTGAGAACTGGTATGGTCACCTGAAATAATTAAAACAAAACATTGATTGAATTGTGCAGAATTTGTGACATGGTTCTTGTAGGATGTAACTACTTACAAACAACGTTCCCATTCGATATTAATACTTTCATTGAATTTACTTAGGTCACATATGCATAAGCCCTGGTAATCTTGGATAAAGCAAAGTAATGTAAAACTTACAGTTCTCGTCTGCCAAGCAAGAAATACCCCGAATGTAAGAATCAATCCTTTATAGACTCCCAGCAGACTAATCCAGACAGTAATGTGTTCACAGTCACACGCTAGTACATACTCCTCTGCATTCAATGTCTGTTGTAAAGTGATTAAAATAAATTATCTCATTTATATGTCAGAAGTGTGCTGTCTTTAGGTTAAATTTTACAAAATACATGATGAATCAGAAAGAGGGGAAAATTTAATAACAACAAGAGAGTCATAAACTATATATCTTACTTTCATCTCAGTTTTACAGACGATTGACAACTGTTACTAATGCAGTTCCACTTTCTCTGCATTTCAAATTTTCCTCCTCATGTCCCACAATCTTAACCCTACAACCCCTCCCCCCCCCCCCCACCGCCCCCGCTCCTCTTCCATGTACGTCAATCCATGGTCAGATGTGGGGGAACAGAATTTGCTTTGGAAGTTTAGACTGTTACAGTTGCGTTGCCAGGATTATTCAACGGGGGGGGGGGGGGGGGGGAGAGGGAACATAACGGATTGGCTAATTCGCTAATTGGAAGTTTAGACTTCCAATAGGTATGCATACCTAGGGAGGTAGAAAAAGTATGGTTCCGGATATTTTAGTTCCCTCCTAGAGTGAAAATATTTTTGTTGTTAGAAACCAACTTTCTTGGGTAATTCATCCAAATTTTGTTCATTTAGTTGTTATTATACATACGACGAGACACAGAATGGTGGACTGGAAGTTTCACAGTGCGCTCCCTTTGATAAGAGCAGCGACCATCAGTTGGCTCGTACCGTATTGTGCCACACGATTTGTTGACATCAATACGTCTATGGTAGGACATATCAGGCACTTGTCCAAGACTTTCAACTGGGTAGGTGTTGAACGCGATGTGCTTTTACGCGCACTTCTCGGGAAGACTGTCTAAGACGAGCGCCACCATTTCTTGACGAGGCGCGTGCAAGAAAATTTTTAGCTTTGCAAGCCCTGAATTAGGAATATCATGTCCGCAATTTCTCAATTAATGACAAAAATATCAGTCTTTGGAAAAATGGTAGTTGTTTGGATCGCTTTTATCTATAGAATGTTTGTTCCGATTAAATCGCGTTTGATCTCAAAAAGCCTTACAGTCGGCCCAAGCCAAAATCTGACTACCTAAGCGGAGACTACCTATAAGCGGAGAGCCACTATCAGTTGAGGTCAGCGTACAAAATTTGGGCCCAAAACACTAACTAGATAACCGGAAATGGCATTCTCGGGCCCATTTCTTCTATTTACTTTACGCCTTACCTCACCCCTTACAAATACATGTAGTTATGTTTTACGTTAAGTTATTTTTGGATCAAATTATGACTGTGCCATCACAACAACCTTCTCCCACCTCCCTTAGAGGCGCAACTGAACTAAAGGTGATTTAATACCTGTTTAATAATACCTTGACGCTATCTAAGGGGAGTACCACCATCAACTGGGGAGTAGCATACGAGAACATTTTTGACAAAAGTACGTGCCATGCATGTTTGTTTATGTCTTTGTTTTTTTCTTCGTTTAATTGCTTGTTTGCGTGCTTGTTTGTTTATGAGGACTAACGGGGGTCACATCAGCGGCGTGGCCAGGGGATTGTGGAATTTATCCCCACACTTTTCTGAAAACTTTTTTTTTCTATATTAAAAAAGCACACGCAGAGACACTGTACTACTGTGGTAAACTTATGTGACCTGAATCTGACCAGTTTTACATAGGAGGGGTTACACAGGAGGGGCAAACCCCCTGCTTACCCCTTAAGGCTACTAGGTCGAATTGAAAGGCTGTACTCAGTTTTGTGCTCAATATAATAATGCGAATTATGTTATCAGCAAGATGTGATCATAGCAATCTTGACAATTTATCAAATGATACATTACGCATATACATAAGTTATATACATATGGTGTTTGTACATCAAATTATAGTGACAGTTCTCTGACTGTATTACTTGATTTCCACACAGTAACTTAACTACAGAGGTCTTTTCAGTGACGACGCGTTGCCCGTGGAGACGCAACTATCGGTCTCACCGGATGGAAAACAAACCAACTACCCATACGCATAACGTACTGTGATGTACTTGCTTCTCGAGTTGTCTGTCTGTTTTCCATCCACATAGTGACGTAACAATAGGAGTGACGTCAGGTCACCTCTATATTATGCTGATTCAAATATTTAGAGAAAAAAAAAGACTTACAATTTGTCGATGATCCAAAGGATCAACGAATTGCCAAGTGAGCAGAATGATGACGTCGACTATCAAAAATATTCCAACCATCAAGAACAAGTTAGAATCTTTGATTCTCTGGAAAATATTAAAAAATATATAGTAATTAAGAACAAAAGAAAACTTTACACACACACACACACACATATCGAACAATCAAATCTGAGAGACAAAACAGATCAGAATAGAGCTTATATAAGGGTGGGGTTTATTGAGTTCACTTCAGTTTTTTATTTTCCCTCCCTTTGCAATCAAAACAAAGACACTGACTTGCATAAATGTACATTTGATCATAAATGAGTACAAATTATCAATACACAGTACACAAAAACTTACAGTAAGTGACAAAGTGAAATGCAAAGGTAGGTGGAACAAGAACGAAGTTTTCACGTTTGAGTAATCGATAATTATATCGATGAGTTTGCGAGGACAAAAACACATGACAATGCTTATTTTAGCATAAATAGTGAACTTTCACTTTATATAGTTATGAAAACTGTCAAGATACTTGAAGTTCTCAACCTGACCTATCATGTCTGTTTGCATATGAATTAGCTCTAATAAATGTGTCTGGTCGCAAATCTTAAAATCCATATTGAATCATGACACATGAGGATACTCTTTGGAGGGACTATTTTTTATTGGTATGTGAAGGAAAGTTGTCAGATTCAAGACAATTTAGTGAACTTCACGAAACAGCTGCATGTGACTCTTAAAGACAGTTGTTGTGAACCTGTAAATGCAATTTTATCTTGAAAACATCAAATTTGTTACACGACATATTCATGGGAGACGGGAATTGCAGAAATACTGTTTTTATTAAATGCGGAATACATATAGAATACCGGCTTAAACTGGAGTATTTAATGCGGCAATGTAACACAGCTGTGCTACATAAGTGACTGATTCAATGACAAATTAGTCCTTCCTAATATATACGTCATATTTCTTTGTATGTCCTTTAAAGTTTTGAGAAAAGTTGGACTTAGTACTTGAAAACATTTTTGTCACGAAAGGTTTTATCATATCTAACAGAGCACATTGTTAATGGAGTACAAGCTATCTTATTAACTGATCATGTTGAAGTATGTTGATGTCTTACTTTTGTTTTCGCGCCGTCTTTGGTATTAGCCACCTTGTACACTCTCCACGTTTTGCTGAAAATTGATCCGAAGCCAATGACGAAGCCGACAGATATGAGCCAAATTCTAAGCTGTGAAATATATGAATCACCCCAAGGCGAAATATACTCAACGTATGACAAGACAAGGGAATGACCGCAGTATTTATCTGCAACAGCTTTCTCAAATCAATATATGAGAATATTCACCAATGAATGACACAATTCCAAATTACTTTTGTAATTGACTCCCCTAAAAATTCCTTACAATGATTTAAAAAGACACATTTTTACCTCAATAACTCCAAATTCTAAGCTGTAACACAAATTTAAATCATTACAACGTGAAGTATTCTCACATTTGGAAAACAAAAACTGACAGTCAACTTTCTTAAAAAAAATGCACTTGTATATATCAATGATGAAAGCTATTTCAAAACATTTTGTAATATGGGTAGGCTTTCCGGACCTTTAAATTTATTAGAATTAAAAGAAGAGGACTAAATATTTTACCACAATTTCCCACTTAATATATTACAAAATAAATACTTACAAAAGTTGTATATAGAGTACATTGCAGTATACTGTTCTGAAACTTTTTCTTTCATATTTATTTACGGTATAGGTTATTTGCTTCTCACCATACAGAAACCAGTTGAAAGGTTTCTCTCTCCATGCCCATGTACAACTTCAAGACCAAGAATACATGTTGCCAGATATATCAAAATACAGCCAAGTATAATGAGGTTGTTGAGCTTCGGACTGGATGGTTTCACAAAACTTAAAGCAAAGAAATTATGCTTGTAATAAATAAGTAATGCAATAAATCTACTATGAAATTATAAATGCTCTACGATCAAATATATAGGTTGAGGTAACAATGCTTGACCTAGGGAAACAGTTTTCTGCTTATGTGTGGATGTTCATCATCCCCTACATCCATAGAACTAAATGCATATCAATGTAGGCTAATCTATACAGGATGTACAGCTCAGTTTAAGTAAAATGGAATAATGATTTATAATTCGCACATATCCACCCTACAGGGTGCTCAAGGCGCAGTATGGAAAAAATTAAAAAAAGAACTACTGGAAAGCTTCACACATAAGGTGACTTTTAAGGTGTTTCTTGAAAGTTGCAATACTGGTACATGACTTCAGTTCATAAGGTAAGGTGTTCCAAAGACGTGGAGCGGCAACCTTGAAAGACCTGTCACCCCATAGATGTTTAGACCTGTGTTCCTGGAGGTTAAATGTGTTACTTGAACGAAGATTCCGTGATGGAGAGTACAGTTGGAGTAATTCCGAAACATAAATGGAAGTAAGGAAGCTTCATTAAATGTGAATTCTTACTTGTGTTTTCGAGCCATTATATTGAAAATTAGAAAGCTGATAGCAAGTGCGATCCCCAACACAGCCACCGTGCACATAACAAAAAATGAAGTCAAAGATAAGCCGACCTCTACTGCAGGGGTGCGATCCACGGGCATTTTACCATCTGTAAAGAAAAATATTATATATTTGTATAAATAAAATTCATATAGATTACACGTAGAGAAAACTACCAAAAATTAACTCGAAATTAATGCAACAGTTATCTGACCCCATACAAATGAAGCATTCAATTACTATTTACTGGAAGAAATTTCAAAGAAAATTTTGTACACAAAGCTTTTGGATTAGCCTTCTTTGAGTGAATTGAAGCAGGAATAGATATGTATCTTTTTTTTCAAATGATATTCATGCCAAGTCCCCTAAGCTAAATGCCAGCTCCCTCCAACCTTAGCATTTCTTTGTTTTAGTGAGGTTAAACTCGTTGCAAAACCTCATCGCCTTAGGTCAGGTTTATCACCTCATGATGTGCATGATCCACATGATTGAATTGTGTCAATACATTGTATAGGTTTTCTTGAGCTGCATGACATGGGCTATAGTATGTCCATAGTATGTCCATAACCAATACATGTGTAATCGAGCACAGAATGGGTTTGTTAACCATTTTAGTACAGTCATAACGTAATGTAATTTGGGAGATGTCTATATTAACTAACAGTGTATGCCATAGAATATACACCTCTGTCATCTTGCATACATATCTACATCCGACAATTTAAATTCATTTACCAATGTACCAAGTTGTGACAGACAGTGATTAATATGAACCATATTGAAACCATTTTTCTTACCGTGCCACCTAAACTCATAGTGCCATTCCTCCTCCAATGAACCATCAGGCAAAGCCGAAAGAGTTAAGATCGGCCTCTCCTGGAAATCTGAGTGTAAATTACAAACAAAAAGCCATTAACGTACTGCAGATAAACTGTTCTTGTAAAACATTATTGAAAAGAGAAGCAATAAGCAAATGAAATATTCATAGACGAAACACACCGAAAAACGAGCAAACAGACAGACATACACAATACATCACACATAATATACATAGTCCTAGGCACGCATGAGAGCATGCGTTTTAGGTGTCCGTAAATTTTGGTTTTGCAAAGACTATTGCAATAGCGACTTGGGTACAGCGAACCTGGTCTCATCTTGCATATAAATGGCCGCTTGGATTCATCGCTGTTTGCTGGAATCCAGTCACCAGTTTCGATATCCCAGATATAACTGGTAGCTCTTCTTCCTTCAAAATTCGGAGGGGACCAGACCAACTCGTTTTGTTTTCTGTCTGTCCAAATCGCCTCATCTGATGTTGCGTCATATGTTAAACCAATGAACCTTGACAAAGAAACAAACAAGAGTGTCATGATAATGACCAATACTGTAATACAAAAGAGTAACAACTGTAGTATAGAGTAGATTCATACATACTTTTGGGAAGAATTCTCAACTACTATTGGCCCATTTCAGTCAGGTGACCGAGCATTACCTTGTGGATAAAACACGGGAGTTTAACGGTAAAATCACCCACTGATGAATGCAATAAAGACGAAGATCGACACACTTTTTTCCTAACTACCATCAAACAATGGTGGGTAATTTGCATATTACCCAAACTTGTTGACATGTTTTCAATAGAAATGCAATTACTTACAAACCCAAAGTTTCTTTCGTTTTCATCTTTTTTTTTTTATGAAAATCTCGTTTTGTATGTGTAAACAAGGTTAATCACGGACTGCGCCCTCGTACATCGCTTGCATTAACCCCCCGGTCGTGCATTATCTTACAGGTTATAGCACGGTGACGCACTGATAAACCGTTCAATATAAAATATGCAAACTACCGTTAATGCTAACGTTTCTTCCTTTGTCGAAATGTGCTAGATGAGATGGAATAGAGAGCCGAAAATCGCCATGATGTATTCGCAACAAACCTAAAAACGGGGCTATTTTAAATGAATCCGAGACGAAAAAAAGTGAAAGTCGTATTCATAACGTCACAGCTCTAAAACGGTCTGTAATGCTTTAACGGAAATGTGTCGTTTCAAATGTACCAACATGGCATACAAACAAAAAAGGTATACTCCTCTCACCAATAAAGATCTACAAACAGTGCAAATTCCTTAAAACATTATCCTCAAGAAATGTTACGAGAGATGCATTATCTGAAACTGTGGATAAATGAGTGTTTCTTGAGCAACAAATAATTGAATTTCTATCTATAAGAACTCTGTTTCTTAAAATAGGAGCTATCGTCATCTTGTGACGATAAATTATTGGTCAAAATATTAGTCAAAAGTATGATTTTTGTTCTCTGTAACAGAAACACCTTATTTCAATTACAAGTTGAATTTGCATGCACATATTTTTAACTTACTTTAATAATACATTATGTTTTACGGTGCAGCCTCATAAAGTATTCGATAGCCGTTAATTGTTGATACCCTAGGCACAGCGTTCCACTAATCTATTTAATATTTACATATAAGAACTAAAAGCATTTTAAGGACACTAAATATAACTAGAATAAGTAACTTTCAGAAGACGAATATTACTTGTAATTTTAAATCCCGTTGTTAATCAATTGGATATGGTTCGGTTTGCTACTTTGAATATATTGCGATTTTTTTTTTATCTTTATAGTTTCAAGGAACAACTCCACGAAATTTGTTTTGCCTTTGACTTAATATAAGTAGTTTCAGTTAGGAGGTCGATCGGAATTTTCCTTACCATTCTCCTTCGACTTGAGTGCCGATAAAATCAAATTCCTCCTGAGAGAGAATCGATGCTATGAACGAGTCGTTATCATTTGATAGACCTCTGCAGTGTTCTCGGCCGTCTGTCCACGTCGATGGTTCGTGAATGAACTTGTAACAATAAAATCGGAAGTGTACCCAACCTTGTCTGCAGGAACCTGGTGACGACATCCACAGGACGGAACAAGAAATAATTGTAATGTTTAGTAGCCTTACACATGCACCCACTTAGTGGTTAAAACGATTGTAAAATAGCAATGATGACCAAAAGACTATAGCCTAATTCATAGACAAATAACTATCAACACAGCATATGGCAACATTCTTTCATACTGGCGAATGAAAAGGGCTGTTTGTGGTGACTTCGATCAGTGATGGTGGAACTGGCTTCAGAGAAAAGAGGAGAACGGTGAACAGATAGATGCGTCGGTGAATAAATTAATGGATGAATAAAAGTATGGCGGAATGGACGTACAGACAGATATGACTGACTCTTGTAAAGAGCATCAAAAATAGAAATACGACGTTACCACAAAATTCCAACATTCAGTTTACAGGTTTGTAAACGGAGATCAATATTTAAGGTGACTGATCAGGTGATAGGCGAATCGAAGGGTACATGGGTGAAAATGGATCAGGGACGGACAGACAGGGGGTAAAAGGATGAATGGATAGATAGTCGGTACCTTGTAGTTGTTCGATAGTCACAGGTCCTTCCCTATCCCCTTCCGAAAAATCAACTGTCCCCTAAACAGAAGCAAAAGGAAGAAACCAATATTTTAAATAATTAATTTAAACCCCATTTTTTGCATACATGAATATTTATATCCATTGATCTGTTTGATTTCAGGTAACTTTGACTGTTATGCTTTCCAGAGTCTGAATTTTGTAGGGCCAACAAAAATGTGGGGAACAATCTCATGTACAAATATCTGGAAGATAAGTGCATTGGTAAGTATAGTTCTCTTCCAGATTTTGGGACACGTGATCTTTTCCTCTTCTTAATCAAAGTTGGCACTGAAACTTGTTCACATCGCTCTATATTAACCCCTCCACCTTTGCAGATTTCTTTACACACAACAGCGACGTACACGATTAAAACGCAAGACAGACAGAACATGTGGACAAACCACGTCCCCGTATGCTAACATTACGCTCCGGTCACACTATAGCAAATCGCGTACTGCTTGCAACTGGGTCATTTTGAAAATGTTTGCTACATCTCCGCACTGACTGCGTCGAGTTGCGTTGAGTTTGCGACTAGTTTCACGCTTTGCGGACGAGTCGCTCGTTGCTTCATGTGCTCCGGTGCGCACCGGAGCACATGAAGCAACTGCTTGCAACTAGAAATACCTTGCAACTGGTTGCAGTCTTTTCGCCGATGTGCTGCAACAATGCTGCGATCTACTGCGCTTACCGCCGAACATTCCCAACACGATCTGCGTCTAAACTAGCAACTATACGACAGACTGCAACAGTCTCATACTGTGCGGCGCCATACTGCGTCGTACGGCAAACCTTCGCCAACAATCGCAGTACGGAGAACATCTTTTACCTCCCTAAAAACTGGTCCAACGCCGCCTGCGTGAGAATGTGCTGCGAACGTACTGCGAACATGCGCAATACGACGCAGCAGCTACTGCAAACTAGTATTAGACATTGTAAGTGAGAAACTCTACAAACCTGTTTTATCAACTAATAAGTCAGGTTTCTCGAAATACTGGGCATATGGCGTCGATAAACCTGGTTCATCGGTCGAGAAACCTGGTTTATCGGTTGATAAACCTGGATTATCAACCGATAATCCAGGATTCTCGAATTATTGGGTATTTGGTTTGCCATACACGTCACGTTTTTATACACTTGTGGGTATTTCTGACTGCAAACATGCGCCGATAGTAGCAGTACATCGCAAAACGTTCACAGTAGATTGCCGAACAGTCTGCATACGTTGCATGTCTTGTCGCAGCTCAGGCTCCGACCGTGTTGCGCGCATTCGCCGTCGTTCACCGATCGACGCAACACAGCGCAGCACGTTTTGCAAATAGTTGCACGTTCTGGTTTGCAGACCATTCGCAGTACATCGCACTACAACGCAGAACAACGCAGCCAAGTTGCAGTAATGTCTGCGTCACACTCCCGCCCCGATTGTAGACGGCACTAGTTGCAAGCAGTTGCATGCCATTTGCAATTCCATGAGTTGCAGTACAGTCGCAGACACGTTGTTTCGTAGTGTGACCGGGGCATTACCAAACAAAGCTTACGCTGTACTGCTAATTCCTCTTGGAATTAATGTAAAAGTAATTAAGGTGCCCGTGATAGGTATCTATTAATTTTGACTAATTCTGTGCCTGCTTTGCTTAAATTCATGATATGTATTTCTTATTTCATATATAAGTGTACAGATACAGCCCAAAACACACTTTTTTCTCTTTTCTGCTTTCTTGTTTTATTGTTTCTCTCTTTAGTTTTGTGACTGACTCTAGTATTTAAGCCTATTAAGGTTTGTCAGAGCACTTCCTTTCTTATATAAGAAGATTAAATTTCAACATGCAATGCGTATATTGAGGAGACCCAAAACATGAAATGAAATATAGGTAAAAAGACAAAAAGACAAAAGAAGATAAAAATTTCCCAGTTCCTCACATGCCTCCCCGCCCATTCTTTTTCTTTTGCGGGAGCTGACACCGCACGTGGTAGTGTAAATTCTTGTGTAAGTTTTGTTCCATCGTGTTTCTGTTTCTGTAGTTTTTAGGCAGGGCCACCGGTTCTGACCCTACGATGTATTTATTTCGGGTATTATCTACTGCAGTAGCTCACGGTCACATTTTTCTTTGGGAAACTTTTGAAGTCCAATACAAACATACCGTAACTCCTTGAAACTGTGTTCTATTTACAGCGTTGAATATTACGGAACCAATCTCTGTGTCGTTGTACGTAAATTCTTCAAGCCGACGCCCTTGTCTTGCTAATACGTCCGCAGAACGGTTAAGAGATAGCGCCACCGCTAAAAGTGCGTCATAACCGAAGGGCTCTAGTCCAGAAAGAGATATGTCAAGACCAGATTCCTCAATTTGGCCAGTCTTCTCTATAAGTTGCTCTTGAAACTCTCTACCTAGCTGAAGGAGTAGAAGAGTGAGCAGTCGTTTGAATTGCTCACTGCGATTTTCTTTTCTATTTTAAAATGACGAATTAGGCCCTCTGGAGGCCAGGACAAATGCATCTGCTGATAAGATTACCACAAACTGTCTGAGTGAGATCTAAGTATCCTCAAGTTGACTACCGAAGGAATTGTATGCAAACGATGTTCAAGAAGTCAAACATGACAAACAAAAGCTACCATATCTAGCATATTCTATTTCAATTTGCTCATCACGGTAGGAAATAGACTAACAGCAGATTGATTTTACTCAAAATGAAAATTCTTCCCAATCTATCGGGAGTGGATAATAAAGGGGAAAGAGATATGCCTACATGCAACGCTTTGCAATAACACTTGCACCACTCTCGCAATTTGGTACAGTAATGCACAAGAATTGGCACCCCAACGAAAACCAAGAACAAGTTTCCTTTAATATCCAGTAAGGTATATGATTAATGAGAGAACTTGATCTTACAATCCCGGACGGTAGTACATTTTCAGAATCACTCGAGTTGCTAGCTTCCTCCATCGCAATGTACAGAGACTCCACAACAGCCGTTTCTATTTCCTCGCTGTTACAACCTTCTACGTGTGCATCTTGTTTCCACCATTGGTCAGAATACCATCCGGGAAGTATCCATGCATATCCTTTTCCAACCAAGCCCAATTTATAAATCTGAATCGAATATAAACAACGACAAAAAACAATTGTATTTTCTGGGGCTGTAGAGAAAAAAAGGCAAAACACACGATTTTAAACTTCTTTTACCGCAGTAGTATGCAGTGTGTCTTTACCCTTCCTCCGTTCGGTTATTTATGTAAGTTAGCTTTGTATGCAACTATATATATATATACAGATAAAATTTTGTCTGCAATTATATGCACTGAGGTGGCTAATTATTATTCAATTGGAAACGAGACGATAGCACTGACCACCCTTACCTCGCAAAACAGTTGCAGGGCGGTGTCTTCATAAGCGAGAGCCACGAATATCCTCACATCATTTTCCTTAGGATAAAAGAGACACGGTGTGATTTTATCTGAAACCATTCATTAGAAAATGTACGTTATATCAGGAGAGAGTAAACGGAGTAAACATTTATTTCGCACCTGAACTATATTCAGGTTTTTTTTTTTTTAAAGTTTGAATACACTATCATTCTGTGTTAACAAATATTGGTCTTAAAAATATGATTTTTCCTGTAAAACAAACGCCTTATTTCTCTTTAAGTGAGAGGATTGGCAGTGTTAATCTTAAGTTTCTACGTTTCAGTGTTTTAGTTGAAAACCCTCGACGGGTTTATATTTTGAATGTATGCAATCAGTAAGTAAATTCATTTCTCGCAACTGATCAGGTTAGCCGTAAGCACTGCATGCTGACTTGGGTTTTTTTTTTTTCTGGACGTGTAAATGGTTGGATTATTTTGGGTAACATGTACTCAGTGGATAAGTCACATTGACTCACAATTACAGTTTCTGTTTTCCTTTCTTAATTGGGAATGAGAAAAAGAGCAGTTCCATTTAACATGTACGAATAAATCGTCGGTAACTTGGCACAACTTAAGTCTGCTCACATGTAGACAGCTCAACGGAGACGTTTGTTGAAACAATGTTCACAAGAACAACATGTTGTTATTCAAGTTAATTCATTACTTGATCTTTTAAAATTCATTTTAAGAATAAAATGATAAACATTTAAAAAAAATGCTACATCTATTTGTAGTTTGCAGAAATTGTCCATCAATTCTGAAACTAGGATTGAAAAAGTTGACATCTTTGGTAAATTCGAGTAAAGGCAATAAACGTGGTTTAAATTACTGCAAATTGTTCGAAAAAAAATTGGCGATTGCCAGTTTGTCCAATCCCTAACTTACAGATAATTATGTTTTGCCAGTATTCGAATTTTGCACGATATCCATGTTCTCTATGTTTGCGAAGGAGTGTTAATCGAGGTAGTTGTAAATTTACATCTGTGCCACTTCCTAAATTGTATAACTTCCCTGAACTGAGAATCTGCCTAGGGTGACGTAAAAGCCGCTCTAGTATTAGTCTTGTGTTAAAACGATGGTAATATTTTCTTCTTCCTTTACACATCCCATACAGTTCTACTAACTCATTCATACAGCACGCGGCTCACTACGCTATAAGAGTCGATCACTGCCCAACCATCGAACGAAAGCAACTCTAGGATAACAGCTCAGAACAGAAGGGGCCATACAAGAGAATAGCGGTAATAACAGGCGTTGTTGGAATGTGGGCAGGAAAAGGGGAAAGATTCACTAAGTCTTGACCAAGACTAGTATCTGTTTACCTTCATGTGTTGTAACTGGCTTTCGCTCGGTATCTCATTGATTACTCCGGAGGCCGCCACTGATATGTTCTCCCGTGATAACACTTCAAATAAATGGTTGTTAGTCTATTATGAAAGAGAGAAAAAAGAATTAAATGATTTCAAAAACAGTTAACTTTCCTAAATTCCGATATGATGTTTTACTTTATGCTGAGAAGATTTTAAACAAACGCCCAGAACCATGTCATTTAATTTTTTTTTCTCAAAACTGGTATACATACAAACAATCATACGGTGCATACAGCACAACAGAAAATCTCATTTAACCACCTTTTATCTGTTATAAGTTTCTTAGTACCTTTTGTTTGAAGTTATGCCATGTACATTGCTACACTATATATGAAGTGCGTTGTGAGGAGCTATACTTTTCAGACATAAACACTGATTCATATTTTAATGAGATCAAGAGGCATTTTCGTTATGATTATTCTAAAAGCAAAACTTCTCAATGTTTTGAAATATGTACTTCATACCAGAATAAACAATTCGTGATTTTCAGAGAAGGCTCCGATTCTAGACCATTTCAAACGTTGCAGCAGCCAGAGACGAGCTGGGTTGATACTAGTCTCCGGTAAATAAGTACGAAAGAAGTATGGAAATTTCGCTTTGTTTGATAAGAGTGGCGAGCCGGCAGAATATGACATCTGAAAACGAAAAAAAAAATGTTTTGTTAAAATAATCTAGTCTACAAGGTGGCTCTTTTTGGAAAAGATCAAAGTATGTGATATCTAGTCAGCATGTGACCCTTGGCGAATTAGCGTTTCTCTCTTCCATGAGCTTATATACGTACGAGCACCTGCGGGTGATGCAAAATTGCCACTAGTTTTATGTCGCATAAATAATCCTGACATGCACTTGTATGTAGGGACAGAACTGATTCGTTTTATCTTTGCCAACTACCTGACTCATTAACAAAATTTAGTGGTAAAAAACGGACATCAGTGGATAGAAGAGAACATTTTCCTTCTGTTTTGATAAAAACGTCTCGATTTAATAATAGATGGTTTTAAGTAGGAGGTGTTGGAAACAAACCTGTAGACCTTTCATGAGAAGGGTGAAATATTTCGTACTTTTACACATCCTTGCTCTCGCCGAGGTGGTTATCAACAGTGTTTTTTTTTTTTTTTTTTTTGCAAATAGTTTTTATGATTGTAATCTTTTGATAGTTTCTAAATTTAAAATATTTTGGTTGAAAAATCACCTTTTTAGTTCATTAAGCATTCAAAACCATATGACGTCACGAAACGTCATGCGTAAAATGTAAGAGAAGGAAGCTCATTTTAGATGGTTGGGAAAGACTGCAAGTGCTGCGTCTCTGCCATTTATTCGATCAACACGCGCCTAATGTAATAATATGTACTGTTTATTTCTTTGCCTTAATTAATTCGCCCTTGTATGTCGTAAGGTGACGTCAGTGCAGGGGAGGTCTATTAAAGAACCATACAAATCTACATTAATGAATGTGGGTTGTTTTCTGTGTCTTGCTTTGCGCGCGTTTGTACAAGAACAATAGTTTGCATACGATTTAGGTGTATCTAGTGCAAAACAGCTGGTATACATGACTGAAACAATTATTCATGCATGTAACTACCCGACTTTGTCTACCGTGATTGTATTTGTAAAGACCTGAATACTTCTTATGTTACAGCTGACAAACCAAAACAACTGCAGTCGATATTGTGTGAGCAATTTTCAAATTCAGTTTTACCCTGAGAGCAGGGTTTATATTCTACTCTATGGTGCTAGTCGACTAATATTTTCCATGTAAATAAAAAACCTTCTTTGTCATTGAAAAATTCCACATAAAAATGAGGTTAATTCTATAGTTCAGTATCTACATATTTACTTAAACCCAGGATGGATATCAGTGAATTTGATGCAATGCATTTAACGTAAAAAAGAATGTACCATAAAAACATAAATAGCTGCATTTCGTCATTTCCATAAATTGGTTGAGGAGACTGTTGCTTACACTAATCATTAGACCAATGAAACCCTTGATCACATTTCCACTGTGGCTCTGGAAGACGATATTTACAGTTTAATTCTGACTCACCGTCACTAAGTTAGCGAAATAGGATGTCTCCGCTACTGGAGTAGCATCTGTTGAACAGGGTGGTCCTATAAACATCAATTTTGTTGGTTCTTCCACTAAATGTCTATGAAAGGTCCATACACCTTCAGCAGAGCTGCACTGAGAATTTGAAAAGTCATTTCAGCTCAAAATGTTAGATACGTAAGGCTATATGACAATCTACCCCTTCCTACTGAAATTTGTATCCATCACTAGAAAACAAAAAAGCAAGAAAATAGTAATGTGATGGAGAAAGTGCAAAAACGTCTCAACACAGCCTTTATGTCAGGTTGGACTTACAGATTGCAACAGAGTTATCCCATTATACTGCATACCACAGCGATACGATATTAGGGGAAAAACACAAATTGTAGGCTATTCTGTACACAGACAACATGCAAGATAAAGTTAGAAATATTCATATCTACAAATGGAATCATGGGAACATAGAAGTCAAGTAATAATCGATCAAAAGAAAAAGCAAACATGTCGTGACGAAGAACCATCAGATTTATTCTCATACTTCAAATAGTTCTGTCCTCCCTCAGATACGAAGTGAAGATAACCACAAAAAAAAATCAACTTAATTCACAAAGAACGATTGACTGAAACTTTCAGAAAAACAAAACAACGAACAACGAAAACATTGAAAGTTACCGATCAATTATTGGCAAGAAACGCCAGGTCCTCGTTAAATATTTTTGCTTCATAGGTTCCTACTGGGACAATAAGTGTGGTTCCTCTATTGAATCTTCTCTGTGTATTTAAGCTTGCCCTCCAGTTTACAAAATGTACGATGTGAGAGCGGACATGATCAGAGAAGGTAAAATGGATCGAAAACAGGGAACTACTTTATTTGTTCATTTGTTGCTAATGTTCCTTTTTAATTGTTAATCATTGTCGATCCATGCCAATTCTCCTGGTCGAGAATTCTCACACGTGATGTTTCAGTACACTTTAGAGGAGGAAGTTTAAAGGGGAAATCAGGGTTTATTTTCACAATTTGTTTCACTTCAATTCCCTACCGGTATCGTACAATGACTTATAACTAACAAATGTGATCAAGATTATCTCAAAACATGTGGACAATGTCGAGAAACGAGTCAAATTCGGTATAATCGTATACAGGAGGCTGGCTTGTCTTGTACATGAACGTTTAATTTTTTGTACCCGACAAATATTACGAGTTCTCATTCAACAGCGATTAACGCAATAATTACGGTTTCTTCTACCTTCGGACACCTCCCCAACGTCTCTATATTTCGGTGAACACAGTTTAGAAAGAAAAATCAACGAAAGGAGAATTTTTTCAGTAAACCCCTGATTTCCCCTTTAAGTATGAGGAGAATAAAGGAGTTTTATTCTGAACAGTTCCTCAAAATTATTACCAGCAGCTACTACAGCTATACCTACAGCTACAACAGTTTTTCTTTTCCCCTGAAAGCTGGCATGATCACCTGTTGGATCCTTAGAGGCATTCTTGGGAGAGTGAAGGTCTGTCCTTTGAGTCATAGAATAGCTTGTTCTTATAATTTCCATCTTTGGCAAAATTACACCCCGTTAATTTTCATAAGCCTGTGTGTATGAATCTGCTCCAACACTGAATACGGGTGAACTATATGCTTAACAAAAAAAAGGGCATTCCGCGAACTTCCATGCTAGAGACAAAAAACAGCTAAGTAAAGTAAATTTACAACGCGTTCACGTTCGATCCCTAACCACAATTCATAAAGAAAATAATAGCTAAAAGAAGTATATGAATTCATAATGGTGCAGTTTAATCTGTGAACATAACATCATTTTGCCGATGTAAATACCTGTTACGTGCATTTATCAGGTCAGAGTCGCACTCCTTTAGCCAGATTCAAACTGCCCTGGACAGAGTAGTGAATACTTAAGACTTTTGAGTCGGGTGGGCTGTCACCGTCAAAAGGAATAAAAAAGCAAGGTGTGCCTAGAGATCGCAAGAGTGTCAAAATGTTCCCCAAATCGTGTAAGCACAATGTTTCTCAGATCCACACGAGACACTAGTCTGGGTGTTTTGTAATCACTGATCCCTATATTAACAGATCAGATGTTAATATGTAAATAGATCAGTGGTTGTAATACGCTCTTTTACATGTATGTTTTGTAGTCGAGCGCGCGAGAGTTTGATCAACACCAAGCGCTTAACATTATACAAAGTACACTTGGCCGGCCATGGATTGTAAGGGACGCGCACGGGCTGTGTGAATAATGTAGAAGTCACGCGCGGTCAAAGTAATCCTTTCATTTCCTTTATTTCTCAAAATCAACGCGCCGCCACTTGAAGCCTTTTGTAATAATTCTATGAAACACGTTTCAATCATTTGCATAACTCAATTTCTTTTTCCGCCAAAACGTACTGTAAACCACTTTCAACCAATTTCTTAGCTAGTGTATACAGGACATGTAACAGTAAAAACATACTGAGTAGGGATATTAGTAACAAAAAATGGAAAATGAAGTTATTAGATATAATTGCTCAGTCCAAACATAGTTGCATAGTTTGAAATATTAGTTCACATTGCATGGAAAAGCAAAAATCTAGGTGAAAAAGTTATGTCGCACCTTGTACTAACAGAACCTACCGTATTACGTAGACTACCAACTTTCGCTACCAACGTACTCTACCAACTATCTACCAACTTTGACCCTCATCGACTTTGCAGTCAAGGAGGATTTGCGGACGCAAACATTTCGGTGTCAAATTTTATCTTTGATTCCTGAACTTGACCTTGGACCCCAAATCACATACAAACATGAATTTTCAATAAAATCTTGTATACCGGTCATATATTTGAGGGTCCCATGTGAATAGCCAGTTTGGATTCAGAAATACAGCAAAAATAAGATTTTCCTTAATCTGGCCTTTAATCTCTGACCTTTAATTTTGACGAGAGACACAACCACCATGTGTCACCTATCTCTCAGCATTGACCCTCATCGGCTTTGTGGTCTAGGAGAAGTTGCGGACACAAACTTTGAAATTGAAATTTTCTTTCGCACACGCACAGACACACACCCACACATCATCACACATTTTGCCAAGTGACCCCTACCCTAATGGGGGTTCCAAGTCACCTTAAATACCATACCAGGTTAGACCCCCTATGTCTCATATACCAACCATACATAATGTTACAATGGCAACTGTTTAACGTTCCGAAGCAACTACAATATCTCATCCCTTACATTACATGTACAGGGACAAGATAATAATATCAAGTCAATAAACCTCAAAAAGCATTTCAGCGGTGAACCAGGTAAACGATATAGTGCCCGGCGCCACTTGAAAGTTGCAACATTACCAAGTGCTTTCTACGTAGGCTATGTATTACATTCATAACTGGAAAACGTCCATAATTGTTCCTGTTCCAGGTTATTTTGGAACATTTTTAGCATATATCCATGGTTAACAGTACGATTGGGGTTTACCGTGACGATCCGGCCGTGGTGTGGTATTGTAGGTGTGTATTGCGAGCAAGGTGTGTCTCACCGGTGGGCAGTGGACTACGTATGGGGTAAGGAAGTGTAATATAGAGGCGCTTAACGGAAGTTAATGATTATCATGTTTGCATTAATACCTTTGCGAGTTTGACTTAATAATGCTTATTTAAAAAACAATAAAATGCATACCTGCCAAAGTAAAAACCGGTCTCATTAAGGCCATATCCCACAAAATTTACCAAGAAATCTAGTTCCCGTCTACATGATTCCAGTTTCAACACAATGAGATCAATAGAGCAAACCACTGAATATGAATCAAGAAATATTGAACGAAAGAACTGCCTCTAGAAAATGAGAAGCTTGATCAGGTACTATCCATGAAGTCATGGTCAAAATGTGAGGAAGAGAACAAATTATTATCTAAGTGATATGGATGATACTGTAAATTCCGTGGATTGACTCTTTGTTTTATATTTGCTGTCCGCAAGGTTAAGAAAACATCGAATGTTACGGCGTTCATCCCTTTCCAATTCTGTTTGCATGTTACTGCCTGTTGATTTGTAAATATAGGAGGGATAAAAAGGTATTGCGCTTGCATAAATTTTGACCATTCACGCTCATAAGATTATGTAAAGGGTTAATCCTAACTCACCTTGGAGTCTTGCCAAATAACACAAATTACGTAATCCCTCAGAATATCACTTTGGGCATTTACATGATCCACGGCTAACTCGACAGCAGGAATCATTCCAGTTCCGTCCCAGTTCTCTCCGGACGAATAAAATCCTGCAATGTTAAGAAGAGTCTTGGATGTGTTGGTCGTGCTATTTCTGCCTTCATCGCATCTTGTGTACTTATTCGCTCTAGCAGTCAAAAGGAATAACCCAAACATGACAACAACGAGGACCGCATGAGCTTTCGACATCATTTTTGTACATTCATACGATCTGTTTACAGAAGAAAAATACCTAGCACTATTATTTCAATGCTATACTATCGATACTACCGCATTCAAGTTAAACCGAGACTGAACCTTTAAGACTACAGTCCACGATGTTAATACAAAATCATTAACGCAATCGGTACGCTCCGTTGATCAGGGTCAAATGAAGTAAAATTCCATTTCATTTAGTTTATTTGTACATCAGACAATGGCTGTAAAATGTCAGTTTCTATACTTTGCACTCCACTGTTACACCCACCGAGTTATACAGCCTGGACAAATCTTTCATGAAAACTAGTGCGCAAGTGTATGATTGTCTATGTGACTGACGACATGCATTGTACGAGTTTGTATATTTGGTCTTTTCTTCGCAGCATTATATTGCAATTTTCTTGGAAAGTTCTTTTCAGGGGATCAACTTATTTCGTTTCATTTAGACATTTTTGTTTTATTTCGGACATCGGTTAACTCCCTTGTTATGTTCTCACGAAATTAAAACTTTTTTAAAGGAGAATGAAACCCTGGGAATATCTTTATGCAATATGAAGCAGAAGTGTTTGACAAAACACTTGTCAAAGTTTCATTAAAAAATATTCTTTCCTTCCCAAGTTATGCACTTTTGAAATCTAGAGAAGGGTGTTGCCATTTTTGTCTCAGGTGAATGTGAACAGACTTGAGTAAGTCAAACTATGATGTCACATAACCCCTGATGGCAGGAGTTTAATGTATTTCTTTGTTTTTGTTTCTCATAATTTCCATGAATGCATATACACTGTACACAACTTTGTGTTGAATTACTGAGGTGTATCATGCAATGATCAAATTATTCATACTTTGATTGTAATAGATGCATAACTGTTAAAACTATTTGTCAATAAATTATAAAGAAAAACAAAAGCTTTTCAATAACAAGTGGTCAGGGTATAACATCACAATCTCAGCATGACAGCATCCTGATTGATTTTTATGAACTTTCAAATTGCAATCTCTTGAAAAGTAAACAACATATGCACATGAAATTTGGTGAGGGTGATCACCACATGTTAGTCTTTCATTTGACAGTGATGTTTTATTGTAAAACGTTCTGACTTTCATTCTCCTTTAAAGACTATCTCGCACTATATTGCAACCCAATGGACTATAATTCTCATAAAGATGGATATTTTTAAAACCAAAGAAATTGGGGAGCTCATTTCCGAGGACCTACCAAAAAAAAACCCTTACAGTTGTTACCCATATCAATCAAAGGAGAAGAAAACCCTGAAATATATTTATGGAAATGAAGGAGCAGTGTTTGACAAACATCTTCCCAAAGTTTCCTCCAGAAATATCTTTTCTTATCCAAGTTACACACTTTTGAAAGCCAGAAAAGGGTGCTGCCATATTTGCCTAAGTTGACTGTTAACCCACTTGAGTAAATCGAATTATGATGTCACATAAGCGCTGATAGCAGGGATTTTGATGTATTTCTTTGTTTTCTCCACCTGTAATTTCCATAAATCCGCACACACTTGTACACATTTTTGTGTTGAATTACTGAGGTGCATCATGCGATACGGTAATCAAATTACTAATACTCTGATTTGAATATGCATCATACGGTTAAAGATATTTGACAATGAAATATTCAGAGAAAAACAAAAGCTCTTCAATCACATGTGGTCGGGTTATTTCATCACAAGCTCAGAATGGCAGCTTCCTGGCTAAGTTTTACGAACATTCAAATCGTAATATCTTGGAAAATAAACAACGTATTTGAATGAAAGTTGGTGATGGTGTTGAACATATATTATTCTTTCATGAAACATTGGCAAAAGTGATGACTCTCCTTCTCCTTTAATGAAAACAACATGCAACATTTAGCTAGATGATTGACAGCATGCACGTTGCTAGATGGTTTGAATCTTATCCGGAAATAATAATTTGCTTTGTCAAAAACATGCATTTTCACATATCTCTTACTTATCAGAAACACTCATATGAGTACAGCAACGATATGTGTTCCACTGTCGTGGACAGGGGGTACAAGGGGGAAAAGACTCCGCCCCCCCCCCCCCCCCGCCTCCTATTCATAACAATGAAAAAGAGGTAAAAATACATTATGGAAAAAAAATAGAATGCAGTACCCAATGGGTTTGAATTGCTAGGAGCAATTGTACCTACTACCAGGTTTGAAACCCGGCCAGTCCTACCTGTGAATTCTTCCTCATAGGATGGCAATTAACGGTATATATATTATTCATGTAAAATGGCCCAGACTGGCCCCGTAGCTCCATGCATAATGGCATATGAACTACGGGTGCGAGGATAAACATGTAGGCCAACATTCATGAACAAACGAAAATTGTCTGCAAGACCGTAATAGTACTTGATTTAAGGAAACGACACAGAATCCAGATTTTGTAAGGGAAATACCAAGATAAGCATGGACTTATCATCATTACTTTGATTGCATCCCGTTGCTATACCCAAGTGTAATCCGGTTGCCCGATTGGTAGTACATGCTGGAAACGGGATGCACTTTGGTGTGGTACATCTTCTTATCAACAAGTAGCCACCATAGGTAGCACGGCAGTTGGGAGATTTCTCCGTAAGTGATCAAGTGTTTGTAGTCGGTTAAATGGCCTAAAAATCAATCTTTTTTAAATATCTTTCCAGATCAGATAAACCAAATATTTTGTGGTTTTGATATCGAAGCAGGTAGGTTGGAGTATACGTGGTGTGAAATTAAGGGAATTGATGTAATTTTGAGGACGTTACGGCATTTTACAAAAGTTTAACAGTTGGAGATTTCTCCATAAGTGACAAAGTGTTCACAATCGATGAAAGGGGCCTTGAAATGGATGTAGGTCAATAACTTATCAAATAAGTTGAATATTTTTTACTTCGATATCGAAGTAGGTTGGTTGAAGTATATGGTGTCAAATTGATCGAGTTGATGTAGGACGTTTTGACGACGTTATGGTCTTTTTTTTTCAAAATTGTAGCCCGACGGAGGAGAGAAAGGTGCAGGAAACCTCTTCACTCAAGTCGAAAAGTTTGTTGACCTCTAGCGTAAAATCTAACAACCTAAGGACGGAAAAAATAAGTTCCATGAATATCTAAAATGTCAGCTTTCCACAGAGTGGTAGCTCATACATGGCAAAAACTTCTTCAAGGAAGTCTGAAGTTCACATTACTTTTACGACTTAGTGTGTAAGTCAATGGAGCAATAAATGCCACCTAAAAAAATATTTCGTACACAGCAAAGATTAGAATGTTTACAATGTAAAATCAATACTTGGAAGATGTCTTTTCCGGCCAGTAGCATTTTTGTCAAAATGTTTCTTAATGCTATGCTTCAACCGAGTGGTGGTACTCCGCGTAAGTATAGCTTCCTACAATTCTCAGCTCCATCCACTCTGGTCCAAACACTGCGTGCCCAACTGTAGTAGAGGCATACAGGTATTTCCTCACTACACTGTAACTTTGTTTTAAAGACAAAAACTCATCGTCGAGACAGTTTCAATTCCTTCAGCCTCTTACTTCTTGCCCTAGCTGCCATTGCATAAAACTTCCTCTTAGTGCATGCGAAAAGTGTCATTTCCTGCAACCTGCAAGTATTTTGAAGAAAACTTTCTTTGACTACTCGCCAAGACTCTGGTACTCGACATATAAAGGTGACAAGATAATTCAAATGAATTATTTTATTGAAGGTGGCACCTTAACTGTACTCATGGGTATCTTAATCCTAGTAGCTGGAAGTAGGACACTAATGGACGTAATGGCATCAAATTGTCCGCTGCATGGAGGGTCACGTGCCGCTGGAATGACGTGTTGTGGTAGGTGTAACAGTTTCATACGTTGGCGATTCATAATATAGTCCGGGAGCTAGCGAAGATTTAATTCATATCTCGAATTCAAAAGGTTTGATTGCATGAATGGGCGCGGGTGGTGTGGGAACATAGGAATGGACAATCTTAAGTTTTGAAAATGGTGCGTCTGGGGTGGGTTGAATGACAAACAAAATGCTTTAAATTACATCTTTGAGTACATCCACGAAAATAGGGCAGTCTTGTCAATTTCATACTCCTGGCTGCAGATTTGATATTCTTAAGTGCACAAAATGGTGCAAAAGACATTTAAGGACGCCCTTAATGGGTGTGGTTTTCATATTTAAAGCACATATTGGGTACATGGGTAAAAATTAGCAAATACATTTTTGGGACGCCCCTGATAGCAGATCATTAGTTCTTAAGTTTTCAAATTCGTGCAAAAGCCACTTTAAAGCTCACCCCCCCCCCCCCTGCCGTTTTTGCACATTGAAAGCATCGATGACACTTCACATGTAAATTGCTTGTGTGCCCACAACTGTTAAGTGTTCAGATTAGTGCGAAATGTATTTAAGAGGTCCCAAACATGGTGTTTTTCCACATTTCACAGAAATATTAAAATGTAGACTCTAAACTATTGTTCAATCCCCTTTGTAACACCCTAAAGTTTTCTGACGTCACAAAGAAGCCACATTATAATTTATTTACGTAATCTAAAACTTTGTGGTTCCACCGACATTGAAATTAAGCAATTCAATGGGACTGCGCGCGCGTCCATGGCAACAAGAGCGGAAGAAACTTTTATGTCTGAATATTCAATACATGTCACCTAACACCCACAGTGCCCTCTCTCTCTTAAAACAAAACCAGTTTTCCTCAATTATGCATTTGGAGTTTGCGTTCATAATTCTGTGGCACATCTAAACCAAATATTGAGCAAATCGATGAAACTCAAAAATGAAAATTGAGGGTTGGCCGTTGGACACAATCTAACGCAACAAGGCGACGCACAACCCGACTGGAACTTTTTTTTGTATCAGAAACGTCCGGGTGAAACATGAGCTTGTTGCATGTAACCGTTGTGAAATATTTTCAACTTTTTGTAAGTGAAAATGATGTACTTTTCAATGATAGAATTTACGTACTTTCAAATAATAATATGACAAAGTATCGGTTCTTATGTATGACCAACTACATCGGTTTCTGCTCTCATGATCAACTGTGGAGGAGCGTCATCAATAACAAAAGCTTAATAATATTTCATATATTTGGCTTAAATGTTGTAAAAGTTTTGTTGTTAGAAAATGCGTTAACGAAGCCTTGAAAGGTGGAAAGTGGGTGTACAAGGTTTCTGTTGAGGTATGTATAAATTTCAATAGGTTTGGTGTAGACTGTGGTATCTAGTAAACCAGAAGAGTGAAACTTGGAGCCTTTGAATATTCTCAGATCTCGGTAGGTAACCTCAGAGTTTGAGACTTCTACTGTGAACTTGAGAGGATGATGAATTTTATTAATCTTCACTACGAGATTTTCAAGTTTTGTGGCTGTTCCAGCATACAGCAATAGGATGTCAACGAAGTTAGGGTTTTTTTAGGATCCGTTGGGAGAATCTGTTTTTCGATTTTGTACATAAATATATCACAGATTTCTGGTGGAACTTGGCAATCCATATCGCATTATTTATTTATTTATTTTTTTTTTGCGATAAACTTTTTATTATTTATTAAAGCCAAAGTGCTTTTATCGATCTCATTTTAGAGAACATGTCTAGCAGCATATCTTAAAATACCTTTTTAGTTTCTAATGTCATATCACTATCTAACGTTTCGTTGTGGTGACTAGAGAGATGCTTTTCAACTTCGGATTGATAGTCTGTGTGATTGAGTATTGCAATGTCTCTACCTTTATCAAACGGTCTAATAACGACAAAAGAGGGCGTATTTTAGTGTTTTTAATGCAAGCAAATCTAGTAACATTGCTTTTTCCATTAGTGGTAGGAGCACTAGCTATTTCTGCCTGCGTTGCTTGTAGATAGTCCGCAACATTTTGCTGAATGTCGGAATTGACTGTAGCATGTTTGCTTTTTTTTTCATGCATGATGAAGCGAATTATCATCTTTCTCTTTACTAAGTTAAATATAGGAGAGAATTTCACCACGTTTCGGTTTTACCGCGCCGGCGATTAATATCAGCTCTGTACCTAGTTCAGTGATCTTTGTATCAGACATATTACTGTCCGAGATGTTGAGCACGAACCTTGAAAGTGTTTCTGATTCTATACGGAGTGACAAAATTTTTAAATCGCTACTTGTTGCCCCATGTCCATTGTAGTTGATGCCACTTTTAGTAATGTTTTTCTCAGCTTTAAAAGAAAAGGACCAACTTTTTTTAATCTATTATTATTATTATTAGTTACAGTAAAAGAGGGAGAAGAAAGCGAGAGAGAGGACACTTTGTACATTTAAAAGAGGGGATGATGAACTGCTCTGTCTGGAGGATTTGGTGGCGGTTAGCCACGACGATTTCAGAAATGGGACTCAAGTCCCAAGCCTTGGCTCTAAGCTTCCTTTTCGAGGAATCTCCCATGTTGCCTTTCAGCTTGGCGTGACGGCTTTTCTCTCTGACTCCGCAGAGCCTTTTTTCCTGCCCGTCGAAGAACAGATTTCAAGCACTCGTGACCTCTTCCGAGAAGTTAAGGTGCCCAGGGAGCCTAGGTGGATCTCTCTACTGACCTTGAGCTTTTAGCGTCGTCTACCTAGAAGAGATGCCACTAGTTAAAGCAATGACCTTTGACTGAATTTCCCTCATAGTCTCAGCGTGGGCTCTTGCTTTTAGTAGTTCCCTCCTTTGAGTAGAATGCTGTTCATTGGCCTAATTGTATTGGCAGGAAAATGTTGTCCACAAGGTATATCGTCCTCTGTATGTCCTTTACATTCGCAAAAATTAGGGCCATTTGGAGCCTTCAGTGCATTTCGCACTAATTTGAACACTTGAGAAATGCTGATCTTTTATCAGGGACTTGCGAGTAACGTATGTGGGAAGTTTCATTGATGTACTCGATAGGTGCGTTAATTGTTCTCAAACAGCGCCCTCTCATCGTGTTCTTCCTTTAGCGGTTTTGGAATTGATTTGAACGCCTTAGAAATGCTGATCTATGATCACTGACATGTGAGGAATGTACCTGGGAAGTTTCATTGATGTACGCAATACGTGCTTAAAATGTACTCAAAATAGTGCCCTCTTGCAGATGTTCTCAGTGCATTTTGCACTAATCTGAACACGTAAGAATTGTTGATCTGTTATCAGGGGTATGCCAAAAATGTATTTGCAAAGTTTCATCGATGTACTCAGTATGTGCTTTAAGTGTGCCCAAAACAGTGCCCTCTTTCGGATGTTCTAAAACGCCTTTTGCACCAATTTTGTTCTGCAATTGAGCTCATTGTGTTAAAAGAATCATGTAAAAGGGGAACGAGATTTCTTGGTAAATTTTGTTTGGGATATGGCTCGCGACCACAAATACTTCCACTCTGCAGGGGTCTTTATGCCTCGGTCACACTGTAGCAAATCGCGTACTGCAACTGCTTGCAACTGGGTCATTTTGAAAATGTTTGCTACATCTCCGCACTGACTGCGTCGAGTTGCATTGAGTTTGCGACTAGTTGCATGGGTTGCAGACGAGTCGCTAGTTCCTTCATGTGCTCCGGTGCGCACAGGCGCGCATGAAGCAACTGCTTGCAACTAGAAATACCTTGCAATTGGTTGCAGTCTGTTCGCCGATGTGCTGCAAACAATGCTGCGATCTACTGCGCTTATCGCCGAACATTCCCAACACGATCTGCGTCTTAACTAGCAACTATACGACAGACTGCAACTGTCTCATACTGTGCGGCGCCATGCTGCGTCGTACGACGCTGTACTGCGAACCTTCGCCAACAATCACAGTAAGGAGAACATCTTTTACCTCCCTAAAAACTGGTCCAAACACCGCCTGTGTGCGCATGTGCTGAGAACGTACTGCGGTTTCTATACTTGTGGGTATGTCTGACTACAAACATGCGCCGATAGTAGCAGTACATCTCAAAACGATCACAGTAGATCGCCGAACAGTCTGCATTCGTTGCAGATAATGCGCGATAATCTCTTTTCAAATCGTATTTCTTACAGATTATTTCTTAATACTGGTGTACAAATTTATAATAAATTAGACACTAATATCAAGACCGTAAAGAATGTTTTCTTTTTTAACACACGCTGTAAGAATCACCTACTAATGCTCTATAATTGAGTGCAAGCTCTAGCTGTTTGTTGCTTCTATTTTTTTTTCTTGATGGTTTTTTGTTGTTTTTTTTTTGTAAGTTTCAGTTGTTTCTGCTTTTTTTTGTCTTTTTTACTTAATCTGCTAAGTCCATTTCTTACTTGACCTCTTTCAATATTATGATGTGGAAACAATAAACTGAAACTACCCCATACTATGGTTCATATGGGTTATCTTGGCTGACCCATATGGGTTCCTAGAGAATCATGGTTGTAAAGTCATATGGGCCTCATATACGTCGTCGACATGGGGCCCATGTTGGGATTGTACTCGGGAAACGATAGGCATGAGATTTGCAACACAGTTTATTACCTACCGTACTCGTTTCAAATTTGTTGAACAGCATTTACAACATTTAAGTCGGAAGAAATGCGACCGACATCCCACAAATATATCCCAGAGAAAAAAAAAGCAAGGAGGGTGAAAGTTCGATATAATTAAGGGAACAAATCCAGTCTCAGTTGTAGGCCTGAACGATTTGAGGCGAAGAGAGGAAAGCCATCTTTTATAACAAATCGCACTTTTTTTTTAAATTGCTTGATCTTACAATATATATAATGTCATATTTGAAAATGATTACAATCAGTATTGCTATATGGAGCCATTATAACAGCCAAATAACAACCCACGTCGCTTTCTTGACTCATCGAGTGCAAACACAAATAGTTACCAATAAATACATTAGTCGATATGTACAACGACCAGGGAGCTGCTATCTATATATAAATATATGCAGGGGCGATAATACATTGAATTGTTTGAGCGTACACGATCGAAGTGCTTGTCAGTCACGACAATGGCTGGTATGATATTTGTTGAAATAGAATGCAAGGTCAAGAACCGCAATATGCAACTAGATATGTTCTGTGTCCAAGAGGGTATGCACGGAAGATCTACAGGACCAACCTTCTTAAAACTTTTTTTTTTCTCGTTTCTGTGACTTTTGTTTCCAATTCTGCAACTTTAATATTCGTTTCTGTTTTTTCTTGTCGTTTCCTTATCAAACAAGTTTTGTTTACTAAAGCCGTTTGCTCTTCACCAGTACAACACCAATCTTGGTTACCATCAACTGATAGATTATTGTTCGATACTCTACATGACATGACGAGGGGGAAAAAAAGGTGCATCGATGAGGGAAAAAAAATGCACAGGAACATGAACAATAGTTGCAGGAAAAGCAAACTCTTAGAAACGAAAGAAAAAGGTCGCAGAAATTCAGAGAAACGAAATAACATGTAAGGAGGTTGGAAACAATGGTCTTCTGTAGCTACGGTACGATGGGTGACTATGGAACCCTTTACAAATAACTGATACCGCGTTTCAATGGGACTTCCCCACCAGACTACCTTGTACATGTGGTGACAACCCATCAGCGGTATAGTCTTGGGTTTAGTAAGATCGGGTATTTTATGCTATGAAAAAGCAGGGTATTGCTTGTTAATAGAAACAATTACTACTGTAAATCAGTGAGTTGTTAATACCCAATTTGTAAAGATTGCAAGTAACGTTGATTCGATCGTGCAAATTTTCTCCCAAATGTTCCAAAATAAACAGAAAAATGTGACTTAAATTTTGAAATTTTAACATGCACCTCAAGTCAAAAAATTTAAAATGGGAGCTCCCTGTCAAATGATAGAATTGATTGCTACACATTGGCTACTTTCATAACTTCTCTACATTCGCATGGAACAGGTGCAGATCCAGATGCATGGAGGCGCATCCCACCCACGCCCTTCCCCCACACCCCTTGTCAATGATCACATTTTATTTTAATTACAGGGAAATAGGGCGTTTGTTTTACAGGAAAATATCCAAACTTTTAAAACCAATGTTTGTGGACATAGAATGATAGATTATTCAAAATAAGGTAGGACAGTAGCCTTCTTTTCAAGAAATAAGTTTCTCACCGACAGAAACTCACTTATTTGTTGCTCGACATTAATTTGTTCACCCAAACTTTTCAAAATTCAAATGATGCATCTGCCGTTACTCATCACATGCATAATGTTTTGAGGAGATGAAACTGTGGCAGATATTTATTGATGAGACTGAATGGTTTAATAATGACTAACGCTATTTTTTTTTTTTTTTTGTATGTTATGTTGGTGTATTCTAAACGCCCTACTTCCCTTTAAAATGAGATAAAGGCAATGTGCCTCGTAGATGCCGGGAAATATCATCTAAGCTTATCTTAATTCAAGTTTTCTTGGGGATTACCCCTAAACTGACCGCCGTGACTTCTCGCCTCCGGTGCTCTCTCGGAGGTTTTCTGCCGACAGTGCGTGCGTCGCAGCCACTCCCCCCTCCCCCCCCCCCCAATCCTCCTTTTTTCCTATCTCTCTCTCAGAGGCCTGAATCAGCTCCTTTGACATGATGTACTTTATTGCTCATTTAAGCGCATCCTAGATTGATTTATCTGAACAGATACGCGCTGAAAACAAAGCATTGCAAACTAAGTTTATAGCAGCTAGGTGAACTTGAAGCACGTACATGCAGAAAGGATGGTGGAGAGAGAAAGAGACCGGTACACTGAGAAGCAGTGCAAAGAAGTGCAAGTGGACAGGTCTAAAGAAGACAACTGATCGGAATATGAAATATAGGGAAAAGTCTTTGAGTCTTTCTAGACAGTTTTTGGAGATCGAATTTACCGATGATCTCTTCTCTCGTCGGGAACCTGTTCGCTCCTTGCCCTTAGGTTGGTCTTGAGTAGAACAATTAAAGTGGCAACTACCTGTAGTGCTATACCTGCTATTAAGGCAACAGCTAGTGCTATACCAGCTATAGGTTTAGTTACCACGATGTCTGACCCCTCAAGCTGACTAGTATAGATCTGTACTAGTTACACGTCTAATTCAGAAAGATAAACGACACAATTGGAGCAGTGGTGCTGTCCCGTGGAAGTTGAATGGAGGGCGTTAAACCTCCCCGTCCGATCATACTTTGACCCCCCCCAAAAAAAAAATATATAAGTAAATTTACTTGAAAACGAATTTAAGCGACTTGGGGACTTAAAGCGAGTGCAGGGGTAGGTCAGTCTCAAAATAAACAGCAACAAATGAGTTTGGAAATGCCAGTTTCCGGCCGGTGATGTTGAACTGGTGTTTTCGGCCCCTTTTTTCCAGCATAGCTCCGTCCCAGTTGATGGTGGCGCACCGCTTGAATAGTGGTTATGATAATTCATCTAAATTATGATAGATAGTATATCTTTATGAAGGAACTCTTATAGAAGAAAGTAGACGTAGGTGACCTTCTCCAGCCGATCTTAGGGATATTTTAACGCCCACCCGTTGAATGAAAGAATATGGGTGAAAACTCTAAATAAAGATCAATTAAAATTATTAATATTTTTCATAGATTTATTGGTGCTTTTCTCATTAATTGAGAAATTGCAGACCTGATATATTAGCCTATTTCAAGGCAGAGAGCAACGACCCCATCGTCTTTTAAAGAGAGAAAGCAATTTTCTATTTGGAAGTATTCCTTATAAAAACAATCCAAAAAATTTTACTGTTTCATAGTAATATTTTGTCTCTCATTCATTGAGAAATTGCAGACATGAGATCCATGTTTAGGAAACCCGGGAAGTGCCATTGCCGGCCATCTATGCATTTGGAGTTTGTAAAAGTTAACAATTTTCTTGTGCGCTCCGCGCCAATCGGTGGTGGCGCTCATGTATAGGATTCCCAATAGTTCTGGCTGCATAATGCCGGGGCAGACCAGACCCCACCTGTTTAAAATCCAGGGGACCTGATGTGTTCTTTCATAGACTGACGGCATGGCGATATGCCCCCTCCTCCCGGTGCCGACTCCCCTTAGGGGCAAAAGTTTTAAGTATAGTTTCTATAGTTATCTTCATTTAGACTTAAGTAAAACTTAACAGTTTTTGGTTTTTTTATCTCAGCCTTAGTACGCTGAATGATGAATATGCACGGTGTGAATACATCACCACTGTGTTTTGTGAGAAAAAAAGAAGCGATTCTTTAGGCCAAGTAAAAAAAGAAACTACTTTCTTGCCACCCCGTCCCCACGCATTTTGCGACGCACGACTTTTTCTTTTCTTTTTCTTTTTACTAGGTCATCAAAAGTATAGGGTTTTTAACCGAAAATGTCTTACCCCGACCGTGGAAATATAGCTATGTCTTTGCAACATAGCAATTTTAAATACAGTCAGTGATGAGGTACGCAAAACAAAAAAAATAAAAGCTTTCTGTTCTACCAACTGGCCATCAGGGTTTCCGCGTGAAAAGAAAAGGCCCCACACACCCAAATATTTTGGAAAGTTCGGACCAGACACTAGTTTTTTTTTTTTTTTTGTGACTTACAATAGTGGGATTGCGTAACTAGTATATACCACTACACCACCGAACTTCTCATATTTTCTTTTTTATTTTAGAGATAACCGACATGACAAGGACTTGAAATGATCACGAACTGATGTTTACTTAATTGTTGGGAAATTGGATGTCATAGCAACGTTAACAATACCAAAATAACGATTCGAAGCCCCTCTGCAAGCCTTTGTCACGAACTGTATCGCTTTGCTATGAACTTCCGCTGAAATCGCCGTATGCCAAGTTTAGCCGCCAAATATCTGTAGAAGCCACAATCCACTGTAATACTCTTCTTTCCATTTGAAAAGAAAAAGACCTTCCAATGAAAGGCATCGATGCATTTGTGTATAGATGCATATTTGAGTGTATGGTGGATATACATGAGACGCTAAACAAATATTATGGAATTGTGCGCTCCGTCGCAACAATGTTTAACCATTCCTGGGTGGGTCAAAGAAAAGAAAACATCGGTCTGTTAACGTGTACATAAACGACGTTCACCAAAGATGATAAGGTTATGGGGTTTTTTTTATCATCTTTAGGCCTAACACTGACGGCAACGTCCATTGACCTAAACGGAAAGTTTAAATTTCTGAGAAAAGATCACTTTTTCTACACTGTAAACAAATCCAAGTACCAACTGCCAGTGTGGTAAATGGAAGGTGAAACAAATAAAAAACGAATGAAGTGAAGTGACCAAATGAAACGATAAACTCCCAGCTTCTCCAAATGCTGCTGTCCGCTATGTGCATGCCAAACCAGAAAGTGGGGCATCAAGTTGGGGAAATTGGCTCCTTCCCTTGAAAAAAGTGAGGGGCGGCCCAATATTGCAAGGGGTCCAATAATTAATGAAAGGAAAGTTATAATTCATCCCGGCCATATTGCTATAGAATTAACATCCAGGAAATGCCGTTTTCGGCCATTTGGAGGGGAGACCAGCAAAGTCCAACATTTTCTTGTACATGAGACAGCGGTGCCCCTCTTGGAGTGCTTGCGGCACTGCCATCTCCATTTTTTTTTTGTTTCGTTATACGAGGCATTAACATTACCAAGTCCTCACGCATTCCAGTATACCACAAAATGTTTGAAATTTAGAAGAAAGCTCGACTTACACCTCTACGCTTTACTGGGAGCTTACTATATGAAAAGACTCTTTTCTACTTTAGTGTATTATTATTATTATTATTGTTATTATTATTATTGTTGTTATTATTATTATTATTGTTGTTGTTATTATTATTATTGTTGTTGTTATTATTATTATTTTGAAAAGTGTCGGCATCGGTGCTTGTGAGGCAATATATCGTTTAGCACCTTGACTCATATGCCGCCTAGTATATATCGCCCATTGCTCTATATCTCGCTTCAAAGCATAGCGCAGAGTTAGGTACCATGCAATATAATCTGAAGTCACCACTCAGTGCGGATTTACCGTATTTACTTGTGTAGGTTCTGGCTATTCGCCCTGGACATCTTCGTGCTAATATTTGCAATAATATGCCACAACGGCATCGGAACAACCAGTGACCGATCGAAGTCCATACAACCAATCAGAGAAGCGGATACATCAATTGACTGCCGTCGACTGCCGTGTGCAAACTTAAAAATAGACATTACGTACGTGCTTTGAAATAGAATTGATTGTATTTATACTGTGTATAAAATGTTTGTGCACTGACTTGTACTTGGTTGAGGCTGTTGTCTGCTAGAGCCAAACGTAAATAATTCCTAGCAATAGGTCTTCACCTACAGAAATTTATCCACTTTCTGGCAGGAGTCATCTTGTCAAGCGGATGCCATCGAATTGTGCTTCAACTCACAAGTAGCAGAGGTAATAATTGAACAAAAGCTAAGTTTTAGTACCTGAGTTCCCCTAACCGTTAACGTTAGGTTATTCCCAATGTTAGGTTGGCCCACAGTGAATACCTTCGCTCTGTTTACATGTTGCGGAGTTAGGCCTAATACTTATCTTTGCTCGAGAGTCGAGACTCGACCAGTACCTCGAGTCCAAGTCGATCAATGCACTCTAAACTCCGATAAGGCTATGTGGACAAGGGATTTCGGTACTAATTTAGAATCCGTACCAATCGGACAAGGTATCAGATAACTAAAAGAGTTTGCATAGCATCTATGTTTTACCTTTTTTTTTCTTTTGCTAGCTTTTTTTTTTATCCTTTTCAGATTTACGAAATCACCGATTTTTTGTGCAATGATCAACATGTAGTGACACCTGTGGAAGAAGTGATAGATTATTGCTGAAAGAGAAGCATAGGTTAGAGGAGGATTCGAACCTAGATTATCACGATAACTGATGCATCATAAGTCTTACGCATAACCCACCACGCTGCGAGAGCGGTTGTGGTGGTTGAGTGTTCGAAAATGCATACAATTCACAAACGCGTAATCCAACGTAGTCATATAACAGTATAGTCATAACAGTATATATATATTCAAATACTATAAATAAGTATCAACCCCCTAACCCAATCCCCTAACCCTATCCCATAACCCTATTCCCTAACCCTGAATCATGACGCCTAACCCGATGCCCTAGCCCTGTTTACCGACGCTAGTTAGGCAATACATTCATCATTCGCTATTCAAGGATGGCAGTGAACCGAATCGAACAATAGAATCGAAGCTAGCAAGCACGTTCATATGGTACGGATTCTAAAGTTGCGCCGGGATTTCAAAGTAAGCACCGTTTGCAATTCAAAGAATATCAAAAACCAGTATTTGCTGCACTATATTTCATTTTCATGGAAACATTTTACTCACACAGCCTAACTTTGCATGTTTCAGCATTATTGCTAACTATCATGCTTCAAATCGTACCAAATTATCGACCAAAATGACTTCGATCAAACTATCATTCAAAACTTGGATACTAGCAGAAAGGATGTTTTCATCGTTTTTTGTTTAATCATTGTGGTATTAATTTGATAGACAATAGTGTGATAGATCTCATTCTGAAGTGATTGACTCAAGCTTTTATGACATAGCCCTAACTAGACTTATGTATGTCATTCTAAAATTTTAAACCTATTTCCAAAGAATTACTCAATTTAAACACAACCAAAATGTAGCAAAACGATGAAGGCCTATTCATGAATATTACTGTAAAGTCACATTTATTTTAATCATGTTTTCATATTTTTAAGATCATACTGTTTGTCAAACCACATGGTACTTCCAGTCTATACCCTGCCATGTGAATAAATATCCCTTAAATTAAAATTGATACATCGATAAAGTGTCTGACCTCACGGTGACATTTTGCGCAGAATTGTTTTGAGAACAACTCATCATAGAGTATGATTATATGATTATTTACAGTAAGAAAAAACTCATCGACCACACAGTTTCAATTCTCCCAACCACTTGTGTCTAGTTCCTCCTTCAGCCTGTCTTAAATTTCTCCACATGTGTAATCAAAACAGTGTTTCCTGTGTATGCTGTGTAATATGAGCTACTCTGCATCTTTTGAATTTGTTGTCAATCAAAGAATGAGTACTGTAACTTAGAACCAGTTGAGAATTTTGCTTTCTGTAAGCCAAAAATGTAGATTAGGTTGATGAGTTAGTGCCTTTAAGTTAGGCTATCTTTAAGAAGAAAAACACCCAAACCCTGTTTACATTTTGCTGTCAGTTTTAAAATGGCACTTAGGTCTAAGTCAGTCCGACATATACCGCATCGCCATTTGCAAAGCTGTTTGATGTTGAATCACCGTTGCCAAAGACCTCGTTTGAACTAAAATCCAACAGTTCAGTGATCATTTAGCATCACTAACACATAAGTAAAAGGACTGTAATATTTCAGACCTCCATCTGACCTCTTTTTTCAGTACTTAAAAAATACATTCCCTATAACGTCAGTCTACCGTCAGACTAACCTGGAATCTGGATGCAAAATCGATGTCCAACTGAAGGCAAAATGCTTACAGGGAAGGCATAAGAAGAACTTTAGAACTGCATGCAGTGTTCGTGAATAATTGAGTTGCAAGAGTAGGTAGTTCCTGGGTCCCCCATATGGCATTCATTGGAACAGTGTTCAAACAGGGATTTGTATGGTGCTCTTAGGAACATCATATAGACCTAAAGTCCTCATGACAGATGTGATAACCACAACAAAAAACCTCAACAAATTGTGCGAAATCCGCACTCTCCTCATACCACTGACCTGAGTGTCATGAGTTGCACAGGTGCATGGTGTGTCCACATGTACCACAGACATTTGTGTTTGATGGCTGCAAATATGCCTCAGGAGAGTCTCAAGGTGTCACTTTTGAAGACTGTAAGAACGCCACATAATTCGCGAAAATTATAATCCATTGCACAGTACATGCATGAATTTGTGGTTCTTTGATTATGAACTCTTGCCAATAGGCTAGGCTTCTTATAAATCGTAATTGGAAGTGTCACTTTGACAAAAGAACTCAAAACATTAGGCCTACACATGGAAATTAAATGACCTGTCCAAAACAATCCATGGCATCTGCTAGACATATGTTTACAGTATGTGATGCCCTATGCTACTCTGTTATTTGACTTAGCTTATGGCTCGCTTTAGTTGGTTAAAAGTTCTTAAAACAGCACATATCTTGTTTTCAAGTTGTTGTCAGATTACATACAACTGAGGTACTGCTTGCATGAGAACCCTAGTGTCTATACTGAATTTTTACTCAATCATTGATCAAATCCAATCAGGTGCATTATTCAACTTTAGGTGCCACCATGCTAACTTCAGCATGAGTATAATGTAAAAATGCAGCCGGGTTAATTTGCATTATTTTACCTTCAATTTCTTTATTGGTTACTTGTTGTTTAAATGGAAAGCTTCATGGAAGATTAGATATGTGTACAGTGGAGTTTCGCGTTTCCTTCCTGAAACTAGAAAATATGGTTACAAAAATTACAACCACCCACTGTCCATGATTGCTCATTTGCTCATGTTCTCGATTATTTTGGAACATTCTAGCAGTTCCCTGATTTACCTCTACTATGACTGTAGACTATGGCTCCATAGCATGGCATTGTAGAGACGAGTATTGTAGGCCCATGTATGCAGAGCATCTATATTCTCTCCCAATGGATCAACTAACCGCAACCATGTACAGATACATGCTTTACACAGAAGCTGCAATTATTATGCCTCCATGCTGTGCACCATTGGGAGTTTGACTTACTGAAGTCTGTTGTTTGCAAAGAAATAGAAGACATACAGTGTAACTGTAAAAGTAGAAAAAAACAACCAAAATTTAGAAGAAATCTTGTTCCTTTCTACATGATTCATTGATTCAATAAATTGTTAATGATAACATGATTCAATACTAACTACTATAGAAAATATGTTTTAAGAGAGTGATTCAGTGGTTCGTTGTCATGAGTTTCTTTTCATTTACTGTTCATTCTGTAAGCTTCAGATATTTCAGATTTGTTGGCCAAAGGACAAAAGGACAACACAGTATATGTGTCCTTGTATGTATTGGTTGCTGGTGATAAACAAGGGCGATAAAAACCTTGTTTTGTCAGACCACTTGTTATTTGTGTATGTTGGTTGTACGTACAACACTTCCTTGATTGCAACATGTTTAAAGTAAATATTTTAGTACTATGGGTACCTTGCAACAGATACTGTAATTTGCATTTATGACAAGCGGGGTACTGTATCATCAGTTTATTGCTAACAAAAAGTTGTCAAGGAAATGAACTGGATGGTACCTTGCTGTGCATTCTGAAATCTGAATAAATCTCAAAGTACACTTCTGTATACATAAACTGCTTGACTTGTGCCACATAAATAAACAAAGTTTTGCTCTCAGAGGAAATTTGCATTGGTCCTTCTTTATCATGACCTACAAATCAAGTGTGTAGAGTACTGTATACCTGTACAGTACATTGAATGTACTGTATGGTGCATAAACTTCCTCGAATGGAACATAAACATGTGAAGTTGTATACGTACAAACTAGGTGTTCATACTCTGTATGTATACAGCAAAGTACTCATCAATTTGCTAGCTTACTGTATGCCTGCTAGAGTTACATGATGATATTATATTGTTTTAATACTGTCAAATCCTCCCTTCCTCCTCACTACCCCCTTCCCCACACTTTGCCATTGTGTTGCACCTGTGAATGTATAAAATTTACCTTAATCATGCAATCCGTTCATGCTCTTCTCAGTCATAGTGTGATTCTGTCCCCAGTAGTCATGGGGCAAGATTTTTTTTTCACTCCAACAACCTTCACTGTGATAACATCTTTCCAGTTCATGGGCAATAAGGCAATAAACATCATCCCTAGCCTTCTCCCCACAGGGGTGAAATGGTGTGAAACTTTAGCTTCTAAGCTCTTACAGTACTTAAATTCCTTGTTCTGCTTCTCTTATCAGTTTGTTGTCTTATTTCTGCACAGAAAGTGAGGAAATTTTAAGAGAGTTTACCATGATTAATTGAAAAGCATGCAGAACACAAACTAGGATGTAGACTATAAACATCCAGAAACAGACCTACTTGTGTGTTGATGGAGTAACCAATATCCCAGCTAAGATTGCAGTGGTAATTGACCGAAGTTACTGGGCCAGCCCAAGCGTGTAATTTCTGCCTGAGGCAGTCAGTCTCTGTGTAAGTGGTGAAAGAATCCAGACCCGGAAATTCCCATACATAGGTCGGGTTCTCCACACAAAAATTCTGCCCCACCATTACAGAGACCAAAATCACCCTATGTATCATATTCTGAAATCTGAATAAATCTCAAAGTAGACTTTTGTATACATGAACTGCTTGACTTATGCCACATAAACAAACAAAGTTTTGCTCTCAGAGGAAATTCGCATTGGTTCTTCTTTATCATGACCTACAAATCAAGTGTGTAGAGTACTGTATAGTACATTGACTATACTGTATGGTACATCAACTCCCTCGAATGGAACATAAACATTTGAAGTTGTATATATGTAAAAACTAGGTGTTCATACTCCAAATGTATACAGCAAAGTACTCATCAATTTGCCAGCTAACTGTATGCCTGCTAGAGTTACATGATGACATTATACTGTTTTAATACTGTCAAATCCTCCCTTCCTCCTCACTATCCCCCCTCCCACACTTTGCCATTGTGTTGCACCTGTGAATGTATAAAATTTACCTTAATCATGCAATGCGTTCATGCTCTTGTCAGTATCATATTGTGATATGATGATAAGAAGTTGAAGTTGGTGACAGTTTTTATTAACAGCTTCAATCCTGTTGAGAAAAGACAAAGCACTTGCAAGTGTGTTTGCCTCTACAATCTTGGACAAAATTGGGGTGTCCAGGAAGTTTTTTTCCCAGGTCCTTTATGGATCCTATGGCCCATTTTACAAAATTCTTCAAAATGTATTTCCTCCTACAGATTGCCATGTAGGCCTACAATCTTCATGGTTTGTCATAAAGATACATTGTTAGTGGTACCTTCATTGTATTCATAAATTTTTGGTCCAAGGCCTCATGTGGCCCATTTTATGAAGTTCTACAGGATGCTTCTGTTACTACAGATTATCTTTTACGATGTTGATGCTTTCTCATATTGATGCTCAAGTAGCACCTTTATGGTGTTTAGGACATTTGGATCCAAATCAAAAGATGATCCATCTTGTGAAAAACTGCAAAATGCTTACCTCTTTCTTTTAGTTAATGCTAAACAGAGTCGACAGCATCGTATACACAGTCATCTTAACGATGTGTCATAGTGATTCTTTGTTAGTGATCTGTTTACAGTATAAGTTTTGGTCCATGGTCCAGTGTGGACCCTTTGGCTGGGAAAAATTCTGGAAAATGTTTCTCTTCTTGCAGATTGTCATACATGTGAACAGCATATCAATGTTTTGTCATTATGATACTGTGGCACCTTAAGCATGTGCTGTACATAAATTTTGAGCCTATGGCCAAGGATTGGTCCTCGGGCCCATGCATTTTGGGTTTTGAACACAGTATTTTTGAACTCTGAAAGGGTGTCACTATCAGAGTACCATTATGTCAAATCATCAACATTGTTCAACAGAATCTGTAGGAGAACAAGTTTTTGCAGAATTTCCCAAAATGGGCCACTGGACCATAACCTTGGATCAAGAATTCATGAACATCCTAAAGGTACCACTAAGTTAACGATGCATCATTGTGACAAACCAATAGTTTTTGGGCATGAACATCTGTAGTAGGATGACCATTTTGCACCATTTCATAAAGTGGGCCATGAGGCCCACGTGGGACCTTGTACCAAAAATTCCTGAATACCTCAAATGGCCCACTACCTAAGAAACATTGTGTGCAAGTTTCAAACAAACTCATGAAACCAATGCAAGTAAAAGCATTTTCAATTATTGTGTAGAGATAACTCATGGATGAATTTGCTCAGAATATCGCATCATACAGTATGACATCATAGAGGAAGAAAGATTTTTTCAAAGTCAAGCTTCCGACTGTGAAACTTAAAATTTCAATTACATACTGTAACACTGGATGATGTCACAAGTACGCCGAAGGCAGTTTTGGATGTCAATTTGTCCAAATATTTAGAAAAACCAGTTTTTACAGGGTCGTAGTCTACATGACATAACCTACTGTATGTAACCCTGATCATTGCTGCAAGTACTGTCACCTATGCATTTGCTTCAGGCTTTGCAGTGCTTTCTAAAGGTTGTGTGACATGCAACCATAAAAGAGCTGTCTTTACTCAAAAGTTGTATCGTGAACCTTGAACGACAAATCACTTTGCACAGTTTTTACATATGTAACTGTTTTAAAGATACTGTATTTCTAGTTTCAGTATTTTTGACACAACTATACCTCTGCAAGAATCAGTGATATTAAATGTTTTGTGCTGCACAGTGTCAGTATTTCTATTGTTAACCATGTATATTGTGTCCTAATTGCTGTCTGTAGTAGTTTACAACATTAGTACGTAATAAGAGTTTTTTTTTTAAAGATGCCAATAATCACTTCCAAATTAAATCTCTCAGGGAAGTGTCCTTGAAATGAACATGGAGAAAGCAGATACTATCATAGGACTTTACATGTAATACAGTAGTTCCTCCGTTGACATCACAAATTGGCATACTATACTGTACTTAGTCAATGTTTATTCATGGTTTAGATGTAAAACAAGAAACAAAATTTGTAAAATGGCCAATATTTGATAGAATTTGTGGCTATTTTCAACATGTTCAATGATCAGTACAACCAATAGTCCAAAGCATCATTTTTATGTCACACAACCTTTTGTGTAACGATTCATCAATACTGTTTTAGTAGACATCTATTGTTTGGCCTCACTATCACATTTTGTGCCTCAATTGGACAAGAAATGTTTTTAAGATGTTTAAGTTTCACAGAATTCATCATCAGACTAAATGTAAACTTTCGTTGGTCGCTTTGGCAGGATCCCAGCGTACTGTTCACCTAGACTGAGTTGTAGAGTCCCTCAACGGACATGGAGTTTGGCAGTAAATATGTTTATATGCAAGGGGAAAATGATGATGAGGAAATCAGTCTGGAAGAAGGATTGGAGAAAGCAAGTCTAGATAACCTGAAGAAAAAAGATGAAGAAGTAAGTGTTTACATTCTTTCAGTAGAATTTGTTGCATGTTAAAATGAGACATACTATTAAAAGGTTGAGCTGATCCCACACCTACAACTCCTCTTTTTTTTCTAGCTGTGATGAAGTTTAACCTTTGCTTATAATCATGGACATCAAAGTGCCTTACAATAGAGACAAAATATTCTAATGAAGGTGTGTTGTGAAAAGCTCTTGTATGTCTTCTGCCACATTTTCGCTTCGTCTGTAGTATGGTGACCACATCTGTAGTCCCTTGGAATGGATAGGTTTCTGCAGTGGCCACAGAGTACAGTATTTTCATTGACCTCATGGTCACTCAAGGGCGTATCCCCACCTTTGACAAGCCAACTGCAGGATTGTAACAAGGATTTACAACATTTTTTCCTTTCTCCGTTTGTGGTAGCAAGTGAAACCATGCCGTAAAATTGTTCCGCAGGCAGCGTATAGGTTTTGCACACGGTGGTCTTGCATTTGCTGTGTGACTGCCCTTTAAACTGAATGGTTGCTCCTCAGAAACTCATTGTGCAATCACTTGATCTTCCTACCATTATCCTTCTCCTTTGCTGCTTTTTTCTCGGGAGCATGTTCGAAACTGTTTGAGATACTTTCTGAGACCTTGTAATCAATATGTCAGAAAATTGCCCAGTGACCAACCCCTAATCTACAGGTACGTAAATAGTGGAAGCATCAGTACGGCCACACAGTTGCACTATGGACCTAATGCAAATGCCTTGCCAGTACCTTGCATCTACCTTTGTATGTACAGAAGACCCACAGTTGGCCTACTTTCAGTGCAGGAATGGCCCAAGGCAATCATACGTCATCACTTCAAAAGCCATAGTGTAGTTGCAGGTTTTTAGTCTCCACAAATTCAAAATGCTCAGTGTGGCTCCCATCATGTATGTGACTGTTACACTTACAGTACCTACCTGTGGAAACTCGGCAGCAGCCCTGGTGTTGTTATTGACCATCTATTTGTTAAACTCCATTACCGCCATGCAGACATAGACATTAAAGAGACATGCAAAATACCATACGCTGAACGATTCAGCGTCTCTGACTGATAAACTCTGGAATGTCATTCCAAGGACATGGACCAATACAGGAAAAGATTTTCCACCCACCTTATTACAAGCCAGGGGCTCCCTCAGTGCGAACTTGGAATCTGCTGATCCCATGGCATGGGCAGGTTTGTAGATGGCTAGCACTTGCAGATTTTCATGGGAAGCAGGAGCAAAGCACACTTGTGCACATGTATGAAGTATGGGTAATTAAGTGTCTGTTGACAAAATAGCAAATGCAGCTCCACAATTCACCACTAAAACAAAAGTATAATTGTTCTAACTAGTACAATCCCAGCAACTCAGTTGCTTTCATTGGTTAAACTTTGGTTCAGAACACACTTGTTTCCAAGTGACTTCTGAACATGTCTGACTTTCAGGGAGATTAATATTGGAATTTGGACAAAACTTAAAATTGGCTTTGCTAGTCTTAAACTATTTGACACTCTTACAGTACCTTTCACATCAGGCTTGTTTTGTTAAATATTTCATATATCAATATAAATCAATAAAGTCCAAATATTTTCCTTTGAATAGGGAGAACTGTGCATGCTGGATATTTTGGATACAGCTGGACAAGAAGAATTTTCATCTCTACGTGAGATGGTGAGTATGCTTGCAATAAATTTGCTGTATGAGACAAATGAGGTTGTGTCACATTTAGAAATAGCAGGTACAGTTAAATACATTCCATTATGGACTTTGAGAGTAATATATATTCATGATCCATATTAATTTTGCAAAATGAGCATTATTTGGCATTTGCAAGTCTTTTGCTCTTTCCTAATGAATATGAATTTGTGTCAGTTTCTTTGTTTTCCTTTGATCCTAACTGTGCAGAAGACATATTTAAAGGGTCTGCATGACTCCAAATGTAAAGTAGCATTTCTAATGTGAAGTGTTTGTTGTCTGACGATAGGCATATTCTGATTGCAATTGAGTCAAAATGCAAAATAATGTAGCTCTGACATTCTAATCAATTACAGAGCATGTAGAACTATTTGGGATGCATTTTTGTAACACCTTATGTACATTATGTATCATGCATCAGAGCCCAAATGAACACTCTTTACCTTGCATCACTTTTCTTGCCAAAAAATTGGTTAAGAGAATTCCTGTCTTTGCATAACATACAGTAAACACCCTCATTTTACCTTGTCTGTGATGCTGCTGTACAGTATCTCGTCTTCACCAGAACCCGTACTGCATAACTTTCATAATTGATTAAATACATACACAATTTTCAGTGAAAAGTTTGTAAGTTCAAGTTGTATGCATTAGTAAAGATGTAATGATGATAAGTAAGCATTCATTGAATATTACAATCAATGTAATAATAAGTATAAATATTACAAGCAACATTAATATTACAATACCGTACTGTATAGTTACTCTACAGTAGAATAATCAGTCGAATGCATTGTTTTTAATTGACTTGTGGCAAAGAATGCCTTCTTTTTCTGCAGGCAATGAATCTCCCACAGTAATTGAATATATCATAAATGTTTCATTATCTTGCCCAGTTACATCTGTTTATGCACATTATAAAATGCATTAAGGATTTATTTTACCCAAGTGCAAATGTTCTTTTTCACTTGCTCTAATGCCCTAGAATGTTGTGGTTCATTTTGTGTTTTTTTTTTTTTCTTTTTGCAGTATATGAAATCAAGTCAAGCTTTTGTAATAGTGTATGCCATCAATGACAAGAACAGTTTTCAAGAGGCTCTAGCTATTTACACATTGGCGGAAAGAATTCAAGGAGCATCAGTTTCTGCAGTGAGTTCTCCCTCATTAAATTAATGTTCATGCAAAATTTGAGCTTGCAAACAACAAGGATCAGAAAAAGCAGGACATGCTGCATATCTGTTTTACAATCTCTTGCTGAGTCATGTACTGTGCATTTCCTATGGGCATGCTCTGCAGGACCTCATTCTGCCGTGTGTTCGGAAAGCAATTGCCTGTGTTTCTCATTGTTTTAGGATGAGAATTTTTAAAGTTGGTCATGAAACGGTTATCTGTAATTCCCTTTGGTCGGTAATGAATTTGACCGTTGAATTGTCGTCCCTATGTGTGATCCCTTTATTGCTAGCTACTTTCATGTTTCACAGTGACTGAACCCAAAAGATGGATCTGTTCCTTTGTGATTAGTGAAAGTGGAGGTAGAGTTATTCTTTTGATCTCTAGTTGTCATCTAGACCAGCTAGTGAGAGGTCATAGGCTTGTGTAAATAGACAAAAAAAAAGTTTCATTACTGAAAAGCACTAAAATTTGACAGCAAGTTTTCCAACATAGGAAAAAATGCTGTCCAAATATGAATGTAATCATTAATTCCCTTTGGTCGGTAATGAATTTGACCGTTGAATTGTCGTCCCTATGTGTGATCCCTTTATTGCTAGCTACTTTCATGTTTCACAGTGACTGAACCCAAAAGATGGATCTGTTCCTTTGTGATTAGTGAAAGTGGAGGTAGAGTTATTCTTTTGATCTCTAGTTGTCATCTAGACCAGCTAGTGAGAGGTCATAGGCTTGTGTAAATAGACAAAAAAAAGTTTCATTACTGAAAAGCACTAAAATTTGACAGCAAGTTTTCCAACATAGGAAAAAATGCTGTCCAAATATGAATGTAATCATTAAAGCTGTATACCCTATGTGTAAACACTTCTGAAAAAAAAAAAACTATTTATTTCATGTAAAATTGATCTCTTCCTTTGATAGAGTAAGAAATGTGTCATCTTTGCTTCTGTTATGAGTAGTTTATGGTCCAGATACGAATTTTGATGGTAATGTTCTGTTTTTGTAAGAAAATCACCCAAAAGTATTTCCACAAAGACAGAAGGAAGAGCATGATGATACATGACTGAGTGATTCCACAATAGCAGTTCAGGGATACCAAGATCCTTCTATCTTTCTATGTACATTACATTTCATTTCTTCTCTGTCAGAACAGACTTGGTCAGTTATTTTAATGTCTAAATTTTGATGTCTAATGTCTATACATGTCTATTGTCAGTGGATCTCAACAGTGCAAATGGATTGATTTATTTTACAAATTTTGAAGGGTGAAGGCATCGATTTTTAAAATCTACTATATGCTGTCACTGCTACTGTTGGAGAGTGCTGTATGTGAAAGGTGTCAATTATAACATGAAGTGGCACTTGAGGCTGCTGGTTCATGTGCAAGTCTTTGCAACATGATGTACCAAAAATTTACTGTAACTTTGTAAGGTAAGGTAACATTGTAAGGTACCTAGATTACCCGACAATAAATGTTAGCTGGTCTGGATTCAGCGGAGGTTTGTAGATCTGCTAACTGTTGTGATGCTAATAATCACATTTAATGACATTCCTTTATTTAAAGTAGTCCTTTATATGTCTACTCTGAAATAAAATGGAAAACTTCAGACTTATTGAAAACTCACAATTGTTTAAAGTGTCAGTCAAGTTAACTTAGTATCTTTGCATATTAAACTTATTGGAAATACAAACATTAATCATGACCCTGACCCCTGCATTTTTTTTTTTTTACAGATTCTGGTTGGGAACAAGTCTGACCTGGAGAGTGATCGTCAAGTACCTGCTGAAGATGCCAAGAGGGAGGCTGATAGCAGAAATCTGGCTTTCATGGAAACCTCTGCAAAGACTGGTGACAACATTAAAGCTGCATTTGAAGAACTGATCCGAAGAACGGATCGTGCTGGTATCGAGTACAGGGTAGGTTTCATCCTAAGTTGTCTGTTGCATGAACTTTGTGAAATTGAAATTTGTGCAGAAGATTTTACTTCTTGAATTTGGTACTTCTAGAAGTAAAATCTCAAAGTAGATACTTCTAGAAGTAGGTGTGTTCTTGATGTGTGTGTGAATCTTGTACCTATTGTTCATCCTTGAAGTGTGGCATGACTTTTGTGTCAGAGTTGGCTTGAGACGTGAAGTATCATGCTGATGTTTGGGGCTTGTCACTCACCTTGGATCTGCCATAAATAACATTATTGTTTCCATCTTCTCCCTGTGCAGATTGCGGTCTTGGGCTCAGGGGGAGTCGGAAAATCATCTGTTGTGATTCGTCTTACCCAAGATATGTTTATGACTGACTACGATCCTACCATCGAAGATAGCTTTCGATTTGGGATGACAGTGAAGGACATTCCTAAAGAAAAACTTTGTCCCCCTGCCCCTCCTCCTCCTCCTGCAAATCAAAAGCCTCTGAAGTCCAGAGGGTTCTTTGGTAATGGTAAGTAAAGAAAAAGGCTAGTTCCTCAGATTGGCAGGTGCGTTGATCAGATGGAAACATATTTTAGGCTTGCATTCAGAAAATGACATTGTTCTATTTTCCTCAATATTGGTACACAAGATTAAAACATGTTTTGAAGGTGAATTTCAGTAGGAAACTAAAGAAACTGTTGATTTGTATCTTGCAATGAAATAGCTTCTTGTAAGCAAATGCATTCATCAGATTATTATGCACCTCCATGTAAAAAGGAAGAACCCTAAGATTATGAAAAGATGTTTGTTTTCAAATGTAAATAGTCCAAGGGTTACACAACCTACACTTTTTATCTTTGTAAAAGTCGATGTGCACACATTTACAAAGTTTGAAAGCAAAGTGGCTCATTTCAGTTAAGTCTATGTTTACTGTATGTGACTTAGCACTTTCCAAGTGTTTCTCCGTGTTTTGGCATGATTTATTATAAAGAGAATACTGTATAAGTTTGGTGTATGTTAAAGATATGGTATCATGATGTGAGATATGCTTTCTGGAAAGTCAAACATCACTTTTATGACTTGCACAACTTCAATTTTTCAAACTTATTAAGAAAATTGGATTTAAGGCATAATTTGTGGGAAACGTAGTTTTTAGCAGTTGAGGCCAACTTGTCACTTTTTTTCGGACTTCTAGAAAGTGACGTCAGGAGTGGACGGCCAGAAACCAGCTGTTGCATGTTGCACTTTGTGCTGCAGAGAACAGCACACAGTAATATGCTACATCGCCTACATAGGCAATTCGTACGTGTACAGTACTACAGCCTAGCCACTACTAGTGACGTTAGTTGTGTACTCAGGTCATGCCAAAGCATGTATTTTATAGTCTACTTCATCCGAATACACACAGTCTTTCATGAATATGACATTAGCTTGGTGTCGTTTATCACTGTAGCAAAATGACCATGAGGGGAATTATGTTGGAATTCTCGAGGACAAAACAAACTTTTTTGATAACCGGAAAAGTTTGTCTTGTGTTGGCAAGTATTTCAAACACGGTCGTCTGTTCTGAGTCAGACCATCATTCGAAAAGTGGCTCATGATGTGTATCATTAGCAAAACTTTTCAGATTTAGCCGATGATAAGTCATTAACAACAGCCATGAACTTATGGGGTTGTGGAACATGGAATTGCAACAAAATTGTGTATTATTGAAACAAAATTTTAGGGAGATATATACATGTTAACTGTGAATACAAATACAGTGGGCCTACACTGAACATGCGGTCAATGGAAACAATGTATCGGTTGCACTCAGTAAGAATGAAAACAGATTCGAAAAGGTGGTAGCTCACCATGAAAGATTTCCTGCATTAGTTAAAGCATTTACTTACAATAGGCTAGAGGATTTGTGGTCTTACTATTGTGCCTTGTAAATAGTGTCTAATTTAAGATTCTGAAGTTGATAAATGTAGTACACAACAGCGGGAGCGACAACAGCAAGATGCCCATTAATCAGCCTTTCCGGTTTATGTACACCGCTGTTTCGTACATAATGATAAGGTAACATTGCACCTACTTGGGCGGTAACTCCTCCTCATAGACAGTATCACTCCCTCCTTTGGTATCATCTCACATTTAAGCATAAAGTTTCCTCTCCTGGTTGTCACTATATCCTTTTTAGATCGATCTTTTACTGCTAACTTGTTAAATTGTAACATTAGACTGCGTGACAAATATTATATGTGACAACAACAACATTCGTATGCATATGCACAGGACACATACACAGTATGTCCGTGCTTTGCTCGTGAAGATCCATTCCTGACATCACAAAGTACTTTGGAAAAGTGAGCGCTGTAGAATGCAACATCAGGACAGTCTGGAACATCTCGGTTATTTACAGAAATCTTTTAGTTTTCTTTAGTTTTTTTTTAACAGTTTCAACTGAGGGAGGGTGTATACGTCTGAGATATAGAATATCGTTTCTTACAGAGTATCACTGGCACTGCAAAGTGGATCGCAATACCTCATTTTTAATGCCAGATAAGTCTTCTGTGTGACTGATAGTTCAAAAACAACAACGTTTCATGAAAGTTGTCTTTCTTTTTCTTAGTTTTTTTAAATTCATTGAACATAGGAGAGTGTTGCAATCAATTCTGAATGTTGTTTGCTAGCCAGCACAATTGCCAAGAGGAAGGAATGGGGTCATTGAAGTATTTGCTGTTTGATGCAACCAGCTTCTTTCAAATTTTGTAAAAAAAAAATGTCTGGTCAACTTCCTCAGTTGACAGCAATCAATAAAATACAATATCACTTTAATTAAAGTATCTGACACTGTAGTGTGTTTAACTCGCAGAATACATCATTCCTAATCATGTAGTGAGATGAATTGGATTGTTGGTGATGTTGTTTTGATCTTGCTCATCTACCTTGTTGGTTAAATTTTACCCTTGCTCCTCTGACAGTATTTTGGCGTGGTAAACCCATGTCCAAAACCCTCGGTGCACCTCCTTCAAAACTAAAGGTACCTGGCAAGTTGCACAAGACAAGAAAGGCTGATGGAAATGTGATCCTTGTGTCTTTGGGGACTTTGGAAAATGACCCCAAGATAATGACAGGCGATGCTGTCTCCTGTAGCAAGTGCTCAGCTGTTTTGTCTCACATATCCACCGTGACTCCATCGTCCTCTGGTGATTCTGACAAGCTAGTCTGGAAGTGGTGAGTAATCATGACTTTGTGTCACAGAGATCATCTGCACTGAGACCACCCATGCTTGTTATTTCTGCGATGTCAGCCACTTCAGTTTGCAAACTGCACTCTACATCTAAGTTGTGGATGATCTACCTTCCTCTCATCATCCACAAGGTCAACTGCTCATGTGACTCTAGTGATATGTATTTACTTCTCTCCTCACTTACCTATCTCAACACAACATCTGCACTATGACCAGGGGTAGTTTGGTTGTCCATATACACTGCAGTTGTAGGCACAGTATGGGTCCCTTTTGTTGTCTACAGTGTGTACTGGTGTTTATTTTGTTTGAAAAATCATTTTTATCATGCCTAGACTTGTTCTTCTGCTGGTCAAACAACATTCAATCTTTCCAAAGTCTCAAATTGTAATTTCTAAGTTATATTTCCAATTTCCGTTTCACCTGAAATGAATCTATTCCATTGTGCTGATCTATCCATCAATTAATCCATCTATCTCTCAAACATTGGGTGAATTTATGTCAGGAGAAAATTGAGGTCAAAGGTCATTTACTGGTCACTTTTGACCATTTAATGAAGAATAAACTACATGTCTTAACCTTCATGTGTGTGAGTGAATATGAAAGTTACTCAAAAACGTCATTACAGGATGGCACATATGGGGTGTTCAGAAATATTAAGTATTTAAAGCGGTCTTCCAGGAGGGCATGTATGTTGTGACCGTCCTTCAGCAATGGACATTGTTTCTAGGAATGGACAGGACACAATAATCTCAAATGCAGGATACTCTCTACCTCACAATAATTGTGAAAAAAGGACGGTAAGATTGAATTGGTGGCTGAATGACATGTTTGATATAACTGGAGACAATGGATGGATGAATCTGTGGCTGTAGAGTAGTGGGATGTCAGTTGTTGTTCATCATATTTGTGGCTGATCTCTACAAGACACACACGATCATAAACATCACATGGTAAGGTGGTGGGGGTGGTTACCTATAAATTGATCAAGTCATATTGAAGGAAAGGCTCAAATGTCTGTCAAAACTTCTGTACGTATTATCTGTCACCCCTTTCCCTTACAGTCCTTGGGCTGCAGAAGTGGTCACAGTTGTCAGTGAGCATAAACTCAGACTCATTATTCCTGAAAATTTCACTAACAGCGTGGAGAACTGTGTCATTGTTGCTTGTATTTTGATTTTTTTTTTGTTCTCAACTGATTACTTGTTATTCATGATGTCATGCATTGCTTGATTGTATTTGTTTCTTCAATTACCCAGCGATTTTTGTGACACTGCTAACGAGGTGGACATGTCCGCTGAAGAGGTCAGTACTATATGCAAATTCTTTACAAGTGCAAGGTGCATAGTCCATTCATTGTACCATATGTCTATGTGGGGTATATCATGTACTGTGATATGATACAGTCCAATCAAAATAAAGTGCTTAGATTTTCCTGCAATTTTTTTCTTTTTTTTTCAATTCAGTTAAATTCAATTTATTTCTCATATGTACAACAGTCATCAACAGAGGTATCATTTAACAAATGCTAAAAAACAAAGTACATATGATGGACACTATATAAATGGACACTTTTAAATTAAAAATGTATCCTGTATATATTCTCGCTCTTTCAGATTCTTCAGAACAGTTTTTTATATTTTCACAATCAGAAACTCAATGCATTTCTGTAGTTTTATTTTTCTTTTTTTATTCATACCTTTATCATTTCCATCTCTCAGATACCAAAAGAATCTCAGGTCGACTTTCTGGTGGATGCCTCATCTGAGAAAGGGACAGAAGTCTCTCTGGAAACAGATAAACCTGAATCAAAGGCAGGAGTGGTCATCTATTGCATAGATGTCAGCTCATCTATGGGGGCTACGACTGCCCTGCCCCAACTTCAAGGTACAGATACTGCTATAGCCTGCAAACAAGAAAACTTTATTCCTTCTAGTCAAGTATACACTATACAAGTGTTGAAGATTCTGACTCAACTGCTTGGCTCTGAGGGGTTTGCAAGAGTAATATTTGTTTATTCTTAGACTGATTCAAAATTGTTACTAGTATGCAGTGCATGTTTTCTACTCTTGGAGATGTTGCTCTGATGTCTCTATTCCATGAAGTTCTTTTGTTCTTCTAAGTTTTGACCTCTTGTGGGGATACTTGTATTTGAGTAGATATCTGTGGAGTGATTCAATGATTATGGTTCGGTTTGATAACCCACAAAGATTCTACGACAACATATATGTGAAATCATGCATATGGTGGCAGTTTTAATAGCTTTACAGAGACATGAATTGCAAACTTTTTGGGAAAGGTGTATTTAATTTACCAGGGAATCCAGACAATATAATATGACATAATCATAATATCTAAAACTGAGGTAAGCTCTCTTCTTCCTTGGTCTGTATCTATACCACACGTAATGCCATTCAATGGCACCTTAAACCATCTGCTGCTATGCACTGAGCATGTCTAAATAACATTATCGGCCTGTTTTCAAGCTGTCTTCCATCGTATTAATGTAAGATAGTTACATTTTGAAAGAGACCCGCAAAATAATCTGTGTCTGCAGTCCTGAAGATGAGCCAAAAGTATGCATTCTTTAAGAGATTCAGACTAGACTGTAACAGCAATTAGGAAAGGCAGGCAAAATAAATTTAAATCTTCAAGTTCGCTCCTGGCTAATTGTGTGAAGGAAAATTCTTATATTCATGGTGTGAATTTGTTGATACGAATTTTTCCCGTCAAACCAGGTTTTGATTTTTTACATGTTTATGGCTCATTTGGAGAAAGTACCTCAAAGAAAAGTGTCAAAAGCCCCTCCCATAATGACCTTTTATTCTCTTATTTAGTTGATGAAGTTTGTCGTATTCAAGCGATGGTGTGTAAATTGAGGTAGGAAATACTGAGATGTACATGGATGAGCAGTTAATGTTTCCTTCATTTCTGTGAATGTTGGCAGTGTGTTTCTCTTCCTTTGGAGTATTCCTGTAATTAACTGGTGTGTTTGTCATTTTTTCTTTCCTTCCTTAGCGGAATGGTTCGCCCTCCGCACGGGAGCTGCAACTTCAGTTTCAAGACTGGACTGCATCAAACAGGCTGTTGAACGGTATTGTTAGATCAAATCTCAAATACGTAAAAGGTTGTGTGACATGAAAATGACAGTATGAGTTATTGGCTGTATTAACCTTTTTAAAATGTTGAAAGTAGCCACAAACTTCATCAAAATCCATTAAATAGTCACAATTTTACAGGCTAATTCCTGTTTTTTTACCTGTAGCATAAGTAAACATTGGCTAAGTATGCAAATTTGTGATGTCATGAGAAGGACTCACATGATATGTCATATGTTACCCCTTGTTTACGTAACCCTCATTTCAAGGACAATGGAGAATTTTGTATACCTTAAGGGTTTTGTTGTGGGAGGATGAATTTTCTCCTTTGCAAGTATTGGTATCACGTCACACCAATATAGAACCCAGTAATTTCAGAAATCAAGAGATGACATATGTAGGCCTAACAAACAAATTACGGACATTATGCAACACTCCATGTCATCATATCTGCATTTTCAGCAAACTTTTAAAAGCTGTATCTCAAAAACAGTAATGGCTAGAAAGGTAATTCCAATGGATGTTCATTCAGGGTTTCACTCTGCAACTTTTGAGTAAAGCCAGATCTTTTCTAGATGCATGTCACATGACCTTTAAAGGAAAAAATTACATACTAGTCAGTGCAGATCTCTTTAAATGAGCCATGAACGAATGTCATGGAAATTTGAACACAACAGTGTACATTTTAATAGAAATACAATCTGAACACATATGTGACACATCTTAAATGTGAATTTTTCATTAAGATTGTCATCCACAGATGGTAATTTGATTTTGAAGTTGCCTTTTTTTTTGTTGACTAGAAGCACCTGGCAAATCATTGTTTTTGTGCTGTGTGATTTGTTTGAAGGAATTTCACAGCAAAATAGTTCAATCACAGTTACTTTGCTGTTTTTAGTTGCATTGTACAAATAAGTCTTCTTTAAGGACCATTAACTTGTGAAAGAATGGATGAAAGAGGATAATGGTTTGTGGCGTGTTACAGTGGCAATAAATTGAAGAAGTAAAGCTCTTGTCTCTGATTATACATCGTACTTGCCATGAATGAACTGAAGCCCCATTGAGGATTCTGCACCATCATTGTTCCTTCCAGCTTTTCACACATTTTACGAATCATCCTTCCTCTCCCATCAGGCAAATCGATTTTCACGAGATTGAATCACCGGAGAAGAAGGCAGGACTGGTATCGTTTGGATCGCTTATCAATTTCATGTGCGATAAACGCACGAATGTTGAATACAAGTATGCTGCCCAAAACTTGGATGAGTTGCTAAGCCTTGGACAAAGGCTAGCTCAGACTGAAACCATCAAGCCACTGAATGAAAATGCTGAGTAAGTTGACTCAAGCTATTGAGAAGGCACCTGTATAGTTTTTTTTTTATCTTAAATGCTAAATTTTATATTTACTAACAGGAAGAAAAAACAATGCCCTTCCTAAAAGTAGTGACTCCTTTTTCAAATTAAAATTTTCTATCAAAGAAGAAAAGAGTATATTGAGTAGGGATTGTGTTAAAACTAAATGTTGCATTTCTTATGATAAATTAAAAGAAACCTTTTGTGATATATTGTTTGAAGATGATAAGTAGCATGTCTTTTTTTCATTATATTTTTGTGTTGTAATACAATAAAAAATTTCCTTGTTTGTTTTTTTTTTCCTTTTTTTTTTTTGGTTTACAGCTGTCTTTCAAAAATTGTTCAAATTTTTCGAAACTTATTGATGATGAATGAGATGGAACAAAAACACTGTTGACTCAAATATTTGGTGGAAAAATGAATGGGTTCTTTATTTGAGAGTGGAAATGCAGTTGCAATTGTAGAAAAGAAAGCAAAACATCAGTTCAGATATCATTTATGTTGGTGATTTTGAGGTCTGAAGTATCAACTAATAATTCTTAGATTGCTGCTAGCAATATTTTTAATTCCATAAGTCAATTTTTGTTTAATTGACCTGAAACAATGATTAATGTTTGTTGTTGTACTTGTTTAAATGTGTTTTAGATCGTGATTTTTGTCACAATTGTGATGATTTCATTTCCAGAACATTGAAAGGACAGGTTTCTAACCTGCGTCTTGCCGGTTGCACTGCCCTAGGGCCTGCTCTTTCCTTGTCTGTTGGATTCCTCAGCAAAACTCCAGGATCAGAGATTGTCCTGTGCACAGATGGACAACCCAACGAAGGAATCGGAAGCTTGCCAAAGGACCCTGGATTCTACGATAAGGTCAGGATTTGCCATCAAGGCGAAACTACTCAAAAGTGCAACGGTTGTAGTAGCAACTTAATGTTTAATGGCTGGCCAATTTCTAGATTGAAATAAATTTTCACCTGAGGCAACTTTTATTTTTCTCTTTTTTTTTTCTTGTGTTTGGTTTAACTGAATAATCACATTATGATACAGTAGATTGGCAATAAGACTTAGGTATTGTGTCATTTCTAGTCTGAGATTTTATTCATAGTGCATTGAGGCTGACATCACTAAAGCTATATTATTTCTAGACTGAGATGGTAATCACAGTCTGTCATTGAGGCTGACCTCATTACAGCTAAGATAAAACATCCATAATTACACGACTGGTAGAAGCATTTTGCTAGGGTTACTTTGGTATGTTTGCTAACAAGTTCTGATTGGCACCTAACATGAAGTTGCCTGGAGTCCACTCTAAATCTTCATGACAATTAATTTTTTTAAGTGATTTCTCTTGCCAGATAGGAGAGATTGCCAAGAATCAACAGACCACGATATCTGTCATAGGGATACAAACCGGCCAGGAGTACGAATTAGAGACGGTCAGCAAAGCAGCAGCCGTCACCGGCGGTACCATCAACCTACTCAGTCCTCATGAACTCAGCCACAAGATGCGGGAACTCCAGCAGGATGTTATTGTTGCCACTAACGTGGAAGTCACAGCCATGCTGCATCCTTACCTCTGCTTTGTGAGCACAAAGGTAAATACATGTACCAATGCATTTCCTTTCTACAGTGTAGATGTCAATCTATCTGCTTTTATGTCGGCAAGTTGCTTCTCCCCCCACCCCCACACACTCTCCTCGTGTACCATCAATGTGTAGATGCTCTTTATGCATGTTGACTTCTCCATCTTTGTCTAGGATTTTTAAATGTTGCACATACCTCTTGAATCACCTGCCTGGTTTTGGTAACGACTGAATAAGAATTATCAATTCTAGAAAAAAAAACATACAGAACATGTTTTGTGATGCAAACTAATAAAAAAAATATGCACAATTTGCTGCCCTTTGAATTTCTGTGTTTGGAGATTTGGAGACAACTTAAAATGTGTCTGAAATATTCCTTTAACTGATAGTGGACTCTAGGTGTACTCCTAAAGGTGTCTTTTTCTTCATGATTGGTATGTGCAATGTCATTGTCAGTGTCATTATGTTTTATCATTTCTCGATGCTTTTGCTTTACATACTTAGTGATTACTGTGATAAGCTGTCTGGTGCTGCACATTGCAATCAGTTTTAACTTTGCTCACATCATGAACGTCACAATGCCTTTTTGCCTCTTGGTTTCTTTCCTTCCTCTAGGAGGAGTTCAACAAGAAAAGTGTAGCCACTTGTAATTTGGGAAATGTACACAAGAACACAGAACTGACATTCCGTTTTCAAAAGAGAGATGAGTTCAAAACTAAGGCAGTTTCTTCTGTTCCTTTCCAGGTAGGCATGAAGTTTATCTAGGGTAGAATCCATTTTGTAGATTCTTTGTATTTTTTTTTTCTGAAGATAAATATTTAAATCAATTTGGCATTGGATAGACAATATGTGCTACTCCTGGTCATTTGCAGTGCATTGCATTCAACAAAATCTATAAAATGTTTTCCTTTTCTCCACTTTTCGTCTGAAAGGAGGCAGGAAATTAGAATAGATGAGGGGAAAGTGTTGCAAAACTTATGATATCTCATGTTTGGTCATAGAGTAAAAATCGAGGCCAAGGCAAAATGTTTTGAAGGGTTGGTAGAAATGAACACTATGAAAAGGTTGTGTTAAAATTAGGTTATTTTTTTTCCCTTGCAATGTAAAGTTGCATCCAATCTTCAGCTACAGGTACACTGTTGTTGTATTACCTTCCAGTTTTGTCAGGGCTACAAACCTGCAGTCTTTTAACTCCAAGTTCAAAGGAGAAGATTGAAAATAGTAACATCAGATCAACAATAGGATTTAGCCAATGTGCAAACTCTGCTGAAACTGTACAAATGTAGGTTTACCGTTATTTTATGCATGCCATACTTTAATTTAACCTACAGATCCAAGTCCGATATACGACCAAAGAAGGGAAACGATTCCTGCGAATCCTTACGGAGAAACGTGAAGCAACAGCGGATCGGAGCCAAATGGAAACTGTAAGCGAGCTGCTCTGTCTTACTTTTTGATATCAGAGTGGAGAAAATGTCCATGGTTTGACATGATGTTGATACGTAACCATTGTTAACCACTGACCATGATACAAATGCAATAACAGGAAAGGTTTTGATGAAATCTCTCTGCCTGGATAAAATGTATTCTGTGTGAATATCATTTATTATTATATATGCGTTTATATTTTTAATAATTCTTTTGACACAAGGAGGTGGTGTGTAGTAGCAGCTCCTACCCTCACTCCGTTTCAGAACTGTCTTGTGCATATACAAATGGAAAATACGTCAGAAACGTTGCATATTTCTTGCAAAGTTACATCCCATCTCTGTAGTATAGCATAGTTAGGTTATGGTTCCTGTGTTCACAGAAAAGTCTTGAAAATTGGACAATTGTTTCAACACCAGGAAAAGTTTTGAAATTCAGATTAAAGTGTGTGAATACCTGGAAAAGTCATGCAAACTTCCACCAAGTGGCATTGTTTCTTTCTCACTGTTAATAGTAAAATGCAGTCCCTCTCATAATGTTTTTCCCGCTACCTCATATTTCTTTGGCTTCTGCCTTTTATAGGGGTGAGAACTTTATGTAAGATGTCTGGAGGAAGGTCATTGAAAAGTCATGAAAATTGGTTCCGTAGAAAGTGCAGATGCATTCAGTGATAAATCTGTCTATGCTTCTTTGTGTGTTGTGGTGATACTATATTGCTGACTTATGACAGCTATTAAATGGGACACTTCATGAGGAATGCTGGTAATATGTACGTGCTGTCTGCACATCACACAAATGTGGTTTTTGTTTCAGTTGACTTTACAAAAGACATACAGTCTCTGGCCACAGTATCCTTCACTTTTATTTTACTTGCAAAATTGTGGAATTATGAAAATTTGATAAGAAAAATGTATGTGTTTTATCTTGATTTCAACAGAACTTGAACATTCCTGTTGTGGGGGCAATGGCAATGCAAGAGTCTGCTGAAAAGGCGAGAAGAGGGGATATTCTTGGAGCAAAATTGCATCTGTGAGTAGTTTCTGTTTGATAGGGTAACATTTATATGGGTTACATGTTTGTTTCAACATTTATTTTTCATGTTTAGGTTTTGTCAAATGGTTACCAGCTGATAAAAAACGTACATGGAAACAGCGTGGGTACCTATACTGACCTTTTCAAGTAGAAAGTTGTAACAAATTATTTCATGCAAGTTTAGTAGAAATAGTTTCAGCAGTTATGTTTTAATGTGTACTTCATTTTATATCCTAGATTTTTGCAGAACTGTAAAAATATTAATAACTTCATAGAGCTTTTCCCATTGATAACTTGCATGGCGTTTCTGGAATATTTCTGTTGTTATGATCTATGAGTCTAAATACCCATCAACTTTGAACATGCTTACATGGATGTATGGGTGATCCATGCCAAGATGCCATTGTTGTGGTCAGCTGATAGAAAAATCATCGCAAGATTTGCTATTTTATTTGCTCATGGGCGAAAGTTGATGAAGTTGACTTAAAGGGAAAAAGTAACACCTATCAAGCATTTGATAGGTAGTATTCCTTCACCAATAGTGATAAGTAGATTGTTCATGATCCTCATTTGTAAAATTAGGCAAAGCTGATTAGATTGCATGCTGTTGCAGTGGTAGGATAGTGTGTATGAAACACTTCAGAGTATACATTGTGCAGAAATGAAAAGTCAGAATGCAGTGCACGTACTAGATCAAAGTGGTTAGTCTCTGTCGAATTTCAAGCTAAAAATGTGTACGTCTACCTGTGAATATGCAACCAAGTGATTATTGTGTGTATCTTCAGGAAAAAATGAAGAATGGTGGATTCATTTCGTCTTGTGGCTAAAAGGATTTGCCACCGTTGATTTGATTTGTGTCGGTCTTGTGTTGACAAGTCCTTTGTGTTGCCATCGTTCTGCACAGCCGGACTGTGTAACGTATGTTAACTTATTCATTCCAGCAAGAGCCACCAGGCAATGAGCATTGTAAGTGCTGACCGAGACTACGATAGGGGAAATGAGTATTTAGCCTTTGAGCAAAATGCATTCGAAATGGAAGCAGACTTTATGGACGTGAGTAATTTTTTGCTAACACGTTTGTCAAATTTTATGATGTCTTCTCTCTAAGCATTATGGAGGAGATGCAGGGCTTTTGGTTCCCTGCATCAGCAAAGGAACCTTTGCAGTCAGGTTGGTGTGTGTGTGGGTGTATGTATGTGTGTGTTTCTGTGACTCTTGCTTGGGTACGCTCTAACTCAGAAGGGGAAAGTCTATTTTTCTGGCATCATGTATCTAGTGCTTTAGCATTTTTCATGTAGTGCCTTTGTTTCTCTTCATGAGGTCATGTGTATCCTCATATGTAAACATGTACATATTTTTTTTTTCATCTAATGTCCTTTTTTTTTTCTTCATATACTGCCCTCAGTCATGAAATCTCGTGTCTAATTTTATTATCTCAAATGGAAACTTTGAGATGTCAGCATAAATCAGAGTTTGGTCAAAATATTTATGAAACCGTTTAAATTGACTGCTCTACTTACTTTTAGACTCACTTTTTATTTACTTTCTCAGTGGCATGCTCAGGCTGGAAGTACACAAGCCGCCAACTTTCATAAAGTTGGCCAAGAACGAAATGCAAGGAAGATGAGAGTTGGATCAGCCAAAAAAGGAGTTGTACTAAAGAGCTCTAAGGCCAATGCATCGCTCCACCAAGAAAAATTCTACAAATATAAGTGATCCACACAAAGATAAAGGAAATCCGACAACGGCCACGTTTGTTACAGCTCTGGAATCTGTTGATTCAGAAAGTAAAGGTATCTGAGCAGTTTGCTTTGTCAGGAATATGGAGTTTAGGAAAAGGGAAACGTGTTTGTTTTTTTTTAGATTATAAAGAGTTGGTTTGTTGTGACACATGATTGATAAGAATGTGAATATGTAATTTGTGAACATTACATTCAGTAGAGGACTGTGATTCTGCCTTGTTACTTGTTAACTTCAATGTTTGCAGAATCTGTAAACAAGATTTATAGAGACGTCGTTTTTGTTAAATTCCTGACAAAGCAAAACAGAAGTACGACCTTCCTTTTTGGAATACAGCAAATGTAGACAACAATTATACTCAGTTAATGACAAAAAATTGGAATATATTTGTTTCAGATCTTTTTAAAATTGTGCATTTCATTGCAAATATTGGCACCTTCTATTTGCATACACAGTAAAAACAAGATTTTAAATGCACTCAAAATGCTGTCCTTTTTTGTGAAAGAGGACATGTGTATTCCACAGATAAACAAGTCACTGCATTCCTCAAGAGCAGCTCATATCTGCTTATTTCCAAAGTTTGAGAAAGAGGGTGGTGTTGATGTTGTTTTCAATAACGTTTTCATTATTCTTTTGTTATCTCCACAGTTATTGTCAAAAGTTGAAGTTACGTATGGACAATAATTACATTTAGATTTTAAGATATTTAACACTGACATATTCTTAGTTTATGTAAATGAGTGGCTTATCTTACATTTTGAGCATTTTTATCAATCTTTAAGGAAAATTTCAAAGCATTCAGAAAATTTGATGTATTTGACAACAGAAAATTCTTATTTTACAACAGAAAATTTGACTTGTTTGTTAGACCTGTGATTGTTATGTAAGTTTGACTTTGATTGTTTAAGAGTAAGTACATTAAGTTGGTAATGACTTTTACTAACTATACATGTATTTTGCCTCCAAGAGCAACTGTAATATTAGAATTCTCTTTTTTTGTTCCAGTGCATTTTCTTCAAATCCTTGGTCTTTCATAACTAGAGTCTAAGTAAAAACAACCTTCATTTAAGTGATATTTTTGTACCTATGTACTTAGCCTCGTCTGCTATGCCTTTCTCTCTCTCACAGTCTTTCTCATATCCAAGAGTATGCCTTTAATCCATTCCTAAAATTCCTAGAGTTGTGTAGCACAATTGAAGTATAGCCAGATTGTTGGTTTTCAAACTCTCTCTGTGAAACTTGTTACTATTTTAAACTGCAAGTTTCTTTTGTCAATTTCAATTGGAATTTTCATTCAGTTTTTTTTTTGTGACAAAGGTAATAGGTTTGCTGATCTATTGAGGTATAGTTTCAGGAATGGTTGCTTGTTTGTTGGTTCATTTAACATTTTTGTTTTTCATTCACTGTTATCGTTTCTTTGTCGGTGTGAAAATTCTGTCCTTAAACCTTCTGGCCTTAAACTTGATTTTATCCCAAACAGAAGGTGAAATCTTATGTTTGGTGTGATGTGCTTTGTCTTCACTATGGTCTCAAAATTGAGATTTTTTTAGATTTTGTCTTCTTTTTGCAATATTTAGCAACTGAAACAACTATTTTTTGTATATTTGATCGAATTGCAGAGAATATTGATTTTACATCTCCCTCTTTAGATCTTCATTATTTTTTTTCCAAGTTTTTCTCTAAGTTTTTCATGTTTTACAGTGTATAACAGTGTGCAAATACATTAGGTGTATTTGCACAGAGGTATAATAGCTTAGCTTGCCTAAGATAAAAGAAATTCAGTAATTTTCATCTTTGTTTCAAAGCTTCATCTATTGTTAGTAACTTGCCAGACAAGGCACCAATCACTGGTTCAGTGTATTCTGTATGAAACTCATATATCTGTTTAGTTATTTTAGATAGCTTCTTGCAAAGGTTTGTCATTAAAGGATTGTAGAAACCGAACCTCGACTCAGCTGCATACAGTTCACACTTGCAGTTTCAGTTAAGTGTCAGTTTTTTTTATTTTCAACAAATTATTGTAAAAGTACCAAATACATGGTAGAAATTGTTGTGAATCACGTCTGTAAAGTTACTAAAAGGCAGATGCTTTTAACTTGCAGATTTCCCAAATGTGATGTGGATACAAAAATACTAATACTGTAATTCAGCCACTCCTCATCACTAGTCAAAAAGAAACAACCATATGCACAGTAATTGCCTCATTATGGAACGCCAAAAGGGAAACAGTTGATGATGACGATGGCTGTTATCATAATGACAATGACTCTTTAGATGATGAAGATGGTATTTATCTCGGCACAAAATTGCTGCTAAACACAATTGAGGAAATTTACACTCCATCTAAGAACAATGTGGTTCGTTCTTTTTTTTTTCATTTCGAATTACAAAAAATGGAGAAGACAAATGGGTTAGTGTCATGCATTCCTCTCCAGAAAGTGGGGACATGTCCCACTCTGTCTTCCCCAAATCAACGCCAATGGTGGGATATTTTCATTTATACAATTGAGTCCTTAGTTGGCAAGCTGCAGCTAGCTGAGGTGTTGGCCGGAAGTTTCCGCCCAGAGAAACTCCAGATCGAACCTGATGTGCGTCATTGTTTCCATCACAGTGCATGTGTTTGTAATGTTGCGTTGAATCGTCATCATCATATTAATTTCCATCTTCATCATGTTTGTTTTATGTTGTCATCTTTTGAATAGTCTTAATCATCTGGATTTGTATCGTTGTTTATCGCAGTATTGCCATCATCATCATTTTCATAAGTCTTCATTGAATTGATTTGTGTCGTTAAAAACTGTAATAATACGATCATTATATCACTTTGTGACATCACCACATTAATTTGCACCGTTGTCCTTTCAAAAGTGTTTGTCGTAGCACTGTTGTGTCTTCTTCGTCTAAAATGTGATCGTCATCAAGATAAAAGCTCGTCTTCATCATCTTAAAAGTGATCATCACGATAAAAGCTGTTTTTACCATCTAAAATGTCATCATCATTACGACTTAAAAACTGTCTTTATCATCTAAACCGTCATCGTCATCATGATTAATGCCGTCATCACCAGTTTGTTGCCTTTTTGGCGTTCCATATTATCAGAGTTCTTTCACCGTGAACTAGCGAAAAATTGTGCGCCTTGGATCATGAAATTTGAAAGCCCTTTGCTAATCATGCGTGTAAACCAGAGCGGTTCACTGGGTTCTTGTGATAACCGCCTCCCCCACATATAATTCAAAACTGAAAAGCATGTAAATACTTGAAAGTAATTGAAGTGAAAACTTATTTGTTTCTTTTTAAGCTTCAAGTGAAATTTAGTATATACAAATGCCTCCTTGCCACCCCCTAGTATTTACCGCCCCACTGAGCAACTAAAAGGACACCTGGGACGTTACCGTCCCTATTGCGAACCACTGCTCTAGAGACAGTGGTCACGTGGCTCACGTGATCAGCATCGCACGATTCGGGTCGTATGGAAATTGGCGACATAACACAGCCATAGTGCAACCAGATCCATGCCGCAGTTTTGATGACCACTTGCTATTCAGTTTACAATGTAACTTTTGTACCATTCCTCGTTCAGTATTTGACTATATGTAAATGCAACATTACGCAGATAATGTGTATCTAAAAGGATCTTTTTGTCCTACTCGAGTTTCTTACTTTCACCGTAACGACCAACAGCTTGGGCTATCCCATACGTGCATGACGGAGCATATGGGCCGGTATGGTGATATTCCCTCTCTGTTTGGGCAAAAACAGTAGATCTTTTCGGGCAAATAAGACAGCCAAGAAAATAAACGTTGCCCCCTTTTTGCGAGCCATGACTCCTCTTTGTAATGAATGATTGATTCCTTTGGAAGGACTTAGGAAGAGCGAAAATAGTATATTTTGTCTGAAAATGTAGTTGCACGGGTAAGCTAAGTCATGAATCTCTGTTTTCTTTTTATCAGGTAGTATTAATCCTGTTATTTACTGTGACAATACCAATATTTGAAGAGCTTAACCCTTAAGCGTCGGTCATACTACAGCGACATTGACATAGGGTTCAAAGTCGATCCGATTTTTGCGAGTATAAGCTTAAATCTTTCAAAGTTACGAGTAAAAGACTAAACGTTGGCGGGAGTTTGGTGACCCATTGATCGCGATGTTAAAATGTCAACCAATCATGGCGAAACGCCATCGGCTCAAAAACATTTTTGTTTTTTAATCGGGTAAGAGTGAAAAATATCGGAACGATACAAAAAAAAAACCTATCCGAGGCTCGTGTATCACGTTAGATCGAATTGGGACCGTCATATAAAAGGAGATATATTTAATTATGCATCCTCTTTTATTTTTTGAGCACTTGGCAAATGTTGCAGCTGAACATACTCCCCTTCCCTCAGTGATGGAATACCTTGCTCATGTTGCAACAAACACGACTGAAAATTTTCTGGTTTCCCGCGGTAGCGTTTGTGTACTCTACTATCTATACCCTATAACGGACACGCGAAGGGTGCGAGCAAATCTATGTGTTCGGGGTCCACATTAGGATTCCGTCTCGGGCCAGCTGTGGAACCTCTACATGGGGAAGCCCCCGAAAGACGGACCTGCTGTTCCTTGCATGTAAAAGTGGTAAACAGATGCATCTGCATAGGTACAATAAGACTACTGTATCCCTAACGTTTGTCCTCCACTTTCATTCGTCTCCAAAATGAAAAGTGTTTTTAAGTTGTGCATATTACGTATATCCACAGCTCGTAGACGCAAACCCCCTACCCAATTTTATTGATTAGCCTACATCTGAGGCTAAGTTTTAGTTTTATTGAAATAAAGCAGAATTACGTAAGCTACAGCAGTATCAATGAGGCTTCCAGATAAAGATAAACATACATCTAGGACTGCAGGGAATGGCACTTTTCAGTCTCTCTGGCCTTGTCAACTTCTGCTAAATTTTGTTTATTTCTAATAACATAGTAAAGAAATTTACACTTCCACCACTAGTAACGTAGTTTTCTGTGTTTTCTTTATTTCAGGTCACAAACAGTGGGGGTACACATGTGTTAGCGTCCCCTCCTCCCAAAAAGTGAAGGGAACATGTCTTCCGTCCCCCCCCCCACACACCCCCTCCCCATTCGACGTCCATGCTCCTGTAGGAAATGCATGCAGTGTGGTACCAGTTTAAGTGGAAAGTGTGACACCCTAACTAGTTGGCACTTTCAAGGTAAATTCTAAACGAATCGTACTGAACTTTTTTCGATACAACCACTCGAGGAGTGGGTACATTCTTTCCCGGGCCGAAACTCAAGTGGCGCCGTAGTTTAAACTGTTTGAAGACTATCAGAGCGGAGCGCCACCATTGGTTAGTGCACCAGAAAATTTTTGGATAAGAATACACCTTGATCGTCCCAAACACCATTTCTAAGCCCCGCAGGTGACCTCAGCTGAACATCGGCACTATACCATGTCCAGAGAAAAATAGACAAAAGATTTTCGCGTGTGGTCGTTTAGGCGTATGTTGTCGGAAGGGGCAGACGGCAAGCGCCAATTGATGAAAGAAAACACCAAAAGTATGTGCGACATGGGCAAAGTCGAACTTTAACCCGTCCAACACAGGTGCATATCAATATGGGCTGTGTTAGCAAATGTTTCAAAACAACGGCAGGATACACTCCTTTAGGTAAAATGTTTCATTTCGAGTGCACAGAAACAAAGAAGGATTAAAGGAACATTTACTTACGGCACTACTAATAGTATTCCGAAGTTTTCTTCTGATATTAAAATAAGTATAATACAATATTTAAAGTTGACGTAGTTAAAACTGATGCAGCAAAACAAAATGCTCAGTTCCGAAAAGCAAGTGGCATGAAAGAAATGAGATTGGTCCCTTTGACCATTCACTGTACTTGGTACAAACAACAAGTTACAGGCCCAATGTATTCACCATGTATACATATTGCGTGTGCACAGTGCATGTGATGATACAAATGTTTAGTAAGACTATAAAACAATGGGCAAGTCGTGATAGCAATCATCAATAAAATCATACACAGAGATGTGAGTCACCTTCTTCTTGTTTCAATACATTAGTAGGTGGATGTATGACAGCAATATATATGTACAAACTTTTCGTTCAGCCATGCATGAAGTATCAATGGACACGGCTGTACAAGCCACAACTTTGTTTCTAGCTCATAGCACTGTCCCCTTTGTTAATTGTTTGTTTTTCCAAAGTTCATTAACTGCATATGCTCGTATAATGTGGATTGATCTATTCCGGTAAGAGGGAATCATACATCCCAAATAACGTACATATTGAGATGTTTGGTGCATTTTACATTTATCGTCTTGTTCTCAAATGATTTTATTCAATGGTCCAGTCAAACGCCCAAGCAAATATTACTCAGTTGAATATTTTCTGAGCGAGATTTTGAGGGCACTAAGGATGCCGTCTCCTTTTTTCTGCATGCACCAGTCGGTCATTTAGATTTCATGCATGATCAAATTTTACAAGTGTAAAATGTATTGTGAAAATACGGAAGCATAAGTAGGCAATTGATTTGTATTATCAGTACCAAAGCTGACGGATGCTGTTTTAGTGTGCAGCAGAACTGTTTATGTATTACCGTATGTGGTAAAATTTTACTTCAGCAAAGACGAAAGGACTATTATAGAAGACAGAAACCACTCGAATGGTTGTCTTTCAACAAACCTGGCTGAAAATTTTCCAATAAGCATATTTCAATTCACTCGACGACAACTCCGCTCACTAACTTCCTCTTTGTGATTTTGACACAACGTACAACGGCCCAGCGACGTAAAGTTACATGTACTTGTTAACCAGGCAGTGATCGCCATTTTTAACATGGAATTTGGTAGTAAGTTTGTATTTATCTCACCTGGTGGAGATGAAGATGAGATTATTTTGCATGATGAAAAGGTCGAGAAACTTGCCATCAACAAACTGAAGATTAGAGATGGAGATGTAAGTAAAGACAGTCTTTGTTTCTTTTGAAACTGTCAACTTCACACAAGCTTGAAATAATAGTAAGGTTAATCATGATGAATCTGAGCCGCTAAAAATCTTGTTTTTTCGCTTTCAAGTCGCTAATCAGCCTAACATTCTTTTCGTCTCAATTACACATTTTGCATATATGGACATGGTCGACAACCGACAACGATCCCCTGCCATTTTATGAAAAATAGCGTAAAAGGACCTGGACATTTGATATCAAATTGAAGTTGTGTTATGGTTTGAAACCTCAGAGGGATCAGGGATCGTTTTTTTTTTTTTTTTTTTGGAAGGACAGTCAAACTATTGAAAGTTTAATCTCCGGTAACCCTATCAGATTTGTCTCCGCTGTGATAAGAGTTTCAGTTTATAAGTAGTGACTATTTACGGTTAAGACAATCTGTTCCCTTTCTGTGATACATCCAATTCTAGTTGGTATCGGAGTAACAGTTATTCACACCTGCTTATAGCCCACAGAAAGGACTACATAAAACAATGCTTTGATGCCGGGAAAATTGCCGACGTTCAAGCTAGAACCTCAGCTGGCTCATAAATCAAAACGACTGGTTGTCTTTTCGAAGTCAAGATGGAATGGTTTATCAGAACATAGGGCTGTTATATGCTTCCCAGGTGCTGGGAAATCGGATCTAAGCGCAACTATAGAATTCAAATTAACTTGGGGGATGGCTCCTGATCTCCCCACCGTGGCTTCCGGCCTTCCGCCCTCACCAGTCTGTCTTTGGCGCGTGAGTCCCCTCTTTCTCAAAATCCTGGATTCGCGCCTGTAAATTAACCTTCCTGTTGAATCTCCTTCTCAGTTGCACCTCCCTGGATGGATACATATACGAGCGAAGCTGAAGAGGCAGAATTCTTAAATTTTGACAAGTAAATGAGATGTTTCCGGAAATGTCCAGAAATAGCCATATGCAAATTCTTTCTCATGTTTTGTTGATGCAAAACTGTATACATATATGTTTCCAGTGATTTAACATTTCCATTTAAGTCACTTTGGGGAAACGTGTTTATAAGTATTGTACTTCTGTTTTCCCTTTTTCCACTGCATTTCATACGTAAAGACATACTAACATTCTTGTACATGTACCACACAAGTACTCCGCTCACTTTTATATTTTAAATATTCATTATGTACCTGTAATTATCAGTTAATGCTGGAAATAAATCTGTCAATTCAATTCCAGTTCGAAATGTGATCACTGACACTGTCTTACTGTTATGTGGTGTCTCACGTATACAAGTCCATCCATGTTATATTTTTCAAATCATATAAACAAAGGGAAGCAAAAGCATGTAAATGTGAGTTATAAAAAAAAAGATATGAAAAATTATTGAGACATTCACTTTTATTTTCAGATTTAGTGAATACCTTTCAAGATTTTATATTTCAGCAATGGAAAGAAATGTGAAGATTAGAATTGGATAACTAGGATTGATTTTCCAGCCTCTAAAACATTTTTTGCGTATGTCTAGGCTTTAGTTACACCTTAAGTGTGTACAAGACATTGGAGGAAGTACTCAAATTTAGACAGTTATTCTACACCTCAGAAACTATCTTTGCTGTTGTGAAAATTAAAGCACTTGCTGCACTTTTGGCATGTTTCTCATTACCTTCAAAGAATTGGCTTTACAAAGATTTCGGGAAAAAAATGGGGAATCTACCGGATTGATAGATTATAATTGACAATTATTTCAATACCTTAATGTTGTCAATAGAACGTGTATGCTACTTATATAGGGGGGTGACCTTTCTATGATGCAATGACATTAGCGGCTGCAAAAGTTTCTCAACCGTGCAGGGTTTCTGAATGAATATGACACCTTTACAACAGTTTTTCTTTCCGGTTTTTCTTTCCCTTTTTTCCTGCTGTCGGGTTAAAAATGAGCATATTGTTTTTTTTGTTTGTTTTTGTTTTGACAGGGAGACGTGTGTATGCTAGACATTCTGGACACTGCTGGGCAAGCGGAATACTCAGCTCTCCGGGAAAAGGTTACCACCTTACCGTTTCATCGTTTAACAAATAACAAGTTTGCAAGAAGAGATTTTGTATTTACAAGTATTGACATTTACATCTTATTTCCTGCATATTAAGAGACACGTCTTTCCTCTCCTGAGACTTGTTTAACTTCAGAAGCGAATAATTATTTATTACTAGCACTTCATGAACCGCCATGTGGTCAACTTTCTACAAATGATGTAACTTTTTTAGTTAGGCTAGTTGGCAAATGGTAGCAAAAGTTATGTCTTGAAGTGGATACAATGAAGCTGAATTTAAAGACAATCTCATCTTCATTTAGGTTGACCTTCAACTGAGCTTCCTAGGGTGACTGTGACAAGTCTAAAGACTGGAAATCTGTAGACGACAGAGGTACTCCAAGTAATTCTCATATAAAGGGGAATTCCAGTTAAGGAACATGTCTTCTGACTTATTTAAGCATTATGATCTTACAAATGGGAATCTTCGTCCGTCATAGCCGCATTTAGTTATGACTGGGGGTAATATGAACTTCCAAGAGAAGGGTATGTCTAGGCTGCTTTGTTTTTAAACTTGTTCTCGAATTGTCACGGTTTGGTTGCAGTATATGAAGGAAAGTCAAGCTTTCGTCATCGTGTATGCCATCAACGACACAAACAGCTTTAAAGAGGCAATGGATATGCATGAGTTTATCAAACGGGTCAGGAAGACTGATAAATTCCCCGCTGTAAGTTACAGAAGTGATTTTCTGAGGTTTGGCACTGTTTGACATTAAAACAAATGCAAATGCAAAGACATATTCAAAGTTTCCTCCTTGGCCTGTCGGATTAATTCTGCCAGTTGGACCAGTAATACTAAAAGCAGTATCGACTTCCCCATACACCCATTATGAAAAAGATCATGCTAAACTTTTGAAGGGTGAGGCAAATTTCGTTATGCAAAGCCCGTATAATATCGGCAAATACAAAAAACGTAAAAACCTATGAATTAAATTCGTGAACATGTTTGGGGGAAAGATAGATTTGAAAAGTTATGTGACAGAGGGCTTAATAATATAGATCCTTTCTATGAGATCAATGTAAAAGTCCCCGGATTTTCGTCTCTCTAAAAGTCATATAGATCCTTTGCATCGTTACAAGAAACAGGTGGATGGAGATGTTCATTGTATCTTAAAATAACTTCATTTATGATAAACGTCGCGGTCACTCATCTTATTATGCGATGTCAAAATTCTAATTTGATTATAAAATATCAAACCATTGTCAATATTTTTTGAGATTATTATTATTATTAAAATGCTTTAGATTCTCTGTGGCAACAAATTAGATCTCGAAACGGATCGCGAGGTCGCCAAATCAGTCGCTGAAAAAGAGGCAAAGGCAAGAGACGTCCATTTTTTGGAAACTTCAGCAAAGTCAGGAGTCAACGTCAAGGAAGCGTTTGAGCAATTGATAAGGATGACACCTAGAAGAGGCATTCACTACAAGGTGAGATAACATTGTGGGTAGATTTCAGGAAATTTGCAGATGTTATTTTATTCTCAGTATTTATTTTATTTATTACTGTTCTATATTTTTACATCATACTGGGATCTGAATGACGGACGTAAAAGTTAGTGGTTATGTAGGATGAAAGACTGAAATGGAACAAGGATACCTGTGTCACAGCATACAAAGTTTCTGTCAATCGCTTTCCCGACAACGTCTCTCGGTGTCAGGGACGTTACCATGTTGTTTGTGGGGATGAGCAAAATCGACTCATTGCCCCTTTCTTGGTCGCCGTCGTGGGTGGGATTCGCACCCCAGGACTTAATTAATCCAGGATTTCAAATCAGGGAGTCCACAGACACATGGCATGAAGGGAGTTCTAAGGATGTTGGTCACCCTCTCCCCTTTGCCTAAAAAGGATCCATTTTTGTCCCTCGTAGATGTCCAGTCATGGTGCAAATTTGACTTTTTGACACCTACTCTCATGAACCCAAAGTCAAGTTTACGGGACGAAAAATTGTACTAGAGGGGGTTGAGTGCAGACAGGACTATCTGAGCGGAGCGCTACCATCAGTTGGCGCCGAGCGTCCAATAAAAATTTGGCATTTCAAGCCCTCCAGACGGCCCGAAAAAGGGATTTTCCTGGTTTTCCAAACTACAAGTACTCAGCGTTGAAATAGGGATCTTCTGCATGCAAATTCTCAATTAATGAGATAAAGTCAAAGTATGAAAACCAGTAATACATATCAGATGGGTTGAGGTGATACAAGAATTATAATTTATGCATCCTATTTCACTTATTCTTGAAACACTTGTAAAACAAATAAAACTTCTAAAACTTGAAACACAAATATTGGGGACGGGGGGGGGCTGAACATACCTTTAACCCCCACTTTTTATTGCTTTTGACGCCCATTTGAAGTTTCGAAATGAAACCAAGCGACCAAGCAACCGATTGGAACTTCGTAGGGGAAACGGTCGGGTAAAATGTGAGTTTGTTGCATGCACCGGCAGTGAAACATTTTTAACTTAAAAAAGAGGAAAATTACGTCCTGTTAAGTGGTAGAACTGACGTACTTTAAACTAATAGAACTGATGTACTGGTATTTTTAAATAGAAACGTGTCAGATTATGGGTTCGTATTGGAACAGCCTTGTAGTTGGCATTGACAACCAATAATTTGGGGGCATTTTTTCTCTTATTCAGCGGTAGGGTTGGAAAAACACAGGAACATTCTTTCCAGCATTTATTACAGCATTATTTTTGATTGACTGTTCGGGGAGGCGTATTGCCGATGGGCTCTGCATAGAGTAAATACGCCGACCGTGCTGCTACGGATTGAACCCGTTTAGCCGCATACTCGTGCACTGTGTATAAGCAACAGGCGCATGTATTGCCAAACCTCGAGTCAGAGATCTCATACCTTTACGAACACATTCTTTCAATTGTGCTGTTAATCTGGCTCATCGTAGATTTCAATATCATAAAATGGTCACAGTTGTGAAGCCAATTTCTCGGTTCCTACCTCCCAGTTTCCCAGCCCCCCTCTCCAACTCCGTCAACGTATCCACCCTCCCTCCTCTCGTCACTTTTTTTTTTTGTTGCTCACCTTATATTTTCAATATCATCCATGGCGTCCATAAAATTTCTATGGGGGACTCTTCCCTTGTTCCCCCCTTTGCTGGCTACGCTACTGCTCGGTGTGCAAGCCCCTTCACCCCCCCCCCCCCACACACACACACACTCACACTAAAATAAAATGGCAAAGACAAGTACAACAACACACGTGTGTAGCAATGTAAAGTGAAATACGGTCATTTCTTCTTTGGTCTTTCTCCCTGTAGATTACTGTTCTTGGCTCTGGCGGAGTAGGAAAGTCATCTATCGTCATCAGGTTCACCCAGGACTCATTTATAACAAATTATGACCCAACTATAGAGGACACATTCAGAAAAACAATAACTGTCCAAGGCATACCCCCGAGTGCTGGACTTTTCTTACATCCTGATGCCGGTATGTGTTGTAACGTAACTCAAAAATGTGAACTATTCAAACACAGATTATGTGTTTTGGTATTTAAAAAACCTTCCTTGTTAAAGATTTATGCAACGACTCCATACGTACTGTAAGATTAAGTAAAATATTTGATTCTAACTTTATGGAGAAATGAAGGTTTTACATCCAATAACGTGAGGTTTTACAATTTGGAACCTATAATTAAAAGAAACGGTGTGAGGATTTAAGTCTTAATTGGTAAACAAAAATATATAATTAGGGAATACCTCTTGGATGTGATCATAACTGTACTATGAAACCAATCAAAGATGTAGCACCAAAACTGATAACAAGATAAAAACATAAACAGTACGAAGACCATCTTTGGAAACTAGCTAGGTCGCTGTACCGATGGATTTGGTGGTCTTCAGTTAATTACGTTGTAAAGAGAACTAGGACGAATGCATTCGGTAATAGTGGGCGTTTTCTGTGGCAGGCCCACGGGAATGCAATAACTTACCTACAGAACTTCTGTCGTGTGGTTCTTTCTCTAGTTTTAGGAGTAAGCTTAAGACATACCTGTTCGGGATGGCCTTCCACTAATTTTTCCTTTTTTAGTAGATGTTTGTAAAGCACCACTGCATATATTTTCTGTAGAAGTGTGCGCTATGTAAATGCAATTATTATTATTATTATCATCATCGTTACTATCATCATTATTATTAATATTATCATCATTGCTATTTAATACAAATGTACTGCCCCAAAACAGCATTACAATTGGTACAGTGACGACAGGTAGGCCTATTACTTTTGAGCAGGCTTACGTACAGCTGATTGAGAATTATGCCCCTGATTCTCGTGCTAATGCAGCAAGAATGAGAGATGTTTATCAATAAATACATGAGAGAATTTGTTGAAGAACATAATTGTAACACCGCAAAGCTCAACGTTGTTAATGTTAGGATTAAGTAGCTCCCATGTATGAGGGATAATAGAGATTTTCATATATCATCACAGAGATTTTAGTAGACGTCTCAGAAGATAATATATTTCCTTGATTTATTTTCCCACTTATTTTCCCGGCCTTCCTTATACAACCCCCCCCCCCCCCCTCGCCTGTTGTTATTCGTCTTAGTTAGGAATGTCGTTTTCTTTTCGAGACTCTAGCGTTAATGATACCAATTGCAAATATTCCAGGATATATGGTTGTATACAGAAACCCGAAAGAATTGGTTGAACTAATTGAACTACTAAGTTCAATATTGTTAACGTTAGGATTAAATGACTCCAATACAGAAATAGCTAATAGAGGTTTTAAAGCGTATAGATACCTTATCATATTAATTATTAATTGATAGTCTATCGATGACTCACAGAAAAAAATTAATAAGTTATCATCTCTTTTTCGTTTCCATGTTTTCTACGCTAGATGAAGATGTATGGGATTTTGGTCTTCTTCCTCCCCCCAGGCAGGGATCTGCTGCTAAATCAAGGAAAGACAAGTCCGTCAAAGGTATTTTAGGGTTTCACTTTCATTTAATTCAGAACAAACTCATTCATCTAATTTTGAAACAATTAGTTTGCTAAAAAATAGTTCAGGAGCCTGCCATTATGACAACTTCCGTACTTTGTTCCTGTAAGCGTTCCCAACACGAAGAAGGGGTGTCACCATCCCCAAATTAAAATCCTGTATGGCGCCATTTTTGAAAATGTTGGAATGTAAGTATTTCCGAACGTAGGGGTGTCGGGACATATAAGGGTGTCGGAACATATAAGGGTGCCGGAACATAGGGCAGTCACCGATTTCGCAGGGCAGAAATACCTTCACCCCCCCCCCCCCACACACACACCAATAAATCTTATTGAGTTACGCCCATGACGGCACGGTAAGGAATGCTAGATACAGTAATTTCACGGTTTGGGGGTACTGGTATGGATTTAGGCTCGGGATTTTGGACCTCAGAAAGAGTTCAGGGAGTTTGGGAGGACTTAGACGCAGATGTTACACGGGAAGCATGTTGTTCTTGCAGTGCGGAACTAGAAGGTTCCGATGAACAGGCCCTGTGTCTTGATTTTCAGGACTAGTAAGATCTCGAAAATCCAAGGTACGATCAATTCCAGGTGTTGGTGGCACAGGTACCGATTAGCAAAATTGAGACCGGAATTTAGGGCCCCAGGTAAAACTTCAGAGGTCAGGAAGGTTTAATGCCGGTTATAGGCACTTGCTCCAACACCAGTGACACAGGGTTTGACGTAGGGTTACGCACAGTAGCTGGTTTCAAAACAAAGTATGATCTTTGCTGAATTATTGCAAAGTTGCAAAGTTTTGCAAAGTTTTGTCTACAGGCTGATTTTACCTAAGAAGCAATTTCTTTAACAAACGTCTAAAATAAGACTGTTTTCTGAAATTAAGACATTTTGTTTCCTTATACTTCTTTGTGTGGGACCTTACAACTTAAACAAGTAGGCAATCCACTGAGTTGCAAATCTCATCCCTATCGTTTTGCATACCCATTGTCCCGAAGTACGCTCAGTTGTATATTTCATCAGTGATTCAGTTGCCCGCTGTGGATAAAGTGCTGCATATTCAAGTTACTTGATCTGCAATACGCCGCGTAAGCGTCGAACGGCATCCATACCCGCATACGCGCAAAGATGTGCCTAAATATCGAGCGTGTAACTATACGTAGATAGAGATATTGTCCTCCGTTTAGGGGTTAAAGTCACCAAAAATGACACTTAAATGGTAGCCTACGTCACACCCCTTGAAATACTCAACCGAAACTTGGTGGATCAGTGCTCTTGTGGGGGTACCTCATGGTATACAAATGACATAGATCTGGATTACCCACTGGGGTTAAGTGATGAGAAGGGGTGTCCAGTCGTGAGTGCGTGTGTGTGTACAACAGAAAGTGTGCCCGGGTATGATATGAGGTGTAATGTCCTTTCGAACGATGGCATCACAGGTCAAAAGTCACAGGTCATGAAAACGAAAAACACATTCTTAGCATTATCCCAATGTGTGTATAACCAGACACCTACCCACCAAGTTTAGGGTCATCCGGTTACCGTCCAGGAGGAGATCGTGACACACTTTTTGTACACACACACGCACATGCACACACATACATCTGGACCCCCACCCCCTTTTTCATCCCTAATCCCAATCAGTTACCTCCACCCATGTCATTTAGATTCCACAAGGAAGGATGCCCTTAGGTAAGTAAATATTGACCCACCTAGTTTCGATTGAATTCCACAAGGGGTGGAAAATAGGCTATCATTTACGTTTCATTGTTGTCGACTTAAAGGGAAATAAGGCGTTTGTTTTACAGAAAAGAACCATATTTTTAAAAACAATGTCTATGGTCATAGAATGATAGATTTATTTTAAAATGAGGAAGGACAGTAATCTTCTTTTCAAGAAATAAGTTTCTCACAGATAGAAATTCAGTTATTTGTTGCTCAACATATATAATTCATATTACATTGCCATACGCAGCACTGAGCGACAAATTTAAGGCCAAATCATTATTTTCCTGACGGGCAATGTTGTGACAGTACAGAGAACGTCCCACCTTATGTACCGTAACTGTACATAGCAGACGACGGATAGCATACTGTGTTTTCTTTTAATTGTGCCTAAGCGCTATAGAAATGTTGATAACGATACAGACAGATTACTCTCTGAACTTGGCGGCTGTACGCCTATGACTTTAAAGCGTTGTATCTCCCCAGTACTACCATCCCGAGCAAAGTTACCATAGTAATCTCTGGCTTTCATTACAAGACTCACATTTATAAAATATTTCTGATCGTGCATTTCTATACCTGTTTAGTGGGTGTAACGGCAGCTAGAGCAGTGAGGGCATCTACCAACCTCTCAAATTCGTCGACATCTTCCACTCTACACAAGACTAAGAAAGCTGACGGTAACATTATCCTCGTTTCGCTGGGTACCTTGGAGGATGACCCCAAAATAATGACCGGCGATGCTATTTCCTGTATTAAGTGCTCCGCCATTTTGTCTCATGTATCCACTGTGATTTCATCAGGCTCCTCTGAAGATGATACCAAAAAGGTGTGGAAGTGGTCAGTGTATAAGTTTCCTGTCATTTACGTGGGGGGCATTCTTCGAAAGAATGTTTCCATTCTACCTGAAGTCCTCTTTCAAAATTTTGACTTCAAAATGCATATTCACTAAAACAGTAAACATGTAATATGAAGATTTAAATTTACCGTGCTTTACATACCTGTTCATACTTGATTACTTATGTTAATCAACTATTTATGGGCTTCTTACGAAATAGCAAGTGCTTCCCCACTTCAACCCTATGCTCAACTCTGCTTGCGCAAGTAGCGTCAGAACGGGTGGGGAGTTATGTTTAGCTCCCAATATTTGCCAAGTGCTTCAGAAATAAATGAAAAGAGATACGTAATTCAGTTACGATTCTTGTTTGATTTCAACCCATATCTGCATTACTGTGTTTTAAAGGATATTTCTTCCTTATTATTAGAAAAATGCAAATATGAGACCCCTATCCAAAGGCTGACTAGATGCAGATAAGAAAACCCGGGCCAAAAGTTTCCTTCTCCGCTCACAAGTATACTTTTTCGCAATACCTAGTTTATGCACAGGAGACTCGCCACTTTCAAAAACGCATCCCCTGCCATGCGTTATGATATTAGGGTTGGCAGCATAACACTGTGTTCCTGTTAAAAAGCGTAGGTAATTTCTTTATGTTAAATTCGACATCGTGCACATGTATACAACCAAGTAAACAAATCTTCTGATTTAGAAATTTTCATGAAATTTGTTATAATGTAAATAATATTTCCTTTAAATCTGATAAACTATAAACATGAATGAACGTTTTTATAAATTATTTATCGATTCATTCTTGTTCAACCTTTGTTTTCCGTTAACTTCTTGTTTTTGAAGCCATTTGGATGGCATTGTGGCATTAAATGAATCTAATTACAATGCAAATAAGATTCCCAAGAGATTTTATTTTTCTCTGCTTTCGTTCTACTTTTTTACTGACTCTTTCTTTCTCTTATTTTTGGGGGGGTTAGCGACTTTTGTGACAACAAGAATGAACTGGAGATATCTCCTGAGGAGGTTAGTGATAGATTATATCGAATAATAACAATTGAACAATGTAAATTATTTCTCAATTTGTCAACAGCTTAAAGAATAACAACAATGACCTCGGATTCGGTATTGGATAGCTTAGAAAGTTGAATAGTTTGTAATGTATCTTTGCGGCTTTTAACGGTAAATGAGTCAAAATCATTCACATGCACTCGGATCGGAAAACGATCACTCAATGCATTTTGGTATCAATGATTGCTCTTTTGCCTAGGAATGAAGTTGGTGATCAGTTCAGATATAATGAAATTTCTGTCTTTTATTGTGTTATCCGAAGGTGAGATTACACTATGTTTATCACAGCAAACACCATTCATGTGATTATCTCTTAACTTTGGCTTCTGGTTTATGTGACAACTTGGAAACAAAGTTGAGCACAACGACTCAGTGGCATGAAGTCTCACAGTTTAGATCAAGTTATCTAATCAGTTCTTGAAAATAAACGTTCAATAATTTGGTATACGTATAGTAAAGGAGTTGTAATTTTCGAACATTAGCCCATCAGCGAAGTATGATGTCATTTATAGAGGCACAAAAATACCTATAAGTGAACGGACAGTCGTTATGTAGATACCGTGCTCTAGGCCATTGGATCCAAGGAGGCAAAATACAGGGCAAAACATATGGTACCTGGAGTGGTTCATTGCTGTGCCTTGTACTGATTTTTGCTGAAATTAGATTCCAACAGAAGCTGCAGTAGATTTCCTTGTCGAAGCGGTGAGTTCACAGCAAGAACCAGATGACGCTCTGGACTCTGATAAACCAAATTCCAGAGCTGGTGTGGTGATCTACTGCATCGATGTCAGTTCGTCGATGGGAACAACAAGTACCCCACCTCTACTTCAAGGTAAATATAGACATGACAGCCAGGTGGGATGTCTTTTAATTCCTATACACACCTATAGAAGTGTCTTTCTGACAAAAGTAGTTTTCTTACCGCGATTGTCCCAACTTTGGTCATAATTTTCCCATTCACCATCACCACCATGCATACTTCAGCATCTGATCGTCATTGTACTATTACGTTATCGGTAGGGAAGTATACGATAGCTTTACCAACTTGTACCTTGTTATGGCATTTTTCTTTGCTTCTTTGCTCTCAGCTTTCTCTTTTGTTTGGTTTTAATTTAATTGAAATCATTTTACACAATTTCTCTCTTTTCTAGCTGAATGGTATGCCCTGCGTGGACACCGTCTCCGCCCCATTTCAAGATTGGACTGCATCAAGCAAGCAGTGAAAAGGTAATGAACTTCCGTAGGGTGTTACTACATGTTGTTTCACGATAAAACTCCAACAATAAACTTCAGTTTTCAGTAGATGTTTAGGACGGTATGACAGTGATTTCAGACAATCTTTAACTTTGCCATTCAGGAATACCTACCAGCATAGCGTGCAGAGAAGTGTATATAACCTGTGGTCCAAATACCTGAATAATCGCAGATGCATGGGTTACACCCAAACCCATCACACCCTCATTGACAAAAGTACTTGGATTTATCGGGGATGTTTTCCAATGACGATCATGACCATTGCCTTTTTCCTCTGAACAACTTGATCAAACCTTTGAGTTAGGCACCTCCTATCTACCACCAATACCATTCATTTTACCGTGGTCATGAGCTACTGCTACGTCGATCCGGGATTGGTGACAGGGTCCCTTTACTTTCTTGGCTGCGGGACATAGCACAAAATGCCCCCCCCCCCCCCCCGCACTCGCACACACACACCCACACGCTCGCGCGCACGCACGCACACACCCTTTTTGATTGAAAAGAAAAAACAGAAATGTCCTTATATTCCCATGAAGAGCTTAAAAGAAACAAATCAGCATTTTGAAGGAAATGTATGCAACGTTCAAATATGTTGCAATTAACATTGTGTGAAAGCTTTGTTATAACACCGGATCATTAGACACCACAACAAAAAAACAAAGAAAAACTTCAGTTCGCCTCCTTGAAGCACATGCGTACTCACCTCACTGTATCGTGCTTGAAGTATGTCATATGGATTGGAGTTGTCCCGGTCACAGAGCTAATAAAAACTACAGCGCAAACTGGTGCCAAACGGTAAGCAGAAACTAGTCAGCCGAAAAAAAAGGAAAAATGTATCATAAAGTTAGAGATGTTTAATCTTCATTCACTTTACTGCAATTTGGCCTCCCTACCCCCCAGCTGTGCTCCAAGAATACATTTAAAATCAGGCATGATCCATCATAATTCTTGTATTATTTCATCTTAACGTATCTGATATATACTACCATTTTTCATATATTGTTTCTTTTTCATCACTTCTTGGGAAATTGCATAAATGAGATACCTATTCAAGACTGGGTACATGCAGATTTCAAAATCTCGCAGATAGTCCAAAAAAAAAAACCGTTTTGGACCATCTGGAGAATTTGTAGTCATGCCAAACATTTTCTTGTAAGCTCCACGTCAACTTGTGGTGTGGTGGCGCTCTGCTTAGATAATCCTGTCAGCACTTAAGACCAGCCGGTATTTTATTTCATTGATATCATCTGCTCCACACAGTACCGGAAGGGAGTCCCGAGTCCCGACTACCGGCACCCAGACATGGCTTCAGCCGGGGTTCTGTCCCACAAAAGCGATCGGCGTTCCCGTTCAGTTGTGACCCTCACCACCGTAGTTGTAAACCCATTCTCACTAAGATTCAACTTGTACATTCTTTTCAGACAATTGGATTATTACGAAATTGAGTCCCCGGAAAAGGCAGTCGGAGTGGTGACTTTTGGATCAAAAATTAACTTCATCTGTGATAAGCCAGAGCCTACAGATATTAACTTCAAAAAAACACAGACAATGGAAGACCTCTTGAAGATTGGCGAAGATTTGGCTCAGAAAGAAAAGATTAAATCTTTGAATGAAAATGCAGAGTAAGTTCAAACGCCATTGCTTTAAACTGTACAGCTGCAGTTCCTTCCAAATAAGCTGCATTGTATGGCACATTATACAAGGATATCCAAATATGCAACAATTCACACCACAGATACATATGTGATGGATAAATTACGTTTTGTCGTGGACACAATCGGAGTTTATGTTACACTTATCGGGGTGTAGATGCCTTTCGATATGTATAAATACCACGGCAGGCAATAGTGTGCAAATACCCAGTTATTGCAATCATCAGACCACAAATTTATTAGCAACGGTTTTCATCTTCATGATGGAATGTCTCCTTGAAAGCACTGCGTAAATTGCTGAAGCGTTTGTGTGTCTTAACTGATATTCGAATGAAGGGGTTCGCCAACATCATGCGATCAAACGTGGCTGGTTTTCAAGGGCAAACGTGCACATTTTCACAAGACTATCTGTGGATAGAGGTGAATTCGTGCTGTAAGTGGACCTTCTCTAATGTCTAATGCGTTTGTCTTTGCACTGATTTACCGTACAGACGTACAAACGTTCTGACAAACGTACAAACATTAAGTCGTTGTGGCGGTTTATTTACAGCTGTTACCGATACACTTTTCACTTCAACGTAAATGCAATCAAAACAATTTTCAGATTGGTCAAAGGTCAAATTTCTACTTTACGTCTGAATGGGATGACCGCGCTTGGACCTGCCTTGGCTGTATCTGTGGGGTTTTTGAGTAAAACTCCCGGCTCAGAAATTGTCCTGTGCACCGATGGGGAACCAAATATGGGAATTGGTTCTTTGCCAACTAATAGTGGCTTCTATGACAAGGTTCGTCTCTATTTGTTTTTTTTTTTTTTTTTTATCTCCGGTAATCATATCCAATATACTTGACAAAAAAGTCTCGAAAAGTTTGATATTTTTCATCAGTCTTCGTCATATCATCTCGTTGAGCATTATTATTACTGATAGTTTGTACAATATCATTATTCTCCCCTATTTCACTTGATGTAATGTACTTCGGGGCATTAGATATGCGCTTCTGGACTTAAAACTTGTTTTTATTTTACAGAGAAAAGAACAATTCGATGTATTTTTAATAAAGGTCAGCTTTGTAATAGAGGTCAGCTTTACTTCACTGATTCACTGCTTAGCGGCCTAAATATTGTTGTAATTTATGACCAGAATCGGTACCATCGGTTGATATTTATATTTTCAATTGAGTCCACGATGCAGTGTTATCCATCGTTGAAGGGACTATGCTGATCTCTGTGGCACAAAATCATCCTTACCCAAGTCGTACAATTCCCTGTTACCCTATTAGAGCTTGAAATCTTTTCGACTTTATATGCCCCGTTGGACCTTGTTAAATCCTCGAAGTCCCTTCCTAATGTCAGCTAGGCTGCAGAACCTTAATCAAAAAACAAAATAACTGAAGTATAATCTTATTTAAAACTATCATTAACTCGTCTGGTTCTCCTTCGTGTATATTGTTCGGTCTGTTCAATTCCTATTCAATTTTTACTTTTAATTCTATAATTCTTTGTTTTGGGGGTGTGATAAGCTCCACTTAGATGACTTTGGTCATTCCCCGATATCTTATATCTCTTCATACATCTGTTTATTTCACAATCATTTTATCACGTAGAATGAACAAAGTTTAAAAAATAAGTGGCAAATTTCAAGCTAAATGTTTCTTTGCCATTGCGAATTTTGTTTTCTGAGGAAACCACTCGCATACTCCTGATCCCTGTCATACTTAGACTCTGCAGAGTCTACAGAGTCTGCTTGGGCTGAAAAGTTTCTGTTTCTTATCTTCGTTCCGCCACCTCTGAAGGAACATCGAATATTTACTGTACTGCTCTTCCTGATGAGTGTTTACTCCCCTCATTGATCGCTGCCCTCCCACGGTGTTCACAGGGAAACGCGATTACTAGATGAGTACATATCCTCGGTTAGGTTTAAGTGGGCTGCAACTCAAATTGTGAGGAATGTACCAAAGCAGAATTCATTTACCGAGAAAGACTTTGCAAAGTCTATGTAATACTCCGTAATATTTAACGAAAGTTAAGGCCTGTATATGGTCTGTATCTTATAAGTCTCACTGTAACTCTTTTCGAGCAGATAGGAGAGATTGCTAAGAGCCAGCAGACCACTATCTCCGTGATCGGTATTCAGACTGGTGTAGACTATAACTTAGAGACCGTAAGCACTGCTGCAGCCATCACAGGGGGCACAATCAATCTTCTGAATCCCCATGAACTCAGTCACAAGATGAGAGAAATAACGCAGGACACAGTCGTCGCAACCAATGTGAAAGTCACGGTCCTACTCCATCCCAACTTCAGTTTCGTCAGCGAAAAGGTATTTTGTTATAACCTGTACGATTGGTAACGGATTTCGAAAAAAGGGTGTCTTCTCCCCCCCCCCCCCCGGAGAATCAATGGAAAAAAATGGAAAAATGAGAATCTCGTCCTTCTCAGAACAATCAATGAATCAATATTAATGGTGTATTCTTTACTGTCCTCCACCTGCACACAATAAGTAAACCCTCTCTGGTCTCCTCGTCCTCCCCTCTCTCCCCCACCCCTTTGGACAACCTTTACCCCATGTATCGTATCACACGTGATGACCCTGGTGGTGGGATTAATACAGTTTTTAGGTATTGTTATTTATTCAACTTTCTTCACGATTACGTGTTACTTTCATCATTTCTTTTCAGGTTGCTATCAATGGTAGAAGTGTGGCATCTTGTTCTCTCGGCAATGTTCATAAGAAATCTGAGATGACGTTCCGCTTTCAAGCCAAAAAAGACTGTGAATTTTCTGAGGCTTCTGAATACCCGTTTCAGGTTAGTGAAGGTGATCTTTTTCTGATTCGTATCAATTCAGGATGTACGTTAATTAATTTCATAAAATGTTTCACGTCTTTGTATTTGGAATGGAATTATTTTTCAACAATTAAGAGTGAACTCCATTCCAAATATCAACTGGTCAAGCTTTCCTACTCAGAAAATAATCCTCAAAGAAGGTGTGCATGCTGTCATAAGAAAAGATAATAAAAATAACACCTACACCACGTAGAAAGAAGATTGACTTGGTTTCCTAAACAGACTCTGTGGTAAATGCGTGGCACTTCCTTGTGAATTACAACCAAAAGTCACGATCCTCCTATTCAAACCATTTCCTTTGGAAATTAGGCTACATTTGGACAAGAGACCACAACGTAGTCTGATTTTTTAGTTTTTTTTTTTTTTGGTAAGAAGTATAGCCTGCCAGTCTTTTCATATGCTTTTGAAAATACAGGAATAACGGCACATTCTGCATTACTACAATATTTTCATAATTTCCCCTGGAGGACATCAAATGACTTTTCACTCATCCAGCATTGATAAATATTCTGACAATCAATGAATTAGCGTATCCTAGATTTGTCCTTTATTTCTTACGTTAACACAATTTGACATTACCCCCAAATGACCTACCAAGCATTCGTAGGCCATCCAATGTCTTAGAGCTCATGTGTACGGGTATGTCGCAGGGTAAATTACTTCACCTAATCCCGGAATAACTGTGAGAATAACGTTGTGACGTTTCGTTTGAAGAAACAGTACTACAAGAAATTGCTTGAAATTAAAATATCGTGTGATGCAAAGGCAGGGAATTGAAAAACAATCAAAGTAATAAAAGAGAGAGAGAGAGAGAAAACGATGAGTTTCTGTAAGTAAAGATTTTAAAGGGGGAAAGATATGACACTCATGTCAGACGGTGTAACCGGAAGTACAGTGTCATCTAACATCGGATGAGGAAGGACGCCATTACTCGTCTGGTAGGTTAAACGTTCGCCAGGTGCACAGTTTAACAGTGGCAAACAAATCGAAGGTGTCGTCGTTTGCAATTAAATGCAGGATCATGCCTATGAACCCCACCCCCCCCCCCCTCCTCCCGAGCTCGTTTTGTCGGTTTCCAGACATCCAGGGTCCTATCTGCTCCTCTAGAATCTTTGCTGTAAATAATCGTCAATATCGTGACGTCGCTGTGAACGTCATAAACATAATGGACGATTTTCGAGAGTTGAAATAGAAAAAAAAAAAAAAGAAGAAGACGGAGATTGGCTAGTTGTAACTATCAGTCATTAATCACTTTTTATAGGTTCAAATTAGATACTGCACTAAAGAGAGAAGGACATTGTTGAGAGTCCTGACTGAAAAACGTATGGCAACCAAAGACAGAGATAAAATGGAGAAAGTAAGTCTTTACAACTCTATCTCATGAAGGTTACTTTGTAAGCTACCCCATATGGTTTCCACTAAGCACGTATCGCTGTTATTTTATTTTGATAACCTTTAGACAACACTTTTGATTCTATTAATCCGGTGGATCGACCTTGGAAAGCCGGTTTTGCGCATGCAATCAAATATGTTAGTAATGATGAGAGTGTGAGACGCCCTTATTTATTAAAAATGATTTTAATTTTCTTATCACAGGACTAAATATTTTCTTATGAATTTTAACTTTTTTCAAAACAATATATTTGAAGATCATATGAAAGTGTTAGAAAGTGTCTACCTTTATTTAGGCATCTGCTTTAGGCATTTAGGCAATTCATTTTGGTATCTGCTTAATCTGAATCACGTCTTGTAAAGTTATGCTGTACCATCTTGAAAATCGTTTGTCTACTTTAAAGTAGTCACGGCTGTTTTTGTTGCCTTTCTCTTCATTCAGGATATGAACATCCCGGTGGTAGGTGCAACCGCAATGAGCGAGTCCTCAAAAATACAGGACGTAAAAGCTCGGAGATTACACTTGTAAGCTCAAAGTAATTGTAAAGATATAGGCATATTGTATATCCAGATCCCTGTAAATGCGACAGTGCTAACATGATATATCTGCTCACTTGCGATCTTTGCCTGATCTTTGATATATATATATATATATATATATATATATATATATATATATATATATATATATATATATATATATATATATATATATATATATATATATATATATATATATATATATATATATATATATATATATATATATATATATATATATATTGTGATGTTAACATGCAGGCTAACGTTATCACGAACATTTAGGGAAACATTTTCGTTTGCAATCTACCTAGGTGTCTTTTATAATTTATTCAATTGAATTTACAGGAAATAAGTTGATTTGTTTAGAGCATTGGTAGCAGTTCAAGGATGTGATATGGGTTAAGAGAAATATCATAATCAACATTTGATTTTAGATTTTACGTGCTATCATCGGAGTGTTATATTTTTGGCCATTTGTTGGCAATCGGAAGACATGTGTCCTACGACCAAGGTGAATTTATGTTCAAATTGGTATCCCAGCCAGCGGAATGGTTAATGAATGCGTTTATTTTTGGCATTTCTTTTAGGGCGAGCAAGTACATAATGTAGATTTCTCGCGAAGAATACTCTCTTTGTTTTGCTTGTCCGGACATGTCTCCTGTTCCATAACTGCTTCATAACTTAGCTATATGAAAACTCCAGTGCTAGAAGAATCCTTCCCCAACTTGGAAATTTTGCAGTATCTTGAAATTCAAGAAGAAAATTATATTACTTTTTCAAATAACCTTTTTTACGAATACATGGACTGCCGTGAAGATAGTGCACAGATTTCCCACATAATCCACATCACCCACACGGGCCAGACTCCAAACGACTTATAATGAGCATTGTGGGTTCCAATCATCCCATATAGACCATCTGGTTTGCCCAACAGAATTCCATCAGGACTCCAGGCAGTTCATCAAGTTCTGTTTGTGGGGTAGGGTAAAAGAAAATCTCCATGTTGATTGAATCATTACAAAAACTATCAAAATCTGAAAGTAACCTCATCGAACTTGAGACTGTGGTTAGTCCTTGTATTAGTTTCAGTTTCCAGAATCTGCTACTTTATGACTAATTAGCTTGAAGATGTCTCATTGCTTTACCTCTATAAACAGCAAAATAGTGAATTAAACAACGTTGATCACATATTTACACTTTTTCTTCCTTGAAATTCCAACAAACAGGAACAGAAATTTGCATATGGCACACAACTACGCCTCCCGGTCCACGGCTGCAGCTGAATCTTATTGCCTCTTTGAAGATGCCGCAGTGGATATGTTTGATAACGAATTTGGCCAGGTAGGCAGATACAGCATTATGGTAAAGTGCATGGTAACTGGTGTCTGGTGAATTAGCCTTGTTACCCCAGTGTGATTTATTGTTATCGGCCATAAATAATTCATCGTCTCCATCAGTTAATCACCATGATTATCATAATAATCATCTTGTTATCTGTCATAATCATTAAACTTAATCTCACGATACCTTTCACACTCGTTTTTGTTAGTTACTAAGCCAGGAAGAAAGTGACAGGTTTTCTAATAAGTAAGCGATAACCTTCGCTATAACATGTAGATACATGAAACCAGTCTAAGCTCACGGCGTAAGTTTGCCTTAGCTTTCCAAAGGGCCGGGAATCCGGCTTCACGTGATCAGATACCGCGGTATTAAGGAAATGCAGGGACCTGCTATTTAACATCTCTCTGGGCAATGTATCTACTTGGCATGGTGTAAGTGTATAGCCTTTCGGTATGTGCGAAAATATTATACATTCTTTGGTTTGGTTTCAAGGCCAAGCGTGATCAGGGGAGACGGAGGGAGCAGAGGCCGGGTTTTCCTAGTTATATTGAGCCATAGCCCTGCCTCGTGTTGTTACATGGAATTTTGGAAACATGTTGTGAGAAGCGACCAAGGAATGGTACATCATTTTCCAACCCTTCAGTTGAATTGAGATCTCCTGTACAGTCATGTTTTCATCTGTACTGCTCATTACCCTCCAGACAATATATTTTCTACAACTCTTAAACAAGTCTGGTTTTGTTATTGGTTGATATAGCATGTAATATGTGACCCGCTATTCCATTAAGAACGAGTTCACCTCATTAGCATGCCAAGTTAGTGGGAATAAATAGGCCTCGATTACCCGTCAACAGTCACTCTATCTTATGCCACGAATGTTTAATTGAAATAAAGAAAAGAAAAGTAAAATTTATTTAAATAAAGAAAATTTGAATTTAAATAAAGAAAATAAAGTAAAATAATATGCAGACATTAAGAAAATTAAGCAGATCTCAATATGAAAGAAATTAAGCGATTTCTTTTAAAGAGAAAAAAGAGCCATTAAATTTAACCCCCCCCCCCCCCACCTCTTGCTTTATTACAGGAGTACCAGGCGTTAGACGTCTGTATCCCCTGTGCAGTCCCGTCGTCGTCTTCGTTCTTGGGAGGGTACGGAAAATTGAGTGCAGTGAGGAAGAAATCCGTACCACCCAAAAAAGCAGAATTACATCGAAAGAAGTTTTACAGTTATGACAAGAATGAAAATGGGAAATCACCTGATGGTAAAGATGATAAAGAAATTTAAAATTTAAACTTACCAGTGCAGACCATTCAGAGGTTCAAGCAAAAGTGTCTCAAATGAAAACAAATAGGGGCCTACCAGTTAAATGTTAGAATGACAGACCGTCTAGTAATTATATTCGGCAGGGCCTCAAGCTTTTAGGACTAAGCACTGTCAACCGGCAACCAGGGGGAAAAATCAAGCATTTTGAGCGATGGATCGTGCAACACATTATCAAAAAATAATACCATATCCAAACGAATATATTTTGATGATTGGAGGCTTCCGTCAGTGTTGTCAATATTGCTTGCATTACATTTGAGTGTGTAGATGATGTAATGTCCGATCTCTCTTCTTTTTTTTTCCTTGTTCGAGTGGATTAAAACGTTTCCTGAGTTTCCTATAGCAAATTTCTGATACTTGTCTTGCTCCCATCGAGTTTAATCTCAATTAGTAAACATACCAAACTTTGATCATAGTGAAGAAAGTATAAGCTAAAAATCTATGTCTGCATTTTTTTTTTTCACTTTTGGACTGTAGAAATCACAGTACGGAATTGTTGCTCATGGGAATGAGCGACGAGGTTCTAAACGTTATACTAATTTATTCCTTTCAGATAGTTCCATTGTATAGTTCAAATTACTATAAATTATAACTAACATAAAAGGAATAAAAGATTATGTTAGACGTAGGCCTCTGTGAACGCCTGTAATGTAGTTTAGTATGTTTCCATTTTATCTTTCTTAGGCTCACGATGGAGCAGATTTAAGCTGATACCAAGTTATGTCCTCGCTATCTTTTACAATATATACCTTACGTCGTAGGAGTGCAAGTTCTGCTTTCTTTTCAGCCTTTTAATATTTTTTATTCACATAAAGTGATGGACTGGAGAAGATGAAATCATGCTTTTAATCCAGACTGTATAAATTACAACCCGTTTATGTGCAAAAACATTTTCAAGAAATTGCAAGAATCGGGTACACGTCTGCGTCTTATATGCACATAACGAGGTTGCGTTTTAATCAAGTTGTTAGTATGTATACCATACTCAGAATTTGTGATTGCTTTATAAGTTGGCATGTTGCCTCTTGTCTATAAAGGTAGAATTAAACTCGATAGAAGTTCTGTTTGACATAAGGTAAAGGTCATCTGGTATGCTTGACTCTGAAAAGGGGGCGGGGTGTTCCCTTTCAAATCAAAATAAGTTTCTTAAATAATTTAAGCAAAAGATATGTAAATTTTGAAATTATTTGACCGATTACACGGAGCGAAATTTATACCACGTTTTGAGGTTGAGTTAATCAAAAATGTCTTACACATTGAAGGATGTACACTCACTCAACCCCATACACCAAACATCCACATAAATTTTCATATTTAGGGAACTTTCCGTTTGTACGTCCTCTAGACGACTGCTACAATTGTTACGTCATTTTGAGCCTATGTGAATGCGTCTCGTCTTTTCCCTCGTCCACTCTCCAGATAGAGAACGGCAAAACCAAAACGGTTTACGCGTTCTCGATTCTTCCTCGTAGTTTCCTTATATACTGTAACGTAGATCATAATGGAGATCTATCATGATACCAAGTTATGTCGATCAACTGACCTTTTATTCTAAATTTTACGTAGAAGGACTCAAAGTGTTGGCCAATTCTCCTAGCTGGTACAGTTTTAAGTTTTACCTGCCAACAAATGGCTTGGTCCATGTGGCTATGGGGTGAAAGCCTTTATTTCTATTGGTAAAACGGGTAATTGTCACGTATGAGAAGAATACCAGCCATATTTACAAATCATCCTCTCTTTACTTTTTTTTCGTCGGTGCATTTTTTTTTGTTTCTTATTAAATGGAGAAAATACATTACAACTGTTCTGTGGAATGTTCTCAAGAACTTACAAGATTACACTTCTACGTATATGCACATGCAAGATCTTAGTATATGACACCGTACTCAGAATTAGTTTTTCCTTTGGTAAAGAATGTAAATTAGAACATTGCTACCTGTCCAGAGAGTTAACCTTAATTATATTCTCAATTACGCTGTTAGTACATAGCATATCTTGGAAATATGTTAATGTTGTCCTTGAATACATATCAGGATGGTGTCTAACTACACAACTTAACGATTTCAGTGTATCTTGTCATTGCTGTTGAGTTGTCACATTACACGTTCATATGAACACGGCCGAGAAAGTTGTTTTAATCAAGATGATGGTATGTGCACCCTGTAGACTTCGTTGATGGTAAAGGAGGCAAGCTGATGCCTCTTGTCCACAGTCCTCCAAATTTAAAGCCAAAATTTTCCTGTACCCTCCGATGATGGTGCTCCGTTTAGATAGTTCTGCTCCTCTAAAGCCATCCAATATGTGTTTTTCCTTCGCGTCTGGTACTTTTTGATACAATTCCAAACTTCATTTTTCGAAGGTTTTATTTGTTTTCATTATCAAGCCAACAACAATTATCACTTCATCTGAGTTGTTTTATGCATGTATCTCCAAAGCTATACATCTTACCAAAATGGCATCTCTAGTATAAAAACTGCTGTTATGGAGATAACTGATAAATTCGAATAAAGAAACTGTTATAGGTCAATAAATTTATGAAAATCTGTTTTTCCGTAAGTATAATAATGGAACACATGCAAAGCGGAAGACTCTGGAGTAAAAACATGTACATGAGTCGATCCAGTCAAGACTTTGACATGATGTCATAACAGATCGCAAATTCTTTCACGCAGAACTGAAACAAACCACTACAAATCCCGTTTTATACCACACTAAGACAAAGGGCATGTGAAGTATATCCTGTTACAAGCCTCATTGTCTTAGGTAATTTTTATCAAATCACCGTCAGTGATTATTTCCCACTCGCATGGCAACCAACTTAGCGCCAGTCAAATATATCTCCAGATGCCTACGTTGCCTCGAGCTGAATCTCTTATAAATTTCAGGGGATCTTAGTTGCCACGTTTATTTGAATAAAACATGTGTACTTAAGCGCGACCTCCCAGCAGCGACGCAATTTCTGGCAGATACGCTAGTTTCGAACTGCGTGTGAGGGAGAACGGACGTCCTATAGGCTCTCGCTCTCACCAACGACCCGCTAAGGCAGCTAAGGCGCACACCCTTACAGACACACACACACATACACTTTGACATGTATGAAGGTAACGTATGTAATATGATATCATAGATTCAATTTAGCCCTCTACTGAACTATGGTCTTTTCCAGAAGCATGTCTCTCATCTCCTGCAGTTTCCCAGCCCCCCCCCCGCCCCCTCCCTTTTACCACCAACAACCAAACATTTGTATCCTTGTGCAATTTGTAGGGTAAGCAGACACTTAAAGAACCTTATGTTCCAACTTACTGTAGTTTGTAAATGACAACATTGCTTCTTCATGTTACGGCGATGACGAAATTGATGACAGCTTCAGCGGAGTGACGGTGAGTGGGTGAGGCTGAGTTGAAGTTTTTCGCCACTGATGGCATATACTTGAGTATGACAAGGGCGTAAGCTAGGCTACGGCAAAAATACACCTCACTGGGAACAGTTTATCTCAGAAGCTCGTCTCTACGTTCGGAGTCTCTAACATTGCAAATATTATGAGGACAAAGAGACATTAAGCAAAGTTCTATATCCACTAGGAATTTAGTCAATATCAGAGTGCTAACAGTTATTCCTCTTCTAGTGGGACTTCATCGGTAAAAAGTACTTACAATTTATTCTATCTTAAGAACGGAGGAAGAAAGGAAATGCATGATAGGCTTTATCAATCATTAATATCCTAAGATGGACCATGATGGAATTCTGCTAATGCACGAAAATACTCAGTGTGGGGGTGGAGAGTTAGCTTTGTGGTTAGAATGCCCTTCTTGCAATCAAAGTGTCCCCGGATCAAATCCCGGAGGAGCCACTTGGAAATTTTGTGGAGACTCAAATTTGGCTTGCTCAGTAAAGCTGTTTCTTCCTTGAATGAAAAGTATTCAAACCATGAGAGTCTGCCTGCAGGGATACAAAACAATCCGCAGAGACCGGGGTGATAGAGAAGGAGGCGCAATGTAATTTATATTGATAACAATACAGTTTTTTGTACTTAGAAAGGAATTTAACTTAGCTTGCATCTTTACATATGGTACTTAATTTCAGGTGATTTTTTTAATACGTTAGTTTGAGGTAACAATGCATGGAACACTGCAGTATGTTATTTTTAATTAAAAAAAAGTAGGCCTAGTGAATCAACTAACCAGAGTCACTGAAACTACTAGTTCCATGCATGTTAGATCACACATACTTAATTGAAGAGAGTTTAGTAAGTGATGTTACCGAAATTTCAGAATCAGTGATCATTTTCCTGCTTGACATGATTCTCCCCACAGAATGAACACTGAACATCACTAATTACACCTCCCTGACTTGTACCTCCCAACTCGGGGAAGATTGGCTAATATAGGCATTTGTATAACATGTCTTTTATTTTAGTTTAACGTCCGGAAAAGAACAAAGTTGTGGGGCTGACCACATGTCAATAACGTGCAGAGATGTATACGAAATGTACTAAATTGTATGGGGGTGATTTTATGTCAGAAAATAATGTAGATGCTGTGCTGCAGCAAGTGGAAACAATATTTTGCTATTCATACTGTGACTCAACATGCACCACAAAAAAAAAAAAAAAAAATGTGAAAAGAAAATATCAACCAGAATGTTCAGTGAAGCTATATAGGAAACAGACTTATGGCAAAGGTCAGAGAACAAGATATCTATAGGTATGGAGGAAAGTTAGGCTACGATGATCGCTTATTCGACAGGTGAATATTTTATAAATGCTGTTTCAAAGAAAAAAGGTGATAAAAAGGAAATCTGGCAAATTCTAAAAAGCGAACGGTCAAGTTATAATGCACAGTCCTCTCAAATTAAGCTTATGCATCAACGGTTGACGGGAAGGGTATTGGTGATGTAAATGACATTACAAACGTTTTTAACTCTTTTTTTTTCACTTCTGCCTCCGAGTAGGCCTACTTTACAAGGGAAAATAATTGCAATAATGACAGTATTGAATCACTATCTGTCACACAAATTACCAAATGGTTGTTTCTTCGGAAGTCCCAACTTAGCTAAAGAATTTGTTTTTAAGTACCGTATTTAAACACTATTGGCACGAAAAAAGGCGACAGGTATTGATGGAATGAAGGCCTACGAATAGAGTCCAGAATCTTATCCATACAGTAATTAATTTAAGTATCAGGCAAGCACAATATGCTTTTCTAACTCGATAGAAAAGAAGTGCCTGTTTATAAAAGCACCGTATAAAAGTACCCATTCAACTATCATAAGAAAAATACAGATTCAGTCCATTAATCAAAGTTGAGTCCATTAATTACTCATATTTACAATAAAAAATAAAAAAAATATAGTGTTCCCACCTCCTTTTAGTCTCATTAATAAAGCATGGACACCGGGTGTTTCTTTTCTTAAATTGTTTAAGAGGTTTCCCAGATTAATGTTGTTTTACCCTCAAGGGTTGATAGTTCCCAAGGTCAGTTATCAAGGGTACACATGAACAATTAAGTTGATACTAGAGCGAGTAACATGAATCCCGAGCTGGCCAAAGCCCCTTCCCAAGCTTGTGAGACCGGCTGGTGAGACGGATACGTTGACAAAATGAGGGCGCTATCATTGTTTTGCTTGTTTTGGCCATCAGCTGTTTGGAGTAATTTCTACTTTCTTAAAATATTGTCGAGTTTCTTAAATCTGTATTTAGTCAATTTAAACATGTCGGTCAGATCCGCTTCTCACGCTGGTAGCTGGTATTCTAGCTCAGGTTTGTATAGTTATGTTCAATATGGTATACTGTTTCATTTGAGCATAATCTATCGTATAATAACTGTACAGGGTTTGTATTTCCTTTGTATTGTTTTCAACAGCTTAGGCGCATCTAGCCTAGCCTAAGTTACTCCCTTACTTAAGTTAGGCCTAACTAGTAACATTGAACTAGGCCTCGTCGAACTTAACCTACCTCAGAGTCAGACAAGGCAAGGTTAAGATTATAGATTCCGCCAAACGGGAGATAGAGGGCCGACCCCCCTCCTTTCCATGCAAGGAAAAGTTGGGTAAAATCCCCCCCCCCCCCCCTCTTTTCACTTCCATCAAAATGTAAGTTTTCTGAGTATTAGAAAACCCCGCCATGCGAAAACACCCCTTAAAATTGATTGACTACACCGATAAGCTGTCAGACTACTTGGTAACTTGTTCAGAATTATTTTGAGACTGACTCATCATGGAGTATGAAGCTAGACTATGCTGGAGTCCTAAGTCCAACAGGTTTCCCTTTGTGGTAACACTGGCCCTGCAGTCTTCATTGTGAAGAAATATCTTTAGCAATACTTTAATGTTAAGATTTGAAAATATTTCTTATTTTGCAATTGACACTGAAGCTGGCTACACCATGGACTTAGCCGATAGCGGGGTCATCTATCTTTGTACCAAGTATTCAATTAGGCCAGTCTTGGTTCATTGTCCATTTAGATTGAGACAAGTACTGGCATAGAAGAGGACACTTTGCAAAAATGTTTGAACCTACAGAAATATATCACCCTTAAAACCATTCAGATTGCACCTTACATGGACCTTGAGTCAACTTTTGTCTCCCTTAACCCACTTGTAACTTTTGCCAGGGACAGCATCAGTTTGGAATCATGGTTTAGCCATGATTAATTCCCCCCCCCCCCCTTGTTTTTTTTACGTAGTTTCTGGAGGAATCCCAGAAGATTCACTTGTATTCACCTGTGGATCTTCATAAGTAAATCTGATGGCTGGCAGGAAAGGGAGTCGAACAAGACTCATATTATCCGTTAGGCCTAGTATTATGAAGATATCTATGCAAGCAAATGTATGTTTTCTTGGGATTTAATTTTGAATACCAACAGTTGTGTTTCATCCCAAAGCTACTCTGGCAAGACACAAATAAGCTGTAACCACTTTGCAGCCTCATTATGATCCTTAGGACATAATATGCCTTAGTGTGCATATACCACCCACTCTTGTGAATTTCCCCAGTCAAGCAGGCTATGTCTACCATATTTTTCATCAAAGTCAATCTCTCACCCCTCCTCCCATGTGAACTTCAACCTCTGACTGCAGATTGACATTATTGAAGATGAAGACTCAAAAACATTCCATTCAGTTACTGTTGCATGCAAACTTGCCTTTGAAAAGTAGGCCATTCTTTGATGAATTTTGAATTTGAAAGTTTGAGGATTAGGGAGCCCATATGGTGAAGTATAGCGATAAGTTTAACCACCTTGGCAATTGCATTCATTACCAATGTGATCATCTGACTATTTGTAAATTTGGGACATCATTTTACTTGAAGAAAAAGTTAAGTGATATCTTTGTGCTTTGTTTATCAATCCCTGCAATTTAAAATGTAGATTCATGGTTTGAATTGGTCATCGTGGGTTGTGATATAACACTACCATAGGCCTACGTGAGTAAGTCACACACCAGTTTTACTCTTGTTATATAATATCATTTAATAAAAATTATTGCAATAATAATTGTCGTTTTTGCCCAACACTGCGCTAATGTTATACATCTTTGGAGAATGCAATCTGTGTTCATTGGGTTAGCCTAGCCTACAAGTCTAAGTTGCTTCCTTTCAACTCATGTAACATGTAAGTGTTGTACCTTGTCAGCTATTGAATGGGACAAAAACTAAGATCAATAAGTGGATGTTCACATTAAAAGGAGATGTATAACATAAAAACAATACAGTGTACCTCCATAGTGTGATCGCCACAAAAAATCATTGAATACACAATTAAAGACCGTACGGTGGCCTACAAGATGTGAGTTTAGGAGTTTGCAGGGGGGGGAGTTTGTTGGATTGTGGGGGGGGGCTTTGTTGTGGGGCACAGTGACCATCGCTGGTTCCAAACACCAAAAATTGCATTTTCCATTCAGGCAAATGCACATAGTTTGTGTTTTGTGTACTTACTAATCTGTGTGCCTTAGTATCCTCTGTGAGGCTTACAGTACATTGTAAATATGTGCAAAACATAATGTACTACTGTACAGTATGTGTATGGTATAAGCAACTCCGTACAGTATGTAAAGTGCCACTAACACTTGGCCCTAAGTAAGTCAATGATTAATTCACTGTGTTTGCACCATAGACATACATGTAATAAATTGGACATTGGGCACTGTGCAGTTGTCCTATTGGCAAAGTGAGGCTACCAAAAGTTGGCCACTGGCAATGAGGCCGCTAGAGCACTTTCGGCACAAGGATACTTTATTCTTCGTGGCCGCTCTGCAAGTTTCTCTATTTTGAGGGCAAGGCATCCGTTGTACAACAGTTGTACCTTGCACTTATACCATGTATAGGGTTGGACAAAATCGTGGTACCCAAGTCTCTACTGGTATTTGCAGTACCGGTATTTGCAGTCCCGGTATTCGCATTACCGGTATTTGCAGTACCGGCCCTTGACTTGATCATGGGTAGAACTGGTAATGTTGAATCTTTTGCAGTACCACCTAAATTTATCGGTAGCAGTACCATCTCAGAAAGATAGTTTTTTTTTCAAAGGTAACATTAATGCTCAATTGTATGCATCAAAACGAACCAAAATTGAATTACAAAATACAATTCAAAGCATTTGATTTCAATACCTCATGAAAAAAACTTCTAAAAGACCTGTATTTATTGTCATAAATGATCATGGTTAGCCTATTACCTGGTGAACAGTGCACTACAGTAATAGCCAGGGTTTCCCCTGGTACTTTAAACTTAATTGCAGAGGCGGCCACCTCGCAAGACCGCCTCGCCAAAATGTGCCGTAATTACCGCCTCACACGTTTATATCCAGGGCTGGAAAAAGTTGGGAAGCCAGAGGCTCATTCCCGGGAAATTTTGCGTCTTGTGGGAAATCTGCTTCTGCACTTCTGGCCGTGTTTATCTTGTACATACCATGCTCATTTCGAACTTTCAATCACAGAATGGTAGAGATCACACATGTATGTGGTTTCCTAAATATTCACGTCCGAAAATACCTGGTAAATAAATCCATTCAAATGTGTATCCCAGTTCCCAAATGCCCCATCCACTTTCAATCTTCAACAAAAATTGAAGTAAATTACTATTTCTGTAATAGAATACCCTAATTTTTTACTCATGATCAATATGTCTCAAATGTGAAAAAACAACCATTGGCAAATGTTTGTAGAAGAGTCTTTGTATACCTCCTTCTCTACATTCAATCTCAATTAAAAAGCATAAGCTTAGGCCTGCTGCTCCTGCATATGCAAATTATCTGCATAATGAGAGCTAGCGGACATATCACAACCCACAGAAATACAAAAACGAACTCATATTTCTACGTCCAAAACCCTTCATGAAACCAATAGTCTGCTTCTTAAAGTGACTACCAATAGGATCAATGAACAAAAAAAAAAAAAAAACCGCTGAAACCTGTAACTTCCCTGTAATACGGAAATACGAATTGCCAAGGTGGTTAGGCTATTCGATATACGTCCACTGCGTTAGGATATCATTACTTAAAATTTTCGGAAGGCTGCACACGATTTTATGTGATTCTTTTCATGAAACTTTTAGGGACATTTCAACTTCAAAAATGTATGCAATACAGTTTACTCTACATGACATGTGCAACATTTCACAGAATGTTTTGATTTTGAAGCAATATCAATGATTTTTTTCTGATTGAACTATCGTGTTTTCACCTGATACAGTTACATTTTTCAACTTGTAGAGTTGAAATTAAGCATGGATTTCAAATGATTGGGACACGTCTAAAAACGCTAAAATCGCTTAGTTTTTGGCTGCTTTGCACCCTGGACCCCTACCGGGATTGTCCATGAACATCACAAGGGACCCTATGGCGGGCCCATTGACCCCTCGCTGTTATGACATTCGCTTTGCTATCGAATGACACCTACTGCGCCATGTTAGGTCTGGCGGGAAACTCCGACTATATTGTAATTAGTCTCCCGGAAAATTTAGCCTTTTTCCAACCCTGTTTTTATCATGGTCAAAATCACCTAATCTTCGAGAAGCTACTTAGTATGAATTTGCGCCCGAAATTCATGGTGGCGTCACTCAAGTAATTCGCACTCGCCGCCTCCTACTCTGAAAAACCCAGGGGAAACCCTGATAGAGTTTCAGTAGTGTATGATAGAAAGTTTGTTCATTGAAAAAATAAAATTGTTGTATCAGATAAAACAAGAATGATATCAGGTTAACTACTCACACATTAAAGAAGTGAAGCCAAAAATAGTATGCAGTGTCCTTGTCTGTATGGCCAAACAGCTCTGTCTTCAACAGTTGCCATAATACAAGTACAGTATGGACCAAAAATTGTTTGTTCGATATCTGACAACATCTTCTTGGAAAAGAGTAATGCAACCGTTTGATGTCTTGTTTTGTTTTTACAGGTATAAGTAACATTTTATATACGGAAATGATACTTTTCCAGATCTCAAAATATGTATTACACTCCACACTGGACAGCATGGCTTCTACTCAAAATTATAAAATGACTGTGACTGAGTTGACTTCTCAATTAAATATCACTTACAAACTCTATTTAAAACATCCTGGACGCAGCATCAGCATTGTAGTAATCTGTACTCGTCTAATGTCAAGTCATATTCTTGCTAAACTATTGACCGTTAAGTGAGTCTTTTGTGATGGACCTTCATTTGTTCAAGCCCAAGTAACAGTTTATGATCAGTCTGGATCAAAAATTTCCTTCCAAACAATACAATTTGTGTATACGATTGCTAGGCATACTTTCCCTATAGTAGAGTAAACGTCTTACGAGCGAGGCAACCAGCAACTTATTTAAATAATAGGATCTACTCACCCATCTGCCCCTATTTGACTTTAAACACTCCCAGTGCTTCTTTTGGAAGCATTACTCTGGAGAATAAATTCCTTGTGAAAGTCTGGACTTTTCAGTACAGGGTTGCACGTAATAAATTTCTTTAGAGACGCAAATGCCTGCTGGGATGCCCTTTGTTAATGTCACATCATTAGTGAGAAACAGCATCATAAGTTCTACCTGGCACATCAGATAGTGTGACTGTGAAGTTAATTCAGAAGTTCTGCCACATCATTTTGTTTCTCCTCTATTAACCTATCAGAAATAATTACACTCTCCCAATTTGGGGCTCTGACTGGTCGATACGGGTCCGATCTCTCATTCATCACTTAGCATCATTCCTCTGCAAGTTTCAGATTTCTCTTCTAATCTCACTTGTCTCTGTAAAACATCATGTCTAATTTCTTAGGTGTGTCCATCTCATCGTATGGATCAACTGGATCATTAGACACCCTCACCTCTACAGTGCCACATCATCATTCAGACGTCTCATTTTCCTGGCCCTCCACAAGTCTTAAATTTCTACCTCATGAGTTTAAGAAGAACTCTTTGCTCCTGTCTCTATAACCCGATTCTTCTCTCTCTCAAATTCAGCTTTGTAATTCCTTTTCTCTGAATGCGAGTGATCATGAAAACCTCTTAGGGGCTCGTCAGAAAAGTCATTACCTAGTAGTACATCTCTTTGTTCATGTTTGGATGTATACCTACAGGTATGGAAATGTGAGGTGGACATGGACAGCAGCAGGATATTCTTCAGATGTGTTTCAGTTGTTCTGACTGACTTAAGATTGGGGTTTGTCCCATGTGGAGCCTAAGTTAAGGGATACACTGTGTCTTTGACTGCCCCACCACCTTGTTTAGAGGTGGCTGAGTAGGGGTAGAAATAACATTGTACTGGCTGGGTAGGCCAGGTGAAAGAATGCAGGAGTAAGCTAAGCTAGAATATGCTTGTTAAACAGAATATTCATTGATCAGGAACCTTACAGCATCACTAACATTCACATCATTAAGTATTGTGTGGTGAAAGTAACAATTTAGTAAATGAGAATTTTGATAGGTATTAAACTATGGGGGTAAGAAGCTATCAATTGTCAAAATATGCAACTGTATTTCTTTCAATTTGCAGCACTTGCAATACAATATTCACCCATTTTTCTTTGCAGTGTCAGTTTGCCATAGCCACTCATTTGACATAGATTTACTACTGCTGTTTAACTACAGTAGTACCCTCTCTTGAAACTAAAATTATTATATATGCATAAACTGGAAATCAGATGATTGCTGAGCCTTGAAACTCAAAGTATCAATTCTTATGAAGTGTTTCCTTCTTCATGAACATTAAAGTGATTGCGTGCATAGGCAAAAAGTAAAAACATTGAAATTTCATCCCCAAAATTTTGGTAAGGCTTTTAATTACACCATTCAGACAATCTGGGAAAATAAATAGGTTTCAGTTGGTTGATTTTACCATATGATTTCAAATTCTTCTAGCATAACGACAAAAAGTGTAGAATACGATAATGTAGTGGTTGACAGTTTTCATTCAAATCAACGGTGTACTTCTTTGAGTAAGCCAATGGGAAGTATACTAGTATTGAATATCCAGTTACCAACTCAGGATCACTGACGCCGCGGGCAAGGTTGTGTTCAGTTCGTAGGTTATTTGTGAATATGGTGTTTCCTTTCACCAAACACTACTATTCCCAATACCTACCAAGGAGCGACGACTTGAGTAGTATGTTTTTGATACACTAGTGAGACCTGTACTGTTGTATATTCATTGTGTATGCAGTTATAGAAGAACCGTTAATTTTCATATTTGATTTCTGTTTTTTACTGTTTTATGCCAATCGCGTTGCTTTTCGAAGTAGTTACTGTCATTTTCCTTCATTGAAAGACATAGTCCGTTCATGTACAACCTCACGTGTACATTTAAAATAAAGAAAAAGTTAAGATCAAACATAATCTTATCTTTTTGGTTTTTCAGTACACACGCAATCACTTTAACCTTTCTCACCCATTGATAGGTACAAAATTAAATTCAGAGCTAGATGGATGGCTGGCTGCAGCGAATACAGTGCATCGTCCAGCAAGGGCTGTAATTGCACCGTAAGTCATTTCTGTAAAATATACTTGTATGTCTTAATTCTTCAGTTTCTTGCCTAGTTTTGCTGTAACAATTGAACAGTGGTTACTGTGTTTCATTTTAGTGACTAGAAATGCAGAGTTCTAATGATAAAACTTTTCGCACTTTACCATATGTATCCATTTGGTTTTAGGTTTCAAGTAAAAAATGAAATTGAAAGCTTAATATATTTCCTTTCCCCCCCATTTTTGTTGTTTTTCAGACATGCTGGGTACAGCTATTGTGGTGCATGTGCTGGACATGCTTATAAGCAAGTTGTTGCTGCAAACATGTGAGTTCATTAGTACTATGACTAATTGGTGTAATTGTCCACTGTTTGATTCATACCTCTTTTTTTGTCATTCAGGAGACTAAACTTTGAACAGGTGAAGACTGTCTTATCACACAGGTACCCCTATCCTATCACACAGGATACTGGTACCCCTTATGTAGGGATAAGATCATTCCCAATTTATCTTGATTGTCCTGTTTGTGAGCATCCTGGCCAGTGAGTCGACAAACCGGCCTGATTCGTTTAAAACAAGCCTATATATACAGTAGGCCTTACTCTTACATCCTGTACACATTTTTGGATTTGTGCAGTGAAAATTCATTTGCTTTAATACCATATCTGCATAAAAGATTGAGCACTCCCCTAAATGGCCTACACTAGGCTGCAAAATTTTTAGCATAGGGGTCTATCCACCAGAAAAGTGATTTCTCACTTTGATCAGCCAACAGTACCCTTATGATAAGCTACTGTCGATAGCAAGTGCTCAAGTTTTGTTGGATCGTATCCCGATTTGACATGCCACTGTATCATCTGAGGAAGTTTCCTACATCCATATGTCCACATCCATACTTCCACAAGTCCATAGGAAGTTTCCTATGTCCATACATCCACATGAGGAAGTTTTCTATGTCCATATTGTACAACGCATTGTCAGAACTTCACAGCAGGCTTCGAGGATACCGTAACACCAAATATACTGTAGCTTAAGACCCAAAAGGTGTCACACATGTATAAATTGCTGCATGTGTCATACTGTGGAGCCTAAATTTGTACAAAGAATCTTTTGATGACCATGTCAGGTCAATGCAGAAGTGGCAGACACTTCTGAGGTTGTGTCACGCTGTTAATATGAATGTAAACATGTTGTTAGCCATTTTGAGCCAGTCAAGAATGGAATGGATGTATGACAGACCCCTGGATGATGATGATGATGATGATGATGATGATGATGATGATGATGATGATGATGATGATGATGATGATGATGATGATGACGATGATGATGATGATGTTGATGTAGATGATGTAGATTGTGTCAAACTAAGATGATTCCCCTATCCTACATCAAAGTAAAGACTTAACATAAGAAATTGGCAGAAGGAGAGTATTAAGGCTCCATCAGAGGCTGCATTACATTACCATCTCCTATCGTAATCCAATCATGGAACAATGAAAACGAACGCCTCTTGTTAAGGAGAATAAAAATAACACAAAATAAAACTGTATTCAAATTCTGGCAGAACTTGTGTCGTCTTGCATTATGGAACTAGTTGGCTTTATTTATTCTTGCTCTGATATTCTCTTAGCACTTCTCACATATTTTTGTTTCCTTTGCAGAGAGCGTGTTTTCATCCTGGGGCCCTCACACCATGCTTACTTGCCAGGCTGTGCTATTACCCGCTGTGTGAAATATCACACTCCTCTGTATGACCTTGATGTTGACAAAGAAGGTAAGATATATCAGTTGTAGTAGTCATCGTCAAAACCCAGTAAAATTAAGTCACTTTATTCTGGTTGCCATTCTGTTATCTCCAAACGGCTGGGACATACTCCACAGATTTTCAAGAGAGAGAGTAGCAGCTACAGTTGAAGCACATACCTGATTGCCAGGAAAGGATTTTAGGAATGGGGAATTTAACCTCTGCCCCAGAAATTTTTGATAATTTTGGTGTTAAATGATGCTACAGTGCAATTTAGAAACAATCCCATGCTCAGTTCCAAATGGCAGAAGCCAATCTCCAACATTTTCTCTGGCCAAGTGGAGGTTTTGTAAGGGGGCAAAATGCATTTTTAAGGGAATGCTTGCTATTTCAGGGTTAGAAAATTTTGCTTTGGGGTTTGGCTAGTCCTAACCCCTCCCTCCCAACGGAGACTACTGATGAATATGATTGGTCCTCTGTTTTGAATAAGTCAAATGGATTATGAACTTTAATTATCAGTGAGGGGAAAAACAGATGAGCTTGTTTTTGATTTCTTGCCAAAGGCAAAAGGAATCTATGCAATGTTTATGTCGTATGTAGATGTATGTGTGTGTGTGTACGTGACGCCATGCTTGTAAACACGATATCTCAAGAAGGGTAACCTTGACTAATCTCATATTTGATGTGTGCTTTGATTGTATTGAGTAGATGGTCTGTATTGTTTTTGATGGGGGTCAAGGGTCATTTGAGGTCACCAGAGGTCAAATTGTGAAAATCTTGTAAACAATATCTCAAGAAGGGTAGCCTTGACTAATGTCATACTTAATGTGTAGGTTGGTCTTAGTCAGTAGATGATTCCCATTGATTTTGGTGAAGGTCAAAGGTCATTTGAGGTCAACAGAGGTCAAACTGTGAAAACCTTTTAAACATGGTATCTCAAGAATGGTAATCTTGACAAATCTCTTACTTAATGTGTGGGTTGGGTATATTAAGTAGATGATCCCTGTCCTTTTTGGTAGAGGTCAAAACTTTTTTTTTTTTTTTTTTCACATTCAACTTGAAGTTACTGCAGAATTACACAGATCGGGTGACTTTGTTGAAATGGACCGTGGAGTAGATGAAGACGAACACAGTATTGAGATGCATCTCCCTTACATCGCTAAAGTAATGGAAAGGTATGAAAAAGGGTGATATATTTCTTCTAAACTCAGCAATTTTTATTGAAGTCTATTGATTTTATGACTCTCACTGATTTTCATTACGCACCACGTAAAGGTTATCAACAAACTAACCTCAGTGTCCCTCTGTAAACCATGCTTGGCAAAGAAACAGTCAGGCCATGATACAATATTCATTTGAAGAACTTTGGCTCTGAGAAAATCCAGTTGTTAATGCTGGACTGTCTGCCACCCACCTCTATCCCTACACCCCCTCCCATGCACCCCCCTCCCCACCTGCCTCTCTGGCGCTTTCCTTATTGTTTTGGAGCACATAATTGAATTGATACAGTTGTGTTCCTTGAAAAATGTCGAAACTTTGCCAAGAAGTACCAGACCTACATATTAAGTCATGATGTTTTGGTATATCAGTATTACCTTAGTTGTGTGGAACTGCACATGCCATGCTACAATTGCTAGCCATATGTTGCAAACTCCAGCATAGTCATAAACCCAAAGGGTTTTGGCATGTGGAAATATTTCATGGTATGCTGCACAAATGATCCTCTTTCATAGGAAGAATTAAAAGATTTCAATGCGATGTTTTGTCTTTTCTAGCAAACGTGGTAAATTTACCATCATTCCTGTACTGGTTGGTGCCTTGAAACCTGACAAAGAAGCAAAGTATGGTCGTATATTCAGCAAATACTTACAGGATCCTTCCAATCTGTTTGTCATATCATCAGATTTTTGTCATTGGGGTAAGTATTAGAGGGAGTTGGTGTTTTTTGGGGGGATGCCTAGCAAGGTTTCCCAGTCTTTTGGTATATTATTTGCTAGTAGTAGATTCACAAGGAGCTGTCTAGAAGTTAGACCAGTAGAAGCTCAACTCAATGTTGTAATCATGTCTCCAGTAGTTTGTTGGTGAATAGTGTCCACATGTGTGGCTTGTTTAAAATGAAATATAAAGTTAAACTACTATGTAAGTGCATCAGTCCTTTCCGGCATATATATTTATGTTGTCAGTACTGCTTATGCTCAAAATAAGATGGAGGACAGATGAACTGTGACCACGAAAGTAGGCCAACTATTTTTCTGGGAACCGCATGAACCCAGCGAGTTATCAAATGGACCTTCCTTGAAGACCCTTCTGTGTGTATGTTCCGAGTTTGAGTACCTGAGTTTATGTGTGTACTGTCTGTAGTACTCATTGCTTATTTAATTTTATGAATGAAACTGTCTTTTATTCTCAAAAATTAGTAAACTTCCCCTTCTTTTCTCTTCAGGTAAAAGGTTCAATTATCAGCACTATGACAAATCGTTTTCTAAAATTTATGAATCCATACAGAATTTGGACCATCAGGTGAGCCTACTCCTCCTCTGTCTGTTTTGTTACTCTTTGTTTTTGATGTCAAAGACATTTTCTCGATGTTGCTAAAAGGGAAGCCACCTGTGACATGATTATCATGATACTATTTATTGTAATGAACACCCTGGGGGTGTAAGATCCTTATGAAGGGTCAGGTATTGATATTCTTGTATCAATTTTACAACTTCATGTTAGGCTACAGTATTTGGATACACCAGCAATGATAGGGAGTCCCTATGTGTTTGGACTACCACTCCTGAGCTTCCAATGAAGGAGCACAGATTTACAGTATGGTTGACATCATCAAAACCTTTTTTCTGAAATCTCTCTTTTAAGACAGGATATGGGACTTGATGTGATTCAGTGGCAATGTTGTAGGACTTCATCATCATTTATCTCTTATCTCTCATGAATTCACAATTTCACTACATACAGTGTGCCAAATAAATCAGTGGAGTCATTTTTTTTTTTTTTAGAGAGAGGGCGTTTATTAGAGAATGCATACAGTATGCTGCAATTCACATATCTGCATTAAGCCTGGGCCACACTAGCACGATTCAACACGCGATTCAACTTTCATCTAAATTAGTGCAAATTGAGTTGATCATAAAAGTTGTTCAGAATAAAGTAGCGTCGTAATTTCTCTTAATCCTGGATTTCTTGAAAAAGAAGAATCAATTTCATAGTTCATATTTTGCGTTCATTAATGTAAACGGCAATTCAAGTTGTGCAGATTTAGGTGAAAATTGAATCGCGTGTTGAATCGCGCTACCGTGACCTGGGCTTTACACACACATAAATACAAGCATTACCAACATTGCTGTGTCAGATGTGACTCAAATCATATATGCAAATCAGTGAGACATGTTTGTCACTCTGCTGCATGTCATGTGTGACTCATACTTAAGTAATAATAACTCAAACGTAATTCACATGTCAATAAATATCAGTGCAAGGATTTGTGTAACGGATTTGACTTAATTTCCAATCTGTGATAATTCTGTGACCCAAAAACAAATGCCCCTGAACAGATGTCTCCGGAAAATACCCTCCCTTGGGTTGTGGCAACCGATAATTCCATGAGGTGGGTAAAGTAGTGTGCAAGAGGCAGAGTCAAAGTTGTGAGATATACCTCAATTGCTGAACATGATCGGTTTTCACTCACTTATCGGAATATCACTCATTTCAGGGTATGGAATTGATCGAGAAACTAGATCCCCAAGGTTTTCAATCTTACCTCAGAAAGACCGAAAATACCATCTGTGGACGCCATCCAATTGCAGTGTTATTACACGTAAGTTTCAAGAGAGCATTTTCACTCAATTATGACATTTGGAATTGACTTTTGATATTTGCACTAAGGAAAGATTTTTAAATTTTGTGTCTCTCTATTCTGTTAATGGTTAGGAATGTTAACTGCTTTTGGATCTTATACAGTGGGAATCCAAATTATGTCCAAATTATGTCCTAATTATGTATTCTCTTGGATTGAAATAATCTGATTCTCATATTATGTGTCTGTGTGTTTAAAGTTGTTCCTGAAAGTTACCCAAGACCACTTGTTCCAATCTTTGTTACAATGGCACCACGATATGCTCTTTCAAATCAGTCGTTCTCAAATGATGGTTCACAACCCAAACGAAGGTCGCCGATGTTTTCTGTCAGGTCACAAGCAACTGTCTGGGTCTTGTGGGTCGCAAATGATTCTAGACTAGCAGAGCTTTTGTAGTCGTGATTTCTCCCCATGGACTTTAAGTATAAAATATAGCGTCAAAACTTAAATGCCTGTTGATGACACCTTGCACACCTACCTGAGGCAGAGTGACACCAATGGACAGTTCCAACAGACTGGACACACACACTCCATGATAACATAACTCATCAGGCCGTTCCTCCTTACAAGTAACAAGACTGCAAGGACTGTCTGTCAGACCTCCACATCTTATCTGCATGTACTGTGTAGGTCCATGTCTTTTGTGGTAACATACTTGATTTTTGTAGAAGTGTGACTTGATAGGTGAGTCACAGTGAAATGGGTCTGGACAGAAAGAGATGCAAGAACCAGGGATTTACATAAAATATCTTTATTGTTAATGAAAACTGCAGACTTTGTTTCATCTTACATCAGAGAAAAGGTGGATGATGGGCAAGCTTTCTGTTGTCTTAAAAGATTCCAAACTTACATCTCCATTTTCCTGTCTTTGAAAACTTGTGAAAAGTGGAACCGAAATCAGTATTGATTAATCTCTTCCGTATTAAGTGTTGCATTTATTTACAATTTAAGTGTCTTTTGTGTGTTTTTTTTTTCACTTTATATGCAGTTTGTGTTCTAGTCAAACTGTATGATTGTGGTGATGGTGAACCTTTTGTGGGACACCCCTCCCCCCCCGAAAACAGGAAGTACCTCGAGAAACATCAATCTTTCTCGTCATACAGGCAGTTGCAACAATTCGATCCAACAATAAGAACGGTCTCAACTTGGAGATGAAATTTTTGAAATATGCCCAAAGTAATCAAGTTAAGAGTATGCATGACAGCTCCGTCAGCTATGGTTCTGCTTCGTTAGTTTTCAGCTGATCCCCGAGAGTCTAATTTTCAGGTAAGATGGTGCTCAGTGAGTATATTATCCATGGATACAGTATAATCTCATACTTGTTGTTACGTGCTATTTTTGGCCAAGTTGATTCAAAATCTGTTTCCATAAAGACTTGGACTACTTTTTGTGCAACATTATGTAAGAAACAAATTGTGCAACATGTCAGCATAAATAGCACATTTAAACATTATATCCAAGAAGTATCAATTGTATAATTGTATGATTTCATTTCTTTAGATATACTCAAGATTTACAGAATATTTTCTTTCTTTGTAAAGCAATTTGTCCCCTCCCTTTTTCCTCAATGGGTCGGGGCAGTGTAATGTACTTGAAGTTGATTCCAACTTGCCACCTTGAGGAACTGTAGAGACAGCTGGTTTTCATTGTTCTCTTTGCTTTACACAGATGTAACGTCGTAATAATTCCCCAGAGTCCAGTAGCGAACCATTAAAGTAAGTTGGCACAGACTGGCTCTCTCCAAATAAAGATGAGCCCAGTCTGTGTGAATTATGCAAATGGTTTCATGACAACACCAACTCAGTGTGACCTGGTATCGTAAACTTCGTATAGTTATGCCATCCTGCAGGAAATACTCACGCCTCGAGGAAGAAAGTTTACTGAACCAAAACCAGATTGCAAGCCAGTGATTAAATTATATGAAATCACACCATTCCCTGTCTGTGTTTGAGTTTGGGCAAGATTCACCCTGTGATTGATGTGAAACATATCTTCAATAAAATATATGTATGTGTTTAGAGAAAGCATTTCATCTAACACTGTGGTTGGGAATTGGACCAGTAAATTCAATAGCTAGTTCTGTTCGATGTTGTCATTAGTTTTTTATCTGGTGGCAATTTATCAGTTATGAGTTTGCCAATATTATAGCTAGTTGTGATGATCGTAAAAGTAACGTCAGTCAGCTTTTTGTTTTGTTATGCTAACATTCACATTGACTAAATCTTACCATAGCTCTCCTTTGTCAATGTAACTCAGTGAAATCCATCAACTGATTTTCTCTGGAAACAGTGTGCCTTTAACCTCTCACTGTTAGCCCACTGTGTAATCCTTGCAAGGTGTAGCTGTGTGTGTGTGTGCGTGTTTGAGTGTGTCATAATGACATTTGATTTGCTATGCAGTCATTTCGTCCATTGAAAAGATTGGATGAGGTTAAAAATCAGTTGTCCCAATGCTGGATGTCTGCAGTATTCTCTGTAAAAGAGAAAGTTTTCATATTGTGTTTGACTCTTAATACCCTTGCAAAACCACAGCAGTTCATCTGCCTTGTAGATTTATTCTGTTATGGACCCAAGAGATTCAGTAAATCCAAAGATACTGTATTCCCACATTTCAACCAAAAAATCTCAGAATCTAATACGCAAACTCAAGCAGGAGAATACTGTAGCCTTAAACGGTTATTAGCCACAGGTTGGAGTGAGAAGTTGTAAATTTTGCAACAGTAAAAAAGCCACTGCAATATGGCTGCATTTACCTCATATTCCCAATTTCGGTACCCAAGTTGGTAGTGCTGTGATGGAAGTTTAGTCTGATCAGGGAGGTGTTATTAGATGGAGATCCATCGAAAACTTTAATTTATGCTAATCCAATCAGATTGACCCAAAGTAGAGACTTAATCCTTTCATTGGGGATTGTTGAACTAAAGGGCATTGAAAAACCTTTGTCTACATAATATCTAGGCAACCTCATCTGCTCATTCATACGTACAGCGACCCCAACAAAAAGTATTATTTAAAGGAATGCTTTAATGTTTAACTAGTTGCCGACATTCAAGTACGAAACACCGTTCTGGCATTCCAAACGACTGTTTAGTGCCAAGAAACCTAATGATGCTGGCTATAAACCATTGCTCATGATCTATGCAAATGAGCAAAAGAAGTATAAGACTAAACTTTGCCGTCGGTTTTGGACTTATTTTCTCATTTGTTCGCATGATCTAAAAGACACCCTCATATTCAGCAAGTTAATAGGGTACTAGACAAGTATGTTGTAAATAGCGTCCAAACGCGTTGAAACCCTCAAATTAATTTGCAGCTTAAGGGAGTGGCAACATTAAGGCAAGGGGCAAATGTCGCGAGCTGCTCGTCAAGATGTAGCAAACGACATCTCCCACTTGTACTTAGTTCTTAACACCTCTTAAGCCTATTGAATCATCAAGAACAACACACAAAAGAGATTACATGTTGGCAACTGGTAGGTTTCAAAGAAAGAGTTTTCGATAGATCTCCATCTAATAACACCTCCCTGGGCTGTTGTCGTTAAAAATAAGAATTGTTTACATTCAGTATCTTCAAGAAAGCTGTGAAAGTTCCACAAGACCTCGAGACATATTCACTGCGGGGTGCAACTGTACTGAAATTGTGTCATTATTGTCTCATTCAGAGGATTTCCAGACTACCCTATCCTCAATTAATCTGAAACATAGCTACAATGCTTTTTCCCTCTTTCTTTTAATACAGAAATGGTGGCTCTCTTTTTCTTGGAAAACCTCCAATGTTTCACTTTTTTTTATTTATTTCTTTGCCATTTTGATGACTTTTTTATTTATGTATTGTTTTCACATTTGTAATTTATAACCATGAGAAGCAAATCTTTAGATTAGTAAAGTAACCTGCCCCAGCAGTTCTTGAACCTGTTAGTTTCTGTGTAAGTTTCTAGTATTAAGTAAATGCATGCTGGTGTATTTTTAGGTGCCAGTAGAATTGCCATCCAGGAATAACTGTAATGATTAAAGTAGAACAAAGAAGAGAAGACTCACCAGATGTTGTATTTGTTCCCCCCCCCCTTCCCCCTCCGCTGAAGAGAAATGAGGACCAGAAAGTGTTAGACCTGTGAATATTTTTCGAAGAAAGTGAGTAACACCAGATATTTATGACAAGAGAACGATAAAAAATTTGGGGTGCTACGGTAGAATCAGATCATTTTGCTACATAGAAAACTGTGATTGTGACCAAAGTAAATATCATAAATAATTCTTTATCACAATCATATTGTTATTCCATTGTAACACGATGTATGTAGCAACACGTGGTCAACATTTGTGAAAGGTTTTGTGGATGTGCAGTGCCCCAGTGATTGTTCATCCAACTCTAGTAGGGTTGGAATTTCACCTGTTATTGAATAGTTTGTACCTGTGTATTAAAGTGTGAAGCATTTGTGTATGCTCTGGCTTTTGTAGCAAGAACGTATGCGACGAAAAGCTGTATAAAAGTGACCCTTTGAGTCAAGTGCAACATGAAAGCATGAGTCCAACCTTGCAGAGAATCTGTCCTTGCCACACTAACTCTCAGTGTTTGTTTTTTTTTTTAATTGAAACTATCAATAAAATGTGTGTTGGGAAAACTGTGATGAGAAATTAGATTATCTGTGGAAAGCTTGAGAAAACTTTAAAGGAGTAATTGATGACATTGGCTTCTTGTTGAACTCTGCCAAGGTGGTGCACGGTTTGACAAACAGCATAGCTTTCCAACAATATAGTGCTTTTATATATCAGGTGTCTCAGAAACATATTTTGAAATAAGCATACCTCTATGAAGTCCAAACTAAGTAGTATGTTTATTCCCAAATAATAAAGAGGCTAACCACCAGCTTGAAATCCGATTCTAGATCAGTATTATGAAAAATTTGCTGAGGCTACCCATTGGTGGTATGAATATACTTCCTTCTTGTGCAAAGTGAAGAAATACTTGTTTATTCAATAATAAACACTTGAAACAATGTCAGACTTACTAATGCAATTTTGCACACTGTTGTTGCAACTGTGTAATTTCTAAGAATTAAACAATAAATACCGCGAAGAGACTCCATTGCATCAGAGGCACGGTTATCAAAAATGTGCATCATTTAGTTGTCTTTTGCAATGATCTGGTTCAGAGCCGTAGACACAGACGGTTCTTGCACTTTGCAATGTATACACATAGCTATTATAACAAAGAAACTAAAGAACGTTTTCCCCTGGACCCTCTCTGCTCTTTCGTTGGTGTTATCTCAACTGTTGAACATGTCATACTGAATTTGTTTGGACCAAACCTAACACATTTACGGATATGCAAGTGTATGTAAAGTCTCATTCATATGCAAGTGTATGTAAGTGTGCAAGTGTGTGTATTAAAGTCTGATAAGAACTGGTGCTTACCGGTTTGGTAGAATTGATATTCTTCGTAAGGGCAAACATTCAAATTTTTTATTTGCTTTGACATTTTGTGAAGGGTAACTCGAAACAATGATCTGTGTTTGCACTGGCTACCCAAGCGATGATGTCAGGACCCAGTTGCTGTCTGCATCCTAAAGTATCACATACAAACATTGTAACAACATGTGACCGAAAAGTCACACCAGACACCTGGTCTATTAATGCGCAAAGCAAAATGTGATTTAATGAACTCGCAGGTTGCCAGAGGTTTTATTTGAGGCTATCGACCTACTATGGACCGGGCAGGACCCGGTGCAAACACTAGTATTTGTTTACATAATTTGTCTTCAGTGAGCACCGGCCTTCAGACAGCATCTACTCTGATGTTCTGAACCCTGTAAATGTTTTGACTTGACAATAAAGTTGGGTTGATCTAATTGTGTGGGCTGAAGTAGAGTAACTCTTGAGTGGTAAATATGACCGTCCCTTCAACTAAGAATCACAGACTCTTTATGATAGATCCCACTACTCTTTGCTGTGCTTCTGCAGTTTGTGTGATCTTTGTGGGTGGATTATCACACTGTCACATTTTGGTCGTATGGATGTCGTTTTTTTTACGGCGTCCGTACGTTGGCGATGCAAAAGGACATGCTGCAGAGAAATTTTAACTGACCTGAGATGCAGAACTGCATCAAATGTGGATCACGGAGAGAAGGATCTCAGGGAACGACACGTAGCGCTGGAATGAAAAGATTACGAAGTCTCTTATTTAAATCTGTTTATTCATCGTAAACAGCGGTTGTATATCATCCCATCCTCACAGTTTTCATTCTGTATCATAATCATGTCTGGATAAGACATGATACTCAGAGTTGGGCCTGTCATCACGGTTCGGTTTGTCATCTCGAGAGAGCATGATGATTAACAGTTATGGGATCACATTAATATGTCAGCCTTGTAAAGTTCCACACTGGACTTTGTCATGTGATATCTACTTGTAAATGTGAACAATTTGATTATGATGGATGAATATATAATATTGTACACATATTATAACTGGTGACAATTACGTTGATTAAAAATACACTCAGAAGGTTAGGAAAACAATCTTTGTGCTGTTGTCATTGTGGGTTTTTTTTTATATTTTAGCATGTCAGATTCAGAATGGAGTACATGAAAGGTCATCAAAATGCTGTAAACTTCCCATCGTCTTTTTCCGTTGGTCTGCAAAAAGTCAATTTTGGTGGAGAAGATATTACAATGTCTTCCTCCCCTCCCTCCTGTCCCTCGTCGAAAACTACTGAAGAACATCAACCTGAGTTTGCAATACTGTCTGCACTGTGCTGCTGTGCTTTAAATTTGTTCTCAAGTGAGTGATTACCAGGGACCAAAATAGATTGGGATGTCAAGTGATCATAAAAATGTTAAAATGTAGCTTAGATGCACTCACTGATGAAACTGAGAGTATTGATTGTAGGCAGTTAAGGCTATCAAGTAGCGATGAAAATCCTCCAGTGGACTGAAAGAGGACAGTTCCTCCTTGGGACAGTCAGACCGTCATGGAACATCATTTCTACCTTTATTGTTGAGACGAAATCTGCATTATGTTGCTCATTCTCAATGACGTAACTTTTCCTCAGTTTCAAATGCTTTCTGACTGTTGATTTTACTTTGCCTCTTAAATGTACTAGATATCCAAATGTTATTCCCTGCAGCCATTGCTTGTGTGAAATTTCTGCCATCCAAAGATAGTCCATCTAATCGAGACAGACATTAATTCTGTAACTTGATGCCTTAACTGAGAAATGTAGCACTCCTGACAAATATAGACCTCCCAGTGGGTGCACCTTCAAATTTCAAACAATTGTAGCTTGTTAGCATCTGTGGTTTATATAAATGACTTTTGAGATGCCTTAACAGAAGTCAGGAAGCATAGACAAAGACTGACAACAAACTTACACAAGTTTGAAATTTTACATTGTCGTATATTGGTATCATGATCTGCATTCAACAACCAGCAGACTACAATGACATTAACAGAAATATGTATTTTCACCTGCTTGCATTACCTCTTTAAATCGTAAGTACAGAATAGATGAAAACGAAAAAGTCCCTTCACAGAAACAAGATAGTGTTTTGATTTATGTTTCCTTTTTGCACTACTGCTTTGACAGTAAAGCAGGCATTGGTACTAACTTATGTTTAAGCCTGCAGAATAGTTTATCAAATCCATACCATGATATCATGAATTTTGACCAGTCTGCTGACATATATCTCCTAAACTTTTCTAATGTCTCTGACCGTAATCTAACATTGTCAGGTACATCAGGTATGATATATGGTATGCTTGTCACTATTACAAAATCTTGAAATAGGAGTCATTCTCCCCCAACCCCACCCAGATCCTCCCCCCGTGATTGAATCTTTCGCAGAATTTTACCAATCCTTCAGTGACTCTGCATAATTAAATAAGTCTTAGAGGATTATGTTGCATATAAGTTCTGCTTCGAGAATTGAAGGTAAACCCTGACAAACGGGAATTATAGATTTGGTGCATTAAATACAATATATAGTTCATGATAACATACATGACAGATTCATAATCTGAAAATGACTAACTATTAAATTATCTTCTAATAGATAAAACAAGAGGGCAATCCACGGAGTTGCTATCTCATCGCCAACATGCATTGACTTAAATACAGGGCATGCACACAGGGATTTGTAAGTTTACTGCAACCACATCTCACAGAGACCTAGTTTGGGGAACTGGTTGTAAATGAGTGGCAAACATTCTTCAAGCATTAACTGGTGGTAAGCATCTTAATACTGATATCTACTGTAAGCCTTGAGGTAGCAAACGTAAGGTTATAGCCTGGTGCTACTAGGCTCAAGTAACGATAACTAATGGCTCAAAAGTATCTGTGCATACTACGCTACATAACACAATTATAACATTGGGTTATTCCATGTAGGTTACTAGTTAGAGTTAGGGGCAGGATATAAGAGCATCCCTCTATCGGCATTTGCATATAAGTCTCCTATTTACCTGTGCAGGACCTGGGTCTGCTAAAATTATTGTTTGACTTAAAAATAATGTTATCATAAAAGACATTATCCAGAGGGGCCAGTTCTGCTAAAGATGTTTTGGCTAAAGTTAAAAAGGTGGTGTCTAGTATTGACCCAGATGCTGGCTCTAAGTTTGTTACCAAACAATCATACAATTTCACCAGTTTACTACAAGAGTAATATACTGTATTTTCATTATTGTGTTCATAGGAACAGCCTTGCAAATCTTGCGTATAATGCTTAACTAGCTCTCAAGATGTGGTGGAAATACAAATTTTGGGGCAAAATTGGCTTTTTTTCCTAAAAAAATCAGCAATTTTCACTCTCTTTAATACAAAAGTGATATACCTTGAATATTACATTCTCAAGTAAGTCCTTGCAAAATTTTGCATTAAATGCTCAAACACATCTCAAGATATGTTGGGAATACCAATTTTGGGACAAAATTGGCTTTTTACCCTCCAAAATCAGCAATTTCACTGGATTTACCATTACAGTAATATTATGTTGAACAATGTGTTTTCAGGTAAGTCCTAACAAAAATTGAAGTTAATTGGTCTAATAGTTCTCAAGACATGCTGGAAGTACAAATTTTGGGGCAAAATTGGCTTTTTTTTCTCAAAAATCAGCAAAATTCACTGGATTTATCATTACAGTAATATTATGTTGAACAATGTGTTTTCAGGTAAGTACTTACAAAAATTGAAGTTAATTGCATAGTGTGATTCTGTCCCCAGTAGTCATGGGGCAAGATTTTTTTTTCACTCCAACAACCTTCACTGTGATAACATCTTTCCAGTTCACATAGGGTGATTTTGGTCCCTGTAATGGTGGGGCAGAATTTTTGTGTGGAGAACCCGACCTATGTATGGGAATTTCCGGGTCTGGATTCTTTCACCACTTACACAGAGACTGACTGCCTCAGGCAGAAATTACACGCTTGGGCTGGCCCAGTAACTTCGGTCAATTACCACTGCAATCTTAGCTGGGATATTGGTTACTCCATCAACACACAAGTAGGTCTGTTTCTGGATGTTTATAGTCTACATCCTAGTTTGTGTTCTGCATGCTTTTCAATTAATCATGGTAAACTCTCTTAAAATTTCCTCACTTTCTGTGCAGAAATAAGACAACAAACTGATAAGAGAAGCAGAACAAGGAATTTAAGTACTGTAAGAGCTTAGAAGCTAAAGTTTCACACCATTTCACCCCTGTGGGGAGAAGGCTAGGGATGATGTTTATTGCCTTATTGCCCATGAACTGGAAAGATGTTATCACAGTGAAGGTTGTTGGAGTGAAAAAAAAATCTTGCCCCATGACTACTGGGGACAGAATCACACTATGATGGGCAATAAGGCAATAAACATCATCCCTAGCCTTCTCCCCACAGGGGTGAAATGGTGTGAAACTTTAGCTTCTAAGCTCTTACAGTACTTAAATTCCTTGTTCTGCTTCTCTTATCAGTTTGTTGTCTTATTTCTGCACAGAAAGTGAGGAAATTTTAAGAGAGTTTACCATGATTAATTGAAAAGCATGCAGAACACAAACTAGGATGTAGACTATAAACATCCAGAAACAGACCTACTTGTGTGTTGATGGAGTAACCAATATCCCAGCTACGATTGCAGTGGTAATTGACTGAAGTTACTGGGCCAGCCCAAGCGTGTAATTTCTGCCTGAGGCAGTCAGTCTCTGTGTAAGTGGTGAAAGAATCCAGACCCGGAAATTCCCATACATAGGTCGGGTTCTCCACACAAAAATTCTGCCCCACCATTACAGGGACCAAAATCACCCTATGGGTCTAATAGTTCTCCAGATATGCTGGAAATTTACACAAATTTTAGGGCAAAATTGGCCTTTTCTTTCTTAAATATCAGCAAATTTCACTCTTTTTACTACAAAAGTGATATACCTTGAATATTTCATTCTCAGGTAAGTTTTAGCAAAATTTTGCATTAAATGCTCAAATACTTCTCAAGATATGCTGGAAATACCTATTTTGGGGCAAAATTGGGGTTTTTTTCTAAAAAATCAGCAAATTTGACTCAATTTACCACACAACTAATACATCTCACACATATTGGCATCATGCACAACCCTACCAAGTTTCAACTTAATCACTCATATGTTTTTCAAACTATTCTGGAAAAACCACAATTTGGACAGGTCCGAACGCACACCCACACCCACATTGGTACGGACACGTTTTCATTTATACCACCCAACAGGACCCTACTGTACCCATGGTCACTCTACCATGGGGTACCCCTGGGGTGTCGCTACTCATCCACTCCAAGCGTTTCCATGGCAACCATTCTCCCATGGGTGCCCCCTCATCTTGCCCCTATAGGGTGTTGAGATAAAAAGGTGTAAAATGGAACCTTTCCTGATACGTAATATGCATACGTCAGATAACAAGATTTTAAAATAATATAACTAACCCACAAACGGCCAGAGGTTAAAAGGCAGTTTTCCTTGGATATATTATCAGATTTTCCCAAAAGAGTCAAACCATTGCATTTTTCATTTTCCTCAAAGATGTATTTTGATTTCGAATGAATAAATTCGTGGGCCATGCGTGCATTATATATGGCAACTGTTGAAGGCAAAGCTGTTTTGCCATACAGGCATGGCTGCCACCTACTGTTCAGCTTCATTAGTTCATTGTGTGAGTAGTTAGACTTCATTCTGGTTCGTCTATTTCTGTTGGTCATATATCACTGCTCATACGTGCCAGTTCTGCGAAAAAGTTGGGCAACCATTTTTAATATAAGGTCATCCTAGTTCTGGTAATAAGCCCCTTTGAGACAGTCACTCATGACCCTAAGCTACATTCTAGGTCAGGGGTTAACAAAATTCTCAGTTGATACTTCATGCTCTTTGATTAACAGCAAATTTGAAAGGTGCAGAGTACCAGTAGCTTATATTACACAGTATACATAGGGGTGGTGTGTTCTGATTTCACGTGTTCCTTGTATGCTCACCAGGGTGTTCACAACTTAAACTAGGATTGTGTGTGCACAGAGGAAAGTTTCGGACGAGCTATGAGAGGAGCTAAAAATAAGTGGTTGGGAGAAATGGAACTGTCAAGTGCCAGTGATGAGTACCTGCCTTTAAATAGGACAACTTGTGGTATGAAAGATTCAGGATGACAATAAGTCATTCTTAACTATACAAATGAATGACAAGATTAAAGGATTATGGTAGAAAAGTAATTCAGAGCCCCCCCCCCCCAAAAAAAAACCATGATCACCTTAGGTTATGGCTGGAAAGGATTGTGAGTTCAGGAAATTTGTTCCTTCATGAGTAACCAACATAGCAGGTGTATATGTATGTTAAGACTGATGAAAGAAATCATATTTTCAGCCATCATAAAAATATATTAAATGCAGCAGTAATATCCAGTATTTTCCTTGAAAACATTAGCCAGCCTGAGGGGCAGACAATGTAACTTTTATACACTTCAGTTCCACCTTATTTTGAAGAAAAAAAAAGAAGCATCGGTTAAAGTTTCATGACCAGTGGCCACATGGGTGCCTCCTTCCTGGGAGGGGCCAAGGTTCAAGTGGTGTCCATCATCATGTACATGATAGCTTAAATTTGGGGGCTGAAATGGAGCATACTAGAATTTTCTTTTTTTTTATAAAAAACTACCTATATTACTGGAATATATATCCCAGAGTGAAATTCCATTTGAGAGAAACCATTTGAAACTATTCAGGTTTTAGTCAATTTTCCATTCAAACCCATTTATTACCATTTGAAAACAGTTATAAAACCAGTTGAGATTACCATTTGCATGACCTGTTAGCAACATTCACAACCATTTTGAAAACACTTAACACCATTTAAGACCATTCAAGTCGAATATGATTTAAGCAAATGGTCCAAATGGAATTTCACCACCTGGCACCTGCCCAGGTTTCACAGGTGCCCTGTCACTCTTGGCACATCTCCACAAAAACCACTCCCCCCTTCCAACCATGCAGACACTGTCCAGGACTAAAACCACACCACTTCTTTGTCATAGGGGAGTGACATGGCTTCCCTCATGAGTTGTGTAGGGCAAGTGCATGATTAAGTGACAGCAATTAAAATGCCCTTTTCATTCTGTGAATATTAAAGCCCACATTTCAGCCACTTTTGGTGACAGCAGATTTTTTTTCAAGGTATGTAATATCAATGGAATGTTTGTTTGTGCATTTCAAAATTGGAACAGATGGACGGTAGTACTGGTGGAGAGCTAGTGATGGTGGTTCTTCTACAGCCGTAGAAGCAATTCTTCGACGATCTGTGAGCAAAATAAATGAGATGCTTTAGTTAATTTGTATTAATTTTGGAAAAGAATCTCTTCAAGCACAACTGGAAATTTGGAACAAGGTAGCTATAGTAGCAAATGGTAGGATCTAAGTGTGCAAACAACGAAGACCTCAGTTGCGATCCATGACTTAAAAGTTGCAACATCCATTGTAAGCCATCTGGTCTCATTTCTAGCCTGAAATCTCTGCAAAGATACATTAAAAAGGGCTATGACACTACTGTAGTTGGAAACTCAATAGTTTCCTTTACATACCTTTGCTTTGGAGCTGACCTCCCCTCTCCTTTTGGTTAATGATTGTACTTTATCAAGCATAGCTGTAATAGATGTGTAGATTTCTGGAATACTTCTGTGAATGACAATGAACATAAATGCATAAATCATATCATACATTTTTATAAATAGTGGAGTAATCTGAGCCAACAATGCTGATCCTTATCTTTCATTCAGCAAATACTCACTTGAATATCATTGTTAAATAAATTTGTTTAAAACTTTGAGCACGATGAACACTTTGCATGGGACAAAGTCAAAATCCCTCTGAATTATGTATTTTTTTTGTTTGTGCATAACAAGGACATATGGCTCATCTATACATGGCACCTCCTTTAAAAAAAAATGACCAATAGACATGAAAATGTGCTAATAACAAAACAATTGTTCATCCAAAAATCCTTTCTATACAAACCTGCTCTGCAACATGTCATTTCCTGGTTTCATTTCGTTTGCCCTCTTGAGGTCGTTCCACCAGTATCTCAAGATGGTCCTCAGCATATCTAGGCTAGTCTTCACATAGCTACGAAACAAAAATAATACGATACAAAATGAAGAAAAAAGGGTTTAAAGAAAATATCCTTGTGACAAGGTGGCATACAACACATAATTTTATATAAAAAGTAAACTGATGCACAATTATACAAATATGAACTTGAATAAAGCAGTAGACTGAACAAAAGAAAGAAAGATTTTTGTACAAGGTAGAGGTACAGTAGCTGTCACTGATACTAACTCTGAGTAACATTATCATGTAAATCATGTTAGACATGCTTCTTGGAAAAATAGTGGAGAACATTAAAAGGCAGCATTGAATGCATCTATTTTATCAAGTCAAAGAAAGGGAGCAAAACAAGAATTTTGATAAAGTAGGGTACACTAAGTCAGAGTCATGTCTAAGCCTAAGAAAGATAATTTAAGCAAAAAACATATGAAAAAAAACATTACATGGGGTCTCAGGTCAAATATGCCACCCTATTCGATCCCAACCACCCCCCCCCCACCCCCACATCACCCTAGAAAAACTGAAAAGCTTATATCTCGAACAGAACAAAAAAAAAAAGAAGCTTGTTACCAGATGTCATGATTGTAGCCACTTCAAGGTTGTGTAGGAGGAGTGCAGGACCATTGATATCAACATGTCTAACATGTATCTTGAAAGTACAGAGTGCACCACTCAGAATGATAATTAGATCTTGGAGTACTCACTCTTCTATCTTGCTGTCCAATAATCTTCTCAAAGTAGGGATGAGCTCTAAACAAACTCCCATTGTAATCAATTCTGCTGTACTGGTTCCATTTTTTAAGCTGTTGCATTTGATAAATGGGGGAAGGGATTTAAGACCAAAAATATATACCATTAAAATGCAAATGTAAATAAAAAACACAACAAAATGTTGCAAGGCACTGAAGAGCTATAAATGTTGAAGGAACAAGCAACAACTCAGAACTCTGGCAAGCAATACATCTAACTTTGACATCATGACTTTGCCCTCATATTAAAGTTACTTAGTGTTCACTTATCAATGTGCCTTTACCAGTCATTATGTGTGCAATGATCATATAGTGTGCCCCTACTCAGATGTTCAATGGGCCATCTTCAGTCATTAAGTGTTTCTACATCGGTGTGACTTCACCAGTCATTCATTGTTCTTCACTGGTGTGGCCTACCCAGTTATTCAGTGTGCCTCATAGCGCGGCCTCACTAGTCATTTGGTGTGCCTCATTAGTGAGGTCTCATGGGTCATTCAGAGTACCTCATTAGTGTGGCCTCACCAGTCATTCAAAGTGTCTCATTAGTGTAGCCTCACCAGTTCCTGCGTGCCTCATAAGTGTCACGTCAACAGTCATTTATTGTAATTCATTAGTAATACCGCACCAGCCATTCAGTGTGCCTCATTAGTGTTTCCTCACCAGCCATTCAGTGTGCCTCATTAGTGATGTCTCATGAGTCAGTCGGAGTGTCTCACTAGTGTGTTCTTTGTTCATTGTGTTGTGACCAGTCATTCAGTGTGTTAGTGCAGTGATACAACTACAGTAGCATACCCATAAAATTAATCTAACATATCTTACTGGTGCATAATAACAGGCAATACATCAACGGTCACAGCATCATCTTCCGTTTTGACCAGGTACGAAAGGAATGCATCCGGTGACTGTCTCCAGAATGTCTTGGCAGCTTTAATATGTATCAACCGACTGGATATGATCGATGTGAAGGTAGCATGTTCAGAGGAGAGCTTAGAGGAACAAAGGCAGAAGATTCAATCAAACAATGAACTTGAACAGAGTTTCAGTGTGTTCTCAGTTCATTCTTAGACGAGTGCAGATGCAGACTTGTCATTGTGTAGTTCATTTTGACATTGAAAGAGGGTGAAAATGACTGAGAGCTGGAAGAACTAAAAGCTTGTTGACATTCTAAGCATGCAAGAGGTACAGAGTACTGTATGCTGCAAGGAAATAAAATCTTACAAACTTATCAACCTTTTGGTTTGATTATTTTCACTCTGAATAAAATCATAAAGTAATAAATACTAGATGGATTATTCAAATCTCCACAATCATCACTCACATAATGTACTTGCATCGCAGTGGTAGGTAAAATTTTTCCATATAAGGTGAGTACCGTGAGTAGATACAGCGCATTGACATGAATGCTGACTATGAGAACTTACATGAAAGCTAGCAGACAAACTCAACTGACACACCATTTCTTATTTGAATACATTTTGGAGGTCTAATTAGAATCCAAGAAAGGGAGGGTCTCTGTGAATTGTAGGATAATATACTACAGTGCATAGACACAGCACTGCCGTGATAACCAATCATTGTTTTTTCACATTTGGCATTTGTGTTCATTTCTCTTCATCAAGCACTTCATAGTGGAATATTTGAAAGATGAAAAAGTGTTTGAGCCTGAATTAGTGAACGAGAAAATGATTCTGTGGCAAACTGAATCCCACTCAGGAATGGTGCATACATACTTAAAAGGAGGAGAATGTGTATTGAAAACTAGCTCAAAAACAATACCTCTCTTGGGGGTGTTTTTGAACTTCCTTTATGAGATTTTACAACTCTCTTGGCTACATCAATCTTATCTCCTTTCCCATCATGCACTAGCGGTACATTTTCTTTATTGTGAATAACGATCTTGTCTTTGACCTTGACTGGTTGTGGGTTCAGGATGGCTGGTTTCTTGAATACTGCTTGCTGTTTCTTTGGAGAGTAAACCTTCAGTTTTCCTTTGCCTGATGATGACATCAGCTACAGAAAAAAAGGATATTTACAAGGACACGGGAAATTGTGGAAAACATACTTGTGAAAAGAAATCGCTCTGTTATTGTAACTATGTTAGGGTAGCTAACACATGTCAAGAAATTCCCCTAAGAACAGATTTTGACAGAAATTGTGCAGTCATGCATGTTTCTTGGAGTTCTCTGATCAATTGCTCTCATTTCCTGTCTGCAGTTCAAAAACCCAACCAAAGGCCCACACATCGGGTATTAAAAAGTGTGCATTTCTCTAATGGGCCATTTCATAGCATGAACTTAAAAGCTCATCACCCCAGATGGTTCCAATTCTCCCAACCACTTACGTCTAGTCCCTCCCTCAGCCTGTCTTAAATTCCTCCACATGTGTAATCAAAACAATGGATCTCTGTGTATGCTGTGTAATATAGCTACTCTGCATCTTTCAAATTTGCTGTCAGTCAAAGAATACTGTAACTTAGAACCAGTTGGGAATTTTGCTTTCAAGAAGGTAAAAATATAGCTTAGGGTGGTGACTCACGAACTTTAACAATTCTATGTAAATAATTTTGGCAATTTTAACTTTGGTTCAGGATTTCTCTCCTACCAAGACTGATTCTTCAAAATGCATATATCCACACACTGTTATCAATTATGATGAATATTTGCTAATGGTTATTTTTAACTCTAACACAGCAACTGTTTTGATTCAAAGACTTGCAAAATGCAGAGGCCAACTGATGTCTAATTATGAAAACCTGTGATAAAGTTCACTTACAATGTGACTATGTAAGCAACTGTAGAGACATGCATATTTCACAATCACAGATACTTCAAATCATCCCCATGCAGAGAGTATTTTGACTTAAAATAGGTAATCAGAGAAAACACAAGATTGTATTAAGTGATGTGAGAGACTGCTGTGGACATGAACATGACCAAGCTCAAGAGGAGCATTAATGTACATTTTAAACACTGAAAAATTTTCAAAGTAATTAAAAATGTTTGTTAAAAATTTCCTACACAAATATACTAACAGTGTCAGTGTTTTCTTTCTTTTGTTTGTTTAGGGGAAACCATTGCAGGAATAATCAATTCATTTAGAGTTTTGCCCATTTTTTTCCCAGCTAGAACCTGAGATTTAATTAAGTTCTGAAACAGTCTTTTAACATTCTATAAACATAAGGGACAATCTTAACAAAGCAAATAACAATAATGTTGTGCAATATTACATATTTCTAGTTCAACATTTTTTCCAACCATCTCTCTCTATTATAATCAGTTCCAGGTTAAAATGAAAAGCCTAGTTGTAAGTGACTGAACTGTCACCTCTGCCAGACATGTCCCACAATGTCTGAAATAGAACGGCGGTAACCATTCTTAACTAACCCACATTGATTGTTACCTTATCACTTCTGGATCTGCTATTCTGTTGCCGTAGAGGTCTGCAGGCATGTTTCCCTTGAATCTTATAAGAGGGACGGTGGTTGCTCCTATGTCTGTTGCCGCTGCTGCAATAAAAGTTGATGCATACAGTCAGTCGAAGGCAAATGAAAAAAGAATGGCAGCATGTTGACAGAGGCCAGATATAAGTATGTTAAAATAGACAGCACTTGCAAATAATCTTAACAGGAACAAGATCACATGGATCATATAATTCCAATGCTGTTAAAGAGCAAAAAATGTATCACAGTTTAGTGTATGACAAAGACATTGAAACAGTACAGTGGGTTGAATGCACATTCAAGGAGATCTACCTGTATCACTCAAAGATTGTGACAGTTATCATTTCTTTACCCATGGATTACAGTATCTTCACTGCTACATTTTAAAAAGAAGGTGGAAAATCAAAAATTCCTGTCACGAGTGCTTGTCCAAATTGATAAAATGAAGATACTGAATTTCTCTGCATCTAGGATCCAAGATCATTCAGGATGGTTGAGCAAGACCACCGGTGGACCTGCTCTCTGTGATATTATTGCGTTTCTTACTGTACTCTCACGACATGGTCCTTAAGCACATTTCTTGGACAATCATCCCGTTCTAAGTTCCCAGAAAAGTTCACCATTACACGTCCGCTGGATACACCATTAGATTCACAAAGTATAAGAATGGGCTTAGTTTATTTCCAATTCAAACAAAGCTCACCTTTTTCGTATTCTCGCATGCCCTTCATAGGGTGATGGCTCATGTGCATCAAGCTAAAGATACAAACACCAGGAAATAATGACATGTTTATGTTACTACTAAGTACTAAACAAGCGTTTCTTCTTACAGCCAGTGTTGCTCCTTAGAATAAGGAATGTGGAAGGGCCCGTGCCTCTTGTCCTTGGGCTTTTTAATACCTTGATTGAAAAGAAAAGGTGCTGCAGATATATACTGTAAGTTTTAGTTAAAGGTTGCATGATCTGCATGTGGAAAAGGGTTGACCTTATTCAAAAGTTACATAGTCAAAACCTGAATAAAAATATTGGAATTGTGTTTCAATCTATTGCCGTTTTCAAATATGGCCCTTCAACGTTTGATGCAAATGTGATGATGTAGAGTGTTGCACAGTGTTGGAATTTCTTTTGCTAGACCTACAGTAAGTTATATTATCACTTTAACTGTGTTTCAGATTGGTAACTGATTTTTAAGGAAGAATATAAATGCTTCCAAAACAAAACCTCCAGGGCATGGAAAAATTTTCATTTGTCCTTGAAATTAAGGTTACATAAACAAGGGTTAATATACTGTAGGACATTTCAAGCAAGTCCCTCTTCTGACACCATAAATTTACATACTTAGCCAATGTTTATTCATGACACAGGTAAAAGAGAGAAATCTGCCTGTAAAATTGCCAATATTTGATGGATTTTGATAGCCTGAATGTGGCTATTTGTAACATTTATAATGATTAACACAGTCAATATTCAAAGTGACATTTTTCATGTCATAAAACCTTTAATGGATGTTCAGTGTACAACATTCACTAGGATACAAACTGAATACAGTATGTCAATGTTCTTGGGAAGCAGGTTTTCATTTATTCTGTACATTGTAATAAGAGATTGATTCATCAATAATTAACTAAAAGATATCTGTACTTTACATCCACTTGGTTCGTCATCTTCAAACCTGTATCTTTAGTATCCATTACAACCATTAAGTGCAGAAGTGTAGAAGGGACATGCGAAAGAAAGTCTCAATTCTGTAAACACCGTACAATGTATACATTGGATGGATCAACATGAACTTGCTTTGCTTTGCTTCATTTACATATATGGATAAGATTATGATTAATCACATTCAGTTTACCTTGTTTAACTCTTTGTTCAAATGATCTTTGTCAATGAAAACATATTTATTGTTTTTCCAGTCCCATCTGATCATTCCTCCACCATCTATCACACTCTTGTAATCTCTAGGAGCAGCCATTAGTTAAAAGTCTGATGGAAGAAAAATTATGGAAACAAAAGTGTGCACATTTAGATATTCAGATCTGTGTATACAGTATGTGGGATCAGGGAATTCATGCAACAATTGTACTGTTGTTCTTTAATTTTATCTGGAATATAATTAGTACTAATAGATGAGTAGCTGCTGTAGGATGAGTTGGATAAGTTAAATAGAAGGCCTACAGTAGCTTCCTTTAAAACAAAACAAAAGAAAAAAAAACAGATATTTTCTTCACAAAAGAAACTACAGTAGCTGTGATGTGCAGATGAACAGTACTGGATAAACATACCAATATGACCCATTTCAAATGAAGTGGGAATTTAAGACATTAAATGACAAACTCATGCATACATTCTTTTGTACAAGTACAGTACACAAGAATGCCTGGTAACAGAAGGAACAATGAGCTACACAGCTGAAGCACTCTCTGATGATAAATATTATCACTTTGTTTGACATGTATAGGCTAGAAACAAGTGATGGAGGCAATAATAAGGCAAAAGGGTATTACACCTAGACTGGAGAACAGGACTACCTTCTCCAGCCTCACTTTACAAACCACATTTTCTACCTGCACATGTAAATGGAAGGCAATACCATTACATTGCACTCCCACTGTAGTCTTGGGAATGCATACACTGTACAGTTCCAAAAATAGTCAGTCATTTTGCTTGATGTAATTTTCAAGCAGACAGAGTCATCCTACAGTTGGCTCCGCTAGGTTCAACACAAATAAACAGAGAAAGTCAATGGTTTTATGATTAATTCAGGTACCAGATATGCAGTGTACAGTAGGTAGGGTTACCATTCCCTGATGACAGAAACTGAGGACAACCTCAGCTATCAATAGGGTTCCTATGTAGAGATTCATAGCTATAAATACCCAGTGCACCATCATGCATTGCTGCATAGCATACAAAAAAGTTATGACAAACTAGTTTTGCAAACTTCCAAGATGGCTTGAAACAGCACTTCCCCACAGTTTTACAGAACCAGTTGTAAAATTGGGATTTTGTGTCTGAAATGCAAACATCTTTTAAAAATCTAGGCATGTGCAAATTTTCTTCTATACTTTTTTAAAATCTTTCAAACAAAAGGCACCACATGTTGTTGAACTTGTTGGTTCTCTAAGTTGTAAATCTGAAGTTTTAGAATAAAAGAATATTCAAAATCCTGGTTGGTGTGAACTCAACAGAGGACAGAGAACTCACAAACCCCTAGTCCTAGAGGTATATACAGCCAGTTGTCTGCTAGAGAGAAAATGCGCAATGTACAAAAATGCATGTAATTTTGTAACATGCATTAGCTAAGTACTAAAGTTGCCATAGAGTGTAGTGTGTGCAGGTTTGTTTCTTACAGGTTTATGGAAAAGCTGCATTATTCTCAGACTGGTACTGCAGAAAGTGGTGATTTTTCAGTTATCAAACAAACACATGCAGTGATCTAGCTTAATGCAATTTGAAGAATTAAATATCAAGGCATAGGCCTGCCACTAGTGTTGGACCTAGGACCAAGTTAGGACTTCCCAGGGCCTAATGAGTAACTTATACTGGCGTATTGAGTCCAATACGTCATCCTTTGATTTTCAGATCATGTCAATGTCCTGCAACCAGATACTGCCCACATACTTTAAATACTAAACTATGTGCATAGTTGGTACAAAACATGAAAGATAAATACACAGCAGTTAATAATTTATCTAGTATCTCATCTCATTTTGCTACACAAATTTGCGAGGCCTAAAACTAACAGTAACTCTAACACTAGTAGTAGTAACAGTAACACACAAAATTGACAAATCGAATATTGTGTAGTTCTTGTACATACATTATTACGGTTTTCTCTGATTTGCGACAAAATACCACATAAACCCCAAAACTGCTATGCAAATTTCGAACACTAAATCATTTCCTGCACGGGCAGTGTTATAATTATGTTAACATAATAAGCTTAGGCCTAACCAAGCTCAATCATACATGTCATGCTCATGCTAGGCAAAGTAGCGTCACGTAACCTGGTAACCTAACGTTAGGCCTAACTTAGTACACTGTACAGCAAGTTACCCTTAAATTCTCATGGATACTGCGCTTTGAATCACCAAATGATGTTTCGTTCAAATATAGTATCCACTTACGTTTGCTTCTCACTTAAATTTGCTTAGGACTGTTGAGTACCGTGGTTTCTTTATTAACTGAGAGTGAGAGTAACACTAACAGAGGAAATCCGACTCAAAGTTGAAGAAGTGTAGCAGTTAAATCGTATTGTCACTGGTATTGATGTAACGCACGCCATTGTTTACAATTTTCAGCTGTTTCAGTTCGAATTCAAAAGACTTGTGACCTTTGACCAGGACCAAACCAAGTTTCCGAGCATGCGTATTAATGTACCTACTGCCAAGTTCTCAACTTACCGTACGTGTTTACTGTTTCACTGTAAAGGAAGGGAAATGCGCAAACACTGCTGCAAGGTAAATGAATAAAATTGATAAGCTAGTTTTACAAGCCACACTCATTCCTCCTTCGCACACACGAAACTTATGTAGTGGAGGTTAAAAAAGGAGGGGAGCACTGGAAAAAATAGTCGTTCACATTTCGTAGTCTTCCAATCATGGAGTAAACTATTCTATGGGTGTTCCTCAAGGTTCAGTCTTGTGACCACTGTTGCTCCTTATATACATAAATGATATTTACAAGTTGACATCTAAGTTAGATTTTACTTCACTTGCGGATGATACAATTGTCTACCTACAAGGTCCATCTGTTTATGGTGTAATACCAGCTAATTATCTCATATTTTAATTGGTTAACAGCTGGTTAATTTAATTGGTTAAAGTTTACTTGAAACATTTCCAACTATTATTGTTCCATATCCGACCAAACTACTACAGTATCAACTTAAATGGTACCCTCATCACGCCATCACAACATGCTATCTTTTAGGAATTCACATGTTGACTGTAAATTAGACTGGGAAACTGGAAGTGTCAGCATAATACGGAATTATAAATCGACTAAAACACTTCATGCCCAAATATGCTCTTCTAATGCTCTACAATTCTTTCATACTTCCTCATCTACCCTATAACCTACTTACCTGGGAAATACTCACCGAACCTCACTTCATCATCTTTTCAAGCTTCAAAAGCGTGCACTCAGAAATATATGTAACGTATCGTTCCTAGCTCATACTGGATCTATCTTTATAGATATACCCTCTTTAAAGACAGCTACACACTGTCTCTTCTATTTTAGACCTTTACACTCACCGAGTTGGCATATCTCTTAATCGATTTCATCATGGTCTTCTTCCAAACGTTTTTAAATCTTACGTTACCTTTAGCTCTGACTTTCACTCTTACAATGCCCGTTCGAGAAAAACAGCTGCATCTTCCTATAAGAACATGTGGTAAGTAATCTCGAGTGCAATGTACAGGTGTCCAATTGTGGCATACTCTCCCTTTAACTGTAATAGATTCCTTGTCTTTAGCATTGTTTAAACGTAACCTTAAAACATACTTGGTTAATAATTCGCCCTACCTTAACTATCACCCTTAAAATCTACCTATTTGTAATCCCTCTAAACCTCTTTCTTTTCCTCCTCTTTTTGTTTCTTCTCTTTTTTATTCTCCTTCTTTTTCTTTTGCTTTTTATAGTTATATTATTCGTGGGGCCAGACTAGAGGATATTACTTTTTCTGCTCGTTTATCTTCATTTTGGTAGCATTGTGAATAACCGTGTTCTTTTCTTTTCCATGTATAGATATTGTGGTAAAATCCTTTTACTTTGTATATATTATAATATCTTTATATTGTCAAAGTTCTGTTAAAACATCCTCTTGTCAGTTCATTGAAGATATAAATAAATCAAATCAAATAAAAATGCAATATTTTGCCAAATGGTGAGTCGCTCGGATTTGCTGTTAACTTAGGAATATCTTAGCAAAGTTTTGTTCAGTTGTTGACATCGTCCTTAGGAGCCAGTCGTTATATGAATCTTACACACCATAATGATCTCTCGGCTTCTATGTTGAGGTTGCCAGTTTGGCGTGTTTAACGCAACAATGGGCAAATTTGGCGTTTTTGCAATTGTTGGCCAGTAAAAATTAGAAGTGCTCGCCAAACGGCATTTTGACGTGGAGGTGGGGGGGGGGGCCTAATAGAAGATACAACAAAACACCAGCTTTTTCACAAACTTTGAAAAAAAGTCTTCCTTTTATTAGTCACCCAGGTGGGACGTTACTGGCTTTACAATTTTCTCTCCACTTGTAGCAATAATAGATTGAGTTTGTATTGATGTAAATTGTATTAGCGTCTGTTAAAAATGTCGACAACTGCTATACTGTACAAAGATACAGGGTTAATTTTTTTCAAGTAGGAGCTTGTTCTGACTTGGCGGGTTTTTTTTTTACAGGTGATTTGGCCGGCAATTTCGCCAGTTACGCCACACACAAACAAACAAAAACTGGCAAGTCTGCTTCTACACTCCATACTTACAATGAGAGAGGGGAGAGCCTTAAAGTCTGTATTGCACCACCCTAAGCTATATTTTTACCTCTCGGAAAGCAAAATTCTCAACTGGTTCTAAGTTACAGTACTCTAAGATTGACAGCAAATTCGAAAGATGCAGAGCAGCTCGTATTACACAGCGTACACACGGATCCACTGTTTTGATTAGGCCTACACATGTGAAGGAATTTAAGACAGGCTGAGGGAGGGACTACAGGTAGGTGGTTGGGAGAATTGAAACTGTCTGGGGTGATGAGTTTTTCTCTTAAAGTCAGCCTGGTTCTATACACAGAAAATGAAAGTGGCATCTGCATGAAAACAGGAAGAATAATTAATTACAGCACATGGTAGTCCTTTCGAAGACACCGTAGAAAATACTCCTAGTTACAGCTCTCTGAAATGGTCTTTTCGAGACCCAAATTGCCGTTTATTGAACCTAATGTTATAACTCTTAGTTGAATTTGAACAGAGGACCCTACCGTGGAAATATGCGACAAAATCTATGCTAGATTTTCTCAATCAGTTGGACTGATGTACAATAAAAAATAACCTCATATCCAGTTAGGGTAATCTCTTAATACAAATATCATAAAATTTCGACTACTGGTTCCAATATTGTAGAGAACGAAAAGACATATTTCGGTCTAAAAACGATGTCTCTACGGATACCTTTAGTATCCACAAGAAGTCACTTTGAATGATCCTGATTCGTCTTAAAATAATCAGTAAAAGTATCTGACCAGAACTACGAAACTCCCATTCAGGATTTACTTTTCAATAACAACAGGAAAGAAATAACTGTCAATCCATCTGGTTCAGTTTTATGACATCAGCTGATATGTGGGATATATTTTCTTGAACTTTGTCGATCAGTGAAAGGCTGTTCAAGAATAATTAATATTGTCTATTTTGAAACTGATTTTTAGTTACGAATTGGGAATCTGTTATAGTTTCAGTCTTTCTTGAAATGGCCGTTATCATTTTGACAATATCAAAAACTGCAAAGAGACAAAGCAAAATCATTTTTTAAAAAATGTTAAACTCAAACATTAGGTGACTTAGTAACTTAATTTTGTCCTTTCTATATTTTAACCTTTTTAACCGACAGTTGTTAATTAAACGCAAGAAACTCACTAACAAAATGATGATGACACACAGTTGTATTAATTCTAGTCAAGAGTGTATCATCCTAATAATAAATCTTTGTGATGATTACCTGTGTGTGTCGACTCTAATATATTACTCTCACACATTTTGTTGAGCAACGTTCCTTAGGAATGAAAACTCCTCGCGTATCCTGGAACGTGTTGTTCTGTTGTGATGTCCTAAATCTTGATTGGATATTATTTAGTATTTAGTTTGAAAAATAAATATTTAATGGTTAGTAACATTAACGATTCAGATGAGATCGAAACTTATAAGGTAAACTAAGATGTAAAATATCAAAACAAAGTTAGTAAAAAGGAAAAATAATTAATTACAGCACACGGTAGTCCTTTCGAAGACACCGTAGAAAATACTACTAGTTCCAGCTCTCTGAAATGGCCTTATCGAGACCCAAATTGCCGTTTATTGAACCTAATGTTATAACTCTTAGTTGAATTTGAACAGAGGACCCTACCGTGGAAATATGAGACAAAATCTCTGCTGGAATTTCTCAATCAGTTGGACTGATGTAGAATAAAAAATAACTTCACATCCAGTTAGAGTAATCTCTTGATAAAAGTATCATTAAATTTCGACTCCTGACTCCAATACTGTAGAGACCAAAAAGACATATTTCGGTCAAAAAGCGACGTCTCTACGGATACCTTTAGTATCCATAAGAGGTCTTTTTGAATGATCCTGACTCGTGTTTCAATAATCAGTAAAACTGTCTGAGAATAACTACGAAACTCCATTCAGAATGTAAAGAATGTATCATCCTAATAATTAATCTTTATGATGATTAACTATTTACGTCGACTGTTATGTATTACTCTCACATATTTTGTTGAGCAACATTCCTTAGGAAAGAAAAGTCCTAGCGTATCCTGGAACGTGTTGTTCTGTTGTAATGTCCTAAATCTTGATTGGATATAATTTAGTTTTAGTTTGAAAAATAGATATTTAATGATAAGTAACACTAACGATTCAGATGAGATCGAAACTTATAAGGTAAATTAAGATGTAAAATATCAAAACAAAATTAGTAAAAGAAGAATATTTAATTACAGCACACGGTAGTCATTTGGAAGACACCGTAGAAAATACTCCTAGTTACGGCTCTCTGAAATGGCCTTTTCGAGACCCAAATTGCCGTTTATTGAACCTAATGTTATAACTCTTAGTTGAATTTGAACAGAGGACCCTACCGTGGAAATATGCGACAAAATCTATGCTGGAATTTCTCAATCAGTTGGACTGATGTAGAATAAAAAATAACTTCACATCCAGTTAGAGTAATCTCTTGATAAAAGTATCATAAAATTTCGACTACTGGTTCCAATATTGTAGAGAACGGAAAGACATGTTTCGGTCTAAAAACGACGTCTCTACGGATACCTTTAGTATCCACAAGAAGTCACTTTGAATGATCCTGATTCGTCTTATAATAATCAGTAAAAGTATCTGACCAGAACTACGAAACTCCCATTCAGGATTTACTTTTCAATAACAACAGGAAAGAAATAACTGTCAATCCATCTGGTTCAGTTTTATGACATCAGCTGATATGTGGGATATATTTTCTTGAACTTTATCGATCAGTGAAAGGCTGTTCAAGAATAATTAATATTGTCTATTTTGAAACTGATTTTTAGTTACGAATTGGGAATCTGTCATAGTTTCAGTCTTTCTTGAAATGGCCGTTATCATTTTGACAATATCAAAAACTGTAAAGAGACAAAGCAAAATCATTTTTAAAAAAAGTTTAACTCAAACATTAGGTGACTTAGTAACTTAATTTTGTCCTTTCTATATTTTAACCTAAGCCGGCGACGTTTGTTAATTAAACGCAAGAAGCTCACTATGATGACACACAGTTGTATTAATTCTAGTCAAGAGTGTATTATCCTAATAATAAATCTTTGTGGTGATTACCTGTGTGTGCCGACTCTAATATATTACTCTCACACATTTTGTTGAGCAAAGTTCCTTAGGAATGAAAAATCCTCGCGTTTCATGGACTGTGTTGTTCTGTTGTGATGTGCTAAATCTTGATTGGATATAATTTAGTTTGTAGTTTGAAAATTAGATGTTTAATCATTAGTAACATTAACGATTCAGATGAGCTCGAAACTTATAAGGTAAATTTAGATGTAAAATATCAAAACAAAATTAGTAAAAAGGAAAAATAATTAATTACAGCACATGGTAGTCATTTCGAAGACACCGTAGAAAATACTCCTAGTTACAGCTCTCTGAAATGGCCTTTTCGAGACCCAAATTGCCGTTTATTGAACCTAATGTTATAACTCTTAGTTGACTTTGAACAGAGGACCCTACCGTGAAAATATGCGACAAAATCTCTGCTGGAATTTCTCAATCAGTTGGACTGATGTACAATTAAAAATAACCTCATATCCAATACGAGTGATCTTTTAATACAAATATCATAAAATTTCGACTCCTGGTTCCGATATTGCAGAGAACAAAAAGACATATTTCGGTCAAAAAGCGATGTCTCTACGGATACCTTTAGTATCCATTACTAAGTCTTTTTGAATGATCCTGACTCGTGTTTCATCAATCAGTAAAACTATCTGAGAATAACTACGAAACTCCATTCAGAATGTAAAGAATGTATCATCCTAATAATTAATCTTTATGATGATTACCTATTTACGTCGACTGTTATACATTACTCTCACGTATTTTGTTGAGCAACGTTTCTTAGGAAAGAAAAATCCTCGCGTATCCTGGAACGTCAGTGTTGTTCTGTTGTGATGTCCTAAATCTTGATTGGATTTTATTTAGTTTTTAGTTTGAAAATTAGATTTTTAATGATTAGTAACGTTAACGATTCAGACGATATCGAAACTTATAAGGTAAACTAAGATGTAAAATATCAAAACAAAGTTAGTAAAAAGGAAAAATAATTAATTACAGCACATGGTAGTCATTTCGAAGACACCGTAGAAAATACTCCTAGTTACAGCTCTCTGAAATGGCCTTTTCGAGACCCAAATTGCCGTTTATTGAACCTAATGTTATAACTCTTAGTTGAATTTGAACAGAGGACCCTACCGTGAAAATATGCGACAAAATCTCTGCTGGAATTTCTCAATCAGTTGGACTGATGTACAATTAAAAATAACCTCATATCCAATAAGAGTGATCTCTTAATACAAATATCATAAAACTTCGACTCCTGGTTCCGATATTGCAGAGAACAAAAAGACATATTTCGGTCAAAAAGCGATGTCTCTACGGATACCTTTAGTATCCATTACTAAGTCTTTTTGAATGATCCTGACTCGTGTTTCATCAATCAGTAAAACTATCTGAGAATAACTACGAAACTCCATTCAGAATGTAAAGAATGTATCATCCTAATAATTAATCTTTATGATGATTAACTATTTACGTCGACTGTTATACATTACTCTCACGTGTTTTGTTGAGCAACATTCCTTAGGAAAGAAAAATCCTAGCGTATCCTGGAACGTGTTGTTCTGTCGTGATGTCCTAAATCTTGATAGGATATTATTTAGTTTGCAGTTTGAAAATTAGATATTTAATGATTAGTAACACTAGCGATTCAGAGGATATCTAAACTTATAAGGTGAATAGAGGCTGGTTACTTTCGTTATGGTTATAGCAACTACTGTTTCTTGTTATTCATCCACCTCTCTATTTCACGCTGATGCTAGTGTCATGACTTGAAACCACTAAGCAAAACATTTCAACCTAGATCCTCCACTTCCACAGTGTACCTAAGCAACTCTGTTCAAAGTTCTGTGCAGACCTCTGGTGGAAGTACCCTCTAAATTGAAGTACATCATAGGTATACAGGAACGCCTTTGTTTGAGGGAGAAAGCACTTTTGCCTATAAAAATGAAATATCTAAAAAATGAGAAGATGGATAAGTAATTGTCACAGTGACTTTAAAGCACTACTTTCATTTCCGAATGAGTTTGAGCCCTTATCTTCCTAAAATTAACCATCTAGTTGCCATTTTGTCATTTTGTTCATTCAAAGTATCTGCCTTAACCCCCCTCCCCCACCCTTGACCCTATTTCCTGCCCTGTAAACCTATGAGATCACAATTCTGTAGGAATATGCAGGTTTCAAAAATATTCCACCCCATAGGAAAAAACATAAGTTGACACTTAAAAGATTTGAAAAGGTTAAAAAACAAGGTGGAATTTTAGTTTTCAAGTTTATCTCACTTTATTTCAGCATATATCTTGTAATGTGAAGCATCACCAAATAAACAGTGTTATTTATGCACTTCTGTCAATCAGCAAAATGAATAAAAAATTCATTAGAGGACAAAACGGTAGAAAAATCGCAACTAAAGGGAGCTATGGAGGAGTGAGAACAATAACATATACAAATGAATTGTAGGACATTGATTATAAACAATACTATTGACCCCCCACCCCAACAGAATAAAATGTCTTTCAATCCCTGACCTCAAGGTGATGCAACAGTTAAGTATATCTCAACCCTCTTAGGTGACTTAAAGATATAAGAAAAAGTTAAAAAAAATCAAGGAAAATAGTATTCAAGGTGTATAAAATTTGGGAATGTCATTGCTGTCAGCCTCTGCTTGTCATATTTTACTCAAGGTGCTTTTCTTTCAGCAAGATATTTACAATATTACATGCTGTACATACCTAACAAACAGTTCCAAAAGAACTGGCTTTCTCAACATCTGAGTTCCCCCCCCCTTCACCCAGTTCTCCCTCCCCTCCCAACCACCTATCACAATAAAGACAATACAGACACATCTAATGTGCTATTGTGTCAGTCTAAACGACTAAATACAATGATGTCTCCATCGTTTCCTGTGGACTGACTCTCCGTTAAACATACCAACACACTGAAAATATAGAAAGACAAATATACCCCTTTTTAAAAATTCCATGAGTAAATACTTTAGCACGACAAATATGCACAATGTCTTTAAAAGATAGAAAGAAATATGTATCAAGGATTGAAAAAAAGATCAAATATTAGCCATAATGATTTCAACATTCAAGGTGATACTGCAAATGTATAATTGCTTCGGACTGAATACATGATTGATGAATAGAAAAAATGTTTTTAATTCCACTTTTGAGTTTAGGTAGTCGCTTGTGGAGCACTGTCAAAGATTTCAACATCACTCACTCTTTTTGTACCAAAAGCTTTGAAACTGCACATTTCAGCATATACTGCTGGAGCCAGCTCCAAAAGTGTAAAATGAATGTAACTAACAACAAAAGCGAAGACTATTAGTGGATATTTACATATCAGTTAATGTGACGTGTGCTTCCTTGATGAGGATGGTAAAAAATCGAATGTGGTCAAACAAATGGAGCTGATTACTACTATTCCTATAGTGAATTCATGACAAGATTGCTGCAAATTGAAAATGTCCTCAAATGCCAACAGAGAGATTTGAGGGTGATTAAAGTATAACAGCCAATTTATTTTGAATAGCCATGCAGACTTCTTGGCATAGGTTGTGGTAAGTTTTAGTACACAGATCACTTTCTCAGCTTTTGTGATCATCATCATTTAAAAAGAATCCGGTCCTTTTGCAGTATTTCAACCATGGCTAAATTAAATAGTAGGATAATTTCTACATTGGCCATGATTAAAATATTGAGTAATTACCTGCAATGCTGAATCCGCTTATTTTACAGTATTTTAACCATGGTTGATTCAAGTAAACGATGATCTTTAAATTGGCTATGATTAAAATATTGAGTAATTACCTGCAATGCTAAATCCGGTTGTTCTACAGTATTTTAACCATGGTTGATTCAATAGTGTGATGATCTTTAAATTGGCTATGATTAAAATATTGAGTAATTACCTGTAATGCTGAATCCGGTTGTTCTGCAGTATTTTAACCATGGTTGATTAAATAATACCATGACTTTGAAGTGGCAAGGTAAAATAGTGAGTAATTAACTGTAACACTGACATGTCCAACATAATGAGAACAAACAACTGATTTGATTATAATTCACTTTTAACCACTAGTCATTAGTATATCAGTTAATGACCTTGACATTAAGTGTCCAGTGATTAAGGAGTACAGTAATTTATACATTTTGTCATGATGACATGGTGGATCAGAATAATTTATATAAACTACCTCATAACATAATTGGTTATTCAGCAGATCAACTTATATAAATATGCTAATAGAATCTTGGCCATATGAAATCATAAGCACAACAACTTGACATAACCTTTGAACAGCTGCCATTTCACTGAGAAAGGTGTTAACATCAGTGATATATGTGCATAGATTATTCAAACATAGAAGGCAACTTTGAATATCACAAAAAAAAAAAAATGTCGCTGGTATGGGTCTAAAAATGAAGGTCACAGTGTGTGGACTCCAATTCATGTCATGTATGAGATGAAAACAACCTTGATGCAATATTTCTTGGATGATAATCAGTTTTAAAGATGAGTGTCTGTAAACATTGTCTGTTCCTTGGTGAAGCTGTAAGTTTGGCTCACGTTTGTCATCTGGTCATCGTCATACTGTAACGAAAAAAGAATGATACAAAAAAATGAGAGCAAGCGAAAGGCATGGTCTATCTCTCACTATACGTTCTAGAAGAGTACACAAATTTTCTGATCTTTCAAAATCATGCATCATTGTAATATGATGATGCAATTTGGGTTAGGGTGATTTTTTGCTCCAAGCAGAATTTTTAGGCTAAATTCCGTGCTAATACTGGCAAGTGACAACTGGCAACTTTTAAGCCACGAGATGATGAGGGGGGGGAGGGGGGTTCAGAGTGCATTCCTACAATGATAGTGTACTTGAGAACTGCATGACTCCATCAAATCTGAGTCGCCGACAATTGGAAGTGACCCCACATGTGACTCACTATGATATATCAAACAGCATTCTCATGAGTTAGGGCAGAACACTGTGAGTAATCCAATCATAAGGATCATAATGTTACTACCACAGAAAAAGCTTGGACCCTAAGTAACTGAACCACTGTAAAATTATACTGGAAAAAAAAGTGGTCGCTTACTTTTTGGTCAGGCCAGGGAAATGTGATTCAATAGAAAACCTGCACATTGGCTATCCCCCTTGTATCCCACCCCCAGTAACCTAGTATATCTCCATACTACATGATTTAGTGGGAGTTCCAAGAGCAAGTAAAGGTTACACAGCAAGAAAGCAATGCGAGCTTGAAAACTTCTATAAACTTGTGCAGACTAAAATTCCCTTGAAATCTGTATGACTCCCTTCTTTACATCAAGTTGCTGGTGTTGAGCACGTTTTTTTTTTTGCTTTTATCGCACATGGATTAAGCATGTACTTACATCACCCATGCTGACCATACCACTGTCAAGCTTGACCGGTATCGGCGATGGGTCGTCCCACCCACCGTCGTCGTCGGACAGGTACTTGAGGGGGGCCTTCTCGGCCGAGTCACTGACTCTGCTCGCTGGACGAGAGTTTGGGTATGGAGGAGGGAAGCTTGGGTTAGAGTAAGAGTTGCGAAGGCTGTGCATGCTGGAAGCTCTGCTGATGGATTTAGGTATAGGATCCTGAAGCAAAAAAAACAAATGACAATGAAGAATGTGCATGATAGCAGAAAAACCGATAGTGATAGGAATATTGAAGACTTTGGTTATCTTTAGCGCAGCATTGATTCATTCCTCTAAAATTTGAATGAACTTCAACATCTAAGCCTTGAATTCACAAACTTTCAGAATTTCAGTTAACTGTCAGTATTTACTTCTTCTGACCTTTTTGATTTCAAACTGCAAAGAACATTCTTTTTTACAATTTAATGAGTGGCCAGCAAATAGGCTATTTGCAGAATTTCATCCCCTTTACATAGTCACTAGCAGACAGTCTCATACAAGTCAATCAGGACTTGACTGATCAAACAAAAATAAAATGATCTTTGTTTTAAAAAGATGTGTTAGCTGAGGCTTTGATTAGTTCTGCGCATCAGGAAATGGAATAGAATGATTGGAGGAAAACCAGGTAGTTTCTTCTCACCTTCCAAAAGATTGAGTCTGAATCATCTAGGCCATCCTGGGTGGGGGTAAATTATTAATTGTTAAAATCTATAAGACATTTACTCCAACAGATGTCTGGCATCACAGAAGGCATAACTATGAATTTTGAGAGAGGAAAGTATGCAAAGAAACACTTTAATTCATTCATATAAAACTCCTTGAGTTTGTACAATCCTCATGCAAGCAATGGAAGTAATTAAGAATCAAGTATGGATGAGGACCTGCTCCCTCCCTCCCTACACAATCATTCCACCCCTTCGCTCTGTAAAAATGAGCCACCCTCATTCCATCCATTCACTCTTAAGAATGAGAGACCCTATCTCCCCCCCCCCCCCCTTCACTCTAAGAATGAAGAGGCTCATAGGGGCATAGAACACTGAAGAGTGCATCAAACAGTAATCCTAGCACCAGTCAGGTTTGGCTGCCAAATATGAGAGCTACCTAAAGTCTAGAAGAAGTTTCAGTTTTTCAGTTTAGTTGATAAAGGCCAGTTGTATCACTGAAGTGACTTGTTACAGATGGACGAAACATTCAAGTCTGGATTTTGAGGAAAAAGGAGCCAGACTTTGAATACCAAAACTTAAAAGTATCTTCCAACGTTTGTAGATTCAGCCACCTTGACACTTCACCAGAAAGTAAATTTCCAAAAATGAAACACGGACACATTTTTATCCTCTTTTGCAGGTATATTCCCTTTAAACTTGGAAACAGTGTAATCCATTAACTTTCTTTAAAACACTTTACTGACATTTTATAGTCAATGCTGGTAGTTTAATGGGGGCCACACTCACTCATAAACACTATAGCCACCAAAATATGAGGCCATTCTCATTCATAGGTACTATGATTACCATAATCTCCTCAGATTGTATAAAAAACATAAAAAACTGATGTCCCCCTATGGCTGGTAGTCCTGACTTGTGACATGTTGTGGTATTTATGTTGTCTTATGGTATAAGCTTATAATCTTCCGAAATAAACTAGAATGACGTCACTATCACTGTTTACACACTGAAAAAATAGCAGCACAATAATAGGCGGCGTCTTACGCGGTAAGACAAAGCAGCTCTGCCCTCAACTTTTGCAGGATATAATGTATGTATGGCCCGAGAAATTGTTCATTCAATATCTAACTACATCTTTGGGGAAAACAGAAGCAAATGCAACCATTTCATTTCTTGTGATAACGTAGCTGATAACATGCATGGAAAACCCATCCCGACATTTAGCCTCATTATCCTAAACTTTCCATTGGATTTGCATCACACAGTTTCATGAGTACACCTTTTGCCATAAAAAATTTGGGCTTCACTTATTGTTCCATTCTTGTTTTTGTATTTCTCTGATGAAAGCTGAAAAGCAGTCAACCAGCCAGATGATGAACCAAATCTTACCATAATACTTTCTGTATCTGGATACTTGAAGGAAGAGGCAAAAGTAAAGTCGTGTGCCCTCCTCTGCCGGGGCGGGAGAGGCTGACGTTCCCTCTCGTAGGGCTTGCTGGGTGACATCCTGCTGAGGGCGATGCCAATGAGGATGAAGAGGATCACAATGGCAATCAAAATAACAATGGCAATGAACCAGATGGACTGGTACCATTCAGTGCTGACAGAACCGATAGATCCTCCATTATCTGGAAGAGAAGGAAGGGGGTTAATAAAATCAGAAGAACATAATAACTTTGTGACAGTCTACTATTTAGCAATTCTTTCTACCCTTGTGAATAAGACTTTGTAATGTTGTTTACTTGAGATTCTTAATAAATCCTACACAATTTATCCATACCACAGTTCTAACCTTTACTATTTAAAGGCATCTCAATTTTTGTTGTTATGAGAAATAAATAAAACAAAAATAATGACCGAATGGTTTGATACAGTACCTGAAAAGGAGGATGATGACAATAGAAATACACAACTAGAAAGGAAAGTAATGTTATATTAGTGCTAAACCCATTTCAGCTAGCTACATTGATTCAGTGTTAATTGTATGTATGTGTGAACTTGATAAAAGAATTCTCACAGGCCTACTGTGCCTTTTTCTTCTTACAACCAACAAATTGTCCCAAGCATACTCACCAATGGGGGGATATATTATAGCAGGAGATGATGCCTCACCACCATTAGTCACGACTCTGATTATGAATTCATAATCTGTGAGAAACAAATGAATGTATCAAAATGTAAATGCGGTCACTTTTGTGACACTAAGAGAACATCAGTCATCAAAAAAGGGTGTATTGCCTACATTAACATGAAAATACAGACAGAGGAAGCATGAACAATGCTACTGAACCAATAACATGTGAAATGTTTGTGCAATCAACATTAATGTATACCAGGGTTGTCCAAACTCTTTGATTAAAAGGGCCTCATTTCCACCTTTGGACTTTGTGGCAGGCTGCACAGGTTGCAAGTCCACCCTTTTATGCAAAATTTGCACAAACATGTGTAATTTCTTTTTTACTTGTCTCCTTTTTTTAGTGTATGTTTCTTATTTTCTCCAATTTCTCTTTTTGTGCAAAAGGGATTTGGGAGCGGCATGATGCCTTTCCACGGGCTGCAGGCAGGCCTAGCCTTATGAATAGGGTAACCATGAACTTCTTTGTGCACATAATACCAAACTAAAAATGCTTCAATATGAGGGAAAGAGAAAGAAATTGAAAAGGTATCCCTTGTGTACAGCCAACACATTTTGTACATATACATGCAAGCCAGTTGTAAGTAGATCTGAACAAAGTTAGGAATGTTTGCAGTACGCACATATAAAAATGAAAGACAGTATTGGGAGATTGAACCTTAGCTATAAAATTTTGAAAAGTGGCATGTGATATTCCTGTTAATGGTAATGAACACAATACAAACTTTATTTGTATTTGTTTTACAATAGAAACCACAATGGGATAGATGCAACGTATAAATATTGCAGCTGCCTAGCAATAAGTATCAGAAAATGTGTCAGGAAAGAATTAAATGAGAACTACATACAGCATGGAAAAATTGACTATTGTAACTACATGACTACATTGACTTCATGACTACATTGACTATTGAAACTACATGACTATATTGACTACATAAAAAAAACTGCAATTGTAAACAGGCCATACATGGAAGTAATAAGCACTGACATCTGTTGCAAATTCAAGAACATAAAAAAACAATTGAAAACATTAATTGTTTTAAATTTTTATAAATAAATCTACTTTGCTGTTGACTCATTTTGAAGTTGGTGTTACATGAAACTAACCCTCTGCCTTGAAAGGTCTGGTGTCCCTCGTGGCTACTCCGCTGTAGACTTCATCCCCATTTTCCAGTAGTATGTACTCCTCTAGCTCACCGTTAAGTTCAAAGGTACCGGTCCAGTCGATCGTGATCGCTTCCGTGGTAGTATTGCTGGTGATGGATGGATTCATTGCTTGTATGTATCGAGGATCTAAAACAGAAGTTCATGAAAAATGTAATTAATATGGTGTAGAGTAATGAAATAAAATGATGATGATGGTGACTCTATAGCAGAATTGTTCAACTAAATCTGATGAAGTGTTACATGGAGACATATTGATGTAATACACTGGCACTTACTGCCTTCCTGGAAGGGGGGCTTTGGGGAGTTTCCCCCTCCCCTATCGTCCTTGAAGGGTTCGTACTAGTTCATGAATTCAAAATCTAAGGATTTCCAGGACATATCAAGACCTCAGAAAAACTTTTTAAGGACTACTAAAATGGACTTCCACCTGAAAACTTCATTCGGATCATCAAGTACATGTGCATGTAAAATCATGCTCAATCAAGTGTATGCGTATTAATCTGCTATAATGTTCAAGCAATGAAAATTGAACTGAAAATGCTGAACTCTCTACTTATACTGTACACACCAAAGATTCATCATTACCTTGAAAGACAAATTTAACGTGAAGACAGGGGCATGAACCATACCTCTGAATATCATAGAATAAGCACCTAAACATTTCTTCAGTTTACCAATCTGCCTTAGTTACTTGCTTACTACGACTGCATATCCAGCAGCACCATTTGCATTCAAAGATTAATATGTAACTGAGTTTCAAAATTACAATATTCCGATTTGTTAAAATTCCCTTTGAAATATTTTGCTTCCCTTTTGTCAAAAGTCCCTCTGACTCTTTTCTCTTCTGCTTGTTATTAGAATAATGGAAAATTCTGAGATTCATAAAATGAAATTGAGTGAGGTGTGGGAGTAAAACATACCCACCATGCAGGGAATCTTATCTGCAAATTATGTACCATGCTACTTTTACGTACATGTTCTAGTGTAGTTAGATAACTTAAATTTACTACTGACCAATAAGCACTCAGAATAAGATGAACACATAGCAGTTAAACATTTTCAAAATACACCATTTTAGCATACTGCTTTCTGCCGTTTACTTCCCACTTTGTCCGATACTACAATGCTTGCTGCATGTTTCGATCACGGCAATGATCATACATGTGGTTTCCAAGGCTCACAAAAGATCTAGGACTTTTCAAGGTTTCAAGGACAGGTACGAACTCTGCTATTACCCTTGGAATATTTTGTTTCAGAGGGGCTCAGTTGCAAAATGATGCAATCCCAGGTCAAATTTGTCTTGAAGATAAGCAAGTTGTTTTTTTCAATATTCGTCCAGTAGCTTATTTTGTGCCACTCCAAACGACATCACAAGCCAAAAGTGGCGCATGCCACAATGTGAGGGAGCCTACTCTATCAGGTGGACAATGTACTTGTTGAAGGATGAATGTAGTAAGAGTATATCACAGTAATACTACATTAGCCAAAGTCAAATTCTAATTTTGAGTTCAAAAGGATAAAAGAAAGCATTACCATCTTGATGTAATCCATCAGACCATTGACAGAGTTTAGTTAGATTTTGTCCTTTGAGCATATTCAAGGATCTAACTTCATTTTCCATTCATCATTACAGTTGGTCTGACATACTTCAACAGCGTATGTATCTTCTACTTGATAAAACAACACAATAATTTGATGTTTTACGAAAAACCTACCAGAAACAGATGTCACTGGACTGACTGCCGATGATTCCACAAAGTCAACATCATTGTAGGCCCTGACCTTAAACTCGTATTTAGTGTACGGTGACAGTGCAGACATGTTGTGACTGAGAGAGAGACCTTTCAGCGACGACCTGAACTGAACCTCCTGGCAAGGCTGGTCGAAAGGTTGCTCAGAGAAAGGACAAGCTGGCCGATGAAGAACTTCAAACCTTTAGATTAATAAACAAAACCAAAAAAAAACAGGCAATTAAGATAGAAATAACATATACCGATACACTAACAGGCAATACATCACTATGTACCTAACAGTTGACTGCAATACTTGTAAATGATGAAATTTGGACACTTTGAACCTAATTTTGAGAATGATTCTGTCTTTATCACATTGTGATAAGATCAGGTATGGACACTGCTCATTGTCCTGGTATTTGATGATGAAACCAAATCAGCTTAGGTCTTTACCTCGAGAACATACACAACAACAAAAGAGTTTTGTCAACTTCTCCTACAAGCTTTACAATTTTTCCTTTTTTTTTTTCTTTGGAAGTGCAACAAACTATTACTACTTCAGGTTTAAGCATGTTCAATGCAATAAACAGATAATCTTCTTGGAATGAGTCTTGACTACATCTAATATACACATGCAGTTATGAAACTATTTTCATCCTCTGCAAAAACCATAACTAATTTTCTTTTAGACTCTTAGAGAAAGTGTACAATCTAAAAGATATCACATGCTAGTATTTTCCATCGACTTTAGATGATTCTTATTAGAAACTCAAACAATCTTCCTTTTTAGTGAAAACTTTGTCTGGCATAAATCAAAATTTAACATCAATGTGTTTATATCATCATATATCTAGGCTAGGCCATCAATTGTTCCACAGTTACCATGACTGTTCTACATATTTTTTCTTCTTTTTTTCTTTTGTGGAGAGTACATTTCTGAAATCTCCCAATTTGTTAAATGTGTAGGTGGACATACCAGGCATTTGGGAGGAAAAGGTTGTGACATTAACCTTCGTAAATATGCAACAAAAATGGACAGCAACAAATCCTAGACACTGGATCACCAAACAGATCAGATTCTGATGCTAAGAGAGAGAAAACTCGTCTTCCGTTCGTTGGATATTTGGGCTTTGTACTAACCGTGAAATAATTCCGTTGGTAACCAGCGGATATTCCCACTCAATGTAAATCCAACCACTACCTATTCCCACCACTGTGGGAGGGTCCAATCCAGAGGGAGTGTCCTGTGCAGTCTGTACTATGGTTCGGTTGCTGTCGCTGCAACCTACAGAGGTACAAGCTCTGACGGTATAAGAGTAGAAGGTGAATGGCTCCAGACCAAAGTCCTGGAAGAGGGTGACGTCAGTCTGACCAACCTGATGAAAGTCAAAATTAATAGGGATAAAAAGCCAAGAAAATGCTGATCTCTTCAAACTGCTAATAATTTTAGGTGACTTGTGAGGTAAGCTTGATTAAGAATTCTTCACTGATAAGGTGAATGCCAAAATGAAAGCTGAACTGAAAAAGTTACATAAAAGTTAATACATAAATACATAAATCAATTTCCAAGTTTAATGGCCTTTCAAATATTTTTGATAAGCTGTACGTCAGTTGATAAATTTGCTTATGATCCTACAAATAAGATGGATAGATACGAAAACTGGATCGCAAAACTGGATCTGAGGACCACACCGTAAAATGTTAAAACCTCACAATGGGGTGAATCTTCACCTGGATAGATATAATCTACTATGTCTCAGGAATATTCACGCCTCAGTTTGCATTTCATATTTTCTTTACCATTCCCCAAGTGCGTATGATGTTGACTTCATGTCTACCGATGAAGCCTATGACTGATTTCTTTCTTTCATAATACTTATAGGACATATTAAAAGAAACTAAGACTGTATTGTAAGGCTGCATCAGAAGAGTATTGCATAAACTGAAATCTGAAAGGCTACATGTTCTGTACCAGTAGCCTTATTCGGCTTACTTGAGTAACAGAAACAGTTCCCTTAAAAGTGGTGTAACCTTTTTTCCTTCAAGAATTACTTTGCTGATTTTTACACAAACTGATAAATGTTTCTCCTGAAAATCTGATAAAATCCTCACACTGTAATTGCGAATCTGGCATTTAAGTAGTTTCCATAATTTGACTGTACCTGTGATTGATTCCTGAATATAAGGTATTCAACAATTCGACCATTTGGCTGTGACGGTTCGAATAATTTGATTGTCATCATTGTGGCTGCAATGTCAGTAACGACTGGAGGAGGAACACCCTATCGAGGGAGACAAAAAAAGGAAACATTTCAAAAGTTAGGTAACATCTAGAAATATTGACCTCTCTTTGCTACATACCAATCCAAAACATCTTTTTATATAGTCCTGAAAATTGCAAACATAACTTGAAAGGTTTATGGCATATGGTACATTTGCCGAAAATACGTCAACTTGGGACATTTTCATCTGAATATACAACAGTTATAATTTGCACCCATTTCATGATGTTGAAATTGTTAAATTTCAGTCTGGTACTTATTGACTAATGAGTCTGAAACAAACTTAAAATAGTTTTCACACCTCAGGTCTGCCTTCTAACATTCTGGTGATGGCCCAAGGACTAGCCGCCTGACCAGCTTCATTTCTTGATATCACCATGTATTCATAGTTTTCATCTGGCATCAACCGAGGATCCAGATCGTCATATCGTAGGGATGTAGTAGCATTAAACACCATCGAGGGCTCCGACTTGATGCCCGATGGCCTGAATATTCTCCTCCTAAAGAGCTGGTAGCCCATGATAACACCATTAGCCTCAGATGGCGGATTCCACTCTGCACGGATCCCACTGGCGACACCAGAGTTATCTGCAAGTGGTGTCAGCGTGGGCTGCAACTGCCTTTGAGGGGAGCTCTCCATTGTTCTTGCAGACACTGATTCACTTGCTGCACAGCCTTGATTTGTACATGCTTGAATGAAGAAGGAATATTCTGTGTAAGGATTCAGATTGATGGCATCAAAGTTCATTGCAAGGCCAGAGTAAATCCTGCTGCCATCCCTGAACAGAGTGAAGTTTTGGATCTGGCCATTCGGGAAGAGTGGATTCTGCCATAGGACTGTTATGATAGATGATGATCTGGGTGTCAGAGTTGGGGGCTCCAAGCCAGCTGGAGTGTCTGCTGATGTAACTATGACAGCTGGGTCACTTATTGCTCTCCCTTCACTGTTAACAGCAGTCACCACGTAAGAATACTCCTGACCTGGTGTCAGCCCGCTACCATCATCTCCAAAGTCCTGCCACCTCATCGCTGATCCATCATAAACCAGTTTGCCATCTCTTCTGAGTTCATATCTGACAATGACACCATTGGGATAATTGGGCTCTGACCAACTGACTTCCACTCTTCTTGAATCTAATGCCCTTAAGCTGGGAGGTGCCATTCCTTCTGGTGCAGCTGCAAAGGGCCTTGCAAAGGAAGGCTCACTCTCACTGCACCCACCAGAGGTGCAGGCTACTAGTACAAACTCATATTCCTGAAAAGGAATTAAATCTTGAATGACTGCAATGGTTGTTAGGTCTGGATTGACCACTACGCCATCCACTTTAAGCTGTAGGTTGATGATGGCACCAGTCTCCAAGGATGGCATAGTCCAGTTTACTCTGATCTCGGTGGAGCTAATGGCTGTGGGGTCTGGAGGGTCGACAGAGATGGGAGCAGATTCCAATGTTCGTATGGTTGTGACAGGGCTGGAGGTGCAACCACCTCCACTGCAAGCAGTTACGCTGTATCCATAGATTGTGTAGGGTTCCAAACCAGTGTCCAGGTACAAGAGATCATCATCTGAATCAAAGCTGAACGGGGCACTGCCATTCCTCTGAAGCCTGTATCCTAGGATGATGCCATTAGATTCAACTGGTGGCACCCAGGTAATCAAAAGTGAGTCGGGAATGTTGGAGACGAACTCTACGGATGGTGGAAGGACTCCCGAAGGAGGTGCCTCGTCCGTCTGAACAGAAACCCAATCACTCTGAGTATTTCCTTTGGAGTTGACAGCACTGATACGATACTCGTAAGTTCTGAATGGTAAGAGTGAGCTGTCGGTGTATTCGAAAGAATCACCGTCGGTATTGTACTCTGTGTGGACAACCTGAGTCTGTGTGAATGTACTGTCATCTGTGTCCCGCCTCCTCCTGGTCGATGGTCCTTCCACAGAGGACCTGCGTATGACCTCATAGTAAGAGATAACTCCATTAGGATTCACAGGTGGCCTCCATATGAGCTGTACGCTGTTGGAGTCGACAGTCCCCACGACGGGTTCAGCTTGATTATCGGGGGCGGTCTCCGCAGTGATGACCGTTTGCGGGTGGCCCCTCCCACAACCGGCACTGGTGCAGGCCTCTAGAACCAAAGTGTACTCTGTGTAAGGTGATAATCTCCTAAAGAGGTACTCTCTGGTCCTCCCCACATAAATGGGTGTTATCAGGTACTCATCCTCATATATGCGGTACACTGTGATTTCTCCATTGGGCATACTGGGAGGACTCCATCTCAATAGCATAGACAGGCCATCAGGATTTTGCTCGACTTCAAAGAGGCCGATATTTGCGGGCACACCCTCGGCAGTCTTTACCTCTGACCAGGGACTGCTTGATTCCCCAGCACCATTGAAGGCCACTATCCGGACATTGTAAGCAGTGAACGGTGAAAGGCCATAAAATGTTGCTAGAAAGGTATCTCCATCGACGGTGGCAGCGACCACTACTGGGAACGTAAGGATGGGGTCATTAGATTTCTCCTGATACTCAATGCGATACCCCAAAATAACCCCATTGGCCTGGCTAGGTTCAACCCAAGAAGCTTGGGCTGCAGAGGAATCAACTGCAAGAACCACGGGTGTGGAAACACCAGACGGAGGTGCCTCCAGAGTGCGGATGGACGCCCATGCGCTCTCTGTCTCTCCTTCATTGTTAACCACTCTCACTTTATACTCGTACAATGAGAAAGCAAAGAGTCCCTGTCCAGCGTTGGTACAAGAGTTTCCTAATCCATCCTCGACACAAACAAGAAGTTCCTGCGTTGATCCAAAATTCCTCCTGTAAATGAAGTAGTTGGTGATGATGCCATTTGGCATAGTTGGAGGGGACCAAGAGATCTCCACAACTGAGGGTCCAGAGGCCTCCAATTCTGGTGGATCTTGACCCTCCGGTGGTGCTTGAAAGGTCCTCGCATATACCTTTCGTCCGACACCGCACCCACCATCATTACAGGCCAACACTCTGATATCATACAAGGTGTATGGTGTGAGGTTATCCACTAAAGCAAAAGAGTCATTATCCGCTTCGACTAACGCTTGATCTGTCTTCCCACTCATCAGAATGAGCCCATACTGTACAATTTCTCCATTTGGTATGGTAGGCTCCGTCCATGTTGCCCTGATAGCAGTTGACGATATCACCACCAGGGTTGGCCCCGGTATCCCCTCTGGTGCGGTTACAGGTGTCTGGGCAATGTGAGTGGAACTGTTGGTGCCACCTGCGCCTGTGAGGGCTTCCAGTACATATTCGTATCTGGTGTTAGGGGACAGGGCCTCATCGACGAAGGTCCTGACGTCCTCTCCACCCCTGTATATGGAGACACCATCACGATAGAGCCTGTACTCCGTGATGATGCCATTGGGCACTGACGGTTCTCTCCAGTAGAGTTCAATGATGAAAGCGCTGTAGATCACATGAGTGGGTGGAGACACACCTAACCAAGAGAAGAGAACGGCAGTCTTTAATGGAAGCACGGGCCAGCAAATAGTAAGGATAAAGACAAGCAATTCGTTTCCTTCATTTGTTTGAGAGCCCAGTAGACTTTGTACCGTGACAAATAATTTAAACAAATGCTTCCACATCCATAAAGGGAAAAAATGGGAAATCCAGCTGTTTTCATCAATCAAACATTTTTGACATGCATAATTGCTCCACATATACTTGCATATCAAACCGATATAACTTTTAAACTAAACTCAGTGTGGTAGAGTGCATAATATCTATTTCAATACACATCCTCCCAGGCTGAAGTCAATAAATGACACTGCTTCCAATTGATTCATCAATTGTTACAAACTGGAACACTTCGAACCAACCCACCCCATTTCCCCTTCCACCTGCTGGTACAAAATGGTACAGCAGAGCACCAAAATGGATGAGCCAAGGGATGACATCACGGATCATGTCTGGTAAAGACTGAGTAAACCACAAGAACCTAATTCACTGTGCATCAGCCTTCTCTGCTGTCTCCCACTCTGACGAGTTTGATGATTCAATGGTGTTTACGGCCCATATCTTATATAACTAAAAACGTCATGTAGCTCAATTCATGTTTCAACTGTCCCAAAATTTATTACCAAAGAAAAATTGCTCAAAATGCTTTTTGTTCTTTGTAGTTAAGAAACCAGACACGGTGCTGATTTAACAATTCCTTTCAACGGACTTCAAACTGACCAGGGTTAACATAACATACTTAGTACCTTTAACATGGAATGTTCTTCCAGCAGTTATTAGATATTTTCCCTTTTTATCTTACTGAACAATACCATTCTGGCTATTTGATAGCATTTAAAGCATCACATATTTACATCATTATTCAGCCAACTTGACATCTTCAACCTTATCTTTTCTCATATGGTTCCTCTGGCGTCGTTTTACGATGAGCGGGATTCGCATCCTCTCCCCCAGAGGACACTCGTACCACCAAAAATTTTTCAGCATCCTTCCTTGCTTCATCTGGCTCGATCCTTTGACCTAATTTCTATTTCATAAAACATGTCACTGAAATGTGTTTGAAACTGATGGATGTAAAACTGAATTAAATGAGATCACTGCACCTTCGGGGGGTGCTTCCAATGTGCTCGCCGTCACTGGAGTAGTTGTGGTGCAGCCACCAAAAGTACAGGCAGTAACAGTGTATTCATAACTGGTGAAAGGTGTCAAGCCTAATGCACGAAGAGAAGGAAAAGAAGGAGACATTGATCAGCAGAAATAGTCACTTTCTTACATTACTAAATTTGTAGAAATAACAACTATTTTTCTGCTGTTGCTGTGGACATAATTGCATAAAGTACACCAATGCCTCCTCTCTGACACATTTCACAAAGTTTTGGCTGAAACCTGACACTGTTTAAGCAAACAAGACTGACCTTCATGAACAAACAGGAAGCTGTTACTGTCACCGACATACACAGGATCGTCACTACCGATCTGATGTACTCGATACTCTCTGATGATACCGTTTGTTGTGGTCGGTGGTTGCCATGTGACCTGTATGCTAAAGGCATCTAAACCAATCACAAATGGATCGGCAAACATATCAGGTGCTGCTTGTAATGTGGCTGCTACGATCTGCAAAAGACAAAAATGAAATTGGAGGTAGTGTTTAAATTTTATCATCAAGAAAGACTGAAGCAGGGAAAAGTATTGTGTACAGTACACTTTTCAGTACAGAATAAATTACGTTAGTGTCACAAAAGTGGGAAAAGTTCAAAAAGTATTCGTAAAGCTAGACTTGTTTAATAATTAAAATATTAAAAATGAAAGCAACACAATGTTTGATCTTTTAACATAGCATCCAAGTACTTCAATATCTTTGCATCCTTACAGAAAAAAAAAAAAAACAGAAAATAACTTGACAGAAATTAAAAAAAAAAAAAACACACAGCCTTTGTGCCCTTTCTACTAGATGAATTGCAAATATGAGGTCTAACCTCCGGACTGCTTGCACAGCCGACTTCAGTACATGCTGAAAGGGTGTAGGAATATTCTTGGTATGGCTGGATACCATTCCTATCTGTGAAGCTGTCAGCGAGACCTCTGAATATTTCAATTCCATCCCTGTTCAAGATATAAGTCTGAATTTCACCTAAAATGAAAGATGAAAGAGACAAAAAACAGTCAAATATGTGACAAAATTTTAGTTTTCATCAAATACAGCAATTTTCTTAAATTACTCATGAGGAAAAACAAATTACTTACCTGAAGTAAAGACAACAAAAAATGCATCATATGCTTTTACTAAAATCTAGTAATGGTGACTTTCTTTGGAAAAGCTGTAATGGTTAAGACTTTCTGCTCAAGAACAATCAATAGTTTAATGTGACTTTGTCATCAGAATAATGAAAAAGACATAACAGATTTGTTTAAAACCTATATCCTGTTTGTAGGTAAATAATTATAGTGGTTCATGGAATGGCTTAAAAGTCCAAGTAAGACACCTCTCATACCTACCATTTGGTTTTATAGGTTCGTTCCAAGTCAACTGTATCCTGTCCAGTACTCCAAGAGGTACAGACCAAGATGGGGGTTGCACCCCCGAGGGTGTTGCTTCACTGGTGGTAGCGTTTACCAGTTGACTAGTGGCGCTACCAGCAGTGTTGTGTACAGATACTGCATATTCATAAGTAGTATATGGAGAGAGCTCAGTATCTGCATGCAGGGAGGTAGAGAAACAGCGATTTGTCAACTTTGTCAATAATTGACATTGTTCACATTGTAAGTATGTGCAAATACATTTAAGAGAGTAAATATCTTTCTGTTTTCTATGTAAGCTACAATGGTTACACTCGAAAGAATAACTTTCTCAAAAGTAGGATGTGCTGTTGTTACTGCATTTGCAAAAGTAAACCAAAGAACTGGCTATACTTGCTATAGTTGTAAAAAGCTATAAAGGTACCTTACAATGGTCTTATTGTCAAAAATGAAAAAAAAAATTGCAAAATTCCCCAAAAATTTCAATTTTAGCAGAATCAGGCCTTGCAGGAAATGTTCAAAAATTCTGAGCAAATAACTACAATGAAAGTGTTTGGTCGGAGCAGAAAGCTAAAAGGTTTAGTGATTAATTGCTGACCAAATATTGGTTAGAAATCATGACATAACTATCCATATGGATTTTGCAAAGGTTACATGTTAACTGTGATAGTTGTAGTAACTCATACGTTCCTTGATTGCAAAGAAGGTATAGCTTTTATGCAATACTGATAACAGTCAATAACATGGTTTGTTGGAACTTGAGATATATACAAAAGTTTACTTCAGTAAAAATAGTGTCTTATCAAAGTCAGAATGCAAGGAATCAAAAATCTCTTAAAAATATTTTCTTTACATGACACTTCAACCTATTTGCGTCTATGAGGAAATTTGGTAAAATAACGGCACTATTCGTAAGCCTGTTTTAATGGACATTTTCAAGCATTCAAGTTAACGTTTCCCACTTATGGAAGCAACATTGCTTCTTCCATCCTTTTACACAGTAAGTCAATGGCACTATTTGATGTTGTTCTCTGAGAACCATCAAATCAGACTTGCTTCCACTGTAATCTTTCTCGAATTCCACGACAGGAGGGAATATTAATACATAAATCCCCATTGTGAAAGTAGTACTCTCCAAACGTGGACAAATAGAAACAAGCCAGTAAGGGTTTCATTAATGAAATTTCTCGAAAAGGAAACATGGCATAGATGTTGTCTTCCACTTTGGTATCAAATGGAAGAGAGAGATGGAAGTTAAACAACAACAGCACATCCTGCTTCAACAAAAAGCCATTTTAACTACAAACTATCATAAGTAGTATTTAGTAGTAATTACATAATCCTATATGCCATCTATAAAAATCATAGACTAAATGTTCCCTTCATAGAACTTTACTTCAAGAATTTAAAATACTAGTTAGTATAGTTTAGAATTTGAGGATCAGAAAGTATGAGTACTCATCCAGGGATCCTACTCCATGTTGATCGTGGACAAATACCGGTGAATTTTGCCTACCTTTTTCCATCAGTGTTCAGAGGGCAACGAGGTAAGGGTGAACGAATAATTCCATACACACCCAAACCTGCTCCCAGAATCACCATTTAACATCCCCATCCGACAGACGAGAGTGTATCTCCCAGTCTTTAGCCACTTTCCTAAAGGCTGGGAGGGGTGGAGATCCTGCCCAGCTTAGCAGCACATTAGCTGAACCAAGCAACCTGAAGCAGATGAGACCTGAATTGCACAACAGGAACCCAAACTGAAATCAACAAGTAACCCCCTCAGCTCCACTGTAAACAGCTTTACAGGACAAGTAAATTTGGATCCCCAGAAAATTTCCAAGTGGTTCCACTGGGATTTGATCCAGGGACCTAATGATTGCAAGACAGACTCTAACCACCAACCTAACCCTCCACCCATGTATACTGACAAAGATACAAATCACTTTTCTTTTTTTATTGCCAAATTGATATCTTTTAAATGTAACTGTTTCATTGATACTAAAACAACTGTCAAAGAATGATCCATTTTAACAGATATCCAACATCCAGTTAATAGTAAGCACAAAGAATTGCTAAAGAAAATGCTAAGGCACAAGAGCACATGTGCAAACTGTCGAACATTAGCTTACCTAGATACAAATACGTGGTGGCATCTGTTGAGGATATGGTGGTTAATGCAGATGGGCAGATGGACCTGACATTAGAGGGTATGGTAGGTGTGGGTGCTTCACTAAACTGACCCTCAACCGAAGCACATACCATTGAATTGGGGTCAAAGTCACACCTGAAGAGAAAAGGAATAAAGTTATCTTAAGATATTTACCAGAAGGTCCCTAAACTTCTTTCATTATATGACAGTATATACACACTTGGCAGTCCTGCATTAGGGAGTGCTACTGCGCTTTGAGAAGACTGCCTAGTTTGCAGTGCTATGTTTCTCATCTTTAATCATGAAAAACAGACATCCTGAATCCATTAAACACCATGGTTGTGGGGATTGCTGGTCCAATTTGGGGATACTGCAGAACCCCACCCTCCTCTCACCCCTCTTAAACTCTTTTTTTTTTTCACAGACTCATAGTTTGCTTTCATGCAAATTATCCATATACATTCTGTATCTTTCGATTATCTCCAACTTGCTTCTTCTTTTATTTTATTTTTTTCTTTTATTGCTTGACTAACTTATGTTTTGAAACTGTCCTGTCACATTAAACACACAACAGAAAGCAATCGATCATTTTGTTACTGGGATACACCAAATCCTTCCTCATTAATTTGGCTTATGTCCGTAGAGTACCATCACCATGACCAGAGTCTAGATAGAATGTTACAGTGAACATAACAATGAGATTCACGACTTTAGACACTCAAACCTAACAATGGATTGTCCTTCGTACTGTACTGAGATGTGAGAGTCATATTTACTTTATATTCACTATATGTGCTCCACTTCCGAGGACTAATTTTGAACTGTGTATCAAAGAACTTTGCGCCCCACCAGCTAGTGAAACTTTTTTTCAAGTTACAGTACTTTTATATAAGTTTGGAAATCAGTTTGCATCTCACCTGTCACAATAGGCAGTGACAGCTTGGTCCACGGGACAAATGACTCCGAGCCCACATCCTCCCTCTCCCATGGAACTTCTGTCGGCACACACGTGTGACAATGGGTTATAACCAATGCCATTACAGCAGGCATCTGACGGAGCAATCTTCTCTAAACCGCAGCACTGTTCCTCTCTGGATAACTTTTCCTCTTCCGAGAGATAAAGATGAGCCTGAAGATTTAAGCAAACAAAGTAGAATAACCGGTCTCTGTCAAGAGTTCATTATCGAGGACTTCACATCAGCAGGCTGTCATGTTTTTGGTCATGTGGAACCACATTCAGATTTCAAAAGCCCTTCTGTACTAATCTCTTCTATACTTAAAATTGCTTTGATTTCCTCCTTCCTGTGTTCTAAATATTCTCAAGCCCAGATGAATGTTTTTGTCCAGACTGACTGATAACAAATCTAAAAGAGTTACTACCTCAAACTGAGCCTTGAAGGAGTAAAATTATAGACAGATAAACATGTGAAACAAGCATAGAGCCGTAAGTGCCATACTACTTACCCTCGAAAAGCCACCTTCAGTGGTACAACACAAAGTTGTCTCAGGTGCGACATATTCCAGTCCACAGCATACATAGTTTGGTTTCTCTTCATAGTCCCTTCCTTCCCCGTTCTCTTCGCAGCAGAACCTATCCACAGGAACCACAGACGAACCGCAACATTTGGAACTGAACCCATCAGCGAAGGTACCTACACGATTTCCAAAAAGACGGCCGATATTAGGAACTTATGATAAGCCTGGAAGAATGTAAAGGTTCTGAGCAAATGTTACTGAGGTGAATCTCTGGAAAGATTTGGTCCTTGAATGATTCTCTATCTCCAGTCAAAGGACAGGATGATACCCTGAGTTTCACTAAATGTTATTCCCTTAATCAATTAGCCAGGAAAACTTCAATAAGCTACATTACCACCCATTTTGGTTGACCAAAGGGCAAGTGAACATACTTGATCTGAAATGTAACAACTTTTCTGTCCAAAATACGACAACTATGAAAGTTTGTTCAAAATGCAACAGCTTCCTGCCCAAATTGTAATGAGCTATGAACGTTGGTCCAAAAAGCAACAACTTTCTGCCCAAAATGTAACAAAGTAAAGATTCACATCAGATGGTACTGAAAAACCTAAGATGGCTGACTTTGTTTCTTTTAAAGTGCCATAACTTAAACAAAACAAGGTCAGATAGAACTGAACAGAAAGTTGTTGCATTTAAGATCAACTTTCATAGTTGTTGCATTTTGGGCTGAAAGTTGCTACATTTTGGACCAAGTTGTGTTTTCTACATTGGTAAACAACAATTAATAGCAAATATGCTGAACCAAAATGACATTATAACAAACTTAGGCTGAATATATCATGGTCTTTACCGAGATGATGAATCTCATTTTTTACTGATTGTAAATACTATCCAGTATATGAAGAAGGCAAGGTGTGAAGGTAACCAGACATTATGAAGTCTAGACCAATGTTTGAACAAAAACAAAATAAACCAATCTGTTAGTTTGAACCGATCCAACACAACACACTACCACAGAGGAGAAAACAAAACAGGAAGAAATATTACACCATAGAAACCACAGCTGTAAAAAATACCTCCCTCTCTATACCTATACCTACACCTATATATATATCATCCTTGTATTCACAGGTCTGTGTTCACTTCTTCAACAAAATGTGGGCCTTGCTCTGTTTAACCATTGTTCATTCAAAACCTTCTTTTGTGATTACAAATAAAACAATAGCACAAAAACAGGCAAATAAGTCACAGGCAAAGGACAATTGTGTATGCAAAAATTTTGCTGTCTCAAGGTTCATTTTGCAACCATCAGTAAAACATGGTTTCTCTTTAACAGACAGTGGAATGAGCAACAATCTGCTTATAATGTGACCTGTGTATACCGATGTCTACCAGTGACACACACCCATTATCACATCATGAATACATATATATGTGTTTTCACAACATGTTTTCCAATGATGTGTGTATTTGCAATGGTGTATGTGTGTTTGTGTATATGGGAAAGAGTGGGTGTATGTGGTGTGTACAACATTTACATGTCTACCTTTTTTTTCCGACTGCCCTTCGTTTGTCTGCTAATGTGCACCACCGGCTAAGGCTGAAGGTTCTCTGATAGCTGATTAGTACTCGCAATTATGAGTTAGTAAACCATTTTTAGTGACTATTTCTAAAAGTTGATTATCTGACTCAAGATTTGTGATGTGATGTAATACTGCAAAATAGAAGTGACAAAATAATTGTAGGAAATCTCTGAAAAGGACACCTAACAGTGACCTGACAGAAGACGCTAAGTGATGTTAATAACAGATTAGTTACTACAACAGCAATAACAACAAAAAAAACCCCAAACACCAAGGAACATCAAATTTACCAGTAGATGCAACAAAAGTGTTGCTGCAACATAGGCCTTGACTTCCATCATAGAATGATCCTTATGTGATGAACAAGATTATAAGAAAAAAAGTGACAAACAGTAAGAATACATATAAAAAGTAGTTTACTTGGAAGAAAATTGAGCTTAAACCTTTCTTGCATTAAAAAAAAAGGTTATTCTGCTACATTTCAAACTCAATAGCTAATGTCGATTGCCATCTAGGAAAAATGATGAGTGCAGATGAAATGGATGTCCACAGTTCTGGCATAAGTTGACAAGATTACTTTAGGTAGAAAAACTCACTTAAACAAACCTGTGGCCATTCATGTTGATATCAGAAACAAAAACTTTTGTTTTTGTTCCCCTTCTCTCATTTTTTAATTCTCTCCTTTACTCATTGAAACTCTTTTACTCGTTATTTTCTCGTACTGGGGCAGGACTAAGTTTTGCTTATTTCTGGCTCCCCTACACATCAATTAGTCAATTACTTTTTCTTCAGTATGCCTCAATTAACTTGTGATACATTTATTACACCGAAGTATGAAATCAAATTGAATTTATCCATGGTTTTATTGAACTTCAACGACCAAACATTCTCATGCAGCCATTAATTTCCTTCTGCCCCTGCCTCCCTCCTTCTTAATGAATACTGTAAGTTTCATAATAGCCAACAATGTTCCTGTTGCAACTTAATCAATATCCAACATCATCCCGTCATATGATGACACAGTTGTGGCTACAGTTAGTCATCCTTCTTGATATCAGAAGCAAAAATGTTTCAATCTCTCCATTTACAGTTCGGAGGATTGTTCAACATAAAGTACAGTTGTTTTTGTATTCTAGCACAGTATACTACATGCTGCAGTGCACTAAGCCACATACTCTCTATTAACTGGTGATGGAGTTGTTATCCGTCTTGTTTGAACGACAGTACTGGCACTGAAACTTCAAAATCAAATACAATGCACACCACACGTATCATTCACTTATTTATTCATGTGTCTATCTCACACAGGCTGTGCATTCTTTTATAATAAAGCTAGCATGAACAGCTGTGTCTGGTCAATTTATCATTTATTTGTTCAGTTTTTAACAATGCATCTGTTACCTTGGTAACAACTAATGCATCTATCAAACAACAGAGAACAGCTGTCGAAAGTCATTGATAGGTTTTAATACCACCGTATGGTGATATTTTTCATAGGTTTCACTTCAAAACTGTAATCAATCATTTTGAATACTGAGGTATTATATATTATTACCATACAAAGTATTCCGGAACTTGAATGACATTGCCAGGTAAGTTAAAGATATAGAGACAAAGTATTCAGTATTCAATGCTAGAGAAAAATGATAGTAAGAATCCTGTAGATGAGCTTATGGTGTCAAAAAATGTCAAAAAACAAGCTGCACCAGAGACCAAACTGGAATTTATCATTCCATCTATGAAATAGGTCTAGATGTGACAATGCCCCACTGTTTCAAAGACAATGTACCAAAGCAGTTAAGAAAGCAGAACACTGTACAGACCTCAGACTTTTGTCACCTGTTAATTATACAGCCACTTCACACAGTAGATATGTAATGTACCATAAAAAGTCACAAAAAAATTGATGCACAGATCATCCAACTAGCCATCTGATGATTAAATAGGTTATTACTTTTTCAATTACAATCAAGCACATACAACAGTGTAAAGTTAGCTCAAATGAAAGGCATGGGTCACACTAGAACAACATATCGGATCCAAACTTTTGAAAAGTATCGCACCAGTGGTGTTCTTTCAGTGCTTCGTTTATGCTAGTCACTACACAACCATATCTCATGATAACTATCTTGCTATGAATTATCCCGATTGGATCAAATTATCCCGATTGGATCAAATTATCCCAATCGGATCAAATTATCTCAATTTCTCAAATTTTCTCATCTTATTCTGATATACAACTCTGCAGAAAGATTCATTTCAAAACCATTTCCACATATGTCACTCCTATCAGCCACTTCTCACATGACATCACACATGTTTATGCTTTCTCCGGAGGAACAAACCCTAACCATAATGATATATCCAGATATCACGTCATGTTCTATCATGCAGAAAAGGTCTTCTCAAGAAATGATTTTAGCACATTATGTGTATTTTGTGAGGACTAGGTGACTCCTATCCGATAAAACTGTTTTGAGACGAAATCACACCATGATTGGTAGATGTTCTATTTTCGTTTTGGTCATCCACACCTCATATGACTGTATAAGATCACCAATTTTTGGCTTTTTTTTACTACATCTGAAGAAGATTTAAGCTGAAACTTGCAAAAATCGGATAGAAATTAAATTCCATATCACTCTAGTGTGACCTTCTCTGAAGGGTTCAATAATTGTTCTGAAAGTGAGGACGCAGAATCTCACCTGCACAACAAATTTGCGGTCCACTGGAATCATACGGTACCCCTTCGCAGCAGCTGTCGCCCAAGCCGACCACCACCCTATCCTGCGATGGATCACTGCAGCATATCTGGCCTGGTAACACCTCCACATACTGTCCATTGCAGCACTGATAATCTTCCTGACTGGAGTGGAATTGCCCTCCACAGCAGACATATGATCCCTCACTAGCTGGTATGGGAATGTAGTTGGTGTCACAACACTGGTAGTCCGGTTGGTAGTCATGAATACTGCCGGCACAACAGACCTACAGAAACAGGATCATTTATGGGTCATTGCAGTTCCTAAAGTTCCTAAATATATGGCAGTTAATGGTAAAGCATGTACCAAAACTGAGGCAAGCTTGATTAAAGGAATATTTCCCTGAAAAGGGTTCCCAAATGAAATAGGGTATTTTTTCACTGCCGAACATTTTAAACCACATGCCAATATCTTGTTCCTAACTCAAGATACTGCTGAAATACTTCTCTGGTCAAGAAAGATTTCAAGTTGCCTCTCCATTACAAACATGTCATGTAAAACAGCCAAATTATATCAAGAAATCTTTGCTATTCTTTGAAAGTATTATTTACCCTCAACACCTGAAACTAGTCAAAATGTACATTTTGCCTATCATAGATTTACCCTAAAATATTGTGGGAAACTAAGGTCACATCTCTTAAACTATCAATACTGCTTCTTTTAATAAGGTCAAGGTTACAAAGAAATACAAAGGAAATTCAAGTGGTTGAGCCTGAGTGACATCACAAATTTACCACAATGCAATGTGTCATTCTGAAATAGATATTTCTTTGAAAATCCATAACTTCCAAATGGAACATGCTATTGAGACATAGTTTTCACCAATTAAGAGAGAAAAATATTCCCAATTTTAATTAAATTTCAGTTTTCTTCAGCGATCATGCCTTAATTTGTGCGAGACAGGGTTTTTTGACTTTGAAACCAACTGATGGACAGCTAAAGGGAGTCTTTGTTTCTCTGAGAAGTTAAACTGAATAAATTTACATAAACAAATGAAAAGTAAATGCTTGCTTCAAAAAGGGCAACAAGAAAGGCAGAGTAGTGCTCTCTACAGAGACACAATATCTAAGAAGGTTGAACCACTGGAAGGCTGAAAAATGACTCACCTTACTCCCGGAATAACATTGCCTTCCACACACACTCTCTGTTGAACTGCATTCAATATAACTGCAGGTATTACTCTCCTCAGAACTCATGCTGTGTCAAGGCAGAAGGAAAAAATGATGAAACTGTCAGTAGGGGAAGTTCGCCGTCACGGGCAATGTACATGGAATGCAGGACTCTGATATAGTAGCATAGTTGTACATCAAAGTTTAACAAAAATAGAGAGGCAAAGTTTTCAAACCATTTTTAAAAATGTGACGCAAATTGAAAATACAGAAAACAAGCCTCAAATGTTCACAGCACTGAGATGTAAGCCTTTCGGCCTTAGTTGATCAAATATTTCAAATGAAGTTGATGCTGTTTATTTTATATTAATGTTAACAATCTCCTAATCTGACTTACTTGGGAAATGTTTAATGAGTAGTTATTCTGATTTTAATCAAAATTACAAAATCTAGTGTAAATTGCCAAGAGTAGGAGTTGATAACAAAAATGTCTCTAAACAAAGGAAGATATATATCATAGAAATAGATAGAAAGATATCATGAAACGGCAAGTGTAGCCAAAACTCTGTGTGGCAAAAAGCAGTCTCATTAAACCACGTTACACAAATCCAATGAAAATATAACTCGGGAAACAGCTAAACGTTGGAACACAGTTTTCCCTGAATATTACCAGATTATCTAAAAAAAAAAGGTTGTGTTTATTTCTGTTTTCCCCAAAGATGTATTTAGATATTGAACTACAAATTCTCTGGACATATGTGTATTATACATGGCAAATGCTGAAGCCACCTATTACTGTTTGGCCTCATTTGTTCAGTGGGTGAGTAGTTAGCCTGATGCCATTCTGTTTTATCTACTTCTGTGATATATATATATGATGTCAAAACAACTGTAAAGAACTGAATTGTTAAAAAAATCGCTCCAATCATTTCATATGTGTTTCAATTTCACACTACTCTTTACATAATCATATCTATGAACTATTATGCAAGATATTGCTATCATAAACTTACCTTTCTCTAACTTGTACTTTCTACATGTAAGTATACAAATATTTACCTTTCTGTACATTGCCTCAACTCTCTTCTGAGGAGCTCATATCTCTGAATGATGCCGTTGGGTAGTGTCGGCTGCGCCCAGCTGACCCGCATCGCCGTGGGCCCCAGAACCAACAGATTGGGAGGAGATATTCCCGAGGGAGTTACTTCGAGGGTGGTGAAGATGGTGGCATTGCTCAGCAGACAGTCATACACTGTACAAACCATGACCTGTCAAAGCAATAAACATTCCAAAACTGTGATGACTGTTTCTTGCTAAATGTTTGTTTTGAATCGTAGAAAGCTTGGAAGCGGACTCTCCTTTATGGCGGTAATTATTGTTGGCACTTGGCCAAGGTAATGATATTCTTCTATGATGCATTTCATTGGCATGACCATTCAACAATACAATGAAGTGGAAAAAGTTATTACTTTTATTTGCTATCGAGATTTGACTGGAATATTCTGGAAATTTCAAATTTAAAATGAAATGATTTGATGATGAAAACTTATGATTAAATGGCCTCACAGGATACTAATGCAGTCGAACATTGGTTTAAAAAGTCTGAAAAATGCTATATGAAAAGTTAGAATATATTCCAACCAAAAATATGTTAAAAAAAAACTCAGGGCACCTGGCAAAATTGGAGCCAGGTCAAATACATATATACTGCCTGATTCCTTGTCACAGCCTTTAACATCAATCACAAACAAGAGCCCAAGGGCACTCTGGTTCCTTGCACAGATGGAGAGCATATAATGTTAATTATGAAGTAAAAGGGAGCATATTGCATTATTTTGTACGATAGCCTATATGGTCCATTTCTGACCATGAACTCTCACTTTTGTAACATAAAATCTGTAGAGAGAAAAACATATTTCATGCTTCTATAAAATGGCCCATTTCAGACATTGGACCCCAAACATGACAAACATGCACCCACATGGAACCACTTCCATAGCACTAATGTGACCAACCATCTACAGTGTTACATACAATCTGTAAGAGAAGAAGTATTTTGCATGATTTCACAACAGCCTAGGGGCACTATGGTTCCTTGTACTTGGAATACACATACTGTAAAATGATGTGCCTGAGTTCATAAATATCAAAGAAGCCATTTCAATTAATGCAATGAATTGAAGATGATGATTTAGAACTGCAATATAAAGCAATATCCCATTCATTTTACAAAACACAAACAGCTGTGAATCTCTGCAAATTGCAATAAGGCTTATCACATCTATGCCCCTTTAAAGTCCATCACACTGACAACATGCATGGAGGGAACTCCTGAGGTCTAGTTTAAGCTGGTAAGAACACCAACTGACTTACTCTCTTTCATTGTGTTCTGCCCTCTTCACTTATTGAAAAGACACTCACATGAATGAACACATTAGCACTCACGCACGAGGAGGTAAACTGATCCAGCCAAAACTTGTCTGGTGTGACCACCTACAGTACTGCAAACAGCACACTGCTGCTTCTTCATTTGATCAAGAAACTGCTAACTCAAGCAGTACTTCCATGATGCACTGGAGGGGGACTAATGGAACACATGAGCATCCACAGCATAACAAGGTTTTCAGACTTATGCCCCCAGTTCCCCCAGATGACCTTTGACCTCCACCAAAAACAATAGGGCACACCTTCTCAATATGGCAAACCTACATAGCAAGTTTGACTTTCATCTGACTTTCCCCTATTGAGTTACAGCATACCCAAGCAAAACAGACTTTTGCCCCCAGTTCCCCCAGATGACCTTTGACCTCCATAAAAAACGATAGGGTACACCTTCTCAATATGGCGAACCTACATACCAAGTTTGACTTTCATCTGACTTTCCCCTATTGAGTTACAGCATACCCAAGCAAAACAGACTTTTGCCCCAGTTCCCCCAGATGACCTTTGACCTCCACCAAAAACGATAGGGCACACCTTCTCAATATGGCGAACCTACATACCAAGTCTGACTTTTATCTGACTTTCCCCTATTGAGTTAGAGCGTACCTAAGCAAGTGTTACAGATGCACACACACACACACACACGCCAACCTGACTACATAGGTTCCTTTGCTGCCGCAAGGAACCAAAAACCACTTATCCAACAAGCCACAAGCATGAGGCTGCTCAATTCCATAAATTTCTTCCAATTGGTTCAATTCTTAAAGTTACTCCCTGTCCTGGGAACTTACCTTGACAGAGTATACAGTGTACGGTTGCAGTTGGGAGATGATGAAAGACAGTGTCGATTCAGGCACCTCTCCGACCTCTTCTTCGTCTAAGAGGATGGTATACGACAGGACGTCCCCGTTGGGCTGTGACGGTACCCTCCACATGATCTGGACAGAACTGGCACTCAAGACCCTGAACTGAGGATCCTCAAATCCCTCTGGAGCTGCAAAATTAGCAACATCAAACACATACAGCAACAAAGTTTTGACAAAATGGAAAGATTTTTTCCAGCGGAAGGACTGAAAAACAAACACCGCGGATGAAACAGATACACATTTTCCCATCGAATTTGAGCAGTGAATATGCTGAGTATGACTTCAAACGGTCACCGATGGTACTAAAACTTTCCTCACCTTACGAGCATGCTTTACGTCATGAAGTTTTAAAATGTTTAACAGGTAGTTGCATTTCATGCTTTACACTACAAAGTGAGAAAAAGCTCAATAATAACAGACCCATGGGATGGGGTTTAACAAATAGCAATCATATTTTGGTTGAGATTTAGATGGTGGTTTATTAAATGGGCATCACCTTTCTTTTCTCCTTTTATCACTTGCTTCTGCTTTTTTTGTCTTTGTTATCATGCATCTTCTGGCAGGGTACTCACTAAATCAGATGCCCATGAGAGATATCTCAGTCTTTCTTTCATGGTTGAGATAATCAGTTGATTCTTGCTCTTGCTACTTTACATACCATTAGGAAATCACATGTACAACAAAACAATTGGATATGAAATGACCTTACCACCATCAAGCGTTTCAACAGTCACAGGAACACTGGAGACGTTGTAAGCTCCGTTGGAGATCAGCAGCTCCAACATGTACACCGTGTTTGGTCTCAGAGAGGTCAAAATAGTGCTGTTGATGTCTGGTGGGTAGTTAAGAGTCCTGGTCTCCAAAGAGCTATTGATTCTGATGTAGTACTGTTCCACTGAACCTTGCAGCTGCAGTAATGCTAGGAAAACATAACACCATATTATACTAAATGACTTGGTGAGGTGGGGTCCAGCAAAGGATATGTGGAAATGATGGAGAAACAGAAATCATACTGCATGGTATGGTTTACAATGAAAGTGATATTTGCATGCCTTTGAAAAAGATCCACTAGCTGAAGATATTTACCTAAATATGCTGCGCAATTCAATCATATCTGTTTGATGATATGAGAAAGTAATGATACCATAACTGTTAATGAGAAAGGTGAGGGTGGGGTTGGGAAAGAAGTGGTAAGGTGTGAGATGCTGATTAAAAGATAACACCACAACTTGGACATCAATGTCTATTTGGTTGATGATACACAGAAATTCTGTAACAGTTGTGTGACTTACAAGGAGTGGTCCAGTCCACAAGGACGTTCACATGATCCAACGCCACGGCTGTCAAAGTCCCTGCCTGCAATGGAAAGCCCGCCAAGGTAGTGGCCTCTTCTGATGCATCCGATGTCACAAACCCGATCTGATTGAACGTGGTGACGCGGTAAAGGTAAGTTGTAAATGTTGTCAGCCCTCTGTCTTGGAAGGAGGTTTGTGTACCATTATAGATCAGCTCCCAGAAACCTAAGCCAAACACAATTCCTGTGAGAAAAAAGAACTTATGATATCATAAGATGAGAAAAGGAAAACATTTATTGCAAAATGCAGTAAAATATGTGGGCGTACTTTCTGCTTTTACAACATTGACATGTGCTAAAAAAATTAACAGCATGGAAGAGCAATTTTTCATTTGTTTTCTTATTTGGAAGTCCAGGTCCAGAGTGCCTTAGTGAATTCTCACTGCACACTTCACAAAATGTGACTTGCAACAGCAACATGACATAGACCTACAGGTGAAAGGTGTTGTAGCACTATCTACTACTAAGTACACCTTATTACTAAACATTTCCCATCAAAATGAGACACCACCACAGAACAAAAGAGGAAAGTGAGGGTAAGTTTGACCAGTCTTGTTTCATAGTCTTGCACCTTTAAATGTACCCTGGTAAAAATCTTAAATATTGACAAAAATTTGTAAAGGTTCTTTTAGTCTGTGCCACTTCAATTTTGGTCAGTTCATTCTCAACAAAAAAAGGGCGGTTACTTATATTCTCCATGGAATGTTTGATAAAGACCCTAAACACATTGTTTCTAAATGAAAGGCATGACCTTACCTGTTTCCAGGGGTTGCCTCACTTTCTGCCTTTGAAGACCATATCTTATCCCTGGGCCATTGGGGAAGGTAGGTGCAGACCACAGGACAGAGATGTACGTCTGGGTGATGGGATCTGCCCGAGGGGCATCCTGACCCTCGGGAGGTGCAGGGTGGGTTCTAGCTGGGGTGCTATCACTCTCTGTGCAACCGGCCACTGTGCATGCCTCGATGGTTACTGCAAGGAGATAAACGGAAATGTCAAAATGGTGTCCCACTGCTTTGGAAACATCACATGGCCCTGCACGTAGATGTTCAATGAGTCTATAATCAGGTGTGGTTGGACACTTTTTCAAACTTCAGTAGAACACCACTTTGCAGTGGGCTGGCATTGTGAAAATTGCAACTATAACAAGGATAGGGGAAGTGGAAGGATGGGCATCCATTTGCCGCTAATTTCATGCAATACCACCAGAACAACACAATAGTGACAATTCTGAATGATTCTTAACAAATAACCTAAAAAAATGATTGACGATAAATCTAATGAAATGTTCACTGCTATCAATAAATTGCAAGCTTGTTCCTAACAGTTAAATAAAAACTTCTCATACATGAGTCATAATAGATATGTCAACCAACCACAAGCACTTAAAAGGTTTTTTTTTTCCAGTGAATATATTCACTTGCAGATATTCACAAAATTCTAATAACGAATCTTCGAGTGTTACCTTCATAGTCCGTGTATGGTATCAGGGAATCTACTATATATGTTGTCATGGTAACATTATCCAGGTATATGACTGGCTGAGGCATTCTGATGGAGTAGCTCAAGAGGACACCATTGGCTTCTGTCGGTGGATCCCACATGACCAAGAAACTGGAAGGACCCAAGACATCTACTGAAGGAGGTCTTAATCCACCAGGAGCTGCAAACAAATTTAACTATGGTCAAAAACAAAAAGCTTGTTGCTTTGGAGAACTAACCAGCCATTCCCCCTCCCTCACTCCCCCATCCCCACAACCACCATTGAAATGGCTCTAGTCTAATAATTTGCAAATGTTTAGAAGAAATTCTTCGCATTCAAGAACTTTATGGCTGTTATATGACTATCAGAATACATACCCTGACATGAAAACAGCCAATACATTTGCTTATACTTTCTTAACCCATTCACAGCCAGTGTCCATTACTTGGACACCACCCTTTTCAGCCAACTACATAAATAGAAACATTAAAATTTTACCTAAAAGTACGTACATGGCTGTGAACTGAAACTTTTCAAGATACATAATATTATGTGGCTGTGAAAGGGTTAACCATTCAGACTAAATAAAAATTTCTAATAAACTTGTGTAAGGTACTGAGAGCAAAAAGCTCATTGATATGACATCAACAAATTAAACCCTCCTTGACACACATATGTCCATTTATTGGTCAAAATTGCATTATCACTGCTCCATCCCCCAGCCATGATGCCACTGATTTAGCGAAAGAAACCCGCTATATTTCTGAATCCAGTGACAACTGAAATATTGTCATGAATAAAATCTTTGATAAATCCATATCAAACTGTAATCTGCAAATTCATAAAAACGTATTTTCTTTAAAACGCATGTTTGATTAAAATTCGTTCAACTTCCAGATTTCCTTACATGCTTCGAGAGTGGTGACCGCTGCCCAGAGACTGACGTGGGATCCGGCCGGACTGGACACACGGATCCTGTACTCGTACGCGGTGAACGGCGTTATTGATGGAGAACCGTCACGGTATCTACGCGGCACGTCGGTGCCGACGGTCGCTACAGTGAAGACTGAACTACTACCAAGCATCCTCCTTTCTATCTCATAGCCAATTAGATCTCCATTGGGGGAGGTCGGTTGTTGCCAAGTGACGATCACAGAGGTTGGCGTATCTGATCTCAGCGCTGGAGGATCCTGACCAGATGGAGCTAAGGGTGAACAAATGATATGAGACTGACAAGAATTAACATGTTAATTAAATTTAACAACACACAAGTTAACTGACAATGAAAAGTAACAGCATTAAACATAAAGAAACAGCAAACGGTAAAATTTAGTGCCATGGTAAAGGCCATGAGTCATACTATTAACAATACTGATCACAAGAAAAGAAACATATATGCCCAGATACTCCAATAAAATCATGTTTCATGCACATGATAACATTTGAAATAAATATGACAGGGCCACCTAAAAAGAATAATACGGGCCAATCTCTTTGAAAACAAATGACAATGGTCAGTTTCTACGTAAAGAAATGATAGAGGACACTTTACTTTAAAAAAAAATTGATAAGGGCAGTCCCCTTAAAACTATTTGATAGGGTCCACTGACTGAAAAAAGGTATATCAGGCTGCCAAGTATTCCAAACTTTCTGTTAGAATGACTAAAAAATCCACCCCTCCCTCCACTGTTGTAAATAGCTTTGGAGTAAACCCTGATAAGTTGTGGTGTCTTTTGAACTTTTCTCATTGTATTTGTGGACACAAAATACAAAGAAATATTTCCTTGTAAGAAACATCCTTCTTTTTATTTTTATTTATTTTTTTAAAACAACACTTCACAAGGCATTCAAATATACGTATTGGATGGTAACTGGTAGATCACTTACCAGCCTGTGGGGTTAGATAAGTTGCCGATGGTGGACTTAATGAACACCCTTCGCTGTTGCATACCTCTACCCTGAAAATATACTCAGAGAATGGAACTAAACCATCTGCTCTGAATTCTGTGGTATTTCCAGGAAGCTATGAAGACAAAAATCAAACCAAAATTACAGTTTCTCAACAATGTACCTTTAATGGACCTGTCACTGACAGAAGACCACTCAGTTCTTAAGTAACAGAGGAAGGAAACAATTTTTACAATAGGACACTTTAATGAAAAAGGGTTGCAAGACAAGCAGTTCTGAGGACAGTTGTGTGTCAAGAACAAAACAAACCTATGTGACAAACTTCTGTAAGGCAAGGGAGTAACTGTTGTGCCATATACACCCTTTTCACACACCAATTGAATAGTTGTTCCATAATTCTGCTCAGAAGAATGCACAGATTTAATACATAATTCTGTCAAATTTTTTAAACAGTTACCAAATATTATTAGTGCTGACATTAGATCATTGCACTCTGCAATCTTACAATTGATGATGATTGTACATTATTCTTCCATAGACTGGGTCACTTATTTTCTAGAAGGATTTTTGGTACTAATTACCATAGGCGTTGTTTGCTCCGACCTCCTGCTGGACAATCCAGCCCACGGATGTTTATTATTTTAACGACTGACTAGGATACTCGAATTTCACTTACAATGGTTCTGAGCAAGCCATTCTGGTAGATATTGACTCTTCTGATAATTCCATTGGGTCTTGTCGGTTGTTCCCAGGTTACATGTAACGTATTGGCATCAATGACAGCAGCCATTGGTGGATCAACAGGTCCAGGTGCTTCATGTGACAAACAAAATAATAAACACATTCATTTTCTTTTATTTCTTAGGGGGAGGTACTAAAACCCCAAAACAAGAAGGATCAAATAACATTTTAACTTAAAATAATAAAAACATCTGACTCAACTACATTGCAAAAGACATTGCATTTGCCTCTCTCAAGAACAACCCTTCCTTCCCCCTTCGCATTGAACTGATCATTGTAACTTTCCCCTTCTCCAAGGCCCTCCAGTGCCAGGTTCCACAAATGATATTACTTAACTTCTTTCATTTCTCTGTGTTGACTGTTAAATAATTTTACACATCAAAGCACAACTTTGCTATCCCTTGACTGGTTACCAGACGATTATTGCCAGGAATAAATTACCTGCTTCAAGAGTGAAAGCAGACACCCACAAAGTCTCGGTGCTTCCGTAGTTATTGACGGCGGTCAGCCTGAACTCGTACTCTGTGTAGGGTTCCAGGCCGGTCTTTGGAAAACTAGTAGCTCTTGTGGGAGTAGAGAACAATCTACAAATTGAAGGGGGTGGGGAGAGAAAAGAAACTCAAATTGTAAAATCTCTATTAATTCAAATCTTTCTTGGAGAAAGAGATTTGCATCACTTGAATATTATTTTAGATGTAACTTGAGATAAATTTGGCCAGGTAACTCTCCTGAGAAAATCTTTTGTATTTTCACTGACTTAATTAGCGCTTAAGTCATAGCACCACACTATCTGACAATGATGTATTTTACAATTTGTATTATTTCAACTTACACCATTTTGGTCTTTGACCAGTCACAGCAACCTTCTTGGAAAGAAAGACAGTCTTTAGGAAAAAAACAAGTTTTATTCATGAGTTCAAACAACTAACTGATCAGCGTATTTTCTAAGTTCTGGCAAGAGATTTCAATCAGCATGTTTCATCACTCTCAAAGTTTGATATCACAGCAAACAGACTCCAACATTTCATTCTTTTGGATGTTCTGAAGACAGAAATAAATAATACAAGGCCAGGAGGATGAAATGATGTATCCAGTTCCAATGCTACCAAATGACGGGCTGATTGCGAACAATATCACGAAGAAAACTCTAATCGGTTTGGCGTACGAAGAAAGTGGACTGAGTACTAAAATCTAAAGAAAATCCTTAAGGATACATACACACACAGAGTGAAGTAAAAGTCTGCAAGTCAAGATTGCTTATAACATAAATGACCTCAAAGTATAAACTGAGGGGGAAGGGGTGACTGGGATGAGGTGAGGTGGGGTGGAGGATTTCCTTACTCTTCTTGAGCCCCGGGGCTGCCTGCCGGTCTGAATGTCAGTAGAAACAAAGCTGAGCCAGGTGCATTATTCCTCGCTGGATCATTCCAAGATGCAAGGATAGATGTAGGACCACTAGGAGTCAATACCGGTGGAAGCAATCCATCGGGACCTAAAAGAAAGAGAGACAGAAATATACCATAAAGTGGTGTTATTGTCAAACATGATTGTAAAAATTCAATGTTTTCTTTGATTTGGAGATTCTTTTTAGTTTATTGTATAGCAAGTATCCCTGATATGCAAAGTAACTGTTGACTCCTCTAATATGTCAATGTTATGTCTGCTTCCCATTCAGAGACAAAAAAGGATATATGCCTTTGAAGAAGCTTTTTGATGATCTTTACTAGCATGAATTTCTCCTTAACACTAAGTTCAAACCTGCTACCTTAAAAAAAAAAAAAAAAAAAAGATCAAAGGGGTATTTAAAATAAAACAAATTGTGAAGTCTTTATCTGATTGGGAGAAGGATACAAACACACTTTAAAAACTGCTTTTTTTTTTATCAAGATCTATGATCCTCTCCTAGTTCCCATTTTGGTAGTCTCCATCGGACCAAAAACAGTACATGAGTTTCTCCTTTGTCAGACTCCGGATCAAGAGACTGCACTTTTGACTTACTTCCTCTCGGCATGGTGAGTCTGACTTCATTACTGGATACACTCCCTCTGGTGTTAGATGCCCTCACGGTGACAGAGTAGAAGCTGTCTGGTATCAGTCCATCTATAGTAAACATCTGATTGGAGATGGTTGTGTTCAATAAAATTCTGGTTTCTCTTAACGTTGAATATTCATTCATTTCTGTCAGAGAAAATGCAAAAGAGTATTTCACCAAAGAGGAAAGTCAGTGCCTGAAGAAAAGAAAATTTTTTTGATTGATGAAAACAGAGTCGATAAGAGTGAAAATGAAAACACTACAGTCACATGAAAAGTTTGTTGGCTAGAAGGATATATGTACAATATGCACATTCACTCAACCTTCATATGTGAAGCTCATTTCAGAGTACAAGAGTACCTGGTGCGATATAAAACAGTCCATCAAACAGCACATCATAGATAAGATTGCCATTAGGCTGAGCTGGAGAAGACCAGAAAGCACTGACTGTCCTTGCACTCAATGGTGACACCGACAGGGTTATGGTGCCCACCGGTGGTGCTTCTTGGGTCCTTGCCTGGACCTCTGGGCTATACGCACACCCGGCGGAGGTGCAGGCCTCCAATCTGAACACCTGCAAGCTCCAAGGGGCTAGGCCGGTGACCGTGGCTGTGGTTTGGGTTGAGTTTTGGCTGGGAATGTTGTTATGGAAGAGAGCATAGCTGATGATGATACCTACAAAACAGAACAGACGATATATGAAACTTTAAAGCTACTAATGTTGCACCAATTACCCCAAAACATTGTCCACATCTATCATTAGCTTTATTTTATACACTATCCTCTATCTAGAATGTTACATGCTAAGGTGATTCAAGAAGTGAAAATAAATTTACCAATGTCAACATCTTTTGCAGCCTTGGGTCATTCAAAGGATATCGATTATTGGCTAATTCCCACTTTCTGAATTCTAAAATAGATTTCTGTAGATAGTTATTTCCTTGTGATTAGTATTACTCAAATTTATCCTGAGCAGCCTTTGGAAGGGAGGAGAGAATTACATTTGACAAATCTCATTTTAAACATCAAACATTTTGTACATTTTCAGTGCTCACCATTTTGGAGACAATCATAGATCATAAAGAAATGTCACACAATGGCTTGATACTACAGAGATACCACCGGTTAAGGCTGCATGATCTATCCCTTGCAAAATCTTAAATCTTACCATTAGGCTGATCAGGGGGTGACCAGGATATGTCTAGCTGAGACGAGCTAGCAGCCACCACTGTAGGAGTTTGGACGCCTTCTGGAGCACTCTCTGAGGTCCTTGCAGTGCTTGGTGGACTGATGGTACACCCACCACCTGAGCAAGCCTGAAAAATGAAAGGTAAAGAAGAAAATAACAAACTTGCTTCAAACAGCACAGTGCTACAGAGGTAGCAACTGTTCCTAATGGGTTTCTGACTTCATGTCATTACAGTTGCAATGGCATCTTATCGCAGGATTCCAAAGGCACAAAAACAAGTTCATAAACTGGCTCATTAAAATGTAAGTAACGAGAAAACTGGAACAAGATCGTAACAAGTGGTTGAGGATTAAGACTTACATGTCATCCCAACAGAACAACAGGAGAGGATGGTCTCAGTGTTAAAAAGGATAAAGACAATCATTATTATAATTATTATTATGCAATACAATATAAACTGTGACAGATGGCTGCCAGGACAAGCAATGCCACCACTGGAGTCACATGATACAGTGAACCCTGTGACAGGCAGTTCATGTTACATATACGCACATGGATATCACCATCAAAGCTTTTGGACAGAATGTAATCTGTAACAGGTGGTTACTGAAGAGTTTACAAAAAGAACCTTTGTCAACATTTCAACCATGCCATGCATATACCCTGTGAGAGAGAATTTTCATAATATTATGTACGGAAGTGCTATTGTCATTATAGCTATCGGACACATAAATGGGTTGTGAAACATGCAGTTTCAATTAATTCCAATCCACAAATAATGATATCACTCTCAGTGTTATGAGACACAAAGTAAGATGTGACAGGTGGTTGGCGAGGAACTGTTTGAACTTATGATGTCAACACAATGACTGTACCATGCAATGAACCCCGTAGTAAAACAAACACTCAACAAACGATTAATCTCACCATCACTGCTACGTAATAGAACGTTCCTGGTGTCAGGTCACGGATGACAAAGTCCATAAAGAGGTCAGTTGAGTTGTAGACTGGTTCCCTATCGGCTCCAAATGTATCCGACAGGAATAGGACATACCTCTCCAAGATGCCGTTGACACTACTGGGAGCACTCCACTGGGCCTCTATGGATGTTGGACCACTGACGAAGAGCCTGGGAGCGGTCACGGACTCCGGTGGTAGCTGGGACGTGGTGATGGACACCTCTGGACTGTTGCTACATCCTACACTGGTGCATGCTATGGTAATTAAAAAAAAAAGTAAAAAAAAAATCTAGGAAATCATTTCAAAGCAAAGAAAGGAAGCCAAAAGAGTATCCAAACTACAAATATGAAGGGGAACTGCAAATGAGATTCTACATATATGTATTTTTTTTAAGATTGAGGATAAATTAATAACAAAATCCGATGAAAGGAGCAGAATCAGAGGTAAATTGATGCACACCTGAAATTGAGATATATTAACTTATCAACCCACTGTACAGGTTTGCTTTTTCTTAAGTTTTTTTCCTACATATAAAATGAAACTCAGAGAACATAAAGAGCAAATTAAAAGCTCTGAAGGCAAGTGATCTCAAAACTATACTTTAAGTGTTTCATTCAATCCTTCCTGACCTTGCCCAAAAAAAAAAAAAAAAACAAAAAAAACAACACATCAACAAAGGGATAAAGAGGAATGTACACATAAAAAAGTACAGGGGAAAAAAATATACAAATAAGAATTCAGAATCACGAAATGCAATGTACAAAACTGCGGAATTGATTCCATCCATGACTTGACAATGATAAGAAAAATATCATAGACAGGAGCTTAATCTCCAGTCAACTTTAAAGCTTCACACTGACCTGTGAGTGTGAATCTGTATCCAGTAAAAACACTAAGTCCTTCCTGGGTGTGGTTCCTAGCAGACCCTCGATAGATTTCTACGCCGTTCATCGTCAGACGGTAGGATAGGATTACACCGTTGGGACTGACGGGGGGAAGCCACTCCAGGTCCAAGTATCTCCCACCGATGGTGGCAGCGGAAGGAGGTTGCACACCATCAGGAGCTGTGGAGCACAGAGAGACAACTGGGATTAAGCACAACACATTCTAAATCAGAAAAATCTTTCTTCAAAGGACAATAGAAATTTTTTTTGGGGGTAGCCACTGAAGGAAATCGATAGTTCGGAAAAATTAGAGATATTTTCCTTTCTGTATCTGTAAAAAAAAACATATCTCAGTAGCATATTTGGTTTGGAAGTTATGGATTTTGAAAGAAATATTTATTTCAAAAATGGTACATTGCATGAGGGGAAACTTGTGATGTCACACAGGCACAACTACATGAATATCCTGTGTATTTCTTTATGATCTTAACGGTCTTAAAAAAGTTACAATAGTTTTGGAGATGTGACCATAATGTCCACAATATTTCAAGGAAAATGTATCATATACCCAAGCTACATTTTCACTAGTATCAAATTTCAACGTTAAATGAAGGTTTCAATTTCAAAGAAAAGCAAAGACATCTTGCAATAATTTGTCACTGTTAATAGCATTTTGTTAACCTTGAAGTGACAGGAAATCTTACTTGATCAGGGACAGTCTTTCTTCAAAGAACAATATCTTGAGTTAGGAACAAGATATTGGCATAGGGTTTAAAATGCCTGTCATGAAAAATTATTCTCTTTCATTCAAGAAACCCTTTAATTGTCAGTAATATATGTTTTTTAAGGGATTTTTGGCACACATTTTGTACTGTATGTTCCTCTTTAATAATTTCTCCACGTTAACCACACACGAATGAGCAGGTCTTATGACGTTCGTCAAATAACTTCCGCTGCTGAGAAGTGTTGGTTACATAGCCGTTTAAGTGCAAGTCATAATCAAAGCAAACAAACAGCGATTCGCACGATTACCAATCCCACAATGTATGTGGAAGACTAAACAATGAAAAAGTTGGTCGTATAAAAGCCAAATTGAATTTAAGGTATTACTAACACTGTTACACACCTTCTTCTAATGTGAAAACAGGTACCCCTGAACTCTCAGAACAACCACTAGCAGTGCAGGCACGGAGAGAGACCAAATAATTAGTGTAAGGTATGACACCGGTTATATTTCCTGTGAAACAAGGAGACGGTGGTGGTGAGATGAGAATTCTTTCAAAGTATAAATAAATACTTTAAAGTGAATCATTAAAATGAAAAATAGTTAATTAGCTCTTACACAGCCTGAGTGCTCAAAAGAATCAGCAGCACCAATGACGAAAATCTGTTTTTGCAGAGATGCCAAAGAAAAATACAACAATTGATTGACTTTGGCATGAACTTTTAAACCGTTTCTTCTGCAGCACATCTCAGTACCTACATTTGAGGGTAGAATCTGTCATTGGAACTTCATAACGGAAAATGCTGTCAGTGTGCTTTCTCGTACTATTTTTGCTGCGCCCCTTTGAGGGTTTTCAAAGGTCCTGCATAGGTCATCTTTCCCATTCCAAATATTTGCAAAAAATACACGATAATCTGTTACCACAACCCTTGCATATATATCTGCAGTCAGTGAAAACAGAGAGCAAAGGCTTTACCTGAATTTTCCTCTGAGGAGGTATCGGTGAAGATAGCTGTTACTGGTGTCAGCAGTGGTATGTCCTGATTGTAAGCTAACAGAACATACTGTGAGAGCACTCCTGTATTTCCGGCAGGTCTCTGCCAGTCGACACTGATCGTATACCCATCTAGTGACACTGGATCGTTTGGTGGGTTCAGGCCAGTAGGGACTTGAATGGAGTCAAAAAAATGAGGTTTCATGTAATCATGGGTTCAACACAAATGAAAATGGTGCACAAGAGTGACAACATACACAGGCCAAGAACGGTCTTCCACTTACAAGTTCAGGTCACATTTTCAGAAATAGGTGGAAAGTCAGCAAATAATTGTTAGATTTTGTGTAATAAAAATTTCAAATTTTCTTGGTACAAAGAAACTGCACTTTCAGCTGTTAGTTCTCCAAGGCAACACAAAGAAATTGAATACAACTACTACTGGAAATGCTCAAATTTTTTGATGTTTCATCATTTATATACAAATCCAAAAAAAAAATTTCAAGATTATTTATTTTGTAAGGTACTCAACAGAGAACAAAATCTGTACTTACTCCCTTCTCTTGTTCTTCCGGGGGACCAGACACTGTTGGTGGAACCTATGCTATTTGTTGCCGTCACTCTGTACATGTACTCTGAAAAATGAAATGTAGAAATTCGTCTGCCACCAAATCATTCTCCAGCAATAAGAATATGAAAGCAAGAATGGTACGCAAAGAATGATGAATACGTATTGGTGATGTAGTTCTCCAGTTTTAGTGAAAGGTAATATGATTATAACAGAGAACAAATGTGACCAAAATGATTAATAACAGGTGTGGTTTGCAACTCTTTTAAGATTCTTCTAGCAGATATTTGTGCCAAGGTGGCATTAATTTATTTAGCACATTTACTGAGTGGCCACATCTACTTCATGTTACTATAGTCTGTGATTTCAGTGTGCTAGTGACTGACAATGTTGAATTATTAAAATAAAGTAAATGAATACAAATATCAAAAGTAAGAATGAAGTGAAAGAAGAATGGATAACAAAACAGATGATGAGAATGATTCCAAAAAGTAACAGATAACATTCCTTTCGTCTTCAAATATTTCCTTTTATTCATTGATTTACAACTTCTATGTCATATCCTTGGGTGACAATTTTAGGTGACACTTTCAGTCACTGTAGTGATATGAAAGGCCAAAAGAAAAATACGATTCAGTCACAGTCATTACTGACAAAAAGGTATCATAAAAACAAAAAATACATAAAGCGAAATATTGCATTTAAAATGCACCAACATGATGCACAAAGAAAAATGGCATACTAAGAAAAAAAAAAAAACACACTAAGAAAAAAAACTTCCATTATTGCTAAACAATTCAGTCTCACCAATAAACATCAGCAACACAGCTTCATTTCTTCAAAAACATAAAATGATTAACAGAGGATACATCACTTGAATTTTTGAGAGTCTTGATGATCAGATTATTCTTTGGCAACAAGTGACTGACTTTCTGTCTGTGAAGAACTGATTTCTTGAGAAAAAGACTACCGTTCTGCCTCTGAATAATATATCATACTGCATCCAAAAATATTGGTTTTAAAAATTTGATTTTTTTTTTTTGTAAACAAATGCAATATTTCTCTTTAGGAAAAGCGTCTCTAGAATGAGGGTTTAGATACATTCTTACCAGTAAATACTTGCAGATTGTGGTCATTAACTATCCTAGAAGAGCCTGAGTATACTTCTGTGGTGGTTGCTGAAGTACATGAAGTTCCTGGCACGGTAGGGCATCCATCCAAGTACACATTCAATACTTCACCGGCGTTGAAACTAACGGGGACATTGCTCACGCTTAATTCTTTCATGCATCCTCCAAATGCTGAGAAAGAAGAAGCGCAGTGGACCCGTTTTTCTTACCGACACTTATAACTTTAGGAGAAATTTTACTTCGATTGTCATTTGCAAAACTTTATGAATCGACATTTTTCATCTCTATATCTAATGGCTTCGACAACAATGTGTACCAAAAAGCATGATGAATGCTGCAGGGTTGACAATGATTTTGTAAGTTTGCCAAATAAGAAGAGGGAAAGACATGCCTTGACTGATGAAAAGGCTAAGCCTCGTTGACATTTAATTCTCCAAAATTATTTGAAGAAGATGATAAAACAAGTGTTTCGAAAATTACCACAAACACAGTGTCATCAGTTTAAAATGCAGTTATGTTGGTAGAGATTTTACCTTTCTCAAGTGGTTCCTCAAAACTTGAACGTCAATTTACACCATTCATCTTTGTTTCACTGGTAAAACAGGCAAAATCCATTGAAAGAAGGTCTTAAGTTCAATGTAAAATGCCCAGTGCCATTTTTTCAGCATTCATGGTGTTGTTACAACCCGTGAAGCAAGTGTTGAAGACTTCTTTGGTGAAGTCCAATGTGTGTTTACCCTTATACATCAATTACAACTGTATACTACTTGATTCAACATTGGGTTAATACTGCACCTGTGATATCTGCAATCGAATGTGCATCAGAGCTATCAGGGACTCCCCCAAAGTAAAGAGGTGATGTCAGCGAGGGAACCTGAAATGTCACGGTCCTAGTTTCACCGGCCACGGACATGAACACCAGAGGACCAACCACTGAAATGGTGATCCTATACCACTGCCCATCGCACAACCTGGTACCATCAATTTGGAGAAGTGTTGAAGCCCCGGAGTTGGAGTTTATTGTGAGCTGACAGACAATGTAAGAATATCAAAGGCATGAAAAAATTATTACCATAAAAGAGAAGCAAACAAAATAAAGCAGGAGATAATGAGGTGAGGTGATAGGTAGAGTAATGAAGTTTGACTAAAGATCATTCCAACCTATGACATTATGCTACCGACACAGATGAAAATAAAAAGTAATTATCTACCTGCAGAGTTCCTTGCACAAGTCTTAAATGCAAAAATTGTCCATTGTCACCATGACTGAAGAGAATGGTGCCTGTGAGGTACTCGGTCCTTACAGTCAGGGAGAGGTTAAATCCACCGACTGCTGCCAGAACGCTTGATGGCAATGTCACATAACCTGTAATGCACCGACATGGAAGAAAATTAACGAACATGGTGCATAGCTGAGAGAGACGTTCATTGGTAACTTTCAACAGTGACAAAAAAAGATTAACGAAGGAGAAGATAATAAACAAGGGAGAATATAGTTTCCCATTGGACTTTGCCCTCAAGTGAGAAACGACTGAAGATGGAAAGATGAGAAAATGAGATTTATTTGTTAACTAGACTTGGGATATTAAATTGTCAAGCATTATCATGGTGAGAGAAAAAATCGTAAAATATGCATATGTGCAAAAATGAGTCAGTCTGATACAGGAGTAGATTAGAAGCTGAAGAGTAACTGTTGAGTAAGGAGGTTGAACTACATCATATTTGAAATGCAATGAAGAAAGCTGCTCAAAGTGACACGGCCTTTAAAATGAAAATCTATATGCTTGGCACTTCCAGGGGGTTCTGCACCAGTGAACCACTGAATTACTTGTGCCATGACAGTAACATTTAAGTGTTGTCTACAGTGAGGCTTAAGTCTGTTTGCATAGTTTTTGCACAATTTCAAACATGTTTCTCAACAGGTCCATGTCCAGAAACAGTCCTCTTTGCTAGAAATTTTGGCAAAGTGCCAAATCTGCATTAATACAAAATGGGTAATTGAGTGTAGGCATATTTGGCATCAGGGCATCAGGGCATATTTGGAGTCAACACAGAAGACCTTCTTCAACACTACCAAATTAGTTTCTTTGAGGAAAGCCCCAGTAAAGATCACAAACTAGATTGTTCAACATTTTACAAAACCTACTTTCTGCAAAAAATAAGATGAGTAAAACAAATAGTTTTGACAATCCAATATCTCAAAGTAACGACAACATACCATTTCCAGGAAAATGAGCACCGGACTGTAAGTTTAATGGACACCCCTGCCAGCTGCTGACAACGTCTTCTTGAATTTCACTTGAGCTAAAGACTAGGTTCTCCCAAACTGATATTGTGGTCCTACTTCTTTCAATGCGGACATTTCTCAAGCAGCCAGCGAACCCTTCGCGAATGACGGCTAAGTTTCCCTGGTCCGATCTACGGATTACAAAGTCTGTGGGGAGACCTCCAACGTAGACCCCTGTGGTCTGGCCTATGATGTTAGATGACGTGGGGGCAGTAGCTGTGCCTGTGTTGAGAATGAACAAAAAGAAATAAGTTCAATAAATGATGGTGCATCTGAAGGAAACTCCAACAAAGGACTTTTGGGTATCAACAAAAAGCTTAGCTTTAAACAATTTACAAGACCTTCACTACACAAGGAAAGATTTGAATCAGTCTTTCATAGAATGTTGAACAGATTTAAAAAAACACAATAATACAGTAACTTGCTCTATTTTAAAATTGAAAGTTTTCGTATTTCTAGCTAGTGTCTAACTTTTAATGAAGGTCCAGCTCATTCCACCTTGCATGTGATCCACGCAAACTGCATCACACACTTTGGATATGATAATAATGATGGAAACAAAGTTCAAGTAAATATTTTCCTTGGGGCCAGCCATTTTCTTGCAGCATACATGATCCAGATCAAAAGAAAGATGTAAAATAATTCTCAAAACTAGAATAACATCCAATCTCTTACACATCAGACTAGATATGACAGAGTAACTTGATATCCAGTTTAATAATCAAAAGTTTTAACTAATTAAAAAAATCCATTTCTGAGAAGAAATGACAGAAATTACATATATTGATCTTCCTCATTTTTAAGTAAAATATATCAATACATAGTAGATTTTGATTAACAATCAACATGGTAGTAAATACATCTTGCTTATTGGTTCACTCCTGATAACAGACCTGTGTGGAAATCATCAACAATGATGCTTCCCAGAGTGCTAATGCGGTTGATTCTGATTCTGTGCCATTCACCATCATCGTAGGTGAGACCACCATCTGCTGGGGTCACGCCAACAGCACCACCTTGGGGGTCAAATAGAAACCATGGCCGTCCATCCCTCAACTGCAACACCAGGTATTCTTCCTGGTTGCCCTCTGAGGCAGCGAAGAAGAGAAGAGCGTTGACGGGTGAGGAGGCCGGTCCCCTCTTGACTCTGAACTCTAAGTCAATACCTGAAGAGGGGAGAGTGACAAGTTACAGAACAGCCTAAGCAAATGGATAGACAAAAGCAGCATCATGCATCTATATAGGTGCATCTTGATGAGTACCTAATTGCTTGTCACTGTTGTCACACAGAATAGAAAAAAAAAAGTTTATGCATGACTGACATCTACAAAAAAATAGATTAATTACATGCTAATGGTGCTAAATGCTATGAGTCTACAACACAGACAGCAACCCCAGCAATGAAGTGAAATTCAATGTAAAATGAAAAGTCATTATTTGACAACAGCAAAGGGGAAAAAATGAGAGAGCATCCTTGCGTCTATCGCAAGGATAAATTACCTATCAAAGAAGAGGTAATGACACCTGCAAACAGAATACAGATAGCACCAACCCATAAATGAGACGAAGGAAGATAAAGTACATCATGCATAACAGTGGGGGGTAAGTTTGGTATCTCATGAGGCAAGGGGGGGATAGTTATTGATCCTGTCCAGTTTCTGCTGTTTTCTTACTGTGCACTTTTAACAATTATACATTGTTATCATGTAAGATTACCTTGAGTCAGATGATCTACCGCCAAAGTGACTGTACTGAACTGTAGTGTGATAACAGTAACAACCTTTCTTTCAAGTGCACTCACATAGTTGCTTAATTTTAACACGTAAATGGTAAAACCAGTGAACTGTGGTAGAAACTTCAAGTGCAACCTTTGCCCTATTTAAGGAGGGGGGATGCCTAGGGTAGCTGATTGGAAAGGAGGAAGAGAAAGTTTAAAAACCACTAATGTATGAAGATGATTAGAGCCTTGTGTGTAAGAAAACAAGGAGATCCTTAAGAATATCAGTTTTGCAAATAACAATCATTATCCCTTCTTCCACCCCTCCTTTCCCCCACTTCCGGTACAAATAGTAAAACAAGGTATAGACCCACAAGGAAACAAGGAAAAAGTTCAAAACATGGCAAAAAGTTTTGTAAGAGGAACAAAACATGTGGAATATATTATTTTCACTACATCCATCACAAACATATTTCCTTCTCTTTCAAGGCTCTTGTAAATTGGAAGCGATTTATCTGTACCTGTGTACGCTGATACAGGCAATACTGATGCAGGGAACTTATAATATCCAGCTCCGGTGAATCTCGCTCCTTTCTCAACCCTTGGTGGAGGTGATGAGAAGGCCACTGGGGACCTCTGCAGTGTGTATCCAGGTTCTGGACCATTTGGATTCAGAGGGGCACTCCATGAGACAAGCATAGAAGTAGCATTCTGCCCTTCAACCAAAGGAGCCATTTGATCAGTGGGCGCTAGAGGAGGAATGAAAACAGACTTAAGCTGGATACCACAGCGACTGCTGGAAAAGGCAATGTTAAATACGTCTGAATGTTCTTTTTGAAGATTTGATATCTCTGAAAATTAACATCACCCAAAATACACATATCTTCCAAGGTGATTATATCTGTGACAAAAGAAATAGGTACATACTGCTGAAAACACTACACAATTCAAGTTCCTACGAATCAAACTTTCCAAAATGTAACAGGAATGCAAGACTTTTTCTAGTGCAGGACAAAAATGAGAGCTCCATCTGGTCAAATGATGTCAGTTTTACATGCATGCAAAATTTAAGTAGTCACTGAGAACCAATGTTCCCTTACAATGAATTCTTTGGAAAAGGCTTGATGCTATACTCACCAGCTGGTAGAGTCCTGCCCGATCCTTTTTCACTCTCAACACAGCCAAGACTGTTGCAGACTTTCACAACAAAGGAATAATCTCGATAAGGATCCAAGCCCTCCACTTCATAATGGCGTGAACTGCCATTGTTAGAATATATGAGCTGAAGCATACAAAAACAAAAAGTTCACAGTAAAATGTCATCTTTGGGACTTTTAAGCAGAGTTTACAACTTTGATTTATTTTCCTGGCTGACAAAAAATTGTCTGTATCTCACTGCAAAAAATATTGTTCACATTAACATATCAATAACTTTGTTCCAAACTCCCTGCCTTTGAGTCCATATGACCACAGAAACACTGAAAAAGCATTTCTGACATTTACAACAAATATTTAAAGACTATTACACAGGCCAAATAATAAAAAGTAGCCTTTTCTTTCATTGATGTTCACTTTTTTTTCCGGTGGGACTTATTTCCAAATGCCATACCACTGATTTTAAATTACACATATTCAAAGCTATATTGATGATTCAGCGAAATGACCCATATCGAAATACAAACTTTTTGAGGAATCCTGTTTACGCATGGGGCACTCATCAGAAATAAAGCTAAGCTGTACAAGCCTAGGACAAACAAATCAACAAGTCCGTTCTTTAGAACTCACACAAACTGAATTAAAAAGTATGATTTATCTACAAGTACCTTATACAAAGCCTCTCAAATATTTCTATCACAAAGTGCTGTTGTAATCAGTCTCAGTTTTTCAGGCATTTATGCAACATCGAAACAATATTCTTTACAATTAGGCTTACACTGAAACGCTGACTCATTATAGGAGCATTTCAGACATTTTACGCCTTTTAAACTATCTTTACAATGCAAAAATAGAAAGTATTGCAAACTTTCCTCCAATTCTCATATTCTGCATAATTATCCCTCATGCCACATGATAGTGAAATTGATCCTTAAAAACAAACCTGGAGGAATTCTGGAGGAGCGAATGGAATAGTAGAAGTGACGATCTGATAGAGGGAGTATTCGATGATAACACCCCTGACCTCTTGATCAGACGGCTGATTCCACGTCACATTTAATGAGGTACTTGAAGTACCCTGAGCAGACGGGGATGGCATGAACACTGGCACTATATTGATACAAAGAATAAAAAGAGATTTTTGAGTCACAGAGATAAGTTTCTAGGTGTACAGATGACATACAAGTTTTAACAAGAAAGAAGTTTATAGCATTTGAAAGGACATAAACAGGCCGTCTGTGAAATGAAATTAAAGAAGACACCTCAAAAATACATCAGGCTGTGCCAAACATTGAGTAAAATTCAGCTTTTTTTTGTTAATGACTGACAACATTGACAAAGATTGACATGATTTGACATGATTCAATGGGTCGACTTGAAAGTTTGCTACTTCCCAGGGTGATATGCCAACATCAAGTGGGGGCAAACAACAATTTCCATGTAGTAGATATCACTCCTAATTTGCATGTAACATATCACAAATTGTCAATGGGGGTTTGAACTTCAAACAGGGGACACACACACACAAATAAAGCTGCAATGGATGTCACAAAACCTATCATAAGAGTAAATCGTGGCAAGTGGAAAATGTCCTCTGAATCACTCTGGCAGAGACGGTCGTGAGATTCCTTTCGGTTGAAAGAAATTTCTTTGACAAACCTGCTTCAAATGATCTGAAGGCTACCCAGTCACTTTCTCCAGTGCCTGCCTGTGTTTTGGCAGTGACCTTGAACTCATACAATGTGAACGGCAGTACACCTTCGTACGTGAAATTTGTGGCAGGTGGATGGGCCGGTTCTTCCCGCAAGTTCACCACAGGTCGAGGGTTGTACCATCCGGCTGGATAGAATATTCTGGTTTCAGGAGGATCTCTGACACCATCAGCATTTGGTGGTCCTCTGACGAATAACTCGTAGTGAGTAATGATGCCTGAAATGAAAGAAAACTTTAAGGAATATGATGCAAAATGACAGAGAACGGTTACGTACTGAAACTAAGCAAAAGGATGAAACTTGATGGAAATCAGCCTGCTAAATGCAAAATCAACAGAGATTCCCTGACTGTCAATTAGTCCAAATTTTCTTAATTACCATTTGCCTCCAGCGGATGGTCCCAGCTCACCAACAGGGATGATTGGTCGATAGCTGTAATAGTTGGAGGTACTACCCCTTCAGGGGCAGCACTTTCAGTAAAAGCAGTAACAGGCTGGCCCTGACCGCAGGAACCCTCAGTGCACACAGTTAGAGTGAAGGTGTAGTTGCTGAATGGCACAAGATCAGATGCCTCATACTCTGTGTCCAGGCCAGAATAGTGTTCCATGGGTGGGGATGGATTGCTGGGGGTCACAGAGGTCAATATGTAATTGATCACTGGTGCTGACAGATCTGTATTGGTGGTATGAGAGGGGACAAATAAAAGTTATTTTAGTCATCAGTTCTGAGACAAAGTCATTCAACAATTGCAATGTCACTAGATTCGAATAATCTCATTTAGCCAAAATTTCCACAGAAAAACACAGACTTGTTCAATCTATCTACGTCTTATCGTAATCTATCGCATCCACTGTTTGATATCCAAAATTGATACCTGTATATGTTACCTAAACCATGAGAAGAAAGCTGGATATAACTGATCTCTTTACAGTTTACATCCGAATAGGATAAAATTATGCGACGAAAGATGGATCAATTCCAATCCCTTCACGTTTTACTTAAACAATTGCAAGCCCTGAGATAGAAGTTGAGTCAAATTCATCCCTTCAAAATTTGCACAATGACAACATCCTGCACTGACACATGTATCTGTGTAATTCATCTGTATGTATTTCACATATACCACGTCATATCTCTAAAGATTGAGAGGTCACTAACTACAAGAAGCACTTACCAGATGGTTTACTCCATGCAAAGTTTGCAGATCTGCTCCTAACATTCGATACAGTGAGAACATCAAATCCAGCCGGTATGGCATCAGGGGTCCTAGCTATGACAGGAGGGCTCTGTGTGAAACCTGCAGGGTTCGACGCTTCGATAACATATGAGTAGGTAGTGTAAGGAGTCAGAGAGGAATCCTGGTATGTCTGAATACCTGATTTTACAAGAGAAGGAACATCAAGGATACGTTGTATCGTACGTTAATACACACGTTAATGTTAAGACCCAACCAAAACTAGGAGAGATGTAGCATTTGTAACAATTATGCAAAGTCTTTACGTTTTGACAGTTCACAAGGGGCCTTTGACTATTAAAAGGATATTAACTTACACAACAGTGGCGCATGAACAACACAGATATTGTTGTCATCAACAAACAATATGCGATAATACCAAAAATGTAAGAGTTAAATCCAAACAATACTTATATCCACCAATCCTCAAGGTGTAAGTAGTAGGTTTGGAGCAGAAGACTTACTGTTCCACAAGTCACCAAAGAGTCCTGTGGTCACTCTAGTTCCATTTCTAATGACAGTGTACTCTCTGATTACACCATTTGGTTGATCAGGAGGCCCCCAGGAGAGGCTTAGAGCATAAGGGCTGACAGGTAGCCAAGTTGGTGGAGGCTGCTGCTCAGGTTCTGGGGAGGCAAGAATATCAATGTCACAGAACCACCTGACAGTAATAATGTTTGTTGGTATACATTGTTGAAAAACCAATGTGAGATGAGCACTTGTTAATTGTAATTGTTTTTGACAAAATCATAAAACAAATTGTATGATAATACTGATGAAGCACATTACACTGAGTTTGAAAACACTAACAATATGAAATCAATCCAAAATGAAAACAAATATGATAGTGAACTAGAAATGGTCAAGAATCATATAGAAAACAAAATAACCTTACACTAAGAACAAAGTCAATGTTGTTAATCTTTGTCTCATTTAAATATCACACTACCAGAGTGATTTGTCACGATATAAGAAACATTAAAGTCAACCTCATGAACAAAGATTCCAACAAAAATGGGAACCACCAACTGAAACAAATGAAGAATCATGCAAAAAACAGACAGTGGTAGGAAAAAAGAGTTGGTCAAAAACACATTGTATTAGAAAATAAACTTTGAAGTTGGTTGCAAATTATGTTAGCCCATTTTCATACTTCTTATCTACTTCTATTTTCCAGTCTGGGAACATTTTAGACTTCAATTGACAGAAGAATGTATGCAACACATGTGCACACACAGACAAATGATAAAATAAGAATTTACTTTCAGACAACGAATACACCAGTGGACAGGGTGAAAAATTGGATGCAAGCAATTTTGCCAAACTTACTAAAGAGAATGACAGAGGCAGAAGTCTAAGGAAGAATGGCAATTGCTTTAATTTCCATGGCAACAAGAAAATTCCACTATGCTTCAAATGAGCATTAAGTTACAAAGGCTATGTCTTTAATGTACCTTTGGTGCACCCCTGTGGGTTACTCTCTTGCAGATTACTAGACCCTGCCTGGCAGATGCTGCAGCTTCTTCCAGTCACAAGTTCCTTGCAAGGGCACTGGCCAGTGAGTGCGTCACAGATGGTGCCAGTGCTACCGCGGGTATCACAGTTGCAGGAATCACAACTGGACAAACAGAGAGAGAGGATGGAGAAGTAAAAATGCTTAATCCAATCTGTGCATTTGCTCTCAAATATCATTTAGCCCATCACTGATGTATCTATTCATACAAGGAAAACTTTTTCTTCTGCAGGAAACCGACATTTTGTCACTGGAATTAACATTAAATCAAGAAAGATTTTCTACAAGCAGCAGTTCTTCGTTCATGAAATGGGAGGGGGTTTGGTAGTTTCACAGTTTGTCCTTCCTCCATTAAACACCACTGGTTGCCTAATTGCAAACTTGTGCACCTTTAAATGATCTACGGATATTTAAATATACCCCTGGATATTTAAATATGCATTTTAAAAAAATTCACAGCAATAAACAGTTTTCAATGTACCTGAAGCAAGGAGCCACATGGAAAACTATTTTTTGTGAAAAATAAGCTAGGTATACATATTTCTCAAAACAAGGTCTATACTACTTTACGTGACATTTCTGATAAATAGTTTTCTGCTGACATCACACATTGGTGGCATATAACCATCCTTTCATAGCATCAAAAGGCTCTCCTGTGGCAGTAACCATTGAAAGTCTACTTCACTACCACCTTAAACAAGATTTCATGATGATATTATGCCAAACAACTACTACTTCTTACCTCCCTACAGATGCATCAAAGTTGAAGTATCCTGGAAGGCAAGAGTCACACTGCATTCCGGTTACCCCTGAATCACCTCCACGACAAACACACTGTCCATTTGTTGAATTACAAGGGACACCGCTCTGAGTGCCTAAGGGGTCGCACATACACTCCTGACATCCATCTCCAATGGGACTGATAAAATATCCTGGATAAAGGGCAATGAAATGGTTTAACTCTTTGTTGCTGAATTCTTCCATAGCCACACATTGCCACATTGAGGTACAAAAACTTAGAAATCCTGATCGATGACTTGTTGATACATCAAAAAAATAAATACAAATAAAAAAATAAATACAAATAATTAAATTATTCAGCTAACTGCTCATGTCCTTACCATACATGTACCATACTACTGACTCTTTCAGGGTGAATCCTAGACCATTGGCATAATGAGAGACACATCTTTTCACAAAATAGAAATACATATGATATCCCTCAAATCAATTATGAGTAATGATATAACATGACAAAGACAAGATAAAAGTTAATTAAAACAAAAACTTCTCCTAAAGATTGAATTTAGACGATCACTGCTAACCTGATGAGCAGGTATCACATCGTCTACCCTGCCTGTTAGTCAGACAAGGACACTGGCCCGTGTTCTGGTTGCAGAAGCCTCCGAAAGATGTCCCGGAGGGATCGCAATTGCACGGCGAGCACCCACCCTCGTCATCTGCATTCAGTCCATACGTATCTGGGGCACACTGATTGCACGTCCGTCCTACGACGTTGGCCTTACACCGACACTGACCACTGGAATCATCGCAGGATGCAGATCCATTGACAGTTCCTGCAGTGTTACATGAACAGGCTGTGCAGATACCTAGCAGATTGTATGAATTCTCTTGGCACTGGTCACATCTCCTGCCCTGTTTAAAAAAAAAAAATCAGTTAAAAAACAATCGTAGCCGTGAAAACACTTTGAAGAACTTTATGGACATCTTATGCTAGTCTCTATATCTTATGTTGATTACTATATACACAAACTGGTGTCTGTTGCTCATAAAATTGCCTGTATTGTTCAAAATCTCTGACTCTCTGGGTAAATTCATTTGTTGCATCCTTTCCCATTTAAGCATTTACAACGACACCTCTTTACTGAAAATACAACAAGAAGATTACGTATGACTTAAACATAATTAAGGTTTGTATCAAACTGAAATTATTCACAATTATCACATTTCATGCATTCAAAATGTTAAAAAAAACGGGAATGTTGTACTTGGGAGTCAATTTCCTTGCATTCTTCGAAGTTCATTAACAAATCATTTCTTACCATAGTCCTCAGCTGGCAGACACATTGGCCAGTATCTTTGTCACAGCTAGTTCCGGGGACTGTCCCCCTTGCATCGCAGTCACAGTGCTGGCACCCCTGAATACCGAGGCCAAAGAACCCATCTTTGCATTCATCACAGAATAATCCCTGTGTTGATGTCTCACAAGGACACTGACCGTTGTTAGGGTTACAGTAGATGCCTGTGGAGCCACCATCATGACACTGGCATAGCTGACAGCCGAGTGGATTGCTGGCGCTGAGATTATAGTAACCGTAATTGCAGGAATCACAACGGTCACCTGTGAATAATAAAACACACATCCACATTTATGCATCATGTCAGCAAAGGCACTTTATGGCACAGAACTTTTCTTGTAAATGATCAGCAGAAAGGGGGGGAGATTTAAACTAAGGAAAGGCACTGACTTTGACAACTTAGATGTAAAGCTGAATATGAGTAAGTAACTTTGATTCCCTCTCTGTTTCTGGTGAGGCATGCAACCATTTGGCCATCAACTGTTCTTCATACATTTACATTACCACTTGCTTTGCCAACCCTACTCTTGAAGAAGACTTATTATAAAGCACCCAGCAAAAGTCCATGTCCAGGTAATTTCCACAACAACAACAGATAAACTTTGCTCACCAAGCAAGGTAGTAAATGATTGAACATCTCTGGGGGTGGGGCTTCCATCGAACTCACCGATGACGTTAGCTTTACAGTCACAGCCTCCAGACACTGTATCACAGCTGCCTGAGGTTGATCCGGCAGGATCACAGAGACATTCTTCACAGCCTTGTGGGTTGTCATCTTGTAGGTTAAAGTATCCGTTCCTGCAGGTGTCACACGTGCGGCCCTGGACGTTCAACTTGCAGTTACACTGGCCTCCAATCTGAAATTATTAGCATATCCAGTTCAGAAGAACATAGCCACTTTATTCTTTAATATAACTTTTAACACTTTGTCTGTCAATCCACAGAAATATCACTGGAGAGGATAACTGCAGCAGACTGGTGTAAGGTGTATGTTCCTTCAAATAGGATATTCTTGAACAGTTTGTAAATAGTGTTACTTTGTTTGCATCAGTTGTATCAATCAGCTGTCCAACTGCTTGTACTCTGCTTGAGTAGAGACAAATGTCAAAGTTTCTCACAAAATAGTTTTATCCTACTAAACACAGCAGCATGTGATCTAATTTCTTAACATCCAACCCTTTAAGCTATTTAAATTGATAAAAATGTTTGATTTCAGTATCAGCTGGTTTGTCCTATTCCAACTGTGCATTCAATATTGCTGTTCAGTTGTCATCAGAATATTGGACTGACCGAGATCAGCAAATTTAGGGGGATAAATGGTGGGACAATAAAATAATCTTGTCAATGCTTCTCAAGTAACGAGAGATTCAAGTAAATTCTGAGCACATCGACTTCCAGCTCCTCATCCTCTCCTTTTCATTCGACCAATCAAGAATATCTGGTCAAATTGGTCAAATGGCTCTGCTGAGCTTTTAATCTTTAGCAGTTGTCTCTCTAAAACTTTCTTTTCATTTTGAAGGACGCAATGCTTTAATTCCCGTCAAATGTAAATACATGATAATCTACCATGTCGATACAAACGAGAAATGCTCTACTCACAGGTTCACAATCGAATGATCCTCCCACTGTGCCATTGGCATTGCAGAGGCAAGGGGAGCAAACATCAAAGGCATCCAGCGCTTGTCCTTCCTCTCTGTAGAATCCAGTTCGACACTCATCACAGAGACGACCCTGGGTGTTGTGCATGCAGTCGACACAAACACCCCCGCCTCCTCTGCAGTATAAAAAATATAACATTTTACAGTTCAGCAAAATTGGGAAACAGGTTAAGTAAATTTTTCTGACAGTCATTTCTGACCTGCTGTTCTTTGACTGGTTCTGAGAGTCAGAGGTGAAACTCTGGACCTAACATTGTCTCCTTGTCTCATTTTCAAACGATGTTTGACCAAACGCATATCACAGGCTCATTTGTTATGACTTAACCTCTGCCAAATCTTATGTCTGAAATATTATAGAGAATGTGTGGAGAACACAGAGAACTTTGTAACCATCTGTTATGAGGGACATTGGTTGCAAAGTTTGCCTTGTGCCCATCAATAACAAAAGTCAGTATCAAATACTCATCACCTGTATAAATAATGGTAAAAAACATTACTAGATTTGAATTGGCAACTTGCAATGACTAGTATTTAAAAGTGTTACCTGTCGTGATCATCGGGGTAAGGGTCCACAGAACTATTGTAGACACAGCTCAAAGCATGTCCATGACACAGGCATGGTTTGCAGTTGTAGGCATTGCTCCAGTCTCCATGACGATACGGTTTGTCATTGTACAGTGACTCACATCTTTCACACTGCAATAAACAAGAAACCAGAAATGTTGTACTCTACTTTTAATTTATAACACTTTGCTCTCACTTAGCAGCAACAAATGTGATACATTTCTAAGGCTTCTAAGGCTGATGGAGATGCATTTCCTAACCCTAACTCAATGATAATGTCAGAGAGATGCAATTTTTTTCCTTTTTGGGTGACTAGTGACTAGTGACTAGTTCTGTCAAAAAAAAGTTAACCCTATACACACAAACCTAGTGCTCAAGTTAAGCATGCACTGACTTGCCATAAGTTTTATTACTCCTTATAATAATGATTATTCATCAAACTAATCACGTCACATCACCAAATCCTTCCATTTTGTTTTGTAAGGTTTCACATTTGCATACCGAGACATGTTTATCATACTTAAACATGTCACAAGGTTATGTCAGACACAAGAGGTAAGGTTAGGGAATTTGTGGATGCATCGGGAATGCATCACATCATGTTACTGATTGAGTGGTCAGGTAGGAAAAGTGTTAAAATGTCTGTCAAAACATACAAAATTTAGGGAATGTATCACTGAAAACTTGTCACAGTCAGTAAAGAATACTGTAAGCCCACACTTCCATCATTAGATGAGCCTAACATTGCATCTTATGTCTTGGTCTTTGAGTAATAAGGCAATTGACAGACGACTGTCATACATGGTATTCAACATAAATGTAAGCACCCAAGAGCATATTAAGATTCTTATTTGGGATTAACTGCAGTTTGCCCATAATATCAGCAATTGTAAACACCTTTAGTTTGAGCTGCCAATGCTTATGAAAAAGATCAAATATCTGACTTTTCATTAGTTCTTACATTTCTGCCAGTCGTAAAGCTCTCGAGAAGACAATCGCACTGATAAGGATCAGCTTCTGTGTCACAGGAAGATGCGTGACCATTACACTGACATCTAAAGACAAACAGAAAAAGCAGAGGGTCATTTTAAATCAAATAACCAGATCACATTACAATCAGATCGTCAATCGAGGGCAAACTGACACTTGATGAATGCACAAGCAATACAGTTTTGAAAAACCAGATCATTACAAATTACTGCCAGTACCTGATAAAGCATTCAAACTACTGTCGCGTTAACTAAAAGTTCCCACTTAAACATTAAAGGCACATCAATTAATCGATATGGTGGGGCAGTGGAACTAGCTCATTGCTACTGAGGCCATACACTCTTTTTCCCACAATGAAGACAAAAATAACTTTCGTGGAACAAAATGAAAAAGTGCAGCTGTCACAAACCTTGTGCTGACAGTCACTTCTTCTATTCCATAATATCTATGTCTGCTATGCGTAACGTAGTAATGTCCTTCCATCCTAATTCGTACTTGAGTGGCCAAGGCAAATTCCAAGAGGTCGGGGGTGTTGAAGAAGTCGTTGTATCCAGGCCTCTGATTTGGTTCTGCTGCTAACAGCTGGAAGGTGATGTTGCTCTTTGAATAGAGCGGATTGCTTTTGGAAATTAAAAGGAAAAAAAAGGTATAGTGAAAAAACACCACTTTGTGCTAATGAAAGCTTGATTTCCATGATATTGCAACGCTTTTGAATAACCACACAAAGAAAATACAGTCATGATGAGATTCCAGTCAAGTGAGGAGATACAAGACCTACCAAGCTATAGCTTTAGATACAAACTGACAAAACACCCTGGTACTGTGGATGGTTAAAATGAGAGGGGAAATGGTAGTCCACATTAGTCCTGATGCCAAATTGATGGCATTCCTATTTGTTACCTAAGTCACAAGGTAAAGAAGGCTGAGAATGAAGCAACTTTAGTATTTGACCCAGAACGTGCACTTGCTGAAAGGAATATTACCACCACTCATCATGCAGCATACCTGTCAAACTGGATGCAATTTACTGACGTAGCCAATTGAAGAGGTCCATCGTTTGGTAAGCTGAAGTGAGAGCAATCCTCTGCGAAATACTGCCAGGGTTCCCAGTCATCGGAGTCTCTCTTCTTCCTGGATATCATAAGGGCCGTCGGTTGCGGACTGTAAAACTGCAGCACCACGTAGAACACCTGACGAAATGAAGGAAACATCTGAGATAATTCACTGGCTCGATGGAGACAGACTTTCCGTGACAGATGGCAATTGGATGAGAGTTTTAGGATGCAGGCAACTATCCCAAGTTAAAGCAGTAGAAAGTCACATCCTACCTACCATGGAAACTATTGTCAAAGTGACAGAAAATGAAACAAGTTTTAATCTATGCAAATTGATGGTACCTTATAAAGTTCAACCTTGCAACAAAGTTTAAGTTTGTATTGAAACAATATAAAAATTCAAAAGCAAAAATCTTATGCCCTTCAAATACAAATTTTGTATGCAACTTTGCCTGAATGTTAATTTTACTACATGTTTAACTATAACGGGCCTGGCATATATCTAAACTATCCTTCTACCGAAGTAGTTCACTGACAGTAGAGCATTAGTCTACAACATTTACAATGCAAAACATTTTGTAAATTTGTATGCATATGAATAAATCATTAGATGTCAGGGGTGTGTTGAATGTTGTGGACGACATATTTTGAAAACTGTACTGTCATCACAAATTGTGAAGAATCCTAACAATGTTGACCACAACATACTTTCAGAACTACAAACCTGAGAGTTGAAGTACAAACCTGGTACTGCCCATTACTGAGATCGATATCCAGTGTTAAATCATCCACAAAGTTAGAGACCCAATAAGTGCTGTGGTCACCATCGTTGGCATAGGTGAGAGGATGGGCATCACCATTCAACCTCATCACTTCATCACTGGTTGTATCTGGAACTCCATTCTGTATACAGTATCTGTGGCATGAAAAGATACTTTCAGGAATAAGTTCACAGTTGGAGTTATTTCCATTGATTTGCATATTTGACAGCACAAGTATATGTGACTAACAAAAACTTCATGATACTGTAAGCATGGAAAAAAGGAACTGTTATAAGTAGATTCATTTATTTACTGTCTTATACTTAAAAATAAATATTATATAATGCACATGGTTATGTACAGCTGGTGCAATGATGTTCAATAAAGTAAATTCTCACCTGCTATTGGCAGGGTTTATCCTAGGGTGGCTGTCAGGACATCTGCACTCAGACTGAACATGTAACTCAGGAAAGTGACCAGTTGCCAGTTCCTCAATCTCCCGATTAGTGAGGGTATTCTGGAACACACGCAAGTCCTGCATTCTACCCACAAACTGTGTAGCACCTTTAAAATCAATTGATACAATTATTCCTTAACTTCCGTTGGCTGAATACTTCAGCCGTCAGGTGACTTTTGTTGATTGTTTGAACTGGGAGCATAGTTATATGTTTACATGTACTTCATCCACCAAATTAGAAATTAGGTTAAACTAATGACTCACAATTGATATGAAAAAGTTTTCATGCTCCTTGTATCCCTCTTCCTCCACCCACCCCCCCCCCCCCCTTCTCTCTGTCAAGCTTTTAATATAATAGAAGCAATCAAGTTTCCATAATCCTGTACCTTGTATGCCAAAAACCTGTCCTCAACCTCATTTCTCTCACATCATTCCTCAAAGACAAAAGGATGAAATGATGTCAACTGTAAATCACAGGAAAATTCTAACAAAATGTTGGATTGTAATAAAATTAGTACGAATTTACAAGGATAAACTTACATGTCTCCACGCACCTCACTCTACACTACACCGTTAAACATTGTAAATGTCTGTTCATGATGTACCTGTACTTATCAGTTTATGCTGGAAATAATTGTGTCAAATCAAATTTACTTTAGCAAATTACTAGTAATAGCACAGTAATCACAGAAGAGTAGAGTAGCCTAAGTCTGCAGATTTCAAACTTTAAAGATATTGGCCACCAAAGGAGATCAGTATTCAACAAAAATTAGGGAAGAATCTTCATTGTTGATTAACCAGATCACCATAGCATGTTCCATTTGGAATTTATCGATTTTTAAAGAAATATCTATTTCAAAATGGTAGGCGTACATTGCATTTTGGGAAATACAGTATTTGATGTCACGCAGACACAACTACTTGAACATGGATCTTTGTATTTCTGGACAATTGTTTTCTACCCAATAGAACACTATAAAGTATACATGTCATGTTGTGTGTAGAGACAAGTAAAAGAGATAGACTATGATAGCAAAGTGGACTTAATGCTGTTGGAACTAGTGCATTCTGAGGCAGAGTGAGAAAGAAATATGCAGAGAGCTGCACTGGACATGGGCTTAGTTGAAGTCAGCATTGTCGGATACTTAATGCTGCTAATTAACATTATAGGTAAAAGAGACATAGACTTTAAGGGTGACATTGACTAAGGAACAAACATGACATTGACGAAGGAACAAAGTGTTGTAAACATTTTCATTTTTGTGAAAATCACAACTTCCAAATCCAGACGAAGTCATTGATATGTAATTAACCATACCAGTTAATCTTTGTCCAACCCTAGTTTCAGCATTGCTATTGTCCACAATTTCTCCCACAAGAGTTTGAGTCTCAAATGGTGTACCATCCTGTTCAAGTCCATTGATGAAAAAGCTTATTTTGGTGCCATAAATCTGCAGATAAATCAAACTAAAAGAGTGAACACATAAATTCATTCCTTTTATGGCTTGATTGACCAATACTTCAAGCATTCACTGTGTTTACAGTGATCAGTATCAAACATGAGTTACCTCTTAAGAAATGCCAACTGGTGGCAACTTCACGATGCTTAACTTCAGGATTTGACAGAACAGACATATTGTGTCATCCTGAACATACAATTACATCAATTTTTACAGACAAACTATTGCACCTACAGTAATATAATTTGCTCATGGCTGTACTGCTGTATTGCACTGTACTGTTCACAGTTTAAATTCATGGCTAGATTTCATCAAGATTCTGATGTTTTCTAATCATATGCAGGCCTATGTTGTGAAATTCTAAGCTGATTTTGTCATCTACAGGACAAACCTAATTACAGTAGCCTACTGTATAACTACAGTACAGTAGGGAGCTGATACTGGTAACATTTCCCTGGTATAACAGGTCTATTATCCATCAAAAGACATTTTGGGGTGTTTGGGCACTGGGACTACTGTAGTGCAGAACAGGTGTACTACTTTTCCACCGGCAGTTCAACACAGTGAGATCCATACACACATATTGGTTGAACAGTGGCTTACAAATTATTCAAGCTATCGATCCTTTGCAATTGTCATATTCACTATAGATACTACTTTTTGGTAAGGTTTGCTTCACTCCATACTAATTAAATTTGATGTGAAGGTGCCTAGTGCCTTATTGCTTACAGTAGCACAAGTTGCAACAAATCTTCAGCATGCACTTTACGTGCATTATGTGTATTTGCCAGTTGTTACGTTCCTCAATTTAATTTATTGCCTATTCCCAGAAAAAGTTCACTTTATTTGATGTGCTGTACACTAAATTTCATAATAATTCAATCATCTTCTATGGCCAATGATCAAGAATTGAATGTATACACACAGTTTACAGTGTCGAATGTTCTGCTTGGCAATATTTTTCAAATACCTGTAACAATACAATTTTCAAATGTGAGTCAATAATGTCCCAGATTTGGCCATCATGTTCACTAACTGTGCTTCAGGGTAGGCTATGATTTCTGACCACTTTAACCAGTATGTACTTTACAGTCTCCACTGACGAACTGTCCAGGTTACACTATAAAGCAAACTAGGTTACTACAGGAACACAAAGCCTAATTGTATAACTTGACTTTTCAAGGAAAGGAGTGGAGATTGTCCTACAGTGTACAAAACAAGGTGTATGAGAAAGTAAATTTGCTATTAAGACTTTTAGCTGTTCACCAGGGTGGAAATAAATTTGAGGAAAAGTTTTTTGTGTGCTCTTTTTTTACATTATTCCTCCAAGGCATGCTTTTCTAAAATACTAATAATTAAAGGAAATGGAAAGGAATTACAATGAGATCTGACTTTCAAATGCCTAAACAACAGCAACATGTTGGAAAAAGTTCCAGTTTAGAGGGTGCTGTTTATTGACATCCTGTTCCCCATGACCTAGAAAATGTGTTATCAGTAGCCAGGTATACCTGTGTCTTATCATCCAAAACATCACGCTCTAGTATGCCAAAGCTGGTGGGTAAGGTACTTGCAATTCAAACAAGTCCATTCAGCTTGCTGCACAAGTTTCACCTTGAAAAACACATGATTTTTTTCAATTTTTGAGTTGGTTAACTACTGTAACTCTCCAGGTAAACACCGATGACTTTCAACCAACAGCATTCCACCTACAATGCTAGGGAGAGGCATAAAAACACATACTCATGAATATTATCCAAGGGACATACGGCTGAAAATTTTTTTAAAAATTAGCATTTCTTTTTCTCTAATGGGGCACTTTCTGACAGAATTCCCTATGTGCAGATCATTATTGTACACAAATCTGATAAGGAGGTACGCTTATACCCCATTTGGAGAAAGAAAGGGCCCCTAGGCTTCACTTGCTAAGCTTGCGCTTCCCATTTGATTTCACACCATGTGCAAAATACTTGCCCTCCAACAATTTCATTTGCTCTCCATTTGCCCCACTGAAATCTAAAATCCTGATGCCGCCACTGAAAATCTGGTTGCATGAAATATCCAGAATGGTTTTGCTTATTGTCTAGACAATGGGGCTAAATTGCGCACCTACTGTATACTAGCTCACTTTTAAGTTGCATGTTCATTGCCTGTTAAGTTAACTTTAAGTACCGGTGGCTTTCTTTGGTAACAGATAACAACCCCATAATTGTAAGCAATACACAGTGTGAATCATCTATACACAGACTGAAGGACCATTTTTGTTCAGTCTCTTCATTACATAGACTTTCAGCTACACACTCTACAAACAAATTGGAGTCATGTGGAAGAACAATAATACTGGTAAATAAAACCAGAACTAATGTAGCTTTACATAAAGTGCATTGAAAAACATTGCATACTTTGTATTTCTTTATACTTATTTTCTAATATTTTAGGCACTAATTCAGTGCCAGATTGAATGTTTGCTGTTATGTCTGCTCTCAACAAAGATGGTGTGTCTTTTCTGTTTTTAGCAGCATGTACATGGCAGTCAGACAGACACAAATTTGATTTGTCATGATACAAAAATGGTAATCCTGAAAGCTGCAAGTCTCTCACCGACCTTGGAGACAGTAATTAACTGCAGGGAATTTATTGCAAATCAGTTTTTATAAATTACACTTTAAATGCATAAGAATTCATGTGAGAGGCTTCATAAAAGAGTTTTCAAAGTTCATGAATAAAAGCTTTTATGAGTACACTTGTGATTCCGAAAAAGGAAATCGATAACATGGTAGTCCAATTAAACAAAATCATGCCAGCATGTGCAGTCTGCTGATATTAACTACTACTGTGGCATAGATTCGACAATGTGTAGTGAGTGACTTAACATTGGTTTAATGCTCATTATAAATTCAGCACTGTACATACAGTATGCTGTTGAGGAATATTGATTGCCTATTCACTAAGAAATTTTGATCCAGAGATAGTTTTGAACTTACAGTAAAGGTTGTTAAGATGTGTACTAGAAAAGCAGACAATACGATTTAGGCCTACTTTTGTACACAGGAGCACACAGAAAATATATTGTCACTATGTGGACATCAGTTTGAAAATTGAGAATATTTAGGATTCATACAAGTATTATAGGATAATGTCTTGATCATCTCATTTACCGTAGGTTACGCTTGACTGGAAACACAAAAATCTGTAATGCAGCTACAGTCCTGAACAAACTGAACAAGTTGTTAAAATAGCATGCCTACTGTACAATCTTTTACCAAAGATGAGATATTCTTATGATTTTTGTGTTTTTGAACAACTGCACTGACTTTATTATGAAAGACAATAGTGAGATTCAATTACCTGAATTGCCAGGTGCTGCCACTGGCCAATCAATAGACCGCTCTGCGTCGTCAGAAAACGTGGGCCAGCTGTTGTCATGTAGTCAAATATTATAGAGCCAGAAGATATCATAACACTGTACACCGGTGAGGTATTGGCTTGTGTGCCTCTTACAATGATGGTGCTGTGCATTTTGGAAAAAAAAAACAATGTATCAACAAAAGTAGCTCTAAAGTGAAATTACTAATTCCATGTTGCAGAAAACTTTCAAAAAATTGAAGACATAGTTTAGATGTAAATAGACTTATATTGTAGGAAATTAAGGGACATTATGGTACAGTACCAGTGTGCACTGCACAACTCATGTTGTTGACAATTGTGTCCTACCTTACTGATAGGACATGGGAATAGAAACCCGAATGTTATACACTGTATGTACTGTTCACAGCATCCTTGCAGTTGATTGTTAAAGCTGGAATATGATTTGAAAATTTGTCAGTGAAAGTCAAATTCTGTGGAATATATCATAGCCACTACAATATAACATTAAGTCTTATCTTTGCATATTTTCATATCCATTCCCAATTGGTCTGTTTGAATCAAGTAATGATGATTGACTGCTATGCTTTCGTGGAGAGCTGAATTATATATGGTCAACAAAAATGTCACGGCAATTTTCATATTTAAATATCTGGAAGATCGTTCTCTTTCAGGTTTTGTGACATGATCTTTTCCAGTACTTTCTCTTCACTGAAACATTGGCGAAGAACAAGGGTAGATGACCAGTACAACTCACATTCCAGCTTTAACCTGTTAATAGCAAATGCATGGTTACAGTAGCTCTCTCAATACCACAACCGGTACTGTACAATTACAGTACATACATTAGTGCCTTACAGGGATGGTGATTTTTCTAATAAAATTAAATCAGCCACTTATATTACAAATAAAACAATCAAATAAATCAATTTAAAACATGATTTTTCAATAATCATAACTTAAATTGTTCTTTACATTGGCATTCTTTAAATCAAACAACCCTGTCTTGTGCACTTCCAACTTACAGTACTGTAGACTGCCATGAAAGCAAATCTGCCAACTCTCACATTCTGAATTACTTTAGGCATCGCATGAGGTTTCCATGCTGCAGTTCTATACCAGTTGTTGAAATTGTTAGTTGCGTGAGGCAGTGGGCATGGATCAGCTGCAGGCCTGGGAGTGGGATCTTAGAGGAGGGGTCCCCCTTCATGTTGTAGGATTTTTTGGCTATTGCATGGACTGAAATGCAACATGGTGCTATCTTTCTCACAATTAATTGGTGTTCTTAAGCTCAAAATTTTTATATTTTAAAGAAAAAAATTATCAAGGCAATACAAACTGAACATGCCACATCCACTCATCTTTCAATGAGAATCACACCAACAAAATTGCATGTGTGTACTGCAATCACACACCAAAGATATTCAATTTGTCAATTAGAGTAGTCTTCCTCAAATGGCTGCGGGCACGCCAATTGTGGCACACAACATGCTTTTGAGTGGCCTACAAAAAGTACTGGGTGAATATTGAAAAGTTGCTGACAGAATTTTTTCGTCTCAAACTTCTTCCCACAGACTAATTTCACAATCTTGTACCATTTTGCATTTGGGCCCCTTTCCAAAACACAAAGATTTTCAAAAGGGTCCCCTTATATACCCCTTCCCTGGAACTTGAGATCAGTGGTGCATTGTCAAAAACATTTAGCCACATTGGAAGCCTGAATTAGAGTAATGTTCCTCTAAGCAGTAACTGAGCAGATATAGGCAGCCTGGAGAAAAAATGATGACCGCAAGATGTACAGAGAGCATCAAAATTAGTCATGAATTTTCCCTGGAACATAAATGGCATTTCCTGCTTGGGAGATTAATGTAAAGGCTGTTCCAGTTCACAACTTTCCAAAACAACTTTGACAAATTCAGGGGCAGTACAGAGACATATGGTGGTCGTTCCCAAAGCAACCAAAGTGGTTGCTCTGCTGTATCCTTTCTTCTGGCATTCTGAGACATTTAACCTGATAAATTTATTTCACAAGCAAAGACAAACCATTGCCAGGTAAAGATTGTGTGACATGCTTTAAGAAAGGAGCACCCTTCATTCAGAAGCTGCAAAGTAAAACCCTGAGTGAAAACCTGTTGGAATTTTGTTTACGTCTTTTATCTTTTTTGAGATTTGACTTTCAAAGTTTGAGAAAAATGCAAAACAGATGATGTGGAATGTTGCAGTGTCAGTATTTCTTTTGTTACGCCTTCATATTTTGCCTCTTTATTACCATGTTTCACATTGGTAAGTGATATCAATATTTTTGAAGAAGAAAATACATGCTATCAAAATAAAATCCTCCCGGCATGTAAAATTCTCAAATGTCCTTGAGACAAATGATTAACATAAGACATGTCATACTTTTCATTGGAGTCCATATCTTGATGTCACAAATTTGCATACTTAGCGAATGTTTATTCATGATAGAGCTGTGACATACTAATTTGCCTGTAAACTAGTCAATCTTTGACAAATTTGGATGGAATTTTTTACAATTTTTGAATATTTTCAATACTGAATGGCTTGAATGCACCCAATAGTCCAAAATGTCATCTTAATTCATGTCACACCTTCTTTAAAAACTGAAATATCAAGCAAGTCAGTATTACAGAGTGTCCCCTGCAACATTTGTGACATTACACAATTGAGTAGCCTAGTATGAAAGTTTCCGTTCGAATTGTAATCCTGCCTCTCTTTTCAGAACCAAGAATGGCCCTGATTCCACTAAAAATCCAACAGAATCAATAGCATTTGGGTAAGCGTCTTACCTATCTTGGCTTACATCTTGTCGAATCCAAACTGATATGGAAAGTTCACCATTGTTTCCAGAAATCGGAACACTGGGGGAGACAAAACAATCAGGATTATTTTGGAAGATAATGGAATGGGAGCCCTGTTCGGAACCTGGTCGAACATTGATGAAATCCTGTGAAACACATGTACCCCGCAATGATCCGTCTGAAAAGAGTTCAGATGAAACTGGTAGTGTAGTTCTTTGTGGACAAGTTTGTATGCAGCGGCCTGGAGTGCAAGTTGACAACGAACTACTAAACGATGAACTCCTGCAGAAAATACTGTTCGCCGGTAGGCCACTGACGATATTGTATCCACAAGTTCCACCTACCGTGGTTAAGATCGGTTTCTCTGCTGCACCATTTATTATGTCAGGAAAGCTCCCTTGACTTTCGCATACTTCACAATAGCCTAACGTTAAGATTATTAAACACAACGTTCGTAATAGATCCTTTGCGGATTTCTTTCTCAATCCACGAAACGTCTTAAACAGAACTAATCCTTTATTGCTCATTTTTACTGACAATAAGATGACAGTCATGACAGTCAAAACTGCGAAGATAAGTGGGAATGCGTAATCAAAATCATGTTTCCCTGGCGAACGAGGTCTTGCGATCCGACTGCTTGTTTGCAATATCTCGCATAGTGTACGTATGTGACACAAAAGCTTCATTCATTTCAAATTTTACTGTCAGTACTGTGGTTCGGGTGTAACGTTACTGTTTGTTCATGATCTACGTAACGAAGGACGCTTTCACTAACACTAACAGGTGCTCAGATTACTAGATACACGATAAAACCATGAGCACTCCATGAGAAAACACGGTGGACATGAAGCATGTATATCATTGAAGATCGGTATTTTTTAATCAATTTCTGGAATTAAGTGTGTTTGATTTCTACTTGTAACATGTTTCTCGCTTTTAAACGCATATTTCCTGATGAGATGTTTCATTAGTTGGTGACTGCTGCTTATGTCATTTCATTATGCTGTTTTATCTGAGGCCCATATATCCCGTACCGAAGGCCTTACAGTAGTTAGCCAATTGGTGGACTTGAAAATAATATCGAAATGTGAGTCCCTGAAAGTTTCATCAGTTTGAAAATACAGTAGTATAGTAAGCAAGTTGTTAATTTCTTCAGTTTGAAAATACAACAGTGGAGTAATCAGAGTGAATCGCCTTGTGTAAATAGTCTAGGATCGATCTAATTTGGAACGATCCAATCGCTGTATTGTCATGGTAATATCTCTTGGCTTTGTATTTTTACCAAACTTACTCCCTCTCGTTTGATGGGTTAAACCTTATTGTAGTAAATTCAGGAATCGCTAAATGAGAGCAATTTTTCCACTGTAATCAGAATTCAAAGTCCTTTCCTTACCAAATACCATCCGAATGCATCTTGAAAAACAAATATGTACGGATCTAGTCAAGATACGGTTTCAGTTGCGATTTACAGCTTAATACATATCTAGCCCAAGAAACGTGTACGTATGGAGTAAGAACACTAAACGAAGTCTCATCAACATAGGCTTCATTTATTCTAGGCACACGCCCGTCATTGTTTGCACATTGGTCATCGCACTGTTACATAAATAGTGAATAACGGAACTTTCATATCTATTTCTGAGAGCTATCATGAAAGTATGGGGGTTCAGGAAGGCAGAATGCAAATGTAGTTTTTCTTTCTTTCCTTTCTTTGCATAGGCACGCCGCGGAACCTGGCCTGTAACAAAGTTTTCGACTACAAATTGATTTGAGTTGAAACTAACCCATCGCATTATAGCACATGCAGGTGAAAATTGCTCGCGGGTACTGGGGGAGGAGGGGGGAGGGGGGGGGGTAGTAGCCCAAAGGGAAACTATAAGATCTGTCAAACATTTATTTTGGGAATGACTCCCAACGTCATAACTGTCAAATATAATACAGTCGATCAGTAAATGGCCAAACCGATTTGAATCCAGACTTTTTGCGCTACGACTTTACATATGACACAATTTACTAGTAGTCTTAGCGTGGGTTAATATTTTACACTTGTAAATTTTTCGTGTGAACCTGGCGATCATTAAGGAAGATAAGTTTTGAGTTTAAGCAGGCTACAAACGATTTTCTTCATTCACACATATGGATAAAACGTCATCTTAATTGAACTTTAATTTCATCTTTTCTCATAATTCTGTCGGTGTTTGTATTTGTATGGTTGAGAACAACAAAGGAAGGAACAAGTCTCAAAATGGGGGAGTATGTCACATAATTATCTGGTTTATTCAAAACCCGATTGTGTTATTCAAGTATATCCTTTTAGCATGAGTGGGGTGCTTTGCAGCTTGTTTCTTTACTGGAGTCGAACCTATTCGGTACCTGAGCGGCAGATAAACGGTTCCGGTTCCGAGTGCAGTACTTGAATAATGGAAGCTAGCAGAATCTAAGAATCGAGTAGTTTGCACAATATTTTGCAATTTAATTTTAGAGACCATTCCACCAACGAAAGTACATATTGACCTGAAGATGGATGATTGTTAACCAAATCATCCAGAGGGTTCACAGTTTCCTGTGATCAGCAGCAGATGACGATTCGTTTATTTACACTCAGAGGGTTATTTCTACCTGCGAGAAACTTATTTCTTGAAAAGAATATCATCTCGTGTGTATTGCCTTACTTTGAATAATATATCATTGTGTGTCCATCATGAAATGTAGGTTTTCTAAAATTTGATTTTTTTTCTGTGAAGTAAACACAATATTTCCCTTTAAATATAGCTAAACATATTTAACCAGAACTCACAATTGCATTGTGGTTTCGATGATTTCATCATAGGTTTTGTTTTGTTTTGAATCTGACACGTACTTTGTAGTTTAAACCATGTTGACCCCTAAATGACTGTTGACCTCCACCAACAAAAAACAAAAAAAAAAACAATAGGGTCCTTGCACTTAAAGTGGTTTACCTACACACCTAAACTTCCCTTCTTGATATATCCTATATATAAATTTGACCTTACCAAAATCAACAAGGTTCTCAGTGTTACACCTACATACCACCTGACATTTGTCCAAGCTTACCTTTTCGTACATCATGTTTCCACAATTTGACCCCAAATGACCTTTGACAATTTTTCAAGTATGCCTTTTTGAGGTATCGCGTGTTTACAGTATTTTTCGAAATTTGACCCTTGTTGACAACAAATAAACTTTGACCTCCTCAATCCAAGTTGGGAAATGCTTGCTTTTGCAAAGTGGGCAAATTGTAAAATGTTGCCACATATGAATAGATTTAAAGTAAATGCGGTCACTGATCACCCTAAGTCTCATTTTGGACAGGGGTAAACCGACTTCCAACTTGGCTCTGGTCGTTGACTTAGTTGACAGCGAATTCTACAGATGCATGGATATAGTTCATAGCACACAACATATGCACTTTCCCGGTGCAAGTTTGAATTCCACTCGTGGAGTGGGGAAACTTTCTGGGGATGAGTCTTTGCCTTTAAATATCTTGAGAAATACCTAATTTTCAAGTCATCATTTTTTTTTTTTGCCCGCTTTTGATTTTATTCCATTTTACACAATGGCGGCGCCAGAATGTCAGACTTGGGGGGAAAACTGAGGGCAGAGGAAAATGTTGGGGGGACAAAGATTTTCGCGCGAAGCTCGAGGCCTTGCGGGTGGGGTCCAGGGGCAAAGCCCCGGTTGGGGTTCAGGGGGCGAAGCCCCCGGAAGCTCTGAGGTTTTAGCATATCTCTGGGTGGAAAATTCAGTCCCAAGAGAGGTATATTATTTACTTTTATATTATTCATTTTTTCTGTTGACCGTACTCCAAGGTTCCCAACTTTTTTTCTTTGGGGGTACTATTTCACATTTACGCGGTGCCACCGAGTACACACACATACACATACACACACACCCACACACGCGCACACATAGGCTACATACACTTCCATTCCATTCCTATATTTAGGAAAACAACGACATTCCTATATTTAGGAAAACAACCACCTACCCGCCCTTCCCTTATGCTGGACGGTAAACATTCCAGGGAAAATTGGTCTGGCCAGGCTGACCTACTGTTGAAGTGCCTACGGGCATGATATGAAAAGTGGCAGCCTGTGTAACATAAATTAGGCATTTATCAATCATGGTTCCCTGGAAGCTTTTCTTATTCAGTCCAATGCCAATACATAGTTTGTGATTAAATTAATTTTGGATGAGTACAAGATCTGATTGGGAAGGGTGAGAGCAACTGGGGGGGGGGGGGGGAACTGGGGAGCAAGGAAACAATCTGGGGGCAAATGCCCCCTCATGCCCCCCCCCCCCGTATCGCCGCCACTGATTTTACATCTTCCCGAGCATTTTCTTTCTTAATTTGAACTCCATTTGGTCCGTGATGGTTCCCGTCATCCCCCTTGGATATGTTTTTCCTTAATTAAGGATTGATGCAGAATGTGATACGTTTGATGGTAGATTCGAATTGAGTAGAAATATATCTACAAAACATCCTATTTTAAAGTTATGGTCTTGGTATTGCCTTGTTCCTTTTTATTTTTTTTAAATCCCTATGATGATGCTTTGTTTAATTTGAACCGAACCCCATCTGGTACGGGAATGTTCATCTTCGCCCCCTCTCCCCTTTGGAAATGTTTTGCTTATATAAGCATGCCGGCAAGTTGGACCGTATGTATGCAAAATGGTGATAAGTTTGAAATTCCTAACTTGGAAGAAATTACTCTAATATTGTATTTTATTTTGTATCTGCTTGATTTTTTTTAGATTTAAACGGAACTCCACCTGGTGCGGAGATTTTATCCTCTCCCTTGAAAACGTTTTGCTAAACATATTTAGCATTAATGCAAACTGTTGCTATTGAAATTAACTGATTCATGAATTCCTCTATTTTAAGTAATGATTTACTTTTTTGCAAATTTTCTCAGGATTTTTTTTTTACATGTTGACCGGATTTCCACATGGCCGGATGTACCCCTGCACCCTTACGCAGGTCTGCATTTCGGCCTTCACCCCTGCAGTTGAGATGGATATAAGCACTGGTCTATTTCAAAGCAACATAAGTTAATGTAAATGTTTAAATAGCCAAGAAAACACAATGGAGAGGCAGCTGTAGGGTTTTCTCCATTTTTTCTTTCGAAATCAGAATAAGTTGACCCAGTGGAATGGGAATTTCTCCGAGAACGGCGAACTAAAATGAAAATTTTCCCAAAAAGATCACCCGTGTAAACTTTCCTTTGATGATTATAGACCAAAAACAAAGGTCGCTGTAATAACCACTTCGCCCAAGTTCCGTAAGAATTTGCGATCATTGTTCCAAATAAACTAAATCTTATAGCACAACTAGTTGCATCATTTCCAATCGGTATACTGAGTGCGCGAATATTATCTCTATCCAGTCCAGGCATCTTAACATCAGTTCATAGAATTTTTTCTACATCATTCAGTATATTTATATTTTACTCACACAGATCTGCTTATTGTTAGTATTACCTACACAAGCTGCTTGCTTAACAAATCCCAGCACCCACCCTCCCCACCCAACAGGAAAACCCGGAATAAATAAAATGAAATAGAAATCCTAAACATTTAAAATTGCATATGAGGATGTCTAATTGTTTAAATCGTGAACATTCCAACTCTCTTGTGCTGGGGGGGGGGGGGGTAAATGTCAAAAGGGGCTCTCTCACTACGAGTAACAAGAACACTGTTTTGTCAAAAAGGGCACTTTTTTCAGGAGAATGATAGTTAAACCTAGACGTATCTCCGACCTACGGTAACCCATGCCTGTAGCAACAATAAATAAGATCAGAGTCCTGGGTTAAGTCATCGTAGAAATAGACGGATGCGGAGAACACATCGACAAATGAGTCTTAGGTCCTAGTAATGCTAATAATTTTTCCTTCTCGAAAAATTGTGGGGTTAGGTTCCCCCCCCCCTTCCCTCTTCATGACTACGAGAATGCGTCAACCTTCGAAATCAACAGGACAAAACACAAACTCAGTGTCATGTCATGTAATGTAGCTGGTGAGTTCTGCCCCCTTTTCTATTACCCCTGCAGGAATCAGGCCTACCTTCTGGCCTGTCTTTTACAATAAATAACATTCTTTTCAATTTGTCTTGCTTGTATTATATTGCATTGCATTGCATTCCCCCCCCCCCCTCCACCACCTAGTACAATTTATGCAAATTTGCCATCATATTCATTCGGCCCATTTCATGAAACCTGAGTATTTCTTTCTGCCCACCTTTCATCCAAGACTCTAGAGTAGGGAATCTTTGCTTTTATTCAGAGAAGAAGATGAGAATGTGCGCCGCCACATTTCCAAACTGACAAATTCCTTGCACAGTTATTGAATGGCTGTTTCACAATACTGTATGTGTACGTTTGTATTCACTCCTCTGCCTCTCACAATCCCATTGTCAGTTGTGTATACATGACACACATGTAACTGGCTTAGGGGAAATCTATCCGTGAAACCTCAGTAGTATACATGCATGAAGTAAATACTTCTCATCTCAGGTTATTACATGTCCGATGTAACCGGGATCTGGCTTTTCACTTTTGTGGAAATTGTTTGTCCGTCCTGCCTTCTTTACAAAAAATTCTTTGGCCAATGGAATATACCGGACTATTACATCGAATAAAATTCATCGAACGAATATTTTGAAGATGGTTTAGTTGACAGAATGGCAAATGTAAAAGTAGCCGTTCGCGTTCGTCCTCTCAGCAAAAGGTAAAACCTAACTTACCGTTTTAACGTTACCAGTTTTTTACACCACTAAGGAAGCACATGTAGCATTCACATTATCGTCAGCTACATGCATATTTAGACCTAAGTTAGGCTACGTTATGTAGGTCCGCTGTATTCAAGTCATAGAGAGGAATGTAAATTAGGCCTTTAAAAACTTATTCTTCCCTCAGTCCTAGTGTGATTCAACTATACAGTACGTCAATAGGCTTACAGTTCGAGCCATAAGTTTAAATAGCCTTTGATTGTATTAAGTGAAATATAGTCAATCATCTATTTGGGCTGGACCACCCGAAGTTTTTGGTGAAATCGAATGTATCATTTTGAATACTGATTCTGAAAAGTGAAGACTAAAATGAACCCCTCATTATTCTCGTTCTTTCCGGAATTCCAGAGTGTTGGAATGGAACAGTTTTCACTTGGCCAAGATTAGCTACAGCACTGCCATGTCAGGGTCTGTTTAGATTTTACAAGTTGACAGTGCACTGGGCCAGTTAGGCCCAGTAGTAATGTAGGCCCATTTTTTCCCAACACTGGCAGGCCTCCCAAGGAGAGCTTGATACTATAACTTAGGTTCTATTAAGTTCTCAACCCAGGCAATGAAAGTTTTAGTATCAAGCCATTTAGGCATAGTAGTACAAAACACCATCAGGCCTACATGGTCTATATACACCTACTACAGATGAAGTAGGTTGCAGGGTTCACAGATTATTTTAGATTACCATAGAAAATCTAGTATATAGGCCTAGACTTATGTGGAAATAATTTAGAAATAAGATACAGAGCCAGTGATTAGATTTGCTGTTACTGCTGTTTGGCAGTCTCATTTTGTTCATTAACTAGGCCTTCTTGTTCCTGCATGCACAAATTTTTTTCTTCCTGCACAAATTTTTTTCATCTACTATCAAAACAAGGATTTTTAAAGGAAAATGTCATGTCCCAACCACGGAAATCATCTCTCCAAGTCAAGTAATTAGCGATGTATTTGCAATATATTATGCGTTGATACAGTGAGGAAGCATGTAAAAAATTTGCTGTGCTACCCCTGCTGCCAACAGGCCTTCCGGGTTCCTGGAAAAGGCCTCCACGCCCAAAGTTTTTGAAAAGTGCAAATGAGAAGCTAGTTTACTTTTTTTTTTTACTTGGCCTAACTGATCATGAATCACAGGCTACTTGTAACATGTATGAAAATCTAGACACTTAACAAATTGTGACCTCTGGAACCCCTTGTATGAATTAGCATACTCAAGTGTATGTGAGCTTTCACTGGAACCATGTGCAAACTACAGTATATTGATTTATCAAAACATAATGTCACCAGCAATCACTTGGGCTTTATTGGAAAACCCCAGATTTTGCCATTCATGAAACAGAATTTTTACACAGGAACTAGCAACTGAATATGAAGTTTTATGATTATCAAGTAGAAAAAAGGCTTGCTGAAGACCCAAGGGGGTGTAAGGACCTATCACTTTCATGTAAATTTGTGATTGTGCTTTTAAATTAGCAACATAGGTACATAATCCAAAGATTGTGGTGGTAATATGCAAAATGTTCTAAAACTCACTGAAACTGCATAGGCCTACAAGAGAATTAAGGGATCATCAGATAATGATACACCCACCTTGTGACCTTTAGGGTACATTTGGTACTACCGTACATGTATTATGTATGCCTTTTTTTAGTCAAAATAACAACACTGCAAATGTGTTTGAATGATTTGTCAAATCTTAAGAAAACTCTGCTGTCAAGAAGGCCTAATTGTCTTTAAAACATGAAGAGTCCATTTACATAGATTTTTTTTCATAGGACTATGGCTTAATGTTTTTTTGATCAGTGGATTTTTCAGCACAGCAAATTTTCATGCATGAGTACAGATGAGCACAGTCATAATGTATCAAGGGAATTATGTTTGAATTTTTGTTAAACTGGAAGATTATTTTACTGATAGACTGTAGTGCACCACAAAAGTGCAATTGGTTTATTTATGTGTCCATGTATTTTGCTCTATGTCACACATGTATCATATTCTGATTCATTTACCTCAGGCTTTGCTGTATGTACAGTATCATCAATGCACGTCAAGTACCAGCAGTGTTTCAAAGATATGTTAATCTTACTGTGCATTATGCACAGCTGTGATCAAGCAGTATGGGGTAAACATGATTTTTCACGGGACAAATATTAGATTTAAGAGCTTCTTGTACTGCATGGGAGTGCATGCTCACACTCTTCCAATTGTGACTAAATGAGAAAGATTGATGTGTGCAATTTCAAATGGATCGTCAATGTTGATTTTGTATTACTGTAGCCTTATATATATGATTGTGATACTTGTACTACTGTACATACCACTGAACTATAAGTGAACACTTGAAACTGATCTCCCAGTAACTAAATTCTGGAATTTAAAAGGCCACTCTTCCTGTCAATAGAAAGGTATTGATCTGCCTTGCACTCATGTATCGATGTGTACCTGTCAAAGCCACACTGGTTGATACACAGATCAATGCTGTTATTCTGTGGGATAAAGTTTGTTGCAAATGTGAAATTAAGCATGATGGAGCATTTTCTCAATTAAGCTATTTGGCAATGCTGAAATAGTGAATGCTCTTTGTTTTGTGCAACTAGTGGTGACTTTAGTGGTGAATTAGTGGTGAATTAGTGGTGAATTAGTCGATCATGTTGACGTTGAGATTGCTATTCAGTGTTGTATTGTCAATAGGCATTGTTTAGAAGATGTTTACAGTGTTCTCTTGCCTCAACAATTAACCATAATGAGGGTACAAGAACAGGGCAGAAAAACGATGTCATTTTAGTGGCATTTTAAAACTTAACACATTTAACATTATATTTCTCTTCTGTTCTGTTTATAGATGCCCTTTACAACATAGCTACACTATTTTGTATGCATGTACTGTGTAGGTATTTGAAACATCACAAATTTGTAGTTTCTTCTTATGTTCAAGTTCTTCTTATAGCAGATTGATTGTTCTACAACCATTTGTGCATCTGATATCTGTAAATGTTTACAGTTAGCATTATAGAGGTTTTTGCAGTGGCTTCACATTACCCACAGAAACGCCTCATTGGATGGAAAACAAAACATTGCATGCTTACACACAGTATGTGCACATTGCGCTGTACCGTACTGCGACGATGTACTGAGCTGCTTATTATGGACGCGTCTGCTCCTTTATTTACAGGAAATAGGTGACATGTCAGCTAAGGGCTTCTTGCCTCTCCGATTTATATTCTGTAGAACCTGGCTATGCAGTTAATAACCATTAGCCGAGCTATGACTGGTTATATAATGGAAAATATGAGCTATCATTATAACTACCACTCAGTATTGCTGTTCACAGTACGGCCTGGCACTAGTTACATGAAAAACTGATTCCATCCAGTCATGGTGGCGTAACAACAGTTGATGATTATGAAGTAACATGCAAAGCGTCTTTATTGCAATTTCAATTACAAACTATCATATGTAATACATAACATTGCACAGCACACAATCTGTATAGTAAACAGTAAATATGCTAGCAAGCAAAGTGTGACATGCACAGCAGATAGTGTAGACTTCTGTGCTATGTACATATACATATACCCAGCTGGCTAGCATGCTACTGTACAAGCCTGTGGTGGTGCTGAGTATGGTATGTCTAATTATGTCCCTCAATGTATCATATCTATTAACCTCTAGTGACTATAGCAAAACATTAATATTCAGAAGAGAATGTTGAAGCTGCCTTAAGGTACCATGTAGCATATGTACCCTGACTTGGTTAATGGCAATGTCTGTATAATTAAATTTCATTTTTCCCTTACAGAGAAGAAGAAAGTGGTGCAGTTAGTGTAGTCAATGTACACAATGATACATTACTCAGCATTACTAATTGGAAGGTATGATTTTTTTCTGATATGTTTGTTTTTGTGTTTATGTTATTTAATATCAACATTAGTCTTCTATGACTTTAAATGCTAACATCGAATGAAACTTCAAGAACATTTGGAATGTTTTTGTTTTTTAACTTTAGAAATCTATGTGTCTAGCGATAACCTATCTATGACTAGAGCTCTAGTATACACTTAAAAGTTTGAGAAAAAACTTTCTTTATATTATCATTTTTACTCCTGCACCTAGTCTCCCTGCCATTTATTTGTTCAGATATTGCATTTAAGCCCTGCTTCATTTAGCCTATCACAAGAATTAAGTTTCTCCTCTTAATTGGATCATCTGAGCACTTTATATAAGATTTCATGTTAGAATCAATTAATTGCCATCAATATTATGATAGAAATTTTTATTGCAGGGGGTGGGACTACAGTAGGCTACTCCCGCTAAGTGCCCCTGTTTGACACATTACTGCATTATTGCCATTATGTCGCAACTTCATTCTGCATATTTTACAGCTGTATGTCTGAAAGCCCTTTATACTGAAGGAAGTAAGCAATGATAAGAGAAGATGTTCTGTAAAACTGACCAGTATACTGTAGCTGAATTACTGCAAATTCAGCACAGTGAAAGATTTTGTATGCATATTTTGCTTTTAAGAAAATCAATAAGACGGAGATTTTATCCAACAGCAATGTGTTATCTTCTCCCATTTGTTCTTCTGAATAATGAATGGCTGAACAGCAATCGTGGGATAGACTCCTTGCATTGGCATGCATCACGTAACAACAAGCAAGAGCGCCTCCCTGGAGATTAAACATGCAAACAGCACATATGACTATGCTAGGCAGAGGCACGTGCAGTTTGAATGGCAGAGATGCACGGTGCACATCTTAAATTTAGTAGCTTATTATTCTCAAGGAGGGCACTTCACTGTATCATCGTGATGTCATGTTCTAGGGGTCTATTATAATAGTAATAAATTGAATTGAATTGAATTAGTAGCCTATGGATTGTTTGTGTTAATGTTAAAGGATGTACTGAATGGTAACACAGAGACCACATCATGTTGGCTATAATGTTTTTCCATATTTTCTATTTAGATTGGGGGAACAGATGAAGGTGACCGCCATAGAGAGAGGGTTAAATATTTCTCCTTTGATTACGTCTTCAACTCTTCAGACAAGTGGGATGAAAACTATACATCTCAAGAGCAGGTATAGTAAAAGTGTAGTTCATTCTGTGTGCATCTAAAGTATTGATATTGAATTAAACAAAGTGAAACTTGTAGCTCAGACATGTTTCTAGGGTTTAGTAAATTACAGTATTTATCACCAATTAGAGGTTGATAAGATGGGCTCAAATCCACACAAGATAATTGTCAGAAAAACGATCATTCCTCTCATTCACTGCTGTTGCAAATTTGTCATCTTCACAGTCAAGTGTTATTGCTTTGAACTTTGTCCCATCCCTAATATGAAATCAAATTTTGCAAAAATCGAAGTAATGAGAACAGTGGATCTATTGCAAAATACACCTGTGGATAGTGTGGGAAATACCACATATCCTGTGTGATGTAGGGACAAAACATGCCAACAGATCGGATACTGTGTTATTTTTAACAAACCATGGCAGACTATGTTTGCTTCTATTCCACAGGATGAAATGTTTGTAAAATTGCTAAATTTTAAATTTAAAACTTCCATAATGTGCGATTGTATGCAACAGTATCCAGGGTTTCCCCTGGGTTTTTCAGAGTATGAGGCGGCGAGGGCGAATTACTTGACGCCACCATTTTGGGCTCAAGTCCGTACTTAGTAGGTTCTCGAAGATTAGGTGATCTTGACCATGATATAAACAGGGTTGGAAAAAGTGTAAATTTTCTGGGAGATTAATTACAATATAGTCGGAGTTTCCCGCCAGACCTAACACACCAGCGTGGGGTCAATGGGCCCGCCATAGGGCCCCTTGTGGGGTTCATAAACGATCCTGGTAGGGGTCCAGGGTGCAAAGCAGCCGAAAACTCAGCAATTTTAGCATTTTTAGACGTGCCCGAATCATTTGAAATCCATGCTTAATATCAACTCTACAAGTTGAAGAATGTTATTGTATCAGGTGAAAACACGATAGTTCGATCAGAAAAAAATCATTGATATTGCATCAAAATCAAAACGTTTTGTGAAACGTTGCACATGTCATGTAGAGTAAACTGTATTACATACACTTTTGAAGTTGAAATACCTGTATCTCTAAAAGTTTTTTGAAAAGAATCAGGTAAGATCGTGTGCCGCCTTCCGAAAATTTTAAGTAATGATATCCTAATGCAGTGGACTTATATCGAATAGCCTAACCACCTTGGCAATTCATATTTCCGTATAACAGGAAAGTTGAAGGTTTTAGAGTTTTTTTTGTTGTTGTTCATTGATCCTAGTAGCCACTTTAAAATATTTAGACTTAAGGTTTGAAGAAGCAGACTGTTGGTTTCATGAAGGGTTTGGACATAGAAATATGAGTTCGTTTTTGTATTTCTGTGGGTTGTGATATGTCCGCTAGCTGTCATTCTGCAGATAACTTGCGTATGCAGGCAGGCCTACGGCAGGCCTAAGCTTATGCTTTTTAATTGACACATGTAGTGAAGGAGGTATACATAAAATCTTCGGTAAACATTTGCCAACGGTTGTTTTTTCACATATACAGGTATAACTTGAAAAATATTGATCATGAGAGAAAAATAAGGGTATTCTATTACAGGAATAGTAATTTACTTAAATTTTTGTTGAAGATTGAAAGTGGATGTGACATTTGGGATACACATTTGAATGGATTTATTTACCAGTTATTTTCGGACGTAACTATTTAGGAAACCACATACATATGTGATCTCTACCATTCTGTGATTGAAAGTTCGAAACAAGCATAGTATGTACAAGATAAACCCAGCCAGAAGTACAGAAGCGGATTTCCCGCGAGACACATGTGAGGCGGTAATTACGGCATTTTTTGGCGAGGCGGTCTTAAAAAATTGCGAGGCGTCCGCCTCTGCAATTAAGTACCAGGGGAAACCCTGGTATCAGTCAGCGACATTTAGTAAAAGAAATTGTATTCATAAAATTTGTTTTGTGTAAGTGAACATGAACCATGTGGTTGGTCTTGTGGCCAAATCTACCAGTGATTTATCGGCACTATGGTGTGTGATACTAGTCTGTAGTATTCATCAATTGGTCATTTTATCCTCAAAACTTGCTTTTTGTTTGTGTGTTGAAAAGTGGCTGCAAGCATTACTCACTAATTTATCTGCAGCTTTTTAGTCATGGGAATTGAAGGATAATCATGAGTAGTTTGTTTGGCTGAAGGATGTGTGTGTTTGATGTTAACCCCAAAGAATTTTTGGAATTGTATAAATTTATGATTGAAGAATATATGCTGCAAGAGATCAAAACAAAGAGCTAAAATCAGCATAACAAAGAGCTTACCATTAAGGATTCTCAAACACCAATTCAAAAATTGTCATAGCTAAAGTATGAATTAAGTCCATTGACCAATACATATCAGGAAATAAATTCTCTCTAGGCTATTTCTACACAAAATGATAAAATTGCCACACAAATGGAATATTGTGTACCAGGTTTTGTACATGCACAAAATACAGCCTTTCACTGATTTTGTGACAAAATACCCAAGAAAGTTTTGAACCCTGCAAAATTATTCCCTGTATATTTATCAGTATGTGAATGGTTCTACCAGATCTACCAACATTAATGATTTCTATACGTTGAACAAAACACCCAAGTGCTCTACATGGCATAGGCCTACTAATTATTTGTAGATTCTGATGCAAGTAACATTTTTGCATATTCGTGGTACTAATATATCATTATTGTGACCTCAATGTTGCCAGTATCGTGCAGGCTATTACGAACCATGTGGTGTCTTTGATTAAGATTTTGTATGCCTCGTTTTTTAAAAGAACAGTTACACTTGATGTTGGCAGTAGTTAGCTACATTTATCAGCTTTCCAAGACATCTTCTTGAAACCTTGAAAACAATTGTCAGGCATGTCAATGGGGAGAAACACTATGTTCTTACAGATTCTCAAGTGAGTGTCAAATTATTACCCAGTAATTACTGTATGAAGTATGCATCATTGGGCTTTCTCAGATGTCTCGGTATCAGCTGTGTGATCACTGAGTACAGTATTTCATTCAGTGCCAAGTTTGCATCTCCTCAGACAAGCCTAGTATGTGTCACGCTTGTATGTGTAAAGGTATAAAACATAAAAAAAAGTGATAAGAAATTTTTTTGCAATTAGCGAGAAAGGGAGAAGTGGTTCTACAGTTGTTAGTCAGTCTAGTCTGAAAGTCATGTGCAGGTTAGAAAAATATTATTGGCTCATGATGTTTTAGAAAATCATGTTTGAAATGATCAGAATTTTCAGTATTAAAGCTGTAGATAGCACTCTTTTGTTTCTGCAGTACCTATGAGTCAGTATTCATTGTAAACTTATACTGTTGAACAAGTTTTCGGGTAACCCAGGTTCAAATGTACAGTACCGTCACACAATTGGTTTGTCTAAAACTTTGCAACCAAGGCCCTTTAAAGTTCAAAGATCTTGCAAAATATGTAGTACTGGCATAATTTCAGCAGTTTGACCAAGATTTGTTGGCTATGATCCATATGAGCTTAGGTGTTAGACTTCATTGTGCCAGTGAGTAACAAAAATTCTATATGGATGGCATACTACATAGTCCACAGGCACATCACTGACAAAGTGACAAGTCTGTGTAACTTTCAAGTTTTTGATAGCGTTTGCTGTGCATACATATTTAGACCTATGTTTCAATATAAGCAGTTTAATCGTAAGATGACTGAAACATTCTCAAGTGTCTGTGGTGGTTATACTTTAACTTGTACACGTAGCTCTGTCTTTATCATGGTAGGTAGTAGGTACCACATTATTCACTTGTTGCTGTTGGCAACCCACTGTTTTCTTTTTCTGAAAGATGTGGGCATATTGAGATTACAGTAGCCTAGAACTTTTTATCTGTTCTTGCTTAGATGCCACAATCTCGGACAAAATTGTGAGGATGCTTTGCCGTACATTGCAAATATAATGCTACATTTTACATGAGAGGATGACATGAAACCCTGTGCCCCTTTCCAATGTTGTGCTATAGGAGTGAATGTACACTTTGAACAGTAATCCTATAGCCAACATTGAAAGGGGGAGCAGAGTGTCCCAAGGTATTTTGTCCAAGATTGTAGCTTCTACAGTATTAAGTCCCTAAATTTCTGTTGGTATGCAACTTACAATATGGTCTGCCTTTAAAGTTAAACTGCACACTGAAGGTCAATGCATTTTGGAGTCTTGAAAAGTGAAAAACATTACAATGTTCATTTGCATGCATTGTCAGGCATAAGTATGCACTTACTGCAGGTGATAAACCATATAGCCATGATCCATCCTCTAAAGATGAGCCAGGCCTATGGTACAGTAATTCTTGACAGAAAATTGTTCTGTCTAATCTTGTATTTTTCTGGACATACACCTTCATGACTTATTGTTCAAGAGTTGTCATGCTTGAAAGATATGTAATGTCAAATGAGGTATGATTTACATATTTACTCCATCTGCAGTGTATAACACATTCTCTATTCAAATTCAAGTTCAGTTTGGCCTGATAATGTCATTGTCCCTTTTGTGAAACTATGTTACATGTGAAGGAAGCCAATGCTCTTGCCAGCAATACTGCCACTCTTCACAGGCCTGGGAGCTGGCCCTGAGTGGGGTTTCATGGGGCAGGTTAAGGGGACTGAAAGCCCCCTTACAACATTTTGCAATGATTCCAAGAACAGCGACACAGTGAGCCTTACTGTGAATTGAAAATAGTCCAAAAGATACCCAAACAGCTTGTTAGGTAGTTAACACTAAGATAGTTGCAAAGTTTCAACCATGTAACATTCTCCATATCGTTGCTAAGTTTATACAGACTCCTTCCTGGCACGTTCTCATGTACACTTGAAATCACAGAAACTTAAAAATCCTTTTTTCCCTTTACTGTGATCGAGCCCTCAAATTCTGCACTGTGATTGGTTAAAAATGGCAGAAGAAAAAGTTTGCAGAGAGCTTCCTTCATAGTTTGCATCAGTGGAACAAGATGAAAGCAAGTACATACAGTACATACCACATTAGCATCGCTGTTTGCCTAAATGATGATGAGTCACACAGAATGTAATATATCTGTCAGTACGGTAGGTTAGGTCAGTTGCTGCAGCACAAATACTGACTACGTAGTCAGTATTTACCCTGTTTAGCCTATATTGACAGTCTGTTGTTTTAAGAACAGATTGTATGGGGCTGTTTCTGACATGGGTTTTATTGGGCGAAGGACCTCTTGATCACAGCCTCTACAGATCAATTCCATCTCGGAAAAATTAGATACAAAAAGAGACTTTCTCGAAAAACTTTCTCAACACGCAGAATGTCTGTCACAATGTAACAAAAAATATAATGACACGATTTTCTTTTACTTTTTATTTTTATTAATGAAGATATTTCAGTTCGTCATTTGGTGTTTCCAACTCGTCATTGATGACTTAACGAGTGCAGGCGTGAGCGTTGACAGTGGCACAAATGAGTTACTGTACAGTAAATTCAGTTGCTTCACTGCTCTTTGTCAATCTGTCACCATAGTTATGAAGATGAATAACCAGGCAAGGAGCCACTACCAGCTACCAGTCCTCCTTGCCATTACTATGTAAGGGAGGACTGCTCCCCGTTTGGTGTGCTGTGCCTCACGTTTAGCCGCTCCTCTCTGCTTTTATTTACCTGATCCCAGCATGTTAATGAAATGACTCATCCCTCTGTAGTAATTAAGTATTTTAACAGGGTACTGCAACCTCAGCTGTTTTCTGAGTTGACTATGAGTGCTGGTAATTAAAAATAATTGCAGTTTTGCCTTAGTGCAGTTGTGTAGCAGGGACATGCTTACGTTGTGTGTGTCTCTCTCCTTTGCCGTGACCTGCAGTAACGGCTTCAGTCAGAATTCAAATAAGAAAATGGATCAGGGTGAATGATGTGATGTATCTACGAACTAAATGGATTAAAAACATGCAGAGCTGTGTGAGATGAAAGACTATCTAGATTCTCTAGTGGAAGTAATGAATCCCAAAGGAGCTTAGAGCTCTGACTTGTCCTAATATTAGTCAGTGATAATCATACATAACTGGCAATGTATGGGGAGATTATTTATGCTTCACCAGATGGAATGAAATTTGATTTGTAATCTGCATGAGAAAGTATGGAATATATTCTGTGTGCCTGTAAGTTGTTGAATTTGAATATATTGAAAACAGTTCCCCTGTGAAATACAACTGCTGATAATGTTCAGTGAAGCATAGGTGTATAGCTGAAACATGACCAATGAAGCACTTCAATTCTGCTGCCCTTGTTTTATTTCTTCGAACAATTTACACAAAAATAACATGTTTTGTCATAGCGGTGTACAGTAGACTCATATTTTTCACAGATTGTTCAGAAGTTTGTCACACAATTAATTTTCATTAATTAGTAGAAATGTATTGGAACTTAAAAATGGTGAAGTTAATGCATTTTTCTTCAGCTCATTTAGCACTTTTGTGATACCACTATGTTCAGTTTACATTGCATTCAATAGTGTAAAGTTCATTATGGTCTAGGCCTGTTTGTGGATGTGGAAAAGGATTGCTTCAGAAAGGATCCATGAAGTTGTTTATTGGTTTCACCAAGTATTACTTATCTGTACAGTGATGTTCCTTTCTGTCTGTTTTTTTTTACCATTTTGCGTTTGTTGTTTTACATACTACACTATACAGTGGGTGCTTAGCTGAGTTTTTGTACTGTATTCCATGTCCTATACTGTCTTATAAAACAGTGGATGTGCAGTTGGAAGGAATGAGAATCTGTTTTATCTACAGGTTACTTCAGTATCAACCAAACTTTGAAATTGGTAAATTTATGTTCAGGGAGAGCCCATTACCTGTTAATCTGTATGTCAATGTGCATGCACAGTTCTTTGAGTATGTATTACTTGCCCATCTCAGGTAGATGGATTATTCTTCCCCTTGCCTTTTCCCACTTTTCCAACTCCCACTTTCCCATTTATATCATGACCTTCACTGATATACTTTGTAAATGACATATTTTCTGTCATTGCTGTTTACTGAGTCTAAATGAAATGTTTTTAAAGACCTGCACAGAACTGTTCTTTATGTGGCTTCATTATTTCTGTTACTGTACCTCAGGAAACTTGAGTTGCATGTTTTGCCTATCAGCCTTCCTAACAATACATGTAAATGATACCAGTATCTGATAACACCATTCCTCTGCCCATGATATAAGCCTGCCCTGCTGTGCTATACAATTATTAGGAGAAAGCCTAATCAGTTTTTCATTAGAGGTAATCTTTTCTGTATGAAGAATAAATTTGCAACATGTCACTTCTTGTTTATCAGATAAGTATCATACATGTTTGCTTTGTTTGTTAACATTGCAGAATTTCAATCAAATCCTTTTGTATTATTTGTACGTGTGTTGATTCCATCTATCTTACCCGGAAATGAGTTAAATGTGACAAAACAGAAGAAATGACCTATAGTCTCCAAATCAATAGTTTTTCAATTTTTCTATAACTGACCAATGAAATTTTGGCTCTGAAAAAGTCTTTGAGAAATTTGTAACTGTAATTACTAATCAGCGTGTGCAATTGTACCCTTAGGTGATGTATTTCATGTAAATAAAATCAGCCACAAAACAAAGCACAATTTAAACTTTTACAAACCTACAGTAGACCTCAAAAGTAAAAAAAAATGTTTGGTTACTCACTGTAATTACTTCAGCACAGTAAAGTTTGGCATGCACAACCTGGATGTTTATGTGTAGTGCAAATTATTGCATCTTCATGTATCTCTGGTTTGGCAATGTATACTGCATGTATTCAGTACAGATTATTCATTGGAGATGGACGACTATGCAGTATGCATTCACATCATTTAGATTACAGGTCTTCATGCACCTTAGTTCGTCTGCCTCTGTTCGTCTGTTTTCATTCATCACTGTGTAAACTAATACTGGTAGAGGTCAGCTATGGAAGCTTAAAAGTGCCATCAAGACAAGAAAATCTTTGCTTCATAAGTTTGACAATATTCAGCAAAATGTCTGCATAACGAGGTAATGTCTCATTGAAAGCGCAAAAATTATCAATTGTTCAGTTGTGTTATTTAAACAATTCAATGTTTTTCTGCAAATGTTAACTTGTTTCCTTGATTTTTAACGAGGAATTCAACATTTTTTTGAAAAATTTTCATAGAACAACTTATCACATCCTGTCAATTGGACAATTTGCTGCAAAATATTGCCATGTTCACCTGAGTGAGCAATTGAACCGTTTTGTGCAAAATATTTGAATGACATCATATTTTGCCATTTCAACAATTGTCTGCAAAATGTCTACTTGTTCACTTTCTTTCTGAGTGAGCCATTGAACAATTGTCTGCAAAATGTTGACTTGTTCACTTTCTTACTAAGTGAGCAATTGAACAATTTTCTAAAAAACGTTTGAATGAGAACTTATCATATTTTGTCATTTCATCAGTTTTCTGCAAAATGTCCACATGTTCACTTCCTAGACCAGAAATACATATTACAGGATGACATAAGTTTTCATTGGAACATTTGGGAGAAAATTGTTTCGTTGCTCACTTCAAAAGAAGTGATCAAATCGCAGAAAATTGTTGAATTTACAGGATTTAATTAGTTTTCACTTGAACATTTTGCAGAAAATCGTCAAGTTATGGAGCAAAAGATATTTCTTATCTGGATGGCATCTTTAAGCTTCCGTAGTTTGCTGAGTGTTTCGATGTGAGGACATGCTCAAAGCTGTGGTCTAATACTGACCTAAATAAACCTTTCCTCCTCTGTGCCACATTGTAGTCACATGTATTCACATGTATTGGGGTAAGGGGCTGTGTGCTGAGTAAAAATATTTAGTTGGGCCTGGTTGAGGTTTAGTCAACTGAGGTGGAATGAATTTGTCTTAATGCCTTTGTCCTAGCACAGTTTTTTTTTTTTTTTATCTCTGTAATGAATCCAATTCATGATTGAATTTGTTGTGGGGGACTATATGACACTGTCGCACTGTCCTTGATCCTTAATGTAATTTTTAGAGTAAAAAATAAAACTGGAATACTTCAGATTATCGCATTGACACATATTTACAGTTCATACCTGTATGTGTAGAATAAATCTTCCGGTAATCAATTTCCATGGTAACGAGTGAATAAGTTTTCCAGTCACAGAACTACAGTACAGTATGTCATTTGTGAAAGTCTTACATCCTGTTGTTCTGCTGAAGCTTCCGCAAGCACTGTGTGTTTAAGTAGACATTCTTTTTTCCTTAGTGTGTGGTAATAATCATGGAAAATGGAAAGACTTTGAATGAAAGTAAACAGTGACTTATTAGCCTTTGACCCTGGATTGCCGTGATCTACAGTGCTATTGTTCTAAGTAATACCATTTGTTTAAGACGATGGAGCTCTAAAATAATTGTAAGAGACTGATGAGTGTAACTTGCATACATTACAATGTAGAGCCAAGAGTGACACTAGATCTACCCTTTCCTGCTTCTGTTACCCCTCCTGTCTGTACTTAACTTAATGATTAGAAAATAACTCCAGATGAAGCATTGTTTATTATCTCATCCCTATACGTAGTACAGGGATGAGATAATAACATGTACAGGCAGTAGAGAATACAATAATTTTTTGAAAATATTGATGACATCACAAGGTCAAAGGTCACTTGGTTAAAGGTCGCAACGTCAAAAATGCTCTGAACAAGTGTGTCACATCTCCTCCTAGAGGATAAGTTGGATGAACTTAAGACTTTGTGGGTGGGTGCCTGGATATGAGGTGCCCAACTGATGATGTCACAGGTCAAGGGCAAAGATCATGATGACTGTAATGTATAATACAGTGTTAGGTGGTGGTAGTACTTGGTGTCAACAAAGCTTTTACACATTTGCCTTCCATGAATGTGACAACCTATGCAACCTATGCAACCATTTCTGGGCTGAATGTTTACCTCTGCTTGCATTGTAATTTCCCCTGTATTGATAATACCTCACCTCAGTAGGCCTATATGTTTACAACGTATACATGTACAGATCTACTGCACAATTGTGCAAGAACTTGAGATGTTTATGCTCTGTCAAGAAAATATTGAGCCACTCATAACATGCTTTTTATGGAGCTCAAAGGGTCCACTATGAGGGGTCATGCGGATATGAGGAATAATCTGACACTTGGCACGCATTTTCTGGGAATACTTTTGATGCACGCTTAATATCTTGGTACATGTGTACGTGCATGCGGGTATTTGTGCTGTTCGACACTTAAGCGGGTATTGCAGTACTTTATCATTAAGAAACTTCAATATTCAGCACTTCTACTCACACCGAGCAAACTGAATCACTGATGAAGTATACAGCTCAGCGTACTTCGGGAGAATGGGTATGCAAAATGATAGGGATGAGATCTGCAACTCCGTGGATTGCCTACTTGTCTATGACTTGTACATGCAGTATACTGTTGATGAGTCTTCACTATACAAGTCACTAATTAAGTTCACACATTACGTTAGTCAACATGTATATATGTCAAAAGCAAATTATGCAGTTTGTTTTATAACTTCATTACATTGTTTAGTATATTTACTTTATTCCTCACTTATATTACCTGTCTCAACATAGCTGCAATACCATCAACTTGCTAAGAGTAGCGGTAATCCTTTGACTTCTCATTTTCCTCTTAACTCCACACTCTTAGCACCTGCAGTAGGGATGGTTGCATAGGAATTTGGCACTGTGGTATTAGACCGGACAGTCATTGAAGGCAGTGTTAGAAATGTCACCAGGTTATTTCCTTTACTCCTCACTTGTCTCAACTCAAGAAGTGTAATCCCTTCTACTGTGCCAAGAGAAAGTAGTGGTAAGCTTGTAACACAAATAGCGCATTTTCCACAGAACTCTACAGTGCACCCTTAATAACAGAGATGGCATAATGGCCTAATGGAAATAAGACCTGTGCTAGTCTGGTGTTAGACTGGATGGCATTAGAGGCATTGTTAAAAGTTCACCCATAGTATTAACCTTGGTATGGTGAATGGGTGTGCAATTGTTGTGCTAGACAGGTGATTTGTTTGTGTGTATGTAAAAAAAATGTAAGTTCTGGGATAGCCAACACATGGCTCTCACAAGTACACAATACCTTGGAAGTATCCCATTTTTCTTCATTTTTATTTCATGTGGGTCCTGCTGTTAAAGTTTAACATTTGATGCTCAGATTGATGGTCATTGCATACCCTCGCAGCTTGGCAGCGGTAATTGTTTGCCAATGTAATATACTCCAAATCATGGACAGTTACTTTTCCATTGGGAGCCTTTGCAGTTCGTCACCCAGGTGCCGAACAATTCGGCAGAATCTCGTTCGGAAAAGTCTGCTCAACACTCATTGGTCAATGTGTGTTCAGCAAACTAGATTTGTATTTCACACCTCTGTGTCACACACAGCATGAGTCATTCAATGGAGTCTTAGGTATGTCATATGGTTCAAGATATTGGATGTCATAGGTGCAGCTGATGAATAACCCAGAACTAATTTTTTACTAATAAAATATTCATGAACATTTTCTAATTTGCTCTGACTGAGGTTTGAAGGGTGGTATCGTTGTGTTTGCCTTCTTATATGTTGATTGTCAATTAAGGGGAAGTGTAAGGAAATTTGACCTAATGTTTGACTTTATGGACTTGATGCATTCAGATATTTTCTGGAGCCTCAGGTGATTAGTCTTCGCAAATATCATTGATAGATATTAGCTATGAGTTGTGAAAGCATCAAGCATCATATTGCTCAAAATGTGAATGTATACCAGCATTACCCTTTAAGTCAAACAATGTGAAAAAAGATTCAGAAGGGGAGGCCAATTCAAGGGATCACTGTATGTTATGTGGCTTAAATGTTTCTGAGCTTGCAATTGACACCCACGGATAGAAGTATTCGTTCAAGCACCGTGCTGCTGGATGCAGAATTGTATTGCCTGAATCGCAATTGATATACATATATGTACGTATTTAGATGCTTTTGCTTTAGTTTGTGTTTAGGAGAAACATACTCTAATGTTTATAGACAAAGATGTGTTAATGATTTCTCAGCTGCTGCACAGTAGATGCTTGCATGATTTATTGTTCACTTCAGTTTCAGTTCGCAACGTGGCTTTAGTTTAATATTTCCAAGCAAGTTGTATAAGGGGAGAGGGGCATTGAGGTGAAATGGGACGTTAAAAGAGGAGTGTGTAGGGAATAGCTTTTGCTCCTTTATACAACCAAGGATGGCAACAGGTAACTTTTATGCAATTTACAGGCTATCATATTAATTTTCAAGGCATTTACATAGGCTGCGGTTCGTAATTAAATTTGCATGCGACTTGTGAAAATAAAGTAGGTAATTATTGCACACTCTGTTCTACAATGTGCTGCTAATAAAGCCCAAGGATTCCTTGAGGGACATACATTTCCTAGTGAAATATTGGGAAGAGCATCTGAAGGTCTTGTCAAAACCTGAAGCAATGATTTGAAGGGAATAATTTCTAGTTCACTCAGCACTAATGATTTGGAGCTGTGTTTCGCCACAGAGTAATGATGTAGAACTGTACTAAAATTTACCAAGTATCACACTGCACGTTTGGCAGTAATGTAATTTGACAGAACAAAGCATTCACTGTCAGTGCAAAGAGTGCTGAAATAAAGCTTATTGTTTTTTCCAAAAGTTTGCAAAGTGCTTCACTGTGATCAACTGAACAACTTTTCAATCTCTACTTAAAGGGAAATAAGGCGTTTGTTTTACAGAAAACAACCATATTTTTAAAACCAATGTTAATGGACATAGAATGATAGATTATTTAAAATAAGGAAGGACAATAGCCTTCTTTTCAAGAAATAAGTTTCTCATAGATAGAAATTCAGTTATTTGTCTCTCAACAATAATTTGTTCACCCAAACTTTTCAAAATTCAAATGATGCATCTTCTGTTACTCATCACATGCATAATTTTTTGAGGAGATGAAGCATTTGGAGATGTTAGGTGATGAGACGGAATTTTGAAACGATGATTTATGTCATATTCTTTGTATGCCATGTTGGTATATCCTAAATGCCCTATTTCCCTTTAAACGTGTCACTATATATGCTATTAGTTATCACCGACAGTAAGCTGCAGACTCTATGTCATTGCCTTCATGCCGTAGGAGGGATTTTACTCCAAACCAAAGCAATCTCACCAGCGTCAATACCGTCAATACCGAGGTGGACAGACCGAAGACATGGGCAGAAAAGTCCTGGAGCTATTTTCCAATTGATATTGATTTTGGTATCAGATACCCAAAGTCATCTGTGTTACAACAACATTACCTAAGTTGCATGGACAACTTTTACAAGGTGTCCAGTTGCTGTTTAATATCAATGGTAGATGTCTTGACTGCAGTATCTGTAAAAGATGCATATCTTGGGATTTCTGGGTTCGGCTTTGGTCGATGACTATGGGAAGAGCATGCTGCAGCATAATCTTGATGTATGGAAAACAATGGCTTAAACAAATGTGTAGAGCTTGCGTGCTTATATATTGTTAATTATTCTTTCGTAATACTTCCATATTAAAAGCTTTGTTTCTTCAAAGAATTACAGCAGCTGGAATGATTGAAGGCAAAAAATTTGAACAGGGTTCATTAGTCATTTAGTGCAATTAAAACAGTTGTAGGGTACACTGAAACAGTAGGTTTAATAGCAGAGTCAGTTTTGTATGATACATTTGTTCACCTTTACTGGTGGAGTTTTTTTTTTTAATTTGATCTCCCTAAAATCCAGTGTGAACATGGTTGAACCCATTCACTATAGTATGCATTTCATTGGTGGTAATTTCTATCTACTGTACCTTGAATTACTTTAGCAGTCTTTCCAATGTGCAAAGGTGAGGGCTACAATTTGTATCAACTTTCAGTAGATGATTCAATCGTATTTGGCCAGAAGTTTGTTTCTCTCTTTCTCTAATTGTCTATTACCAGTAATTCATGTCTCCTAATACTAGGTGTTCTTCATTGGGTCACAAATCTGCTGGATATGTGTGCACAGTATGGTCATCTTTGCTCAAAATACTCTGCAAAATCAAAAGTGGTACTTATGGGGAGATTCCCCCCACTGAGGCTAAGCTTCGTTTGTTCATTTGCATCTTCATTCTTGTTGTACTTTTAAATTAGGAAGACATAATAGGAAATAATTCTTGAAAAGGATCTTACCAACAGCATGACCTACTCGTACCAAGTTCACCGTGAATAAACGTTGCAAAAAAATTTTTTTCTCGGTGTGTATTTCATTCTATGTATAGTTCTTGACTCATGGTTTATACTCTCTACTTCTCATGCACCCAGTCTCATCTTGAGATTCATCCAATCTAAACTACTTATTGATAGTACAGTGCGTACTGTTGCTGCTGTATTATGAGCATGCACACGATTCTCAGTCATTATACTGTTTACTGCTAGGTATTTCTTGTATAGCCCAAAGGTCATAACTAATTGTGGTATTTCCCCCAAATTTCACTTTGCTACTTATAATTTATCAGCTTACCCTCCATATCCCATAAAGTTCAATAATCCAGTACCATATCAGCTCAAACCATGCATTGATTGGTTTTTGCATCTTGCCTCTGAGGTGTTTGCCTGATAAAGCATGTCACTACGCCAGATTAGTATGTCGTCCTGGCAACAGTGGTACATATCTGCAGGGAATATTGTAGTAAGAGGTTTTTTGGTAGTTGCGCCGATGTGAAAGCTGTTGTTGGAGAAATCTATGTTTAGGATTCATTGTTTGGTACCCTGTTGATTGGATAAATGGTCATGACTTGTTTTAGTGGGTGAAATGAAACTATGTCAGTATACATCCAGGGCAACGTTGCAGTTGCCTGGGATTTAATTGCACCGTGTAGACTACTGGTAGCATTTATTCTCCAAAGCTTTTACCTTTCACACTTTTTAGTAGCCATTGCTTTATTTATGGATAGATCCAGTCTTGATGTTGAATCCACGTAATCAACCAACTCATGGCATCATCCATTAAGGGGAAAAGTTTCTCTTGCATTCTTCCATTGTTTATAGACTTTGCAGTGCAGTATTTCGTCATGCATAATTGTCTTTGACTTTGTGCAAAATATGCCACCTGCTAAAAATGATTTTATGTATAGATTCTTTAAAGTGTCGTCAATCTGAATTTATGTTTTGTGGTATAAGTAGAAAGTACACTAATTACATTACCTGTTTAGTTCCATCTGGCAGGTAAATTTGTTAAAAGATACGAGCACTTTATTAACGAAGAAATAAATTAGGGCAGCCTATGTGCCCTTTCCTAAGGAAGTAAATAAAGATCCATTCGTAAAAGATTGTATCTTGTGTGGCATTACGAGACTCTATGTACACAAAGTGTTCATGGTGACCGGTAGGATAGCGAAGGTTACCTCATTATCAGTGACAAATAGCTGACACTTAAAGAGACTGATTGCATCTTAATTGAGTATCATGATCCCATGCGTAATGTGTGGATTCCTATTAAACCACATTGATTGATTCCATTAAACCTCCAAGCAGTTACAGTCATTTAGGATTTTCACCGTTTACTTTGGATCCATATAATTCAAGCTGGTGCTATTGACGGAAGAGAAAATCCTTTCCAACGGATCGATAACACCGAGAAAGGGTCGGAACTGGTAGGCTGCTTGAAGGTCTGCGGGTGCCTTTGGGATATATGCTTATAAAAATGAGAACAATACAAACAATACTATGTTCTCTTTGTGGGTCTCAGTGGGGGTAAATTTAAGGGAGCAGCAGTAGGTATGTATAGTATTGGCATTCCCAATAACAAAGAGAAGGCTGCATTCATAACAGTAGCAAACATACTGGCTTATCTACAGAGCTGCTTGGATGTCACTGGAAATGCTTTCATGCATGAACTTTTATCATAGCAGACCATGTGGCATTACAGTTTTGACTCAGCAAAAGTAAACTCTGGCTGTTTTTACCAGAATATAGGCCTGCTAATTGCTGTGCCTTTCTTTTCCACCGGATCCATCCTGGATCTTAACAACTGTACTTTAGGCCTATATGGTTGATGAAAAAAAGGGGAAATATGGTATTTGAACAGGTTGAAATTTTCAGTGCTGTTACATTACCAGTGCTGAAAATTACTGCCCATAGATGAAGAAATGAAAAAAAATAAACTTTGGGTGAATGTCTATGTAAGCCTACAGAACAATTTGATATCCCATTGTAGACACAGTACCAGCCACTATCATAGCTGGGGCCAGATGTCATGCAAAACCAGCAGCACTGAACAGTAAACTTCAGGATATGGTAATCTGCCACTGCCAGTCGAGTCAGACCAAGGTGAAAAAATGCCAACCATCCCTATCTACGAGGGCGACTTTTGTGTCTGGCACTATTTTTAATGAACAGTCAAAAACTCAGATACTAAGATAGCCATCAACAGTGGTAGAAGGCTAAACCTTCCCAACCGCAGAAACTTTTTCCTTTAACTCAAATTTTCAAGCAGATTCATCATTATTTATTTTATACTTATATTCAAGGCTGAGAGTAAATGAATGTGGAATCATTGGTGATGAGTAAAAATCATGTTGGACAACCAAATATGCTCCTTCTGCTTGTGGGATAGATGAGGAACTTACTGAAACAGAGGTTGCCCTTATAAAGTTTTTATAGTTTGCTGGTATCGTCCCTCATTTGCGTTACCAACAGAATAATAAGGTATTTGATATGCTCCATAATGTTCTGTTTTACGTCAGACTTCCAATTGAATAACATGGAGGAGTTCATTACTCTTTTGTGTGTACGTACAATACTAAATTAAAGGTTGTGTGACATGAACATGACGTTTTGGAGTATTGGCTGTGTTAATCATTGAAACTGTTGAAAATAGTCACAAATTTTGTAACAGTCCCTCAAATATTGATGATTTTAAAGGCAGATACCTAACTTAGGAACTTTCATGATATGTTTTACATCATCTTTGTTTACTTAAAGTTTCTTACAATAACAATTGACATTTTTACATGCCTAAAGGGTTTTGTTTTTGGAACCATGTATTTTCTTTTTACAAATGCGATATCACTTATCAATGTGAATCACACTAGTTGATTAAAAAAGAGATAGCCCAAACAAAAGAAATACCAACACTGTACAACACTCCACATCATCATATTTGCATGTTGTCAAACTTTTTAATGTCATATCTAAAAAACAATAAAAGATAGAAACACAATTCCAGTGGATTTTCTTTCAGGATTTCACTCTTAAACTTCTGAATGAAGCCAGCTCTCTTTTAGGTGCATGTCACACGACCTCTTAAAGAAATGAGAAATAGCAAAAATTTAGTCTTGTGTTTTTGACTTGTCTGTTGTCCTCTTTTCAGACAACCAAAATGTAATTTGGACAACCAAATATGGGAAGTGGGTTGTCCCTAGGACAACTTAGAACTTTCGTTAAAAGTCAGGCCTGCTCAATATGACATGTTAATCTGCTTAAATTGATACATTTTGTGTGATGTTGCCATTGACTGTTTACCACTGCTGGCATTTATCAAAATATACTTCTCTGTGGAAAAGTCCATTGAATACTGTCCCATTTGGCTACATATAGGCCTATATGGCACATATGAAATTATTTTGATCATTATTGGCCTTGTATGTGTATATGCAATGGTTGCAATACATTTCAAAAGTTGTTGATCTTTTACTGTATGACCATATCCTTGTGGCATATGGTAAATGCATGCCAGCAGCATATATGGTGATGTAAACACATGCCCTACATCAAGTCAACACATATCTGGCAGTGGCTTTGTAGTTTTCCCCCCCTTGGAGCCAATGTCAGCGTCCCTCATTGGTTGTTAGATATGGATAAACGTGTTACCATAGCAACATGATGCTTTGTCATGCTGTCATATTTTGTAAAATGCCAGTACTTACACTGAGTGGCCTTGCTTTGATACACGTTTGGGTCTCTTCACGGAGTGTCCTGTGTTATTTGGATAATATTGTACAGTCAGTTAGTTCAAAGGCATGGCAGTAAATTACATACAGATCTGCTGGTCGAATGTGTACGAGAAGTATACCTTCATCGAAGTGTAGCATTTTATGATAAAATATGAAATTCAATCAGAAATGGTTGCTGTCAGATAAATGTAATAACTCTCAAACCTTCACAGACTTTTGATAACATGTAATTACTCTTTTTCCTAAGTGATGCAAATTTAGTTCACCAGACCAACTTCAGTTCATTGTTACACTGGTCTTTGCTGGAAAGGGTGTCGCTTTTAGGCAGACATTATAAAGGGCAGCACAATTGAATTTGTTGCATCTGCATAATCCCAGCTGATCAGAGAAGGTTAATAAGTTTTGCTAGAACCTTTTATCACTGAGTGAATTTTTAAGAGTACATCATAATGTACAAAGCAGTTTTGCTCATCAGGGAAAGGAAGTGATTCTTCATAGTTTCTGTGTTGCAGGCAGTCAGGCACTATGACATACTTTACCAGATGAAATATTAGTTATAAGGAGGAAATGGTTAAGTTCTTTCAGGTTTGTGTGAAGGTGCTATAAGATGTGGCAATAACAAATTTCAGTAGGATTTTGGAGAATTTCTGAAATACTTGTGCTTACTATCCTATTAAAGGTACCATATATATGTCCAACATATAGAAGCAACAAGCATAAGTAGTCAGTATCTGATTTCTCAACAGACTCAACATCATACTGATTGTCAAATGTGGAAGGTAGATTGAGCTGATTGAAAAAAAGTGATTTGATTTTGTAGAGAAACTGTTGGAAAATGAGTGCTTAAAAATGAGTGTTTTAATCCCATATATTTTTTTACTGTATAGCCTACATGTTTGCTCAGTGTTCATCCATTAGTTTTCAGACTGACATATTCCTGGGATAAGTGAAAGCAAGTACGCCAAGAATACATCTGTAGTGAGATTAGACATCATATTAATTAATGCAATGGTTGCAGTATCTTCCATTGGTCATTACATTGAGCTCTGTGGTCACTGACAATTTGTTCAAATTCCCTTTATAGACTATATTGCCGTTTCCATAGCCTAACTATGGAGGATGTTTATAGAGCAAATAAGTTTAAACCTTATGAGGATGCAATGTAAATCAAAAGGTGGGTAGTTCAAACACTCCACATGATGTAATTTAGGGCTGCCAAGCCTTGTAATGATAGATTAACAAACAAGATATGTATGCAGTGTACACTGTGTATGCCTAATTTAAATCTTGCTGCAGTTGTCAGGCTGCATCATTGGCTCGCTCGCTTGCTTGCTTGTGAACTCTATTGATTCATGTCTCTGGAATAGGATCCCAGGTGTCAAAATGTGTGCATATTCCACACAAGCAGCTCTGTTGAAACCACCTGCCATTTAAGATGATCATCTCTATGCAGCAAATCCCAACATAGCTTAATTCCAATTAATAAACATGCTTTTTACTGTTAAAACCAAGTGGTGTTTTATGAGAACTGCCTGTGTTGCCATAATCTTTAGGTTATACTAGGTGTAACTTACGTTAAATTGATTGTAAAATTTAATAAGAGTACATTTTATAGCACATGTTGGTGGTGAGTGGCATTTGCTTTGGTAGGCTCTAATTATGGTAGACTTTTTTGGCAGATGGGATTCAAGTGGTATCATCTGCATTATTCAACTGTCACTTGATCTTGTTACCCACAAACTCGGACAAAATACCATGGGACAGCCCGCTCCCCTGTTAAATGTTGGCGATAGGATTACTGTTCAAAGTGTACATTCACTCCTATAGCGCAACGTTGGAAAGGGGCACGGGGTTTCATGTTATCCTTTCACTTAACGTTCAGTATCATACTTGCAGTGTACAACAAAGTGTCCCAATAGTTTTGTCCAAGATTGTAGCTGAAAGTGATTTCTTGTGTCCTGTTATATCATGTGTCTCAACTTTTGGATAAACAAGCAAGACTTGTTTCCTTCCACAGAAGCATAACTTGTACTTCATGCAAAAGAAAATGAACATGCCATATAGAGAAGTAAAAAGAAACACAGTAGCATTACAAATCTTTTCTTTCTTTTTTCATTTAATAGGTCTATCTGAAGTTAGGCCCAGAGGTTATCAATGCTGCATGTGATGGCTATAACACTTGCCTGTTTGCCTATGGACAAACTTCATCAGGAAAGACATACACCATGGTTGGAGACGAGGTAAGTGCTCTGATGATTATCCATCCTACAGTGGTTTTGTGGGCAGATTTTGCTATATTTATGGACAATTCTGTTGAAATAAAACAGTATCTGGCAAACCATTGAACAATGTATTCCTTTGACAGCCTATCAACCAGCATTCACAGTAAGGTATTTGATTGAGTGAATCCCACATTTGTCTCCCAAATCCTGCACAAAGATAAATCTTATGCAGGAAAATCCAGTACAGCATTCCACAGCTGAGGTCGTAGCTGCAATTAAAATACACATACAGTAGTTAATTGCAATAGAATCTACACCATTAGTGGCAACTCCCTCCTCGATTTTGAAAATCCCTCCCGAAATTTTTAGAGATGTTTCCCCTCCCATTTCCAATTTCTTAGCTTGAACACTGCTATCAACCAGTGAAAGGACGGATAGATCAGAGAGCTGTCATTTTTATCATCCTCATATTTTGCAAGCCGTACAGTTTTCTGCAATTCTTCAATTACTGATACAATAGTAAAGTGCAGAGAAAACAAAAAAACCATTCCAGTTTGCCAGAAATTTGAGACCCACCTGCAGAGTTCAATGCAGGTCTTATTGCTGTCTTGTGTAGTTAAAATGAAATGGGTGGTTAATATTGAATGAGAAAGTAGCATTCATAAACAGAGTCATACATACTGTAGTAAAGGGCAATTCATGACGGATATGTTTAGGTACTATGTCAGATAATGGATATTGATCAAAGGGAGCACTGGCTGCTTGTACTTGTTTATATATCTCGATTGACTGGTCGGTGAGATGCAGGTTTGATGCGGTGATACTTGGCGAAAAACTTGAAAAGGATGGTACTGTGGGGAGTGATTGGAAAAGATATCTGAAAAAAGGACTGGTGAAAATAAATCTTTTACAGTACTTCATCCCATATCTACCACCTTTAATTTTGCATCAGACTTGTTTCACAGGACTCTTTATATACCCGAGCGCTTTATTGGGAATGGTGGGCCTGCATTCATGCAATGTAAATCTTAAAGTACGGTATTTTAACTTTTGGTTTTGAAAAGAATTGCACCTTCACAGCTCTTGTTGTTATTTTTTGGGATACATCCTTAAATTCAGATGGCTAGTTGTCGGCCCACAAGTGCAGATGTTGAAGGGGAAGAGCACAATGCATACCTGCAAAGAGAGTTAAAATAAGTTCCCTAATACTGTTTACTGAAGTCAGTGCCATCACGGTACTGAAGGGAAATCAGCATCATCATGAAAATTTGTCATTCCAAATGTTCTCTGAAATGTAGGTCTTGTAATAATTGTCACCATTCAGAAGTTCTTTCGAGGTTTTTCTTCTTGGCATGAGACTTGCAGTACTGCAATCACCAACTTTACCACACTGCATATTTGTAGAATTCACATCGTAGACATATGCTTACCCTTGCTAGCACTAATTATGCACAGAACCACTCATCCGCTTCTGTGAAAACCCTTGGGGAAATGGAGGGCCCAAAGGTAAGAGTTGCCATAAGTGTCAGCAAGGGGTGTAAAAGTATAGTCACTCCCGAATACCTACATCAGTAAGTTGTGGTGATGTGAAAGTATTTAGTTCTTGTAATCAAAATGGAATGATTTGATAAATGTATGATTCTGTTGCTGGAGCTTGCATTTTCTGAATGATGCCTGGAAAATATTTGGACCCTTAATGAAAAAAAGAATGGCCAGTTTAATTCAGCCAAAGAATTTTAGTCATAGAATTTTGGATAAACAATTGAGTATTTCAAATTTACCTTGAATTTTGCAATCTTCCTGAGCAGTTGCAGTTTCCTCTGTGCATGCATTTAGTGACACTTGCATTCCCCACTCATCTTGCAAAATGCTGTTGTAAAGTCTTTAGAGAAATATGACCTTCATGTCACACTCTAGCCTACATCAATGATAGGAAATGTTCTTCTTTTGCAGTAGGAAAAACTATACCTGCTGTAATATCCTAACATTTTGAGACCTTGAAGTTAACCATGCAGCCTCCTGAAAAGTGACAAAACTGTTTGTTGGGAAGGGGGGATGTTTGAAATGCTCGGCAGGAATGATCAAATATTTGAAGTTACATGCAGTAGGGCGCTTACTCATAGTTTGCCTTCTGTCATACTGCTAGTCTACTGTAATGCTCACTCATTTTGTAGTCCTCATAATATTTGTCTTGTGTGGTTGGTTATCTTATCATCCATGGTCATCTAAAGGAATTGTGTTGCATTTGCTTAGTGGCTTTTCGATATCTTAATGATGAAGGTTCTAACATTGGCAGTGGAAACTGTCAAGTGAAGTCTTCAGATTGCTAGAGACACCTTCTTTTTTTCCTCTTGGGGAGATTTTGTAGATCCCTGCAATGTGTTGCACTGTGTTGAGTGTCAGTGAGTGCATGACTATGATTTGAAGAACCTTGTGCAAAGTTCTTGAAAAAAGATTTCATTTCATATATTCATCTCAGGTGATGTCAGAAATGTTCTTCTGTGACTATGACACTCCTGTTTCGCCATCTTTTTTGTCAATGTTTTAGGACTTCCTTGACATCACAGAATTCTTTGTTTTCATATTTTTTCTTACAACAGGGCGATCCTGGTCTTATACCAAGGATCAGTGAAGGTCTATTCAACACCGTAGCTCACCTTGAAGAAGATGTCACTTACAAGTTTGAAATCAGGTATTATTAGCTGCACTTCTTACAAACCTGTCTCGAGAAAAAAAACTGCACTTCCATCTACGAATCTAACAAAATCAAAATAACTACAAATTTGACAGAAGTGTTACAAACACTTTTGAACATTTCACCATTTCCTGAACAGGCAAAATTACTGAGAGCCTCAGAAATTTGAATTTTGTAGGTATAGGTGGTTTTGGGACTTAAACTTGGTTGCAAAATCATTTGTAGGATGCTGGTTTGTAACTTCTCTTAATTTAATGAATGTCAAAGTGATATGGAGATGACACATAATTTGTAGCCTTCCTCTTGAATGCTGGCTATCCCTCAAAGCAAGTGGTCTCCATTTTTGAGTGCTTGAAAATTTGAGTCTGATCACCATTAAATTAGAGTACTTGACCATCAAATAATTCATCTATTATGAACAACAAAGTGTCTCTTGGATTGTGGTGTCACTTTGCCAGTACTTTAAGTATCACGAAGTTCAAAATCTAGTCAAATACATATTTTTCTGGAGTGTTCTATTTCAGTATGGCAAGTGGGTGATAATGTAAAGTAAATGTACCAACTAGCTGCATACTTCTGTAAACTTCTCAAGAAGAGACGACAGTGCTGCAAAAAGAAGGTCAGACATCGTCCAATGCATTGACCTTTACCTCGGTAGACAATTTAAATGTCCTGTGTCACATCAAATGCATGGATGTGTATTGAAGCCATTTACCTTTAAGCACTGCTCCTTACACATTTGTATCTTTTCATACATTTTCTTTCATACAATTTCAACATCCAGCTTTGTTCTACTCTACTGAACCCTTTGTCCCAAGAAATTAAGACACAATAGCCTGAACTTGGTAGTTTTACGTACATGATCACCATGGTGACCTGAACGATGTATTTGGTCAAGAGCCTGCAGTGCCTTCTGCAAAATGTATTGAATTTTCATTGTTTTTCCTTTTGCAACAATCCTGTCCTGAAGGTCAGCTGCTTTCTTGTGAAATGTTCGGATAGACTGTTTGTTTATCACTTGTGACTGGAGGATTCTTGGATGTATGAGGTTAAATTATGGCCAAATTAATGTGACATCTACTTCAACAAAATCAAATTTAGAAATAAGAGAAGGATAAAGATCAGTCCTTTCTACCAATATCAAGTTTCAAGTCGTTTTAGTGATGGGGAAGGTGGGCCAAGAAGATAGGCATAGGGTAGGGGAATTCAGTTAAGGCAATTAAGTGAAAACATTTGTCCTGGTTATATACTTAGATGAATTCTCCTCTACAGGCTTTGTCTGTTGTGCTCCATATTATCTCCTTGAAACCTTACTGTTTCTATTTTATCGACTGCAATCCCAGTCAGTCAGTACTACAGGAGATCTGTAATGTTTACAATCAGTATCATCAAGAACTATGATCCACTGTGGTATTTCTCGTTACTCTAAGGCATCTTGATTTTACAATTTTACACCCACCTCATTTCCATTCTTTTCACACGTTATTACCGACATTACTGAAACATATTCACAAATCTATGTATGAGAGTGTCAGTATACTGTAGCTCTGTATAGGCTTGTGGTGTTGACAAAATCAATACAAAATGCATTTAAAGCACACAGACAAAAAAAACAAAAAAAACGGCATGCTTTGGTTGCTATTGCACGTTTGCGGTTTTTGAAGCAAGCAGTTGTTATTTTCCAGGATAAAGTATTTTGGTATCAAAGGAGACACCAAGTTGAATCTGTATTGGAGACTGGATGAGGTTACAACATCTTGTGTCTTATAATCCTCATTTCCAGGTGACCCAATATCCTCCTACTTTTGAAATTTTCAACATCTACTAATACCAACTATTGTCTTGAAATACTAGAGTCTTACTAGTGCCATACAATTACTGTTGTAACTTGGTGACCAAATTAAGATTTTGTAACAGTGTCATTTCTTGTTGACTTTGACAAGTATTGTCACACTAAATTTGTGAACTGCAATCTTCAGTAGTATAAAACATGTTCTTTATATTTTAGTTTCATGGAAATATACAATGAGAAAGTCAGAGATCTATTGGCTCCAGTTGGAAGTGAGGGGTTTGCTCTGAAAGTCCGTGAACACAGCAAGGATGGCCCGTATGTACCAGGTAAGTACTGAGGAATGTGTGTGTAGAAGTAAGTTGTGTAAGTATGTTTCACTAAATGCTAATTAGGAAAGTGCAGCTGAAATCATGAACAGACCGAGCTGACACATGGTAGTAGATATGCTGTTGAGGAGGAGTGGAATGAACTTTGAGATTGTGCAGACTTATTTGTCGTATCAGTTAAGTGGTGAACGGGGGCAAATTTGCAGAGTTTGTAATATCTCCAGGTAGAGGGAGATCTTGAAGGAAAATACGCACACGTAAAATATAAGAGGAAATATTATTATTCAAATCATACCAGAGGCCCCTGATAAATTCTGTGAAGGTGGTACATCATCTGAGAGGTCTCGTCCAATGGAAAATGTTTGTGGTATATATTGTCCCTGCCCCCTAATGTCGAGAACTGTGTGATTCGATATTGCGGGCAATAATAATCCAGGAATATTATTTAAGCACTTCTAATATGTTTACCTGTACCTCACCCCACTGTTGCTTGTCAGTATATTAATGCACCTCTATAATCTACCTTGAATACAGCTGATGTGATTCATGCTCTGCACTGGCCCCAGTTACCCCACTCACAGGTCAATTGGCACAGCTGTTTCTTCCGACTTTGCCATTTTGTAGTCGACATTTTGAACGAATGTTTTTGCTCTCAGTGCTTTTGCTTCAGATCTTCTGATTTTCAACTCTTGCTAAGAAAATAAATGATGAAGTCTTATTTACAAGCTGTTTGATGTAACTGTTTAGTACCCTTTTGAATTTGACAACTTGTGAGGCCTCCCTTTTCATGTAGGAGTTGCCTGTTTTTGTATTTAATCTTTTATCCTTGTCTTTCTCAACTCTTTCTTCCCTCTTTTAATCCCCTCGTGTTCCCTGTTCTACTCTGCTAACTCCTTGCACTGGCCTTCTCAGCTCTGTTCGGTTCCTTATCTCCATTCGTTCCCCATCTTGGTATGCATGTACACAAACATGCTCCATGCCTGCCCTACAACATTAGCAATGCCCTCTCACTGATCTCAGCACAAACTGTTCCATACAGTTTTTGATTGCAAGTACTTAACTGCAACACAAATGCATATATAGTTGACCATCTCTCTCACATGTTACCCCCTGTTGAGATTTAATATGTAATGAAAGACTTTGCAGTGTACATATGGGACTATATCCCCAAAGTATGCACTGATTCCGGAGGCACATGCACTTTATCATTTTACCTTGTGTTCTTATGTTACTAGCAGCTACTAGTAGTTGTAAGTTTTTTTTTCTGTGACGTTAAAGTAACTCTCACGTCTTGTTTAGTGTGCTGCAGGATTGGATGCATCATTGATCTAGCATCAAGCAAGTTACCATCTCCTTCAAAGAGAAAAATCGGATTTGCTCTTACATGCTCCAAAGAACATCAAAAACTACTGACAGATGACAATAATTGTCCCCCATCACCTGCACCGATTCAATCCACAATAGGTCATGAGTGATTCACATACGTCCTTTCACTACCTGCAGTTGTACGTGTGTCTTCTCATTTTTCCTTTGCTCATCATATCCAAACTTTTCCTGCCTCTGGGGCTGCTTTTGGTGACTTAATCCTACTACCCTGGCTACATTGTCTGCCCCAAGGACATACCTTTTGAAGTGCAAAGCCCTCCCTAAAACGAAAGCTTCTATAAGATATTAAATTAAACAGTAACAATCCCCAGAAGACTCTGAACAGCCAGCCACAATTGAATTAAGTGCTAATCAGTAGATTGTCGTCTTCCTACGCTATCCTTCATTTCAAAACATCAAACTCACAATCATAGTAATCATAGTACTCTCCATCTCAGTTTCGGGCAGTTCACATTTTTGTTTTAATTTTGCGTAACTCACCCATCGGGAGGGTCGGTTGATCATCAGGGCAAGAGGAAAATCAGATGATGAAGCACTCCTTATCTTGATTTGTTAATTGGTTTTTGGTTTCTTGGTTGAAATGAGTCATGAAAGGGTCTCTGTCTGCGTCAGCACTGGTAAAGTAGCACCATATGGTTGTCACCGGTTTTGGACGTGAAATAAAAGAAAAGCTAACTTTTAATGATATCCCTGTGCACTAGATTTTGAATATGCAATGAAAAGGTATTATTTATGACCAATACGACAACAAAATTGGATCAGTGATTATTATGAAGTCACTTTAAAGTATAAAAATGGAATTATTGAATGTAGTTTCCAATTGATTAACTTCCACTTAGTGCTGTGTAACAGTGAATTCAAACTAACGTTGTGTCTCGTTCTCCATTACGTGTTACAATATGTAACAAAGTGCAAAATTCAGTGTTATGATTGATGCTGATGGCAAGATGTGTTCTGCTAATAAATGCCAATGAAAGTCTTGTTTCCACTGAAGCATTTTGCTTAAATGTTTCAGAAATTAGAATGACACTTTACACTTACAGATGAGCAGGCAAGGTGGGTGCATCTTTCCTCGGAGCAGGAGAGGCGAGGCTCAAGTCATTTCTATGCCAGCTAGAACTGTGGGGAGACTAAGCAAAATGCCATGCTAAATTGTGGGCAGTTTTCCAGAAAATTGTTGCTGAAAATACCTCTAGATTGCAGGAACTTGCCCCCCCCCCTTGGAGGTTCCACTGGCACTCTCTCACTTTTGTGGTGCCCCTTTCACTCAGGTCATTCTTCCCTCCCCAGCCACACTGCCTCTGCAGATGAGATCTTGTTATGTTTTCAGTAAATTCAGTCTTTGATAGATCTGTAGCTCTCTGTGAATGTCAGTGAGGGTGTATATAGTGTTTGCTGTATTTTGTGACCTATTCATATTTCTGTTTGTCGGTGAGGGTGTGTTTTTGCATCAGACCTGCTTGTATACATGGAACCTAATATTTGCGTGCGTAGTATATGCACTCTCATACTTTCACTTCAGCTTCAAGAGTCAAAGAAGTGTATCCTTTTTGTCGATGGTAATTAGTCTATAGTCACGCTTTCAATGTACTTGTTGTTTCGTGTGTGTTTTGACTTACTTGTGACTCTGCACTGCGTGTTCCCACAGAATTAGGTGATTGAGATTCTAGAACCATAACTCTATTTTGACTTTGAAGTGTATTAGCAGACTTTAAAGAAAATATTATTAATATGCTAATACCACTCTTTCAAACTTTGCAAACTCTTGTACTTTTTCTTCCATCTACATCTTATAATATTCCTCTTGAATGACCACATTTTAGTCATCATTGTGTTTCATTTGTTTCTTCATCACAGATTTGACAAAGCACATAGTATCAGACCATGGCCAAATGGTCGAACTTCTGCAGCAAGGCATGGTGACCAGGACCACAGCATCAACCCACATGCATGAATGCAGCAGCAGATCTCATGCTATATTCACAATCCATTTTGTACAGGTCAGTGGTTCTTTATTTGGACTCATAAAACGCTGGAAATCCGAGAGCGTAATGCATTTGGAAATACGTAATTATTTTCAGAGCAAAGTGAGTTGTGTTGTGGATCAAGGGCAGCTGTATGTATGAAGGAAATAATCAAGGCACTTCAATAGAAAATGCTGATGCTTGATTTTTGTGCGCAGTTTCCACTTTCCCTACCACTTACAGTCTCAACGGCAGTTAAAACTGCTCTTAAAGCAAGAGGCATTTACATATTACTTACTATCTGACACAATGCCATGTAGAGACAGTCGTTGTGCAAAAAAGTCAGATGGGAACGTAGAATGAAGTGTACATACCTGCATTCAGTTTGTGTACATATCTTTATGATGAGTAAATTTGATGTTTACTATCAGTAAGGAATGGAACCCGTTTTAACCTTGCACTTTCTGCTAGTAAATCTACTGGTATTTGCATAAGATACTCGGGTACCGGTACCGATGATGTCGGGACCCTGTTCTGAAATTGCTTGCTACCCAAATCCTAAGTTTCTTCAACATACACTGCACATGTAACCAAATTCAGCACGTATGTCTAAGAAAATCTTCATTGACACACCGGTATCATAGATGATATTATGTTTACTTGCAATGCAAATTTCACATCATAACTTGACACCTAAAGGAACTTATCATTTTGAGGTACCCGAGTACCTGACCGACCGTGAGAGTTGGGTACTCAAATCCAAATTTTTGACCATGTGCAAACACTTATTATTATGTCATCTCTTAGAAACAGCTGGTGGTATTTTGGGGTAAACGGCAACAATTTTGGCGGGTCAAGAAAGGTATGCCTTACTTTATCTCTGTTGAGTAGATCACATTGTGTAATATGTGTTTACTTTAAAGGAAGCCTGTTGGTAGGACCAATTGTTTATCTGTTCACAGTAAATCTTTAATGTTTGTGTGTACCTACAGTAATACGTACCATTGAATTCAATGTGTATCACACAATATAACATCAGCTACTTTGATTCAATCAGTGATGTCTTCTTGTCAATTCCCTTGAATGTTTCTGACTGCAATGACTGATGTCAAGGGTCCAGGGCTGCTTAGTTGGGTCATTTGCTGCCATGGTACCTCTATTAATTAAACCTTTGTAAAGTGTTTATTCAACTATTACCCTCGTGACTTCTGTCAGATGGGAATAATGAATGATCATGGCTGTGATTCTACATGTCGCTGTAAGCAAGTTTGCTGCACCATACACAAGTGCATTACTGTACATCACTCCCTGTCAAGAGAACACACAAATTCAATGCAAGTCGTTTTACATCGTTCTTCCATAGACTCAATCAGCCTGATGTGTCGAATCCAGGTAGCAATGCCATTTAACACCACTTTCAGAGACTACTACCAGCCATTTTTCAAACATCCTTTGTTGATGGCATCAGCCAATCATATCACACATGGCATAAGGATTGGGTTATTCAAATGTAGCAGTTTTATTTGAAGTTGGTAATCCACTGTAATAAACAAATACCGCAGTATGCTGCATAGCACACTGCTCATACAAAAGCTGCTTGTAAAAGTTGTGAATGAATTTTTTATCTGTTCTACTTTAATGGTGAAGAGGTGCAGGTAGGTGTTTGTAGTAACATTGATTAAGCGAAGATGAGTCATAGCCTTCTAGAGTGGTAGCAATCAACCAATCAACTTTCAAGTGGAAAGATTTACAACTTGAATGGCGCTGCCACAAAAAAGCCTGCTTAGCAATGCCTTAACAGACAAAGGTGCCCTGCTTACTTTAGAGGACTAGGTTACATGGCATCATTTAAAATTCACAGAATGACAGGTTTATCTTACAACAGATATGTATGGTGGGGGCTGGTAGGATGATAGCAAAATGAAGTTGCATTTAGCTGTCTGTATCTTTTTGTTTGTTCTGTGTCGTATACATTCTTGACACATCTTCAGCAACAGCCAGCATTGTCTAGGTTATATTAATGGTCAGTGGATTGCAATGGGCATTTTTGCTTCAGCTTTGAAGGTAAATGATATCGTGTTTTTTTTTAACTTTGAAATATGGCGCTCTTCTCTAGGGCTTTTCAAATCACTCAAACAACTGCCATGAGCAACTGTTGATGGTAGTAGTAGTAACCTCAGCCTTGAACCTCAACCAAAGAGTGGGTCAGCCGTGTATGTCAGCTATGAAAAGCCTTATATAGAAGATTAAACTGGTATGCATTTTTGGCCCTAATTACGGGATATTGAAAAGACATTCTGTCCAGCAATCATTGGGTCTACTAAAAAAACCTTTACAGAAATGTTGCTTTTTAAAGTCACCAGAGGATTTCTTCTCCGTGATTGTAATGATGATAAATGTAACAGGTCACTGAATCACAATGTGATTCTCTGAATGATTCATCTTTGTTGATACAACAACATGACAACAACAATTCCCAGACAAAGAGACGCATGTCCATTTTCAGTCAATCCATCTTTCTCTTTTGGCCCCATGAAAGTTATCAGCTGTCCTCAAGCAGGGCTGAATCCCTTTCTGGATGTTGGTGAAGAACATAAACTGAAGTGCTTAAATATGAAACAGATTCACTTTAATAACCAAAGAACACCTGTCATAAAATGTATGCAACATATGGCCAATGTGTTTTAGTTCAATTCACACATATATGCACTGACAGACTGTTTCACTATCCATATAGTGTATGTCTGTCCACCCAGCAACATGTTTTGTGAATGTAGGGTTGCCGGACAATTTCACCAGGGGCAGGTACCCCCTGGTATTTTACCACCAAGTGAAATAACACCCACATGAGAGCTCTTTTCTTGGGGGGTGTCTGTGTAGGGGATATTTAGCCAGGGGGAAATTTGTCTGGTCACAGAATGTAGGCCTGTCATTTTCCATGAAAGAATTTGTTAATACATGTTGTTGCAGAATGTTTTTGTACTACTTGTACCTGAGCACTATGTTCGTAATTGCATGAATACAGAGAGTGTATTTCTTGGTAATTTTGTGTACTATTTTCAGGCTAAGATGGAACAGCAACTTCCAAGTGAGATTGTCAGCAAGATAAATCTGGTCGACCTAGCTGGCAGGTATGTTTGAAATTCCTCGTTTCCTACTAGTGCACCTGGGTAAGTTTTTGTCACGTATTTGTCAAAGACTGTTATAGATACAGTCAGAAAAAAGTTGACTGAATTTTCTGAAGTTTTTTGGCATTCAGGTTAAAGGTTGTGAAAATTATTTGTATAGTGTTGAGATTGTAGAAAATTTTCAAAATTGATGATAACATGCTGCATGGCCTATATGCTTTTCATTGTTTAATGCCCATGCAAGTAGAATGAAACCCATTGTTTTATTCATTTTACATTAATTCCTTTGTATCACTTAATTATTGAAAAAAAAAATAATCTTTACACTTCAAATTAAAGTGAAATTTTAGTCCAACATTCTCCCCATGAGTTTAAAATACTCAGTCAAGGAATATTTGAACTACATTTACCTGTTGGGTTTTTCCTTAGTGGTTGATTTCAGTGGTTTGAGGTATTCTGCATCACTTCAAACAGTAGCCTTGTATAACCCAGCAAAGCTCCTTTGAAAAGAATGAGATCCTCTTCTGGAATTTCAAGTCATCAGTGGCATGAGGAAGCCTTGCATGATCTTAATGTGAGGATGGTTATTAGGGCAGAGAGACTGATTTTCCAGGTCCTCTGTGATGGATTTGTAATGTTGGTTCATCTTCTTAGTACATAGCAGAGAGATGTGGAATAATTAGATGAGGTAGCTTGAGCGTTAACCTCGCTCAAAGTACCGTGACCAAACTATGGGAGACCCACACGGACAGCTGGGCAGAGCTGGATTAGTCATCATGGTGTCCCGTCTATCTTAGGGTCTTAATTGCTCCAAGTGAAGACACAATGTCTGACTTTACTTTCACCGTATGATAAGTAAATAACTGTCATGGACAAGCATTATGAAGAACTACCAGTTTTACATTTGTGGATGCTTCCAGCTCACTCCGTGTCTCCTCACTAATTACAAAAAGCCCTGTATTGGAAAATTTTAAAATATATCGTGAACATGCGTGGAGTCGACGTAACTTGTAGTGTGTTGGTTGTGTACATAAATCTTTGTGTACGCAAACTTGAGACATTTTTGGGAGTGATAAAAATGAGTGGAAAGCATTGTGGCTCCCATCTCTGAATTGACAGAAAGAAAGATGGAAGCACTCCTCATCTAGTAGTCGGCTGAATCTTCATTTAGTGACTGAATTGTTGACATTCAAAAGTTGACTGTCAAAATTATATGTGGCAACACTAATAAGTTGGTAGGGATAGTACGTCGTACTTTTTAGAAGAAGACTGCCACGGACAAATCTGTGGCTGTGAGTTAAAAGGAATAGGTATCAGGCCTAACATCCCATGCAGGAAGAAGCTAGTAGATTGTTGAGTAGTTGTGATGCACACAGAGAAATTTGTTTGTTTCTTGGTTTAGTTCCAGCCTTCATTGTATGCATTTTTTTTTATCTAAGTGTATAATTGTACTTCAAGATATTTATTATATTTAATATGAAATGTTTCACATTTGCATATGTGTACAGCACTCTAATTCCGACACCATAAAGTGAAGCACATTGTGTCTTGCCTTTAAGGATTTATCGATCGATAATTCCCTGGCCTCGACATGTTTGAATTTTTTAGTCACTGAGCTTGCTTTAAAGTTGTGAGAGTAAAATAAATGTCTTTTGCATCTCTTTGGAACTATTGGTACGTCAGTTTGCTTGAAATACTTCTCAATTTGTTATCATGTGGAGCATATTTTTGATTCCTAATAAATACTAGCAAAAGAATATTCATATTCAGTGACCACACTTTAATTTTTTATTTTTTTCTTTTGACTTTCCCTGGTGTATTGTTGTTAGCATTGTTATTTTAGGGGCTTATGTTAAGAGTCTTGAAGGTGAAGTGATTGTTAATTTAAAATGGTGGTAATACTTATGTCGTGTTTATGTCATTGCATGTCTTTTCCTGATGTTGATTCAACATCTTAAGTTTTCTGTCATGATGTGTCATGTTCATCCTGAGTCTCTTCAATGAGTTAATTTGTTAATCTTCTCTCTTCACAGTGAAAGAGCCAATTTAAATTTCAGTAAAGACAGATTGCAGGAAGGGGCTAATATCAATAAATCCCTGGTGATGCTTGGAAACTGTATATCTGCTCTGGGTGAGTTAATAATTCAAGTGGCATGTGAATGAAACATGCTAGTGCCTGGACTGGGCAAAATATGATTTCCTTACTAGAGTAAAAAGCACCTAGCTGAGAATGTTCATGGTGTGATTAATACATTGGCATGCATTTTCAGACTTAACCAAAGTTCTTTATTGCACATTGATGTACCACATTAGCACTTCCAGTGACTCACTCAAAGTCCACCTCATGAAGTTGCACAAAGTAGTAATAGTGTGGGTGATTAATATGTTTGACGTATAATTTTTTTTCGTTAGTAAGTCCCCCCCTTTCAAACAAGCCGAATAGTGGTATAGTGAAGGAACAAGTGTCTAGGGATCGGCATCCTTGCTGCTGTGGTGGCAGTGAATAGGTCTAAAACGTTTACAGAGCTCTACATCAGTACTACAACATGTTTTTGTAATGAAGATCGGTTATTTAGAAGTGGTTTCCTTTATTATGTGTTAAGTTGGACCCCCACCCCTCATTCCTGGAAAAGAAAAGGTATAAGAATATACAATAAGATATGCCTTTAACACTTTTTTCTCTTTAAATTGATGGAGTAAAGTTTGCATTTGCATATGGATGTCATATAGATGTTGTCATTGTGATGAACATTGTCTGTCAAATTTTCAAGTAAGTTCATGTTGACTAACGTGTCTTCAAAACATTGTCCAAGCTCACTTCAGCAAGACTGAAATGTAATTTTACATACAAGAGGACTGGTCATGATGGGTTCTTAATCTCATATGTGCTGATGTGACTTGTAGAACAGCTGATATACATTGCAGCTGATAGACCAAAAGAGAATATCACAAAACGTTGAGGGTTTTCTTAATTTTGACAGTCATCAACACACGGAAAATCAACTTTGTCAAAATGACCTAGATCTTTTTTGAATTAAAAAAAAAAAATAACTGTGATAGAGTGTATCTGTGTAAATGTTTTCCTATCACTTTTATTTAAAAGAATTAGCATCAATCATGAATCAGTAAGGTATGCTGAATGTTTCGTTGGGAACATGCTAATATCGCATGTTTCTAGAGAAAGGAAAGGTGTCCAGTAAAGTGTGATTATGGCAAAAAAAAGGGAAGCGAGGAAGGTCAAAGTGTGATTAAACAAAAATTCCCTTGCTTGTTCTAAGCAATGTGGATATTGTTGGTGTGTATCATTCTATAGCCACTCTTTAGCTAGTTCTGGTAATTTTATAATCAGAAGCTGATTCCTGTCTTTATTCTTCAATCTCTTTTTGTTGTAATGCAGTGTTTGACTGTTTTGTTGTGTCTTTTTTTGATTCTTGATCCATCCTATAAATGCTAAATACTTTTCTTCCCAGGCGGCTACCCTTGTGACTTTGGTAAGCCTTGTTATAGCTACTGTAGTTCTTTCCCCCTTTTTTTACACACAGTCACCCACCCAAGTGCCTTTGCAGCATTCACGTGATCGTTTTTCTTTGTTTTAATTTCTTCACATTTTCCATTTTATCGTATAAATGTGTTGCTTTTGTAAACTTTTGTAAACATATTCTTCAAACAGATATGGAGGAAAGTTTTGTGTTAGGGAAAGTTAAAATTCTTAGTTTGGTTCAAAAGGTGTGAAGACATGCTGATTTTTCAGTAATGGTCTCTTAGCTGTCCGAAACGAGCTTATTTGCGGTTTATTGACCACACTTTGATGATACTTCCACCAGAGTGATTTTCAAAGATCTTGAATGACAAAGAAGTGTAATGCAAAACCATTCACATTCCTCTTCAAAGCATATTTTCCGGTTTAGCATCTTATGTTGACAGTGAAACATTTTTCACAAAGTGTGAAGTAGTTTTCATGTTGCAAAACTTTCCTGCCTGAATGTGTATAATCTTTTTGCTTTTCAGTTCAACCTAACTTTTGCAGCCAACTAAATGTTTCACTTCTTGCTTAATGAAAACCTACTTTAAAGGGTCCTTGTTTTCCCCCTTTTGAAAAGATTGTGATCCCACCTTTCTCTCACAAAGCACATGTGGTGGTGATCATGGTGCTGTCTGGTGGATCATTCCTGAGGTTTTCCTTCAGCTTCACTTTTTGTGGTCCTTACAAGATTAGTTTAAAGGTAGACCTGCAGTATCCTCTGACTGTGTGAATGCACTTTTGCAGTCTGAAGCCATGTTACATTTTCCATGTGACAGATTACAGCCAAAAGTTTCCAAATCTCTTCAAGAATGATTTCATTAGTGCCTGAGGGGGCGATAAAGCTTTACTTTCGTGAAAACTTTGATGCTCTGATTCAAATATATCACTTCGGGGGGTTTGTATCGTTTCTACCAACAAAACAAAAGCTGAAGCAGCAGCACCTGGAGATGGCTTGTTCACTTTCAAAGCGACCTCTAAGGTTGCTAAGATTCCTGGCAAACAAGAGTACTTTTTTTTTAAGTTGTTTGTATCTGTTCATGTACTAATATTGGGTTATTCCAAGGTGTTCTCTAAGACAGACTACACAATCAGTTTACAAATCTTGTCGTTAGTGACTGTTCTGTTCCAGTGTTTATGTTATGTGACACTGTTTTTTTTCTTATCATGTAGTCCAGCACACTCATAGCCGGTGTTTTCACGTCCTTGTCATACGAAGTATCAGGTGGCTTTGCAAGAGAGAAAAGACATTTGACATACACTGTCCTCTGCACATGGTTAAAACAACTTACATGCTATGCTGCATAATGTCCTGAAACGAAAACACTCGCTCATACGAAAAAGTGAATTGTAATTATATAAGGGACGGCTTTGAAGCAGTATGTAGATGAGAAATCTGTGTTCTTCCTGGTACCATTAGTACTTTACATTACCCAGCTGATTCAGCCCTCAGAACATTGGTACAGTGAAGTTAGAAGCTAAGTGATCAGTCTCTGTCAATGCAAGGTGGATTTTAAAATGTCTCAACTCGGTTCCGTCTAATAACAGCAATTTGAACAAAAAGAAAGAAATGTATTCTAATCAGTAGAAGAGCAAATTTTAGTGTTTCAATTCAAACAAACCTCCCATATTTGATATGATGACAGGTTATAAAACCTTATTTACATGAATTTTAGTTAGTGTTGTGATAAAGTAGTCTAAATCTTTATTTTTGGGTTCCCACCAAATGTTGTTATCTTTCATGTGTACAATTCTGTGCTGCTATAATAACTGACGTTGTGCTTTTAATTGCAGTTCATGGTTTCAACAAGGCTGTGCATTTATACAAAAAAAAAAAAGACATCTAGTCTAACCATTGCTCGAGAGAAATACTTGAAAACTGTTCCATAAAATGTTACTGTAAGTTACCATCTCCTCCGCATCCCAAGATGGATACTGCCATGGGCAACAGTCACGCAATTGTCCTTCAGAAAGATAGGTTCTTCTACCTCTTTCATTCATTGTTCCTCTGTGGCTTTGCAAGATATGACAGTTAAGTCAACATTCCACCCCCCTAGCCATTGAGCCATTCATTCTGTTCTTTATTTTGTCTGCCTCTTTTTCTTTTTTTTCTGTGGTACAGCTTTTTATTTTGGATCAGTGTATTGCTTTTTGACATTTTTACACTTCTCTTGACCACTTCCAAGTTGTTAAAGAGGAGTTACACTCACTTTAAAAGTTTTGCCTCAATAATGGATCATGCGTCGTCTCGCAATTGTGAACTCAAACATTATGTTCAAGCCTTAGTGATCATTTATTTCATGTTAATATCAAACATATATGTTCACTATAACTTGTAATGTAGTGTTATATTTTTATTTGCTAACCTGTATACTGTACAATTGAAGCAAATACCTTTACCTGCTACCGTTTCTTCCTCCATTTTAAGCATAGTATATCCAGACAATTACTACTGCTACATGGAACAAGTCTTCATATCTCCTATATTTTCATCCTTTTACTTGACATGGTATTGTTTTCTATGACAAAATAATTGTGCATATATCCACAGTGAAACTTGTAACCACTATACCAATAAAGTGCTTTAATGGCAACATGCTAGAGCTTCTCCCAGAATCCACAGAGCTTCATCATAAGCTCCAGAGCTTTGTTTTAGCATTATTAATGGCTCCAGTGAGAAGCTATTTGTCTATTAATGTGATCCATGTATTCTTGAGTATACAAGCCTTTTTTCAGTAACTAAAAAATAAAAAATGAACACAAATTTTCAAGTTCTCTTTTCATTTTCTTACAATGAAGTTGAAATTACTTGAACTGATAGTATCATCACTGTTTACTTTCATACTGGAGCAGTCCTCCTCATTTAGGTTTGTTGGCATTGTGAATATTGATACTTCTTCAGAAATGGTATCCCCATGCCATACTTGCGAAAATCCTGTGGTACCATTTTTGTTTGGTAATTACGACTGCTTCTTTTAAAATTATGGCGCACTGATTCACCAATGATTTGGCATATATTCAGTTCAGTTTCAGACCAATATTTTCCTTTTATGTCATGCATCTTTTATGATGTACAGTTTAACATGATTTCATCAGTCTATCGTGCAGTATTACTCAGAAGACATTTTGTTTCACCTTTCTGAAATATTTTGTGAAAATTACATCACATTGCATTGCTCAAGCGTCACTATCAACCTGCATTTGCCACTGCTTAGCAATTGTACCTCTACCCACTTTAAGCTCTGTACTCCCACGTGGGTTGCCTTAGAAATGTTAATTAATGTCGGCAGAGCTCAACTCTCCTCTAGCTCGGCTGCCAAGAGATCATTTAGTTTAACCTGGAGATCATTTGCCAAGTATTTTTTAACTTTAACCACTTTCTTGATGTTCGTGAATGTTTGATGTCGGTGTTTTGCATAATGGCATCATTGAGAGCTCCAGTCGATCGATTCCTCGAATACGAGTGACATGCTATCTGTTTCCTCTTCGGCAGCTGAGAATGCCCTGGCTGCAATTAGCATGGAGAGTTTAGCCAGCGAAGAGGTTGACTTGCAGTCTTCTCAGGGCTTGAAGAGGAAATCCACAGGGTTCGTCCCTTACAGGAACTCCGTCCTCACCTGGCTCCTGAAGGACAGTCTCGGTGGAAATGCAAAGACAGTCATGGTCGCAAGTGAGTGAAGGAGAATTTTAGTTTTCCTATTTAAATAAGGCAAATTCCCATCTGAAAAGCTTGCCAGACTCTTCTTTTGGAATTAATTATAATGTGTGAAGATCTAATGTAGTGTTTTTAATGTAAAAACGTAAACAATGTTTTCCTGACAAGTGGTCAGCTGGCCTTTTCTTGAGGTAGAATAAACTTTGGGATTGTAAAGGAAGTATATTCATTGAGTGTTATAAACTAATTTCCCAAGAATCACAATCTGAGGATGAAGATCCTTGGGACCTCCTCTATGTAGTTAGTTCCCCCCCCCCCTGCTCCCGGCTCTCCCCTTGTATAACATTGCACTTGCAGTGATATCAGGGTGGTTGCAGTGATTTTTCTGTGAATTTTTTGTGGTTCTTCTCTGTGTTATGATACAGGCTGTCAGATGTTGCTACAGATTTGTGCATTTCTCATTTTAACGAGCATACGTTTGGTGCTTTATTTCTAGCTCTGATAAGAGCAAGAGGTCAGTATGTGATAGATATATTTCTGGTGTGCTTCTTTCCAAGACACAAACTATTCCCATTGATTGTCTGATTATGTATCCATTTTAAATATATGCACAGGCTAACAAATAACGGTCAAAGACACTACCAACTCGACCACTATTATTTAACACTTAATCTGTACATACAATTTTGCAATGGTTAAACTTACTTTTCTGAGCTGTAAGATGACCCAAAGTATATTTTGTTTATAAATTGAAATATAATTAGTGAAACAAAGATATCTATCTCTTCTTATAGAGTTAGTGTAATGGAGGGACATTCCCACAGCTGTTGCATTTTGATGAAAAATGTCAACACATAGTCTGCAAACAGTGCTACAGATGGTGGTGATGTTTAGTTCTGAGTTGAGCCTGGTTAAGTTGACTAAAACAACCAAATTGTTGGAAATAAAACATGCACTACTTTGAGTGTGGTCGTAGTCTGCATGCCAACGAAGTCAAAGATGATTGGATATTTTGAAAGATATCATAGTGTATAGTGAGGTCTAAAAAGTAAACTTTGCAATATGCATGCAGTTCCACATTTCATGCAAGAAATGAAACAGAAGTACACTTAGACTTTGCGAAACTCATTTGCCGTAACATTTTTTAGGTTCACATGGCAGCAGTGGTGGTGAAACTGTAGATTGGGCCCCCCACTTTCAGTTGCATTTGATTTTTTAATGAAAATGTTTGACATTATTTTTCAGCGGTTTCTCCAGCAAGTATTCATTACAATGAAACCATGAGTACCCTCAGATATGCACGTAGAGCAACTCATATCGTCAACCAACCTGTCATTAACGAGGTAAGAATGAGGACCATTACCCAAAAAGTGAAGCAACGTACTCAAGAAACAGTGTCTATTGCTTCCTTAATGCTACTTTTACCTTTCATTCCTCAAGAAGGGGATTGAATTTAAGTTCATGCATTCATTCATCTTGTTAAATTGATAGAAGAGTGTTTTTATTTCAAACCAGGTGCTGTCATTTTGAAACAGAAGTAATGAGCAAAACTTCCTAGATGTGTTTTTGTTGTGCTTAAACTGTACATTATAGTTTAAAGCTTATGTTCCTGTCATGAAATGTTATTCCTCATGAAATGAGACAATTTTCATTTTGTAGATAAGAAAAAACTAGAAAACACAACAACATTTTGTAGAGGAGAAACTGTGTAAGTGGTTAGTGAAGTACCCACCAAAGTTGTTATATCCTTTAAACTCTCACTGTGTAAAAATGGTTTGTTTCGATTGAGAACACTTAAATTTATTCTTTATGGTGACTCGTAAATGCTCTATCTCAAGAAGGTAACTCTGAGTAATTTCATTTTTTGGCATGTAGGTCGCCCATATTGAGTAGATGAACGCTATTGTTTGTGGTGGAGGTGAAAGGTCATTTGAGGTCACCAGAGGGCAAAATGTGAAAGCCTTGTAAACACTCTATCTCAAGAAAGGTAACTGTGACTGATGTCATACTTGGTGTGTGGGTTGGTCATATTGAGTAGATGATCCCTATTGTTTTTGGTCGAGGTCAAAGGTCATTTGAGGTCACCAGAGGTGAAAATGTGTGAAAATCTTGTAAACACAATATCTCCAGAACAGTAACTGTGACTGATGTCATACTTAGTGTGTGGGTTGTTCATTTTGTGCAGATGATCCGTATTGCTTTTTGTGGAGATCAAAGGTCATTTGAGGTCACCAGAGGTCAAACTGTAAAAACCTTGTAAACACAATATCTCCAGAAGAGTAACTGTGACTGATGTCATTCTTAGTGTGTGGGTCATTCATGTGACGTAGATGATTCCTTTTGTTTTTGGTCGAGGTCAAAGATCATTTGAGGTCATCAGAGGTCAAATTGTGAAAACCTTTTAAACACAGTATCTCCAGAAGGGTAACTGTGACTGATGTCATACTTAGTGTGTTGATTGAATATTGTCAGTAGAATACCCCTTTTGATTTTGGTGGAAGTCAAAGGTCATGTGACGTCACCAAAGGTCAAACTGTGAAAACCTTGCAAGCACATTATCTCCGAGAGGGTAACTGTGACTGATGTCATACTTGGTGTGTGGGTTGGTCATATTGAGTAGATGATCCCTATCATCTTTGGTGAGGGGCAAAGGTCATTTGAGGTCACCAGAGGTCACACTGTAAAAACTTGAAAACACGATATCTCCGGAAGAGTAACCATGACTGATGTAATACTTGGTGTGTGGGTTGGTAATAATGAGTAAAAGATCTCTATTGTTTTGGTTGAGGTCAAGGGTCATTTGAGGTCACCAGAGGTCGAACTGTAAAAATGTGTAAACACAATATCTCTAGGAGTCTAACCTTGACTGATGTCTTACTTGATGTGTAGATTGTATATACTAAGTAAAAGACTTCTTTTGTTTGTGGTCGAGGTCAAAGGTCGTTTGAGGTCACCCGAGGTCAAACCTTGCTAACACATTAACTCCAGAAGGGTAATGTTGACTGATGTCATACTTGATGTGTTGGTTGGCCATACTGGGTAGGTGATCCCTATTGCTTTTGGTGGATGTCAAATGTCACGGTCATTTTAGGTCACCAAAATATAGGTCATTTTGGGGTAAAGGCTTGTGGTGTATCAAGAAAAATAACTGCAGTTGATCTTATACTTGTCATGTGGATATTTTATGTTTGTTATAATATAACTATGTAGCAAGGAATCACAAAGCCTTTTGGCTTTCTGGTTCAATTTTGTGTCAATTCTTGACACAAATTTATCTCAAAAGAAGGACAAAAAAAAAAATAAAACATCATTTGCACTTTTTAGCACAATCTATCTGAAAAAAAGAAAAAAAGTTAAGAAGGGGGGAATCTCTGTCAGACTGGACCCCTCCAACAGGACTGCATTCACACTATACTGACAAAGCACTAAACCTCTACTTGAAGTCCTATAGGTAGAACCCTGGTGACAATGCTTCATGTTTGGAATAGAAGACTTCATGAAACTAACAATATCCACCTTTCCATGTACATTCATGCATCACATACTGACTACAAAAGGATTCCGTGTGTGAAGACGCTCATTGCTGTTTTCTTTTTACTTTTGTATTTTCTCCGTCATTTATTTATTCATATCAAGTTCACTGGAGAAGCCCATCTTTCCTTAGAAACTCTTGATTAAAATTAAATAATTAATGAATCAAATTTTGCCATTCATGCCACCACAAGTCATTGCTCTTCCTTGTCGATTCTATGTGTACAACCAATTGATGGATTTGTAGCTGGTTAGTTTAACATGTGCTCCAATGAAACAATTTTTTTTTTTTATTGCATGAGAGAAAAGGCATTTTCTTCTTTGCATTGGATTACTCATTTTTGGAACTAGACACATTCAGCATGAATGGAATTGTTACCGTGCATGGGCTACCAAGCCTAAATTGTGTCTATTTGCTACCGCTTGAACTTGGTATCTCTTGACATCATCTCTGGATCAGTAGCTCTGACGTCTCTGACTGACAAATGAAATGGCTGACTTGTTGTTTTTACGTTTTGTTAAAAGCATGTCACAAGTTCACTTCTAACAATCAAGAATAGAAGAGTATGTCACACATTGTCATACGTCAGTAGTAAATGATGACTATATAGCACAATGTCCTTTCATTTTACTGTGTATGTCTGGTGTTTGAACAGTCTTCCAGGCTGCCCAGGCTCAGTACTGCAGATGTGTCCCATGGAACTATTGATACATCATTTATACGTAAAGAGAAATAATGTAGTTTCATCGACCCGTAACTCTCAGTCATTTGCAATCTTCGCATTGTCATTTGTTACTCTGGTATGATAGAAGACCATATGGTATTTTTACTGGCAATTAGTTTATCTCAAGATAACACAAAATCAGTACCAACACAGTGACTTGAGACTGTGGTTAGTTGCTTGGCTACACCAGTTGCTAATCCAGTCCTTTTTAACAGTGGTGGTTAAGTTGAAAAACCCTAATGACAATAAACCAGGTGAGACTTAAACTGCAAGAAATAGGACAGAAATTTTTCTCGAGAATTTCATGAATTCTGGATCGCTTGTTGCGTGACAAAACAAGGGGCTGAAGGTGATTTTCATGTCTAGGAACAAGGGATTCCATAACCATTGATATTCATTGAAGAAATTTGCTGTGCCTACCCATGGTTATTTAAAAATCACAGCTGTATTCATTTTTTACTATCGTGTATCCCTAAACGTCAACCTTCTTATGAGAGTGAAGACTAGACTTACATGAATGGAGAGCAAAATATCTGTCAGTATGTAATTGAATGCAGAGCTCTGGCAGACAAGATTCTGCTCTTGTCAGTGAAATTTATACCCATGAATGACATTTTGAATTATCAGCAATTTCCAGCAAGGGGGCCCTCCTAACCTCTAAACCATTTTGAACCCTTTTTTTGGTGAACTTCTTCGACCATAAATCAAATGACCTCTGTCATCCCAAAAAGAAAAGTTTTTTATATGACTGCTGCATTTGCAATTTTATTAAACTTTGTAGCGATGATACCATCTAGCAATTTTTAGAGTTGGGATGAGTAGCTGAAAACTGCAGCAGACTCGACCTTGCAAAGTAGTGCCAGTTTGAATTCTAGAGGCTGCATTTTCTCTTGTGTTGGGGGAGAGTTGTGGCATTATTGTGTTGTGTTGGTGAAAGTCCTTGCTCTGTGCATTTATAATGAGAGTCAGACCAGTGAGCTCATGTTTAAACAAAGTTACATAGCAAATTATGTGAGCAAAAAGAGACCAAAAAAGATGATGAATTCTAGAATCAGGTATAAAGTTGCATTTGCGACAACATCTGTTCTTTGCTAGTAGCTTTTTCTTTGTGTGTAGGAGGAGTTCTAGACCAAAGTGATCTCAGGCTAATAATGATAAGGTCGAGTTAGTTTCAACTGATTAGAGACGGGGAATATTTGTCATGAAATGTCCTTAACGTTGCTCCCCTTGGCTGGTTTCATTAATCAATGACTGCCTTGATTACAGACATATGGTGTAATCTTGATTTCCATGTTGGTGACTATGAAGCTTTCATTTGATTTAAAAATGAGCCAGCTTGAGATATTAACACGCAGTTACATCTTTGAAAGGGAAGATTGTCAGATGTCAAAACAAGTTGAGATACTTCTCTTGGGTCTAAGAAGAAAAATATGTGAGATCTGTGTCATTAATTAAAGAAAATTTTGATGTCAGAGCCACAATTTGTCCAGTGTACGTCAGACGCTTACAAAATAATGTGTGACAACATAACCATGAAGTAGGCGCGCATTTAAGAATACGTCAAAATCAGAATGCAATGACCAAGAAAAGGACGAAACACATACCCATTCGAACTGTTTATACATTTCCATCACAGGCAAGTAATGTTTACAATAAATACCATAGGTATCACATTTGGATATAAGCCTTGCAGTAATGAAAAATATTCCAACAGGTTGATGAACAACTTATAAATCAAATTGACAGGTTGCTAACACAGTGATGTCTTCATTTTATACAAAAAAATCCACATACCTAGTTTTTGTTTGATCTTCATATTTGGCAGTTAAGTTCTTTATGCAAGTTTCACCTCAGGCTTTACCTATCTGAAAACTATTTTGCCATTTCATTTAAGGATCCTCATGTGCGGGTCATCCGGGAACTGAGAGGTGAAATTTCGAGGCTGAAGAATTTACTCTGCAGTGTAAGCTTGGTAAGTGAAAATGATGAAATCACGTACTGTTCTCCAAGTCAGAAAAAAAGGTGTGTTAAGTAGTACACCAGGCTCTATCATTCTTGTCAACTAAAATATACACTGTGTTTCTTTCATTGGTTAGATTTGATATGATTCAGCATCCTTGTTTGTCTTAAAATCTTTGAAGACAAGGTCTGTTTTGTAATACTATGTACATTACATATGCTTACATTGGTTTTCCTTCTGGTCTCTTTAATGCTACTTTTAATGGATCTACCATTTGTGTTCATTACCCCCTCCCTCATCCCAACCTGCCAGTCGAATTGTAGACCAGCATAAACTTATGCCGGCAGAGTGCTTTTTCTGACCAGCACAAGTTTTAAGGTTAAGTGAAATTTAAACAGACCTGACAGGCTGACTTTAACATAAAAAATGTATTTTGGGATCAAAAGTATGCCTGTATTTTCCTTCAAAACAAGAAAAGTACTGCCTATCCTTCTTAAAAATGAGTGTGGTTCTTGTATCTTTGACTTTGGATGATGCTGTCTGGTTGCTAGCCAACTAAGTGCCATATATGTGGATATGCTTTTTGGAAACAAACTCAGTAAGTCCAAAGTCGCTTGTATGTCATAAAGAGTCACTTTCTGACGGGTGGACAGATGCTTTTGGACTTCGGACCTCACTGTCATTCATTGTAGGGATTCTTGTCAGTTTCTGAGTTCACTGTTCACAGTACACGGCACCACTTTTGTTGCAAACTTAGTATTGGGAATGGATAAATATGTGTTGAAGCGAACAATTCTCATAATTTACTATGTTCGTGGATATCAAATGTCAGCTATATAACTTTTTTTTATACCATGTTGTCACAAAAAGTGCTGATATCAAAGTCCCTCCCTAGCCATCAATCAACAACATTGAAACAAATGTCTGTGATGTTTGTCATTGTACTTGTAAAATGTAATTAAAAAAGAAACAAAAGGCTGCAACTCACTCCCAGATGACAAGCCATCATGTACCTTGTACCCCTCATGTAGAGAAGAAAAATACAAATTGAAAAGAGAGACATGAAGTTTATGTCTTCCTCTTTTGGTTGTGAACTGTTTCATTGTTGCTTGAGAAATGTTATATGTTACTCAAAGTTAAGGCTGCCATCTTGGCAATGATTTTGAAGTTCTTTGTTTGTTTGTCTTCTTTTTTCAGGGAAGTTCGTCGGCTTCGTTATGTCAGGATCATTCCATTAATCAAATGTTACAGGAAAATGAGGTCAAAGTAGATCAGTTAACAGAGGCCTGGGTGGGCAAGTGGAAAGACGTAGCCCAGATCATGCAGGTAACTTATGATATTTAGAGTTGGAATATGACTAGAAAATTTGTCAAAGGAAATCTAATTCTTCAGAATATGTCATAGCCACTTCAAAAAAGACTTTGTTTAAGCCCCATTGTGCATAAATAAATATCCACATTCCCATTCCCATTGGTCTGTTTAGTTTCAGGCAACTGTGATTGACTGCTATGCTTTCCTAGAGAGTCTGAATTGTGTAGGGTCAACAAAAAAGTTGCGGCAAGTTTCATACTTAAATACCTGGAAGATGAATGCATAGTCCTCTTTTAGAATTTGTGACAGGTGATCTTTTCCCCTAGTTTCTCTTTTTTGAAACACTCACAAAGAACAAAGGCAAATGACTAGGCGATTGCTAGTGCAACTCATTTTTCAGCTTTAAATGGTTCTAAAATATAGTTTGTTTTGTTGTTGTCACTGAATGCTATTGACATGTACAGGCTCAGTATGTTTCCTTTGGTAATTTAGGATTGCTGTCCAACAGAGGCTAACAGTTTGATGGTATTGGTAATATAGCCAACATAGACACAGGGAGAAAATTGCTGTTAGTTACTTAACTCCATGTGCGTCTTAAAGTTTGTGGTGCCTTTGCAAGGGAGGAGAGACGATTGGACAGTATTCACTGTAAGCTTTGGCTTCATTATGTTTAGTAGTGAAGGAGTGAATCTTGCCCAAGAAAACCAGCTTTTTTATAAATTTGTGCCTACATATTAAGCGTAGCTCTCTGCTGATCCTCTACTGAATTGTCACGAATTGACAATTGCTTAATATTTGATGATGCAGGAAAGTAAAGATTTAAAGGTCACAATTAGCTGTTAAGTTTTATACTGTGGTCCTGTTTTAGTTTCCTGAAATGGAAATATTTAAATTTAGTGCTATCGTTGTATTGTGATTGCTGGTCACCTTAGCAATCAATGTTATTGTTAATTCTCGTAACTCTCCTTCCAGTGTCCTAGCATATCATAACGTATCGTTATGATCCACATATCAATGTTCAATGATTGTAGTTGTCAAGTTTGTATTGGACCTCTGCATGCACGAATGGATGGCAACTTTTGTGATTCATACTAGTCTCTGTATGTACTTTCAGGAGTGCAATGTAGGGATACGAAGACAGAGCGTCGGGGTAGTGGTAGAGTCGGATGTACCTCATCTGATAGGTCTCAACGACGATCTCGGTACGGGTATAATTCTGTATCACTTACAGGTGAGTTTTAGCTGTCAATACCCAAGATCGGAGTAAGCTTCAAATTATGAGTTTATTTCCCCCAATTGTAGTAAATCACGGCAAGATGTGATTATGCTAGATAAATTGTTTGTTTGCCTTATTGCGTTCAGTTTCATGAGCATTTAATGGCAGTGTGCTTGCAATTGCTGTCTCAAGAACAGGGTTTCCCAATTAAATTCGATGAAGTGCCGCATGGCTAAATGTTTTTGATGGGATGTGCCACTGATGGCCATCCCGGTGGAAGGGTTTAAGCATGGAACACCAAAAAGGACATTGATTTAGACTAAATCGAATGTGGCAATAACTCATTATGTGGCAGAAAAATTATTGCAACATAATGACATAATTCCTCCTTATTTGACAACTTTGTCAGTGCCACCCACATAAGGACCAACGCATCACTTTTAATTATGCAATCAAGATACTGTCAAATAACCACCGTCATTTTGGACCCTAATCACAAGTCATTATTTGGGCTACCTAGTTTGTGCCAAGTAATGACAAGATTTAACTCATTATGTGGCAACTAACACAGAGCCACATAATGACCTATTTTGAAAATCATTATTCGTGGAATTTAATTAGCCACATAACGACCTGTTTTAAGTCATTATTTGGCAAACTGAAATAGCCACCACATAAGGATACTTTATGTTGTTGTTCAGCAAGTCATGTTAGGCACATACCAGTCTTTCCTAAATGATTATTTGTCAGTCGGATTTGAACACATGAGGATCAGTCTTAAATACTTATTCGTCGAAAGGCAAATAGCCACGTAATGACATTTGTAAGTCATTCTTTATCAAATTAACCCTACAATGACTTAGACTAACTCATTCTGTGGGAAGGTGGATGCAGTGTTCATGCGGTATTTTAGAATTTGTTAGAATGCACAGTAAGGAGAATTGTTTCTCGACCACCATCCACGGACTGTTAGTAAATTGCAAGAGGTGCATTTACCTTACTGTACACAAAAGCAGAAGGCTTACAGCAGTCTGTCAAAATGTAACCTGCTTTGAATTAAGCAACTCTTTGTGGTTTTCTCATATCTCATATTTTTGATTAGTTGCTTCATGCAAAAAGGGGACGTCGTTCTTGACTAAAAAACAAGGGCATTTTTTAACAAGAATAGTAATTTACTTCAATTTTTGGTAAAGATTGAACGTGGATGGAGCATTTGGGTTACACATTTGAATAGATTTACTTACCAGTTATTTTTGGATGTAACTTTTAAGGAAACCACATGTATGATCTCTACCATAGTGTGATTGAAACAAGCATGGTATGTACAAGATAAACCCAAAAGTAAAAGAGGTATGCCAAAATAATATTTTGAAAACATTTAAAACAGTCTTGAATCTTCAGTGTGTGTTGCGTATGTTGCTCATGTCGTACACCGCATATAATTCCAATATGATTCATGCATCTTGGTGTCTGGTAGGTAGCTGACACTCTCAAGTTCATGTGGTTTAGTTAATATAACTCACACTACTGTGGCCTCTTTGTAAGCTGCTTCGATATACCAATATACCTGGGTATGGAATAGTCTGTGATTGGGGGTTACGGAAAATTCTAAACCATGTGCTTCAAGTTGCCTATAAGAAACCTGCGTACCTTACCAGGCATATCATGCTCAAGTTAGCATTTTAGTAAAAAGAAAAAAGTTGGTGACAATGGAAGATTAAAATTAAGTAACAATAGTACAAGACGTAAAAAAAAAACAAAGCGAGAGAATAAGGAATATTCAATAATACAAATATACCTATCTGGATGACCAGTTGCAAGGTCTATGTGGCTAATGATACATGGCCTTTCCATCACGTAAGTTAAATGAGAACTACATAAAGATGAGTGGATTACATGCACCTTTTCATCTCCTTAATACAAATTGGAAATATGCTTGTTGGTAGAAAAATGAAGTCACACCTTTCCCATAATTCCTGCCAAAAACAAACCTCATTGATAAAAGGCTGGAAAAATGCACAAAGTAATGCTTTTACCTACAGTTTTCAGCCTTTTGGCATATACATTCTGACTCTGTGCTGTGTTCTGTTTCCAATCCATCCCGCACATCTGTCATGTTAACGTTGCAAAGTTCCGTTGCAAAGCACATACTGTACAGGCTCTTTGCCTGTATATGGAAGTATGCACATGACTGATCAGGGATCTGTAATACTCTAAATAACGGTTCCCTGGACCGATATAGTGTAGTGTTCTGAGGTTTGAATGATTGTTGAAAGAAAAACATCGAGTGAAAACATTTTTGGAATCTGTCATAGGGCTTTTCCTATTATTTGGTCCTTTGCAAGATTTTCATAGGGTTGAAGAATTATTTCCTCTTTTTTTCTTTCCTTTTTCCATTTTTGCAATCGTATTTTTTCACTGTCATGGGGATTTCCCACGAGACACAAAATTTCCTGGGAAGGAGCCTCCCGGCTTCCCGCTTTTTTCCAGCCTTGGGCATGAGCGCCGCCATTTGAGGAAGCCTGCGCTAGGAATTGCTGACTTTAATGATATATTTGTAGTATTGTCCTTTAGGAAGAGACACATTTTGAGGAGATGGTTGGAATATTCCATTCATCTTTCAAGGAATTAATGGATGGCCTGAAATTTTATATTAATTGTTGGTTTTGTCAATTGACATGTGTGTTATAAAATATTGATATGCTAAAGCTGTCAAGTAGCTAAATTTTAACAAAATGTACAATTAGTATTCACTTAGAGAACTCCAATGTTATTATTATTGGTTTTGTATCAGTTTTATGTCATATGTGTGTATATTTATGTAACATATGCAATCCTATCATAAAAGTAGTATTGAATATGAGCCTAACTTTATGAGCTCCATTTAAAAGTCACCACATCCATTTTGCACTGTGAATCTTAACAGAAACTTTAATTCATTCTGTGATTGACAGTCTTACAAAATTACACTTTCACTAAAATGATTGAAGTTGAATAAAGTCACTTCTTTGTGTCATCACCTGATTGATACACAATCACCTCAGTCTACCTCAGTCTGAATGACCTCTTCCTTCTTTTGTTTTGAAGGATGGCTGCACCAGAATAGGTCGAGAGGATGCATGTACAACTCAAGATATCGGTAAGTGCTGAATGACAAATTTTTACAAGTACATACAGTCCGGTTTGCTTGCACAGCTTGTGTAGAGGGAGGCCTTTATTGTACCATTTCATATCTGGAATTTGGAACCTTTGGAAAAAAAAACTCATCTTCAATGTTGAATAATGTCTGTTTGGTTGATATTTTTTTAGGTGCTCTTTTCAGTTCAGAAACTAGTGTAGCTCCTTGTCCAAACAATATTTAAAAGTATCTAAAAGAGCAGCTCCTATACGTATGTACTTTCTGAGGTGATTCATGTTTTGATCTGGTTAAGTTTTGTGTTTCAGGAAATTTTTCAGAGCTACATTGTAGTTGATGTTGCAAGGAGTAAATATCAGCAAAGAAGTAAGGAAACAAAGGCGAGAAGAATTTCATTCAGTGCCTGTTGCAACTTCTGCTTCAAAAAGTAATTTCCTTATTTTAGGAACCTGTCATTTGTGTGAAGACTCACAGAAAGTGTTTTTCTCCAATTACTAAATTACTGACTCGGAGGCTGTGTCTATTCAAGTTTGCAGAATTTTGACGAAAAGCATATGTTGGGTGAAGATTCTTTCCCTTCAAAAGCAGTTAAGATACACATAAAGTTCTGTGTCTTGTTGTCACCCTGCATTAGTTTTGAATGGCACTGATGACGTGGAGAAAGAACATGCCATAATTATGAACGAAAATGACGTGGTGACCCTGTACCCGATGTCTGATGCTCTCTGTACGGTGAATGGTGTTGATGTCAATGAACCTGTACAACTCAAACAAGGTAGGTGTTCAGAGGTTCAAAAATTGCTTCCATTTTAAGCGACACATTTTAGGGTGTTTTTTTTCCCCTCTGTCTTTTCTTTATTGTAAAATATATTCAAAGATTCTGCCAGAAAGACAGAGCTTGAAACATGCCATATTTGTGCTAGTTGCTAGGTCACAATCCTTTTGTCCAGTGAGCAAGAAATTGATGATGTGAAACGTAATTCCATGAAGGAAATGAGTGGAGTGTCTTTTTGTAGTCACAGCACGAATTTTCGTTGGATGAGAATGTTGCACTCCAGTGTGATGTAATGAGGTAGACAGTGTCAGAGCATGTAAATCCAAGGACTTATTCTGTCAGTAAAGTGCAACAATTGGTTGATGCATTCTGCATTTTGTTTGCATGGATTGAAAATTACCTCTAAGTAACATCTCTCTGGGATCTCAGTGTTTAAGACCCACTAGTTCATTTGCGCAATCTTCCGCAATAGTGACATCGCTTCCTTTTGCAAGTAACAACATTTCCCGGGAATAAAATACCGACTTGGCATATTATTCCCTCGTCCATCTGCATTTTTTTGGATGAGTAGTTTGCCAACAGTGTTTTTGTTTCCAATCATTGTGACTGCATGAAATGCCTGAAGTAGATTAGACTGAAATCCTTCAGTTTTACAAAGTAAATAATTGAAGTTAAGTAAGAGGTTGCAGTTACTGGCATTCTCTAATTACCATCTTCTGAATAAAAGACTCGCAAAAAGAATCCCTTCCTGTAGGTCTTCTTTGATATTAGAATGGATGAAAACACTCATCTCACGACTTAGCTGCATGTTGCCGAGTGAGGAAAGTTTCAAATATAATGTATTTTGTAACATCATGTAGCAAACATTTTAACTATTCATTGTCCTATATTGAGTACACTTTTCTTTGTGGGAGAGGGATTTGTTTTCATTTGTTAATGGTTAACAGTCAGTTTCTCAACTCTGTCTACAACATGTATGGCATATCATCTATCTATCATACAAAATTTTTTCACATTGGTAGTTGTGCATGTACAAGAGTTACGTATGTACTGTTGAGCAAACTTTTGTTACAGCTAACATCATTCAGTGTTAGCCTACACCATCAACCCACAAACTGTTTACCGAGGCTATTTACATTAAGAAAGTAAAACAAGGGTGGTAAGTAGTGCCGCATTTACCTGTGAAAATAAATAAATAAAAACAGGTCATACTTGTCTTTAACTTGTCAAAGTTGGAATGAGACTCAATACTTGAAAATATTTTCAAAACGTATAACTCTGATATGCCAAAGCTAATCTGGTAATGTAAGTTTTCAACTTCAAATGCAGCCAGCTTCATTAAAGTCTTTCACATTTTTTATGTCAGTTTAAAAGCAAAACCGTCGATTTGGTACAGATTTGCCCTCTGCTGACTTCCTACTTGTCTTTGCTAAGTGCTAACATAAATACAGCCAGTATAAATATATCCAACCTACCCTTGGCCTTTTGTATTCACCTTTATTTGCACTTAGACTGTGGATATTCCTTTCTTTGATTGTGAAAGGAAATGAAAAACTCTCCAAGATCAGATTCTGTCTACTTTGTCTTTCCTACCTCAGACATGTTTGATTGATGGTTTTTGTTGACTTTTTGTGCAGTGGGCGGAGCCTGCTTTCAGTTACACGGGTTCGAACTGTGGCGGTTGTCAGTTGTTGATAATAGATATGCATTTGCATGGCAGTTCTATCTGGCAGCTGTTGTCCAAATAGCGTATCTGAGGCTGATACTTCTCGGAAAAAAAGAAAACACCTCAACAGATTTTTAGCTCACGCTCAGTTAACGTATGTGCAGTTAATGAGCATAATTGAAAGCATGCATTTGGGTAAAAAGTTTTGTCATCATTTGGTTTTTCCATTTTTTCCCCTCAATTTGTGGGATTCTGTAAACCTCTTTGATAATTTCAGAGAGGTTATCTGTACTTTCGTTGATATATGTACGTCTCTGAATGCAGATGCAAGTAATGAGTGTGCATAGTGTTGCTTAGTGATTAGATGTATTCTATAAAACAATACTGTTGTCAAAGCTTTTGTCTGTAGGTTCACATCACGACTGTGGCGAGTGTCTGGTTTTGATTTTTAATCAGTAAGTGAACATTATGATTCCTAATCAAGTCTCACATACCTATGATGAGGTATGAGGTTTTGTGAGGTATTAACCGGTAGAAAACTTGTACAGAAACTATTCCTATTTTTTGCTTTTTGTTTTTCAGGTGCTGTCATTTTGCTGGGAAAGACAAACATGTTTCGTTTCAATCATCCTGCGGAGGCTGCTAGACTGAGAGAGAAAAGAGCGGTAAGAGGAAGTTACCTGTTATTGCACATTGAGAAGAAAATTGAAAGGCATGATGTGTCAGTTGTACTGTTGCATGAAATGGTGGTGGTGTTTTCATATTATTTTGTCCTGATTTTACTCCTCTATTCCTATGTATGCATGTGTACATTTCTGAACAAAGCACACATTGCAAGGGTGCCTTTAATTGCTATTTTTTTTATTTATCACACAATGACCTTACTTATACCAGAGCTTTACTGGAGCAGTCTGTCCCCTTTAACAGTATGTCATGCACTGAAATGATCAGAAGGGTGCTGTTTAAAGAAACAGTTTGGCTTTTCTTTACTGCTTAGTGGATATGGGTTAGAGGTGTGTGAATGATAAAATGTTTGATGAAAGTGTCCTTTGTTTGCTACTCTGCTTTGGCCTTGTAAAAGGTATAACTGTAGTTTGTCCGAAATAGATAGCGTATATGTTGCTCACATAGCATTTTGCTTCAAATAAGGAATCAGTGTTTACTTTCAAACCCTTGTTCTCCTTGAACATTGATTTAGTTCTGTTTGATGCTTTTCAAATGTCTGTAGCACCCTCAACTCATCCGAGTTTCAGCATACGCTTGCCCCATTGTTAGTATGCTTGCTCTATTGTTAATATGCTAATTTATTACATGTCACTGGCATTATCTTTGTTGTGGCTTCATCAAAGCATGCTTCCTTTTTTTTTGTGTGTGTGTACTGTTTTGCTTCTAGACTGGCACAATTAAAGTGGCTCTTGCTAACCAGCATGGCAAAACAGTAAGTAAAAACCCTTTTGAAAACATACTTTCATGCTGCATTATATTGTATGACACTACTGAATATATTTGTACAGATATTAGTGCATTTTGATATTTAAGTAATTTCAGTCTGTCTCCTTTATTTTTGTCTTAAATGTTTAAAGCAGTCTTTGTTTATTTTTATATATTACACTGTAAGTGACTTGAATGGCATTTTAGAGAGGAACAAGTAACTTTTTTCACCCCCCCCATCTCCATTTTCCTCCCTGATTGTGGTTTCAACATGCTGCGTCGCTACTGTCTTAAAGGGAAATAGGGCGTTTTGAGAATACACCAACATGGCATACAAAAAAAATAGCTATAATTATTGTGAAACCATTCAGTCTCATCAATAAACATCTTGGGAGGCTTCATCTCCTCAAAACATTGTGAAAGTGACGAGCAACCAAAGATGCATCATTTGAATTTTGGAAAGTTTATGTGAACAAGTCTTTCTTAAGCAACAAATAAATGAATTTCTATCTATGAGAAACTTGTCTCTTCAACGAAAGGCCACCGTGCTTCTCATGATTAATCTATTATTCTGTATCCAGAAACATTAGTTTTGAAAATTTGATAATTTTTGTCAAACAAATACCGTCTTTCCCTTTTAGTGTTGGTTACTTTCTGTTGCTGGAAGTCACATGAAAATGTGGTTTGGTTGAACAGAACATGATTTTGTACGTGATGTTGTATTAGTTGGAAGAGAGGATAACCATTTTATCTGATGCTATTAGAAGGAATTTTTATCACAGTCTATCTCAGGAAAACATCAGAAATTGGTGGAATGTACATCAAAATTTGCAATTTTCTGTCCAACAATGTGGGAGAAGCCCAATTTATTTTTCACTGACTGAAACCATTTGAGTTGTAAATATAATCAGATGCTATTTTGGAAGTTTGCACCTTGTTTAGATCCACACCTTTTGTGCATTACTGTTACAGTAACACAAGAGTTATCATTTTCAGAGTTAGTGTTGTGGGTGCCATCTCTGGTAAGATTTAATTGCCATGAGTAACCATGGAAGCAGTAAGTGTAGGCTATTAATCTGACATCACATTTATGGTAGAGAAAACTCATAAGTAAACTGAAATTTTACCAAAATAAGTTTGACTCAAGGATAGGAAGGTTGAAGTGGCAAATACCCCAAAAACATTTGCAAGTTTTTAAAAGAATTAAATGGGTTTCTCTGCTATTAAAGTTAAAGGTTCCCTAAATCACTAGGATGGGTAAACAAATACTGCTCAAGATACAGTAATGCCAGATATTGATGAAAATGCTATTCCGCAAATTTGTCAAGTAGTATGGTCTGTCAGTGATGTGTCCAGTGATGCAGTGCCCTGTGGATCAAAAGTAGGTGGTAATGGGGCAAACAGTTGGTCGTACATTAGGTGGTAATAAGCAAGTGACCACTTGTTTCACTAGAACAGGTGAATGGCCAGAAATTGGTGGGTCAGTGGATACTTTGTGGAATCTTACATGTGAAGCTGTTTGTTTTCAGTCTAACTTAGCTGTTGACACCTAACGGGTAGTGAGTGGAGTTTTAACACTTTCAGTGACTGTGTATAGGATGGATAGTGCATTTCCTGAGTTACATTCTTTCTTGCTTTGTTCAGGCTCTAGCTGCTGTCAGTCATGAAGGAGGCAAGTGGTTTGACTCCACACCAGAGGGTACTCTCGATCAAGAGGACAGAGACGCAATGCTGGAGCAGATGTCACTACTACTTGCACAAAGGTCAGTTTTCATTTCAGCTTTCATTTAATGTTGTAGTTTATATAGTGTGTTTGCTCTTTCACAATTTTATTGCATATAACTTAATAATTTCACAGTCAGTTTTCTGCCTATTGTTTTTATCACAATAGTTAAAGACAAGATTTTACCAACTTGTAAATGATGGTGTCCGCTTTCTCTCCTGTTTTCTAAATTTGAATTGATTTCCATTTTATAAAAAAAAGTCATCCATTTTTGTAAAGGGAGAATGTGGTATTGTAATTTCTGTGGCTTTGTGTTCATTGCGTATGTACATACATACAGCAATACGGTGTTGCTTTCTTTCTGCCATATTGATCTCTACACACTGTGCTGCAGTGTGTACAGTATGAAATCATCAAAACATTGCTCCAAACAAAGCAAATGTTTTTTTATAGCTGACGATAACACACCAAGACTGCGTGGACTGTTTACAATTTGGGTGGGTTTACTGAGTTTTGCATCACACTTAAATGACGTGATATTTGTTCAAAATGATTAGAAAATACTGAAATTGCTAATTTGCTACACATTTGGGCTCTTTAAAGTTTTCCTTTAATTTTATTTGTCTTCTCGTTTTTTGTGATTTTTCATTTTACTATAAGTTTCATGATTTTTTTTTTCTGTTTCCAACAAAACTTGAAACGCTTGCTTTTACATTTAATGAATTTGTGATGAAGCGCAAATGATTTGAACCAAATTTATCGGTATTGTACAGATGGGATGCCAAGCAAAATAGATGAGAAATTGTAAATTGTAAAGCAGTTGCAGTACTTAGGAGATAAATATAACCCTGACATTTGTGTAAGTGAAATGCAAGTCTCAGAGAAATCAAAACATTGGGTTTCAGTGGGAGGAAAGGACTGAATGTGGAGGGAATAAAGAATAGTTTTTTTTTTGGTGCAATGTGAAAGAATTGTATTTATGAATGAAATTTGAAAATTGTGTGTAGGATTACTGTCTGCTAGTTTCTTGAGTGTTTATCACATCTCCCTTTTCCATCCAAGGAGATTTTCTGTTTGTGACCCCAAGTTCAAGCATTTTTGAGCACTCCGTGGTGGTATGGTTCAAAGGCTCATGACCTCAATGAAGCAACTTTTAGATCTAACACAGTGAAGAAAAAGAGCATTTGTAGAATTGTTTGAAGTGTCATGTTGCTAAGGACAATTGCAGTTACTGTCAGGTTTAACCTTTTGGACTATCGGGGCATATCATCAATTAACAGACATTGTTTCAGGAAAGCCAGTTGCTTTGGTGCAGACACAACATGAATTTAACGGTACGTTGATACATGAGTGAGTGTTCGTGCCAAATCACTGATTGCTTTCCATATCATGGTAGCCAGCAAGGTTATAGAAACCTTGTGACATTTTCCATTTTATATTTTCCATTATGTTTTGCAATTTTATAATTATGTACAGTTTTTCTATCATATGGAATGATTTGGTCATGCTTGACATCAACCAAGCACATGACTGTTAGCTGTTGTTCTTACCTGTTTTGGTAGGTCATCAGATGGTACAAAAGACATTGATAACGATGAGGAATCGTTAGATTGTGCTGGTTATGATGATTCCTGGTAAGTTGTTTCCACTGTTATTCTATTTAAACTGTTAACCTCATTTTGCAAATAACATGTTAAGAGAGAGAGAACGAATTATTCTCTCTTTGGAGGAACCTCAGGGTATTTAGTGTCCTTGATGAATCTATACACAAATGCATGCACTATGATCAAAATACAGTGGGGAGGGGGTGGATTCCACCACTTTCAAATATTTTGTGGGATCTTTAAACTTTTAGGGGGATTGCCGAGGAAAGGAGGGGAAATTTCAACAGGAACATAAAAGGATGATGAGATATAATATAAGTGAGTGAAGAGATGCCATAATGCAAAAAACAATGAAATTATGTAAAAGCCTTTGTACCTATGTACTTTGACTTATTGCAATGTCTCAAGGAAGCCATCTCTCTACAAATTGAATCCTTAATCTAAATATATTTAAGCCACAAGGATTGGTAAAAAAGTAATATAATATTTAAATGTTTCTGTAAGTAACCTGTTGGCAATTTACAAATAGCAGTTCACTTTGAAATTGATACACTCAATCAGCAAGGAGGTTTAGGGAAGCTATTTATTGTACTTCTCACCGTGTAACGATATGATAACTTCAACTTTTCAGTAGGTTTTACACATGTCTTTTCTTTTTTTTCGTGAAACTTTTGTGTATGTCTTAACTTCAAAAATGTATGCAGTGTAATTTTGTTGGCATCACATATGTGATACTTTGTGGATTACATAAGTTTCAATGTGATACTAATGAATTTTTTCTGATCGATCTCCTGTAATGCTGAGTGTTAGTCATCATTACACTGCACCATTCTAGGGGGATTGAGACTGTGAGTTGGGATAAACTTCTAATGGTTACATGCCACATGATTAGGCAGAAACCAGATCGTTTGGAAATGAATGAGGGGGGAGCTTTGACAAAGAAAGGAATTTTCTTCCTTTTGAAACTGCAAATCAGTGACCCTGATTTGGTTTGCATTTATGAAGGGACTTAATTTTTTTTTAATAGGAAAATCCCATTAGGGAAAACAGGTGTGCAAGAGGACTCAACCAATTTATGAGAATCCTGCAATCATGTGCTCTAATGTGAACACTGATCTGTATTTTAAAAGACTACAACTTCAGAGGAGGATGGGTGGTTGTGAAAAAGACTTTACTTTCTTTTCTCTACTGTCTTGGTCTAAAATAAACCATAGTAGCATTCACTGTACAAAGGTTGAGAGACAAAAATATTTAAATGTGCAAAATAGTAGGAAGGGGGATCGGGGAGGAGGGGGATAGGGAAAGATCTCAATTGACAAAGGAAACATTTTATATACAAGTTTGTTTGATAGTGTGTCCTCCATGGAAAATTCCAATGTAAACTGACAAACTGCATTTTCTCTTGCTTGTGGAAAGTTCTAGTCCAGTTGCTTCCATAATGTCAGTTTCAATGTGAAATAATGGCAAGATGATTGTGTTTGGAGAAAGGTTGCATGGTAAAGTATGTACATCCATTGTACAACTTACCTGTCTTCCTTTAATTTAACAAAAATGAAAGTTTGCATACTGGTGGACGGTCATAATGTTAAAACATACGTTCAAAGATCATTTGGCAGACTCAAGATATTCCCCGTCTTGCTGTGAAAGTCTCAGGGAGTAAATTCTCAACATTTTTCCAGCGAATAATTTGGGGTTTGGTGCATCTCCTCCTCAATTTCTAAAGGTGTGCAACATGCATTCATGAAAGAGGTTCACCCCCCCATATGATGTCATGCCACTTACATTACTGAAAATTGGGTTTTTTGTGTTGCTTTTCCAAAATGAAAAGATTTTCAGCTTTCTTCTTGTAAATATGATATATAAACGATTGCTGGGTTCACCATTGCTTGCTTAGATTTAAGGCAGCAAACATCATAGTGATGAGAAACCTTTAAGACAGGATGAGGTTTTGTGGAGATGTAGGCAAAAGGTAATGTAAAAGTTGCTTTGTGATTGTTTCCTTTCGAAAAAGTAGGATCAACACACCTATCAAAAAACCTATCCAATGTTGATTATTTCAGTCATGACATGATTCTCCCCATTAGGTGAGGTGGAGGGAAAGCTAATAAAGAACTGACCACAACTTACCTCTTGTGCCAACACGATTTCAGCTTCATTTGCCCTTTTTGGACTCAAGCTAGTGGCAAGGATTTCTAACTACTAGAGTAGGTAGAATCAGGCTGTAATTTGCAAAGAAGAAACCACAGAATGTTGAAGTCACTGCCCATCACTAATTTCACTTTCCTGACTTGTGCCTGCCAGGAAGGGGAAGAGGGCCTAATAGTCATTTGTATAGCATGTGTACAGCATAGCAGTATGCTATTGTCACTATTTTCTTCTGATACACTGTTTCAGATATCTGATATCCCAATAACTTTGGTAGTAACATTGCACTAATAGTGACCATTCTCCAACGTTGACATCATTGCATTTTCAGTTCAACCCTCTGTTATTACGGGTTTTTGTTCTCTCTCTGATGGGAATATATTTTACTATTTTAACAGTAGAGGTTGTCAATGTTGAAGGAAACCATGTTTAATGTAATGATCATGCTGTCCTTCAGTTGTTCAGCGATAACATCAGAGTTGAATCAAAGGGCTCGTCACATTGCTCTACGGAGCACAACGTATGAAGGAAACGATGGCTAGGATGACATCAGAGGAGCAACTGCAGACCAGTTCCACTGTTTTATTTTGACTGAACGGTGGAACACTGTGTTGGTTGTGAACCTTAAGAGTAGTTGTTTCTTTGCCTATGTGTGCTATTTGGACCAATACTGCTTAATGTCTCCTGTTGAAGAGGTAATAAGACTGATGGCTCTTACCTAAATCTGGTCGCCTCCCTCCAATGTCTCTGAGACGAAAGCACTCCACTTCATACAGAATGGGGTTGTCCTGTTGACGACGTGTACAGCAGTGCTGAAGTCTCCTACTTGTGTATACATATAGATGGTGGTGAAGCTACCTTCACAGCAGTATATGCACTGCACTGACTGAATAACTCGCAAATTTTATTCAATAAATTTGAATTTGTTGGTGGTGCATCATACAATGTCTGACTAAAATGGTGGAATGTGTTATGTAACTGCAACACTTCCATTGTGTATTCTACCATTTTGAAGTGTATTCCACAATTTTAAATTTTGTTTTTGAAGTGTTCCAATTGAAGTCCTGGTATTCTGGTGTGGCTAGGTTGACATGGTATGTTGTATGTTGGATAAGTGAGACAAATATATACAAGATTGTTAGATATTGCAGTCATAGTAGCAATGGTAGAGTGCCAAGATCGACAGCAAGTAAAATGCTGCTACAAAGAGTGACGTACAGTTGGAGGAGAACGCTAAAGTGAAGTCTTTGCTGTTCACTCTCTCTGGAAAGCTGAAAAAATGAAAAATGGGGGTAGGCGGTTGAACACTATCTAACGCAACGAGCGACGCAGAACCCGAAGGGAATTTTTAAGGGGAAACGCCCGGGTATAACATGAACTTGTCGCATGTACCCTTGGTGAAACATTTCCAGCATTTTGAAATGACATACTTTTAAGTAGTAGAAATGACATACTTTTAAACAGTGATATGACAGAGTAGTGGTTCTTATGACCAACTAGACCGGTTTCTGCTCTCATACTCAAATGTGGAGGAGCGTCATCAGTAGTAAGATACAAAGAGTGACGTACAGTTGGAGGAGAACGCTAAAGTGAAGTCTTTGCTGTTCACTCTCTCTGGAAAGCTGGAGGCTTAGCACTGGTGTTGAACAGTTCGGCTGTTATTGTTGTTGTTGTGTGCAGACCAAATGTCATTCACAGTGGAAACTGCTGTATACATGCTGTGTGTGTGTCTGCCCTCTGCTGATGTAACTGTATCTAATTTGCATACAGATGCAGCCTTAGCATTTCATAGCTGAATCATGGAAGTGATCGAGTGATTCGGGTCAGTTCACCATCTGATGCTACAGGGAACATCCCTTACAGCTTCAGTATTTCCCAGTCAGTTGTTTTCTCATAATTTTATCCTGAGATGCTGGAAGTTTTTATTGTTGTTTATTTCATTCATTTGTTGTATGTGAAAGTGTTAATTTTCAATTCAGGTCTGTTTACCGATTGGAAAGATTGATTTGGGTCGTTCAACTGGTGCAGTATTATGATACAGGCATACATGTAGCATTGCTTCATTTGTGTTATTATTCCTTGTAGCTGTTTCGTGTTGTGTTGTTTTGTTTATTTATTTGTTTTATCACAACTTATACAATAAATATACTACAGTGAAAATGAGAGCTAATATACATTTAGTACCATTGTGATGGGAGTTTTCCATACAGCCAAGATGGCTTACACAATGCAACACTATAGGTCTTAGGTAGAGAGCAATGAAACTGATATGTTTAGACAATATTTGTACCTCAAAACTGACGGTAAGTTTGATGGAACAGAATCTTGTCACTTAATCTCAGATGAAAGGGATCATTGCAAGCCTATTCATTCAAGGACTTCATTTTGTCTCAATGTAATTGTAAAAATAAGTTTCAGTTCATAGTGCAGGGGTATACCAACTTGAGAGAAGTAGCAATTTTTTATCCAGACCGTCAAAGGTTATTGAAGAAACCTGATAATATGTGATCTCACAGTTCCTGTAGTTACTAGTTCTTAGGTCTTTTTTTCTGTAAGTCAGATGCTGGTCGGTAATTGTCTATTCCAAGGAAAAGAAATGACTGAGCAAGGCTGTCGATTTTAGGAGGGGGGGGGGGGGAATGCTGACACATATGCCCTTCCTCCACTTTTTGTGACCTGAAACTAAACAGTGAGGTTACCTAGAAACTACATGTAGGCTAGGGAAAGTGTCTTCCATTACAATTGTCAACAGGATAGAGGAATGGCATGAAATTTGAACATATACCTCCACATATGAAATATTTGGCTCCATTTTGCATTTGGGTCCCTCTTAGACTCTTCACAAGGATAGGAAAGTTGTTTTAAAACAAGTATCTCCTTCCCCTTTGAAAGTTGAATCAATCCCCAGATTGACCCTCAAATGCACAAAGACCTTATCATCTCTGTGATCAGATTTCATCTTTCATGTTGGACGACAGTGTTCTCAACCAGTTCCCTGCCTATGACTAGTATATATGTCATGTCTAACTCTTCTTTTAATGTATTCACCGAACTGGGTCACATAATGCCCAGCCAATCAACAATACACCATCCATTTGCAACATTGTTGGCTGTATATAGTGAACATTCAAGCCCTATTATGTGTTCACTAATTCCTCAGGACTGTCACATGTCTCTGTAATGAGACATGGATCAAGTATATGGAACCCAGAGGTGTTCTAGAGTGGGCTGCGCTACTTACAATTTATTGCTACACAGACCACGTGTGTGTGTGTATTTCAAATTTCAATATTGCCGTGGCCCCCTCTATTTCATTGAAGTGGAATTCTCAAAGAAGCTTTGCAGAGTTAATTTGATTTTGACATTCCAGTTCCATAGTGACTCAGAGAATGAGAAATGGAAAGGCCTTTTGTATGGGGCAAATGATTTAATGATTTCCAACAAATGCCATGAAGGCACTGTTTTGTTTCTTGTGTTTGCATAAAAAAAGACAATGACATATTTTGTGTCTAGTATTTACTTTGTATTAGTTTTCCAGTGTTAGGTTGAAATTCACAAAAAAAAAAAGCATTTTGGGGAAAATGAAGTCTACAGTAGGGTGACAGTTATGATATTTCAATTCTGCAGTTACCCAATTAATTAAATGCAACGTGTTTCAGCTATTGTGATGTTAAGGGGATAGAAAACATTGATTGCAAGCTGTTATTCCCCTGTAAAGACTAATAAGAAACTGTCTGATGTGTCTGTCCTAGCAGGCAAAAAGTGTGTGATCCAACAGCCTTCCACTTAATGCAAAATGGACTCATACTGTGGACAGCACGTGCTGCTACTCTGAGGTCATCTGCAGGCGTGCATGGGATGGGGGGCAGTAAAGATTCTCCACAGCATTATGCACTGCAGTGACAAAATGTGAACAACTTGCAAATGGTCTTCAATAAATTTGAATTTGTTGGTGGTGCATTATACGATGTCTGTGACTGACATGGTGGAATTTGTAATGGAAGTGTAACATTTTCGTTATGTATTCCACAGTTTTCCATTATGTATTCCACCATGGAGTTTGTTTTTAAGTGTTCGATCTTAAGTCCCAGTATTCTGTTGTGGTTAGACTGACATGCTATATATGGTATGTCGGGTGGGCGATACAAATAAATACAAGCTTTTAAGATATTATAAGCCACTGTAGCAATGTCTGAGCATGACCAAGTTATGGTTGATGAATTTTCTTCTCAAAAAGTACATGTTTGTTAGTTTTAAAAAAGGCTGTGTCAAAAATGCTTTCATGAAAACTAAAGCACATCCACATCTTCCATTTTTCACAATTGTCAGCTCTGGTCTGCTTACATTTAGTTTGCGACAGGCTACCATTGTGACTACAGTGTTCATTCAGTGTCTGATACCTACATGGGGCAAAGTTCAGATAATCACCAGAAGGTACAATATTAATACCAACTTAAACTTGGAGTAGATAGGAAACAAGTGGTAATGACTTTTCATTAATCTCATGAAGTAAAGTGTTTTGCCACACAACCTGTTGCCAACACTAAACATCTGAAGTTGTGGGTAGTATTAAGGGGCTTCTGAATACATTAAGCTGTTCTGCCTAGTACATCTGTCAGTATTTGCCCCTCTAGTAATGGTCCTACAAAGGATACTTGACTATCCCATTGGTTATTGGATTGGATTACTGAGAAGAATGTCAGCAAACAATAGAACTCAGTGGCTACTTTCTGAATAACCTATTGTTACCAGTTTGAAAGGGGGAGGATTAAATGCATCAGCGTGGTTTCATCCTCATTCTGTTCTCTGAGAAAATCAATATCTCTTAACTAAAAGGAGATGACTCTCACTATGCTCTGAAACATCTACACTGTATGTGTTGGCTTAATATTGTAGAAACACCCGCCAGAGATTTGGTACAACCTTTTACAACTTGTCCAGAGCTTGAAGATGTACACAATGCACAAGGTGGATGCAATCAAGTCTCATATTTATGTGCTGTTTTATTTTAGTGCAGTTTATTTAAAAGTGTCAAATTATTGCAATCAATTTATCGACGTACATTTTCTTTGGGAGAGTCCATTTTGGAGAAAGTGTTGTGCAAACATAAATCATTTCACAAATTCCATTTCACCTCCGTGCAGTTGTTTCCATGGTTTGATTGGAAGCTTTTTTTGGCATGCGATGTTTATGCTGAGTTGGCTCCATTTTTAAGATATGAAATTGGATTGTTGTCTTTATCTGGTAAGTTGATTTGGCGAAATGCTCTTGTCAGTTTAGAAATTTATAGGTTGTAAATCAAAATGTCAGGTTCCAGAGCGCCAGGATTACGGACTAGCTGAGAACAGCGATTCAGTGATATTAGTATTGGCAGCACATGCACCGTGCATCCTCGCCTGTGGCTGAATTGCCTTGTGTCTAGGACAACATGTGGTTTCACTTAATCAGTCCTAATATGAAATGTTGGAAACTTGAAGCAGTGTGGAGGCACTTGTAAGAGGTTGTTGCTTTGAGGATGGGAATGCATCAAAATGTGCCAAAAAATGGATGAAGGGAAATAGCGTTTTTGTACAGGCTCTCCTGGAGACATTCACTCAGACAAAAATGTCATAGTTTTAGGAGTATATCCTGATAGAAGCTTTTGCCAGAATCATCTTAAAAATTGAATAGCTTAAATGGAAACACCTGACAGTGTTTGGGAATTTAGTAAGTTGTAGTATAGTTTCATTTATTACTTTGCTATGAATTGTTTGTAAAGTACAGTAGTGTATGTTCTTTTAAGAGTTTGAACAAAATTTGATGGATTTCAAAGTAATTAGCTGCTAAGAATGTTGTGACATGATTGAATAGAAAAAAGATGTCATTTTTGCCGTTGTTCTTCTTGCCTAGTCTGTGGCTTTAGCGTAGATTTTCAAATCATACATTAAAGAATTGAGTGGTAGGTGATGTTGTCTTGGAACAAAATGGGGGACTTCCTTTCACATTGTACATATTCTTGTGGTAAAACAAATAGAAAATAAATAAAATGAAAAACAATGTTCAGATGGAATGCACTGTTTAATATTTTTAAGATTTGATCTGTATACTGCTGCACATAACGTATGTTATGAACTGGTTTTATTCTTTGTGTGGTGCATGCGTGAGTGATTTACAAGGGGTGACTAATCGTGATACTTTACGCTATTCACTACGATAAATGTAATTGTTAGGTTATGATTGTTGATTTATTTTCAGAATAAATACTGATTGATTGAGTTGTTAATTTAATTATTTGGTGCTAGAACATAAGTAATAGCAAAACAGCATGAAATAAAAAAAATGAAACATGGAAGTAGACAAAAGATGAGAACAGCATTACAAGACAGTATCAGCGGACAGGGAAAGCCCCCCCAAAAAACCCTTAAAAATACTGTTCCGTCAGGGGATGTGGAATTTGAGAAGTAAACTATAGCTGATGGCTGTACTTCTTCATGTTTAATGTCTTATGAGGCATATTCGTCAGTTTGGCATTCTTTTGTTGCAGTAATGGAGAAGTGTGCTACACACCATATTGTGCGTATATAATGTGACGTGATTCTGTTACGTGTGTGAACAGTGTAGAAGGATGTGAACAATTTAGCAAAATACATTCCCTGCAGGTATGATAAATAACTTTGGCCATGTATGACTTTTGAGTTGTTCAGTGACACACTTCAGTGCATGCAGAAACCCAGTTTAGCATGGTCCAAGTCTATATGTGTATAATCCACATTATCATAAAATTACCTTCCATATTGTGGTTTGACTCTTACTGCTCCTTTTCAAGGTCTTTTTCAGGGCTGGGCAGAATTCAGATGGATCTGTTTTATTATGCGTGCTCGGTTTCTCTGTTTAGATATCAAAACATGTCTTTTCCAATCATTTCGTTAATGAGACAATCCATCTTAATCGTCAGTCCAAGTTTTGTCTACATTGGGTGTGTCATGGCTTGTAGACTGGTTGTATGTGGCAAAGTGAGTCATGCTGGCTCGTAAGTTTAATCTCAATGACCCAAGTCTCAGAGCGTGTGCAGTAAAGACAGACTGATGTCAAAGGACATCACAGTAGCACTGTTTACTGAGATTGTAGACTTTGTTTAATACTTATTTTGTCTAGGTGGGTGCTTATGTCAAATTTAAGGTTTGCATGCCATTGACAGAGAGCCAAGTGATTCTGATACATCCCTGTGACTCATTTTGTGATTTATTTATAGATGTGTTTCTACATCATTTTCAACTGTGTTATGTTAAATGTAATGCACGTCTGAAACTCCTTTCCTTTGTAAAAAATGAAAACAGCGCTTCAGTACATAGTTTGGAATAGTCAGGATTGTTGATATTCTTCCATTGCCAGCTGGCAGCAGTGTACGCACACAGCATCTAGCACATGTGATGGGAGAAAGAAACATTTACAAGCAATGCAATCCCTGGAAGGTACTATTGCAGATATTCATGTGTCCATTTCATTAGTTACAGCTACATACAAGCAGCTTCAAAAAAATGTCTTTGTTTCCCTGGCAACAGCCGGTGACTTTGCTGGATATTCGGTTTATCACTATCAATCTTTAACTGTGGGTGTGTCAGGATTGTGAGATTTCAAGGTGATCAGTTAATAGGACTTTAAACTTGCTTGTGAGGCATTTTGGCTTGCTAAATCAAACATGAGCGCTGATCATACCATCTTGCTTTGTTTCTTTTGACTCTGCTGCAAATTTTAAGTTAAATTGTTGGAGTGTGGGCAACAGATATGTGATAAAAGGTTAGAAAGCTGATTTACATGCACAGTGGTGAGTATACTATATACATGAATTGGTTTTACATTTCCCTGTGCTGACGATGAATATACCGAATTTTAGTTTAGCGAACTCCATGTATTGGCAAGTTAAGCTGAATAATTCAGTACTGAAGTTTGCAGATGATACTAAGGTCTTTTCTGATGTTCTTTCCATGTGTAAAGTGACTTAGTTGCAACAGGACTTGGATACACTGTATAAATGGTCTTGCGATTGGCAAATGCTATTTAATGCACAGAAGTGCAAGTGTCTTCACCTCGGTCATTCAAATGCTCAAGCCAATTACTTTATTGGTGGTGTTCAAGTTGAAACCACCGAGTATGAGAAGGATTTAGGTGTTATTATTGATAATTCATTGAGCCCTAGTAGACAGTGTGCTATTAAAGGCTGTGAGCTCTGCCAACAAGGTCCTTGGTATTATTAATAGAACGTGTGATTGTAACAGTAGTAGTAATATACTGAAATTGTATAAATCTCTTGTTCGACCACATCTGGAATACTGTTGTCAGGCATGGCGCCCTTATCTACAGAAAGATATTGATAACATTGAAAAGGTACAACATCGTGCTACAAAATTGATTCCAGATTTGTCTACTCTCAGTTATGAAGAAAGGCTTGAAAGAACTTTCTTTCTGTAGACTAGATATTAGGAAGTATTTTTTCAATCAGCGGGTTATTACTGAATGGAACAATCTGCCAAGGGAGGCTGTCACTCCCACAACAGTCAACAGATTTAAAAACATCATCGATCCTATTTTTCAGAAAAGAAGGGGGCTCTACATAAGCCAGAGATGGCTGTCTGCCCCAGTTCTCACGACCCCATCGACATTTGATGCCGGTGGGTTCTGGTAAATCAGTAAGTCGGTGATATGGTAATGCCTTAAAAGCCAACATATTAGTAAAAAAAGAATACAAAATTTTCAAAGCCTTGTCCCTCCCTTAGCATATGAGACTGTGAACTCACTACCAGGAAACCAAAACAAGAGTTTATGTATGTTTGTATGTACAATTGTATTTAAAATTACCTACAGTAGGTGTAGAAGTAGCCAATTCAGTCTTAAAAACTGACGTCAGCATATTGCATATTGCATATTTTTTTGCATGAGATCGTGCCCATCTGAGGGTGGGTGGAAAGTTATTGTCAATGGCTGGATGATGATGTTCTGCAATACAGTAGAACATAGGTTTGTTTATAATACAATTTTCCCTGTATATTTCATCTCCATCTTATTTATCTTTTAGCATTATCATACAGTGATATTTTTTGATAGTTTTTATGCTGCTGAAATGCTTTTTCAACATGTTGGACAACTGTTTGTCAAGGATTGAAGTTCTGTACAGTAGTTTGAAATTTTCACATTGTTATAAACACACCAGATATTTGTTCAAAATTGTCTGCCTGCAGTCACTGTAAGTTTACACTGGATGCCTCACTCATTGTTTACATTCAAACGTGTTTCAGGTACTGTCAATTGTCAACTGAAAACCGTTATCAGTCCAATTTGTGCACATGGTGCAGAGAGATTGAATAATGTTACATTAAAATCAGATTAAGGTCCATGAAAACTGTCTCTTTGGTACAAGTAATCTTATACAATTATTTAGTTTGAGACTTAATCTGGAAAAAGAGGATTTGATGTCTGCTTTGGTTCTGCACCATTGTTTGCCAGCTACCGTAGATTAACACTGTGCTTGCATGGGGCTCACTTTACTAGATGCATGTAAGAATATTTGAAAAAAAGGAGGGCATTACAGTTCTGCAAGATCCAATGTGGATTTTTTTCTTGACTCTAAAGAGTTCATGCTGTTACATGATTGCAAGACTAATTGGAAGGAGAAAGGGATAGTAGTAAGTGCACTGAAGGGTTTATTTGTTTGATCAGATTTAAACAGTTCCTGTGATCTGTGCTCTCTGACCAGGCACCTACGGAGGGGCACCTCTGTCTCATTTTGCCATTTCAGTTTCAGAGATAAGTCCCTCATCGCTTTTCATTAAAATATGCTGTGGTCTTCTTTTCTCACAGTGACTCTGATACAAGCAGAGAAGAGGAGTTAAACATGGCAGAAGAAAACCAGGAGGAGTTACTAGAGAGGCAGCGGAGGGTGGTGTCTGGTTTGAAGGCTGAGCATGCACTTAGTATGGCCAATGCTGAGAAAGAACTCCAAGAAATGATGGAGAAACTAAAACAGGATAAAGAAGAAGGTAAGAGATACTAGCTTTGTTAACGTCTTCATGTGTACAGTTCAATTTGGACTTAATCTAGATGTCATATAATTTGAAAGTAGATGCAAACAATTTTTCTGAGATCAGAGCAGATAATACATAATAAACCATTTTATCTAGTTACTTCTAAAATAAAATAGGAAAATACTTCATGACTGTCTTCGTTTTTGGTTTGGATGGTAATCCCAACCTTTGTAATCTTGCGGGTGTGTGTGTGCATGCTAGTGTGTGTATGTATGTTTGTGATGCCTACCTTGTAAACTTGTTATCTCAAAAAGGGAAGCACGGACCAATCTCATATTCAGTATGCAGGTGTACCACATTGAGTGCAAGTAGCATATTGTTTTTGGCAGATGTGAAAGGTCATTGTGGGGTCAACATGAGTCAGATTGTGAAAACCTTGCAGACATGATATACCAAGAAGGGAAGCTTGGACAATTGTCATATTTAGTATGTAGGTGTACCACATTGAGTACAAGAACTCTATTGATTTTGGTAGAGGACAAAGTTCATTTGGGGTCAACATGTGTCAAATTGTGAAAACCTTGTAAACATGATACAGTACCTCAAGAAGGGGAGCTTTGACAATTGTTATACTTAGTATGTAGGTCAACTCCATTGAGCACAAAGACCCTGTTGATTTTGGTAGTGATCAAAGGTCATTTGGGGTGAACACGGGTTAAACTACACAGCACATCAGATTCAGAACAATTCCTCTTAATGAAAATTGTTGCAACCACAATGCATGTATGCATTTTTGTGATACATGTATTAGTGTCTCAGATATATGATGCAGCAAACCACTAATTAAGATAGTGGTTTGTCACCCTAGGAAAAGCTCCCTCATTTTGATCCACTTGAATGGCATTTTTAAACTAACTTTGAAATATTTTGTCAATTCTAAGCATTACATCAAATTCTAAGTTTTCATCATTGCAGCAATTTTCTTCTTTTTCATTGCAGCTACAATTATGCTGCAAAGAGAACAAAAAGAACTGGGACCTGACATGGACCAGTCAGCACACTTTCAAACAGTCCTAAGGTTTGTCGAGCAACAGAGCACGATTTGTCAGACAGCGTTCAGTCAGAAGCATTTGATGCAGAAAGAGCTGGTATTGCAATACTCTGTGAGAAAAGCAGAAGTCAACATAGAGAGGAAAAAGGCTGCAGTAGACGTACAGAGAATGTCAACGGAGTTGGAAATTGAAGAAGAGGAGAAACGCTTGCAGGAAATTGAGATGTTGGTGTCATATTCACCTCCCATTGAGAGGATTTCATCGACTAGCTCAGAGACGAGTAGTGTAAGCTTGGAGGAGAAGAAACCGCAAAGAAGCCAAAAAAGTTTGAACTTGAACAGAAACACACAGTCTTTGCCAGATATTCAAAAAGGAGTTAGTCCCAAAGGGGCAAGAAGGAAGAGTATATCTGACAGTCATAACCGTTCATCCAGTCTGTCTCAGAATGGAACAGCCAAACATGTATTGCCCAAAAGGGCCCGTTCGCAGTCATTGAGTGCCAGCATTGACAGATCAAGTGCAATTGGAAATGGGAGGAAATCTGAAAGTAGAAAGTCTACATACCAAGGCAGAGCAGATGACGATAATGTCTTCTCAAGACTTTACCCACAAATAAAGCCAAAATTTGATTACTTAAAGAAAAGGGACCCAATGCAATATGAAGACAAGCAAGCTTCAAGGAAAAGGCAATGGGAAAGAGGTCAGTTGGTGAGACGAGAGGTATCACCTTCACAAGCCACCATCCCCCCAGGAAAAAGTAGCAGTAAGAGATTAAATCTGAAACATTCTTATCAGCCAAAGAAATATGATAATGAATTATCAGTTAATCCAAGGAATAGCCAGAATGGCACAGTGAAACATTCTGGATTGAGTTCAACAATCCCAAGGACTAAGTCTTCCGTCGAACCCCCTATGTCCAGAAAAACCCCTGCTACTCAAAGTGACAGAAATGGTTCCCTTCCAAAGGAAAGTACCAGTGCAAAACCAAAAGTGAAGGCAAAGTCTGACAGGAGGACAAGATCAAACAGTACTCCAGATGTGTCTGCTCTCAAATTGCAAGCAGGTAAGAAGCCTGTAAAGGAGAAATCAAACTTGATTAGGAAAGTACTAAAGAAAGGAGAAAAGAAAGCACCAGTTTGGCAGAAAGACAAAAACGAATCACCTACTGGATCACCTTTCAAATTGAATTCATTTGTTACACCTTTATCAAAATTTCCAAAGATTGTATCAGAGAGGAGAAGGTTTTCGACAGGAATTTTGACATCATTGGAAGCATTTCCAATTCAGAAGCAAGCCTCTGAGGCTTACTATGTCCCATGGAATCCAGAGAAAAGTGTTTCCCTTGAAGACATATCTCAAAGTCCTGATGGTGATATCAAAGCGAGAGGGAGAAGCCTTAGTATGGTTGAACTACCCAACAGAACAGAGGCAGACGTAAATGGGCTTGTCCAAGTTGATTGCAGGGATAGCACCCCTGGTCGTGAAGTGTTTGACAATGCAGACACATTGAAGCACATGGAAGAGGTACCGTCAGTTGCAACTTCAGTTTCTGGTACTGTGGAAACACAAGATAGACCAATGGTCACTACTGTCGCAAAAGATTCACACTCTGAGTTTTCAGATGATAGCATGGAAGGTGATTCATTAGATGAAGACAATGAGATAGGTGATCAAGAGCCTCATGTTAACCGATCAACATCCCCCGGTGAAAGTGAACTCAGACATGAGGAAAGTGATGAGATAAGCCAGGATCAAGATCCAAATGAACTCAATGATATTTTAAGTGAATTAGCACATCCTGTTTGTGGTGAATCTACAGATAAGTTATGTAGAACAAAGGATTGTCATTTTGGTGAAGCTGGAGAAAATGTCAGTCGTTTTTGCAGTTGCAAGCATCCTCCCACAGAAGATGAGGAAGCTGACCATCCAGCTGACAATGAAACTACCTTAGTTGCAATAAGTTGTACAAATTCACATGATAATGTGAGTCATCCCTCATTTCCAGAAAATGAACATAATCTTCAGGGACAGTTCAAAGATGTCCCAAGTTCAATATTTGAAGAAGATTGTGATAGTGAGAAAGTTAAAGCCAGTGATCCTGTTAAAAGCTGTGAGGAGGGTGTAGAGTCTGTTGGCTCAACCAGCAGGGACCATTCTTCAGGTGAGGGAGATTCATCAGAAACTGAAGATTCTTCCTCTCTGGAAGAAGATCACGTGAACAGTTTGAAAGAAAGCATGACCTGCAAGGACAAACTGAAACCTGATAAAGAACTTGATCAGTGCAATGTTAATAAACTGGACCCTATTACGGGGGTTACTAATGAAATAAATGTTGCAAAGGGGTCAGACCCATCATCTGAAGGAGAAAGTTCAGAGACTGGAAGTACCTCCACTGATGATGGTACCCATGGTGGTGAAACTTGGCAAAATGGCGATCATGAAAGTAAGTTTGACCAACAAGATGGAGGTGAAATTGATGCTTGGGATGGGAATGATTATGATGAAAGCAAAAAAGAGAAAAAGGCCGCTGTTGACAGTGAGCCTCTACAGATTGGTAACAGTAGTCTGTCTTCACTGTCAAATGTGAAAATGGCAAATAATCATCACAATGAAGAAGATGACAATGGTTTTGAACATGAAAATGATGATGATGGTGACACAGAAGCAGAGGGAGAGAGCTTAAAGGGTGCATTAGAACCTTGCACTCCATCTTCAGATAATCACAAGGTGTCATCACCGTTAAGATTGGATAGTGAAAACATAAACACTACATCTGAGAAGCTCATCCAAGATTTGAAGGAAGACCATGCTGTCTGTGAACCTAGCTGTGACAATGAGTGCAGCCAAGAGAAGAGAGTGCAAGAGCAAGGTTCTGCTGGGTGCCCAGAGGAAAGCAGTGCAACCGTCTCTCCTCCACCTAGTGATGAGACAGCGGCTATTCCATCAGAACAATGCATGCAAAATGAGGATGAACACTTTGAACATGGTGATGTCAACACTGACAACACTTCGCATAAGACCAAGGGAAGTCAACCTTGCCACCCAGATGATAATGATGCAATGTCTTTCACACTGTTGCTATGTGAGGAATCACTTCCTGATGCCATTTCTCCTGTGAGTGATGATGGATTATTGGAAGTACCAGATGAATATCCTCATAAAGACACACCAGATGTTTTGCTTAATGGATTTGCTAGGAAGTCTGATTCAGAGATGTCTTCACCAGATGAAGCTGTCAAAAGTTTTGCGGAGAAAGAATCTCAGACAACGTCACCAGACAAAGTCCCTTTGAGGGAGGCCAGTTGTGATGAAGATAATGAAGATGCCAAAACTTCATGCATTGCCATTCCTACAAATGGAATCATGATCCCACTTAACCAGGTCAACAAGACAAAGGAGAATGGTGAAATTGTTGATGATTGTCAGTGTGTAGGAAATGGTGTCAGTGACAGTATGAATAACAAAGGCAATCCATCCACATCCAAAGACATTCCATTCAACGTAGTGAGTGTTGGCTGCCAGACATTGAGACTTGAAAGTGATTCAATAGACCATGTGTACAATGGTGCTTCCATAGACGGTATAAATGGACTTCCTGACTCAGTTACACCGGCATACAGCTTGTTTGAGACAAAAGGAACTTGTACCTCTGATATAAATACTACCAAAAGATCAAATGGGCAGCTTCCTCTCTCTGAGAAAGTACAGTATGACAACAAGCTGATGGAAGTCAGCTGTCAGACTTATCCTGTCAATGGAGTGCATATTCATCTGAAGCCAGGTTCACTGAGTAGTCTGATTGATAATTATGGATTTGATAGCCAATCAGATAGGATTCCAGTAGAGAAGGCTGAAGTTGCCTCGCAGACCGAAGAAAATTTGTCGCTTGACATGACTGTGGGAACGTTAAATGAGCAATGTTCTGCAGAGATATTTCAGGATGTCTTAATTTCAGAATCAGATACCACATGCTCAAGAGATGATGGAAATGATCTTTTTACACCCAGTGAGGCAAATGGAGGCATTGTATCCAAGCTTATGTTTCTTCCAAAGGTCTTTTTTCCTATTCCTGAATCTGGAAAACAGGAATCTCTTCCTACCTCTGATTTATATGAAGAGGATCAAAGTTCTGAATCCTTGGAGGTTTCATCATCTCTCTCATCCAGTTTCTCAGATCATTCATTGTCGTGCCCTAGTGACCATGAAACAAGTCTTCCAACCGAGTCTTCTTGTGTCCCAGCTGTTTACCTTGCCAGTACCCCCACATCTGCATGTGACTCGATTGACAAGTGCAATGTGGGATCTGACCCATTCATCTCACAGGTTGCGAATGGAAACTCTGCTCTATTGCCAGCCAATGAAATGGAAGACATTTTTGTGGAAGGTGCAAGCAAAGATCCCATCTCACCCTCCCAGAGTGATGTGGGTTCCATCCATAGCCTCACACATTCGGTTCAGGGGGAAGGAGAAGATGATGCCGTTGAGGACAAAGGTACTTCCAAAAACCTGATGGAAAAGAAAGGTGGCCTCTTGGAAAATGAGAGTGATTCATCTGATGAGTCACTACACAGCCTCACTTATTCACCTGATGAAGAACGATTAGCAAGAGGTGTAAGTGGTGTGGAAAATGTTACAGGTGAGGAAATGGTAAAAGGCAATATGAATGGAAATTCATTAAAAGACATTAATGTGCCTAATGATGGTCACAGCTCTCAACTGGAGAACATCCTATCTGAGGAAGTACAGTGTAATCATGATCCTTTACCAGTTGTCTACCTGGAAAGGAAAATAGTTACAGTTGAACTGCAAACAGTGGAGTCTTGTATATTTTCTTCATTTATCAAGGAGGAGAAAGAAGAGGAGGAAATGGATACGGATGAAAAAGTATCTAAATATGACATACCATCCGTGAAAATATCTTCCACCAAAGATCCACTAAGGGATGAAGGTGATGGTAGGTATAGTCATGTAGCTGAATCATCTCCTGATAGGACAATGGGTGAAATACAACAAAGATCAGAGGCCAGCACTATTCGTGGAGAATGTACACCTCCAAGTGATTATGATGCCATTGTACCCAACATAACACCAAGACCATGTATTGAAAGTACCTCTGGGTTTGATGAGTCCAATCTTCAAGAAGACTTTTTAACGTCTGACAGTGTAAAGGTTCCTGATATGTGCAGTAACACTTCCAGTGAAGCTGATAATGAAAGTGATGTTCTGTCAGAGAGTCATAACCAAGCGGCAAGTGATGAAGATGACATTTTGGATGAAACCGATGCCAAGGATGCCGTTCAGGGTTCGACTAATGAGGCACTGCTCTCTGACGAGGATTACACCGATGAAGACTCTGACAGCAGTGATGATGGTGATGATGTAGATGACATTGATATAGTGTCATTCAAGAGGACTCTTTGCTCTGTGGGGGTCATGTTCAATCATGGTAAAAGACACGTGCTTGACAGCGAAGAAATCTTCGATCCTTTTGCATTAACTCCAATAGAAGAAGAGAGGGATCTCCCAGAATTGTCGTCGTCCCCAGTGTGTAGTGGTCATACAGTACCTTCGTATGACCCATTGTTGGAGGAGAAGGGAGATGTTGCTCTGTACCAGAGGCAATTACAAGAAGAAACCTCTAGCGTCGATTCAGATACGTTTCCTGATGAGAGTGACGATGAGGATTGCAATAATGAAGATGATGAACTCAAGATGAATGATTTGCCAGTGAGTGAATTTTCCAGCAGCTCTGGTAATGATTGGTTCCCATTGAGAGTAGAAGTAGCATTGATCAAAGATGTGATTACAGCTGAAAAAGATTTACCAAGTGATCTGGTCAAAAGTCCAGATGCTGAAGAGTCTTTGCTTGAAGATCATGTCAGTCATCGGTTTCAGAAGTATCCTCCTAGAAACACAGAACCTTGTAGAAATGCAGCTTTTGCATACAAGCATTCTTCGATTGCACAACAACCAGGAAAAAGTCTGCAACCCATTGCAGTGATTTTAGCACACTCAAAACGTGGAAGTGGTCGCGGAGGTTTCTCACCAAAAGCAAACTCAAGAACTTCTCCATTGGAAATTACATTCACACCACCAGAACTATGCTTTTCTACAGCGTCTCCATGCTCTTCCCCAGGATCACCCCAAAGGAAGCTTTCGGTGGATGTGCCATCAAAGGACGGCAGTGGTGATGATGATGATGATATTTCTGAAGGGGAAACTACACCCAACATCAGATCATGGAGAAGACAACCTCATCAAATGTCATGTATTTTGGAATATGATGAAAATGAAAAGGCTGATGAGATGACAGACTCACGATCCAAATTCAGGAAGTTTATTCAAAAGTCAGAAGATAGTGATACATCAGGGGTAGATCAGACATATTACCCAGATCAGGAGACAATCAAAGAGAAAGATGTTTTGACTAATTCATTTTTACCAACAAATTACTTGAGGGAAGGTAACACTGTTAATGTAGCCACAGTGGTGAGGCGATGGCCAACGTTAAATTTGGATATTGGAGCACCGGGGGATTCACTGAAGCGTAAGAAACAGCTATTAACAGAAAGGTTCACTAAAGGTGAAACAGAGGAAAGGCACTTCAATAGTCTTCTTGCCTTAGCAACGGATCTGCCACCCGAGGTCAAGAATGATGAAGCATCAGAGAAACTGTTTCTTACAAGCAGTACACAAACATCACCCCAGGCATCTCATGGTGGTGTTTACAGATTGCCAGGAAGAGCACGTTCTGCAGATATTCCCAAAACACATGACACACGCAGCTCCATCGGAACTCAGTATGAAAGTCATTCTACTGCCTCAACTCCCTCTGGTGACTTTAGGTGGGACCTCTTTCCCTCTGTAACTGACTTTCAACCAACATCCTTCAGAAGGTCAGTTAGTTTACCTGAGTTTGACAATCCTTTACTTGTAAGCCCAAGAAAATGTTCAGTAGAGACAACACTTAGTGAAGGAGAGGATTCTCATCAAAATTCAAGCCTTAATGTTTGGGATGTTTCCATGGCAGCACCAAATAGCAAATCCCCTCGAGAAGTCATCCAGAGAATTAGTAGTGTCAAAGAACCTTTTGTTAAAAATGATTGTGGAGCTTCTCCTTCCAGCGGTTTGAACTTTCAAGATGAAGATGACAATATCGAGCAGTGTGAAACTCAAAAGTCCAAACACAGACATGGGCAAGACGAAAACGTCAAGCAGGCTGGAATGATACCTGAATATGTTGAGGGCGCTGTGATGCAGGATTCTGTCTCATTGGAATCACTTGATGGTCCTTTGTGTGCTAGGTGCCATGAGTGTTTGTCTCAAAGTAAGAACCAGTCTGGTGAAAAGAGTGCCTCAACTTTTCCATCTGATCAAAAGCCATTTGTTTGGGAACCTGTCACTAAACAGAAAAAGACCTTTCCAATGCAGGAGGAGTTGTACCGCAAAATCAGCAGTCTGCAGGATGACTGCCCAGTGGAAGAAGATTTGCCGTCTGCGAATGCAACAGGAGGCAGTGTCAGGCCATTCATAACTGTTACCCATACCACAGACAAAAGTGCACAAACATCATCAGATGACCTCGTCATTCCTATCTCTGAGCTTGCCAGCCCCAGTGCCAACAGGAGAACATCGCAAGATACACAGGAATTGGCACCACAGAGAATACAGATGCCTGCATTCTCAGACATTAGCTTCGATTCAGAGTTTGCAGACCAGGATTTTCTGTCAGATGAATCAGAGGAGGAGGAAGAGGATGATTTAGAAGCAGATGTCAAAGAGATAGAAGTGAAAATAGAAGAAGTTGCAGATGGCAAACTGCAGGTTGAAACTGAGGAAGAGGGAGAATCAACAGAAATTGATCCAGAACTCTTGAATGACAAGATGGAGCCAGAATTAACTGCTCTTATGTCAGATCATTCTGTCTCTCCGTTAGACAAGTCAGCAGCTATGGAATCAAAAACACTTGAGAGTAACATTCCACCTGTGGAACAGAATTCATGTTTGGGGACAGGTCAAGAAGGCAGGGTAAATAATGTCCTGGGGGTACCTACTAACTTCTCGACTGCACCGACAGCTCACAGGACCAAAGATCATTCAAGTGACTATGTACTGTCTGTCAACATTAACATTCCTCCCTTTCCGAATCGTGTGGAGCAGCATTGGAACTCCCCTCAGTATACACCTAACATTCCACGTAGTTGGCCAGATATACCAGAAGATGCATCCTCCATGGCACAGCAGCGTTCAGAGATTGGAGAGCAACACATTCCTGTAGGGAGATGGAATGGCGGTCAGAGACCGCGGAATAAAATTGGTGATAAAATGCAACAGAGGTTTCCTTCTGAGAGCACAGAGTCACATCTCACCTCCAGTAGTGGTGTATTCACAAGCAGCATTCATACCAGTGAGAGGGTTAGCTCACCAAATAGATCTACTGAAAGCCAAAGCCCTGTAGATTCTGCTCTCTCTGACAACGACATAGACAGTGTCCGGAATGAGTTTGAGGAGTTCTTGTCCAAGAATTCAAAACTTGACCGAGCATCCCCCATCTTCAGTGATAACGAGGATAAAGAGGGATTGAACCCAGATGGTGTTGCAACTCAGGTAGACTGGATGGATGTCAATCGGAGCTGGATCAGCCCAGACCTGGAGTCTCTAAGGGATGAAAGGGAGACGGTGAGGCGTCTCAGCAACAGCTGGGACCGAAGTGATATCGCTGTGGAACTGATGGAGGCCCGAATAATGCACGGCATCGGGGAGACAGATGCATTTCTCCGGTTCTTGGACAGCGAGATACCAGAAGAAGAGTGGCTTGAAACCAAGAACAACCTAGAGTTGCAGCATGCGGAAGAAAAGAGAGATATCTTAGCGCTGGAGAAGAACTTTACACACGCTGAGAATGAAGACAAACTTCATAGGAATCAAGTGACCCTTCACTCTGGCAGAGTTTTTTCTAGTGGTTTTTCTCCAAAGAGGAGAAAACCTCCTAGTGAGCATTTGAAGTTCTTGCAGGGACTAAGAAGGGATCTCATCGGGAGCAATCCTCCATCCTTTTTCAAAGAGAAGAACGAAATCGAAGCCCTTTTGGAAGAGTATAAAGAACTACACAGGAGCTCTGAGTCAGAAATAGCCCAAGCCCAGCGAGAACTCGATGGGTCCAGGGATAAACCAGTGGAGTCCCCCCGGAGTGGACCAACAATGCAGAATCACATCGGTCATGAAGAAGACACTGAAAAAGTGAGTGATCCAAATAATATAGACCAATTGCTTCTAAATGCTGCAGAGGATATATCTTAATGGCTGGACAGTTTTAGGTGTATTTAAAAGATCATTTGAAGAGAAATTATTTTGGAATGCTCCATAAAGTAAATGTCAATGCCCTCTGATAGAATTTCTGCCTGTTGAATTGTAGTAACTTTGTAGATAAGGCATTGTCTTGACTCACTACAATCATTGTCCTATGGTTTGAACAACACAGGTGAAGGAAGAAAAGGGGTTTGTAGACCTTTCTAACTCCAAACATTCTAAATTTGCTTAGGCAAAACCATCATTTGAGATTAAAGGCTGGTATTTCGGTCAATTCAGAAAGTATAGTATTGCACTGACGACAAAACACATTTGCAGAAGGTTATACTGTCTATCCCTCACCTCCTTTCAAAATGTATTATATTTCTCTCTGTAGAAAAAGTGGATCTGAGGTCTCATGGAAAACACAAAAAACACATTTGTTTCCCTTCTGTCTGCCTCTGAAGAAACCCTTGTTAAAGTAAAAATGTCAGGCCCACAAGCAATTCCTGTCTTACATCACTGGTTAGTAAGCTGGTGTCTCATTTCTCTTTTTGTCTTTTGGTCTAGGAACTGATTGACCGAGAGATAAAATCTCTTCATGCTGCCAGCCTGGCGATGAGCTTGTCAAACTCGCCTGGCAGTGACGTCGAATCCCAACACCAGTTCGACTTTAACGGCTTCTCGTCAGACGACGAACGTACCGTGATGGAAGACAGGGGAAAGTACTACAGGCTGAGGAGCGATCTATCGGATCCGTTGGTGCTCGTGAAGACGCCCACGAAGCAGACACTGCAGGAGAAGCTGCAGGAAGCCGAGAGGCAGGTATCGAACGAACAGCTCATCAGGAGGAGAAGCAGCTTAGAGAAAGACAGACAACCTTCGACAAATTTAGCGGGAGGTAAGCCGATGCAGCTGACTGAAATGTATTTGTGTGAAAATAAAATTGTGCTGGAAATTTAGTGGTTGCTGTCAACATTGTTACATTACACTTTGGTGACTGACTGGGTCAATTAGGTCATAGAGACAGTCATTTGGAATCTGTGCAAATCTTTCTATATTTTTAAATGCTAGCACATTTGGGGTGCATTTTTTTGAAATTGCATTCATTGGGAGCATCAAAGTAAATAACATTGTAGTAAATTGCTTGAGAACATGATGTAGCATATTCATGAGTTTCCTGGCTCACGGTATCGGTCAAAATGGAAAATTAGTGTAAAAACATTCAATACCAGACAGCAAACTTCAGATAAAGTCCATCTGTGAGCAAATGAATTGGGAAGGTTAAAAGCTGTGCAGTGCATGTATAATTTACTTTCATCTAGCATCAAGCATTCATGAAATCTGGACATTGCCTGTAAAGTGTAGGAGCTATGTGGACTATTATTTGTGTCGTCTTTATTGTCTTAAATGGTGTTCTGCATGAAGCTCAGGGAGATGGTTTCTAGATTATATTCAACTGTTAGATACATTGCCTAGATGTGTATGTCATCGTACGTACTGCACCCGGAGTGAGAATTTGAAGGACGAACGATAATCAGATAAATCTTCTGAGGGACACCGTTGCATTTTCATTGTGTGGATGAAGGTAAATGTGTGGTCAATGAAATAACAAAATTTTGCTTTCATCATTTGCATCCTAATTAGAATTGTCTGACAGTGAATGCTCAGTCCTGATCGGACAGACATTTCGTGTTTTGTTAAAAGAGGTAAAAAACTCCCCTTACCCACCTGAAATTTCTTCCCCTCATCATTCAGCCTTCAACCATATTGCCATCTTCTTTCTGTAATCACTGATGGTCACCTACTCATAGCACACTCTGAACGGTATCTGCAATTGCATAGCTACTCACAAGAAATCTAAGACACTGTAGTCTGCCTTAAGCAGAAAGTAGGGTTTGTACAGGCCTTGAAAACCTTGAAGTTCTTGAAGGTAAATTCATTTTCAAGACCTTGAAAATGCTTGAATTTTGCTCTTTTGCATCAAAGTCCTTGAAAAGTGCATGACTTGTAGCAATACAGAATGTTACCATACATTTTCACTCAATTACCATCTGCAACAAATGTTTGGACTAGGACCAGTTTTGTTCCCTGCCAACTTAAGGTGTGTGTAAGAATTTCTGGAGATATTTTCAGAATGTTTGAAATGTTTGAAAAACAAAAGTTCTGCCTTGAAAAGTGCTTGACTTTTATCCTCAGAAAAGTGTACAAACCATGAAAAATGTGTGTCCTGATCAGCACATGCCTGTTTCTTGCTTGAAGCTCAGTAAAACACATTTGCATGCAACATGTATTGCTAACACTTTTGCGATTAATTATCCTACCTGTAACAATGAGTCCTACTATAGTAGCGACCCAGAAGTTCAACGTTGGTATTAAAGTGGGTTTCATGTTAAATTGAAAAGTGTGTTAATGTTGTTTATCTCTTATATTTTAGTGCCACTGGTCTTGTACTGGCTATTGTTAATTAAGTAGATGGTCATTATTGGTTAATAAGTAGATGGTAATTATTTTTAAAACTGATATTGATTCTAGGGGCCTGCATGTGTTCTAGGGGCCTGCAAGTTTTTCATCAGATTTTGCAACTAGAAATCATGCGTGTCTTGTGCCTGCATATTTTCCTCCATAGCAAAGTAAGGGAATACAAAAGAAAAAGGATTGTTCATGAAAATCATTAGGGCTTATGTTGCATGGATGGATGGTAGTTGTGTTTATCTTCAAACAGCATTGACAAAATTTGAAAGTCATTGAATCGCTTATGTCAGACTGCCTCGAATAAATATGACTGAAATATTTCAAGCAGCCTAAACAGAGTTAAACAGGACACAAGTGTTAATACTCACTTGGTGATGCTAGACTACAAGAGTAATTAATACAAAATGGTAAGAGCTTTTTACAGGGCTCTTCAAAACCATCATTTGAAATATCACAGTCTGACTGTGTGTAAAATACTACACATCAGTAACACAAAATCCTTTACATGCTTGAATTAGCTTGGTTTTAAGTGAACAAAAAACATTTGTCTGGTTGTAATGTATTGTCATGTCTTGTTTTAGTATGTGAATTGCACAATATATCTTGACCAATCACATGTCGACAGGTTTGCTTACATATTTTGTAGCAATGCTTGGATTGTGGTTCATCTATTCTGCATTGTTGTCTGCTTTATAATCAGCTCTCCCATGATATATCCTCTCTATGAACTGTGTAAATGCCATGTATGAAGTTGCCTTCCCAACTAACCATCCTAAGGCAAAGCTAACAGACCCCAAACTTAGTTTATAGTAGGCCTGTCTGTATTAGCTTTACATTATTTTACGGGACAATTTTTTACTTATGTGTGGGTCAGTGCCAGATTTACAAAGGAGGTGCATGCTATAGGTGCAACTGTATTTCAAAGGAGATAGGAAGGAAGGGGGGGGGGGGTGGGGATGGGGAATGAAAAAGCAGAAACATGAAAAAACAGTAAGCTACAACATGTGCAGCATGAATGAGCTGCTAATGTGGAGGGAGAAATAAGTTGAAGGTAGATTTTGCATGGAACCACTTAAGCACTACTTTAACTTTATGCTGACTAAAATATGTGAAAGGAATGTTTTCCTAATTAGTAAAAGAATGTTTCCTTTGCTGCTGTCATTCATGAGTTATTGGAGTTACTTAGTCACATGACTCACATATTTCAAACTAATATTATAATACATGCATGTGTAAACTTTGTAAACAAATTAATCTCTCTCTTTTGCCAGCAGACTGATACATTATTCTTTTGTCTGTATATATTTAACTAGGGCTCTTAAATACACCACCACAACAGATATTCATGTACTCAAATTTTGAATGATTGTTACTTTTAAGTTTAATGTTACATATCGTAAGTGTAATTTGCAGTCTACCTTAAGAACCCTAGAACTTAGTTGGTGACATGTTTTCCCCATCAAAACTACTTTGATTTCAACAGGTAATCGTTACCAAAATACTGTGAAACAATGTTTATCTCTCTCATGTTGGAAAATTTAATAATACAGTAACTAATTTGGTTTAAGTTTAAAAAAATTGTCAGGTATTGTTGATATTGTCTTATGGTATCAGCATTAACCATTGACATTGATCAACGGCATTAATTTTCTTCTGCCCTGTTTTCTCCACAGAGTGCAATAGTTCATCAGTTACAACATCACAGTGATAGCAAAAGTCGTAAGCAAGGAGAGTGGAAGTAAGTGTGCCCCCCATATTCCCTTCCCATCTTTTCTGACCTGCCCCTCCCTCTCTCCTCCCATTCTCTCTCTCTGTAAGTACACCAAGAGAATAGCCCGTTGTGTCTTGCTTCATGTAAAAAACTGAAAGTATTCTTGTTTTACATGAAATGGATGTGCTAGAAACATGCACAGTGCCAGTATTGTGTAGGAACAGCATTGTGTGAAAAATTCCATTTGTCTGGGCCGAGGTGACTGGCATAAACTATTCAACTAATGTAGTGATCGGTGTCTTTTGAATAGCTTTGATAGCTGTTGATGCAGTTGTTCCAAGAGTGGTGTTCCTCTGCCAACCTATTATTGGTTGTTGATAGTGTTCATCATGCAGTTGTGATAGTTTGAAGCACCCCTTCATGACTATAAAATAATTAAATAATTGGGCCCCTATTGTCATCATGATGGGAAAATTTTGATGCCAAAGCAATCCACAGTCTTTGTAACTGTACACTTGTTTCAACCTTAGAATCATGACTACATTATTCATTCAGAAATTGTGCAGAATTTTTATCCATTCTTGTACCGAGTAAACATAACTTTCAATGTTAAATTTAATAAAAAAAAATGATGTTTTCTTACTGAACTGTTATTCTGACCAACAGATTTTTATTTACAAAGAGAGATACTTTTACATATGAAAAAGATCACCAGGATTATTTATATAAATGGTAAGTCTTACATCATCAACCCTCAAACAAAAAGAAAGGTTTTCAAATTTATCAGCATATAAGGAGTCATTGAATCACATCCTTGGTTGCCATGGTGATAATGAGGACTTCACCAAAAAGAAAACAACACACCAACAAATTTGGAATGCAAAGAAGAAGTCATTGCATCATTGGTTATGCATATAACCATCCTTGACAATGGATGCATTTCAAACATATTGTCAGAGTAGATGAAGAATCATAGCCTTCAGAATAGATGCAGAAGCATAGCGTGCCCTCTGCGTCTGACCTAGTCATTATGAGGAATGATAAAACAGTTAGACATCCTGATGAAATGCATCAATCAGTAACTAAAGTAGAAAGAAATCACTCTTCTCCCTAAGCCATTACTGACTGGATGTCGCAGATGTGCCAGTCATGCGCATTTTGACATTCTCATGAATGGTAGCTTCCAGTGAGATATTCTTGATTATTTTTGTTTTTTATGACATGCAAAAAATTCCTCGCCTTGTGTTTTCTTCTTAATCTCCAATTTTTTTGATTTTCCTGTTGAATATGATGAAAGTGTATTTAAATGATCTTTCTTCAGGTACTCTGGGATAGGTGTCATCAAAGCACCTGCTTCTTGCATCTTTAACCTCATTCATAAACCGTCCAACTTTTATGCAGTCTTTGGGAGATATCTAAAGGTAGGATTAGTTAAATTTTTATTCACTCTTCATTTCTCTAGTCTTCTGTTTTGTTGTTTTGTTATTTTGAAAATACACGGGCGGTGACTCCTCCCTACAAGATGGCGTGTGTTATCACTGTACATGGTTCACAGGCATCGTCCCCCCTTAGCAGGGAGTTATCATCCCCCCTTTGTTATGGTTCAGTCAAGATTTGAAATAGAAAACAAGACAGTAGGACATTGCAGAGTACAAAAGAAGAACCACACTGCTAAAGAAACCAATGCTAGACAACTGTGGTGTACCTAATTTACCCGCAGGAGAAAATTCATTGGAATGACTTGCACATAGTATCACTTGTCCCTACAGAGAACAAGAAAACAGAGCTTTAATTGTAACAGTTGTATGTTTGCAGTCTGTGTATCTCATCACCATTATCATGATATGGAATATTGAAATTACTTTGAGAAGTTTTTCCGCACAGTTGTGAAGAAGTTGAAAAAGTGATCATGATTTGCAACTTTTTTTTCTTTTTTGTAATTTGCAGAAAGTAACAGTACTAAAAAAGTTTGATGATGGGAAGTCACTTATTCGCCTAATCCTGGATGCCAGAAAATGTGGACTGGATCAAAGCAGATCAGTGACCAGTGTATTGCATGCCAAAAGAGTGGTAAGAGTTAAGTTTAAAAAATTAATCTTTATCTTTAAAGTTAATCTTTCAAGGAGTACATTTGGGATTGGAGGAGGCACTGCATTTCAAAAGTGATGGTTGCCACAGTGTTTGTATTCACAAAGATACTGATATGTCTGCAATTTTCAGTCTATTCCCGATGCATATGTACATACAAATTTTCCATTTCCTTTTGTTGCAGAGAAACAAATATGTTATTGGGTCTACCTCAGTAACACAGCCTTCACCATTGCAAGTACCTGGAACAGTGTCTGCAAAAGTGAGTACATTCTGTATGTGAATTAAACATTACTGAACTACTTTAGGTGACAGATTTTTTGTCAACTTGTTAATGAAGGATCAGAAAGCCTCTTTGCAATGCCATAATTTATGTTTTTTTTAAAACGCTCTTTGGAAAATGGGTAGAGGAGTGGGTAGTTTCAGACAGATTATTTAGTTCACTGACAACCCTAATAGAGAAGCTGAATATCTTTCTACCTGGTAGGAATTGCAGTATTGCAATCCTCATAAGTTATCAGTGGGAATCAGATGGCTAGCTTTGTTTGATTCCTTCATGTTTGTAGTCTCGTTGGTTGAAAAATTATGTGTTCCTCCTGATCATTTTCCCAAACTCATTTTCTAAAATATCTGGATGTTTGCTTTTGGTTAGTTGCTCTTGTGATGTGAACTTTGAAGTGAAAGTTTCCTTGAATGATTTCTCTAGCTTCCATGTTGGTTTGTTTCAGTCTTTTAAAGTTGAATGGAGTAGACATTTACGACACAGTGTTCATTCATACTTGGTAAGAATCCTCAACTGCTATTGGCCCATTATAGTCCAGTCAAAGAGTAAAATCGCGGTGGACAAACACACTAAAAATGTACATCAACAGTGACGTGCGATCTTACACACAATAATGGTTGTACTTCGTCTATTGCGCACAAACATTGTTGACATGTTGTGAATTGTATTTACCTTTTCTCAGGGTCAGTTTTCAGTGAAAGTCTTATTTACAAAGCCAACCTTTTTTTCTTTTTCATCACTTTCATCAGAATCTTGCTGTATATGAATAAACAAGGTTAATCAGTGATGGGCTAGTGCATTACCTGAGAATAATGCAAGTGATATTGTAACCTCACGTATCCAACGATAGCGTTAACCTCCAGTCGTGCATTATCGCTCAGTTAATGTACGGGGTCCAGTGTTGACTAACATTTCATGCTCATTCAGTGAAAAAGATTCACACCCATTTCAGATGTCTTTATTCCCTTACTGCCTCTTGGTCTGTCATATTGGTTGCTATTCTGCCTCCTGGCTGGCCTGATCAGACTAACAAATATAGCAACCTGTGACACTCAGTTTAATTGTGCTACAGGATTTATGATAAAAGAGGAATTAATTGATTATTGTTGATTCCTTTCATTTTGAAAGACTTTCTGAGCTAATGTGATAAATGCGCAAGTATTTCTCAGCTATAATAGTTGACCTTCATTTGCTCTTCATATGTTTTTGTTCCCACAGGTGACTTGCTTTGGATTTTGTATGGAGCCACTCTTTGATGAAGACGGTATAGAGCAGTGTCGCGTAACTGTTATATTTCATGTTAGTTTTGTTACATTTATATTCCTTCTTTTTTCACATTTTTCCATAAGTCGAAGTAAAAGCAATAAGGACATGAAAAAATGAAAAAAAAAAATGAAAGGCACACACTGGTGGCTCAAATGTACTCCAAAGTTCTCCAAAGTTCTTACTTTAGCACCATCATTGGGTATCCTCAGCAATGACTATTATGGAATCTATAATGTTGTTGTCCTCACATTAGTCCTCTAATCCTCAGATTAGGTCAGAGAGTGTATTTACATTTCCCTCATTTTTTTTTTGTTTCTTTGTTTTTTACTTCAGGTTGACCTGAAAAGTCACTTGGATGAAGACTTGCTGCAAGTCATCTTTCAAAAACTTCCATCGACTCTTCTATGTAACATCAGAGGGCAAGTGGAAGTCGGTCACCTGTGACCCTTTTCCAGACGACATCGTGGTACGGCAGGGAGTGATTTCTCGCTCACAATTTGAACCACGGTTTTGAAGTCTTTTTGAGTTTTCTGTCGCAAAGTCTTCGGAGAATTCTACATCTGCCAGTAAAACATCACCTGCTACTCATGTTTGCATTTGCATAGCAGTCTGATCACTCTGTGCAGCAAAGTGGGATGCTATACCAGGTAAATTATACCCTGTATTATGATGCAACTTAAGTCTGTTTGGAGATGAGAATAAAAGAAACCAAATCAAGAGAACAAGGTGAGGCATTTAACATCCGCAAGCCTGTAACCACAATCACATCCAGAGATAGCATTTTTCAGGTGTTTTTGAACAAACTTTATGCTCTTGAAAGGTATTTTACACCATGTGGTTAAAGGAGTACCTGTTTGTTTATTAATTTAAATATTTCAAATCAACAAGAACTTGCCTTTACACAAATGGAATTGTTTTATTTCATTGTTGCATTCCTAACTTGTTCTTTTTTTTTTCATTGTGTTTGATAGGTAGGATCAGAGTTAACAGTATCTCAGGAAAATTTCAGTAACCAAGACAGTAATAAACATGTTACTTGAATTATCTCTTATTTAAAGACTTGTATTTGTAACTTTCTAGATGCACAACTTTTCTTTTTTGGGGAGGGGGTTTTCATGTTTTTCACCCTCAGACCTTATGTATGCTGTTCATGTTTTTATGAGTGTGTTGTCATCATCCCCATATTTCAACATGGTGTTCTGTTTGTTGGAACATGATGTTCGTCTTGTAACATGGCATACACATGTATTTATGATTTTCATTCGTCCCCAGCTAATTCAGTGTGATGGTCAAGCTTGCACATGTTCCCCAGCAGTTCAGTATGATGCTTTTTTCTATATGGTATTCATGTTTCACACAATACCATCTTCAGACATGGTGTTATTCTTTTGTCATGTTCGTCAGTATTTTTTGTCAGTGTTTAGGAGTGACACTGTCCACTCGTTGGGGTAATTGTTCCATTTTTTTTTCTTATTCCTAGTCCGCTGCTGCAATTTTAGTTTATTATGCACTTGAAAAATATCAGGCAATATTGTCCACCTTGAGTCAGGTAGTTTGCAACAGAATTGTGTCTTCTCTACCTGTTGTGTTCTGATGTTGTTCTACTTATTTTTGACATTGTTTTATTATAAGTATATTTATGTAGGTATTTGAAGTGATATGCAATCTTCTTTTCACTTGGACAGCAAACTTGTAAGCACCCTTCCCCCCTTGTCCTCCCCCTTCCCTTACCAAGAACAAAATACTCAAAACCCATGACTATGACGTGATTTAAAGCAAAAGTGTTTCTCCTTTTCCCACAAGCTAAAAAAAAAAAACAAAGAAAGAAAGACAATCTTTAATGCCTTTTGATATTCACACAAGTTTAGGCATATTAAAGTTAGTAAAGTTTGAGTATTTATTAAGACAAAAGGTTTGAGACAGGATAGATTCACAATCAGTAGATTCATAATCAGTCTCCCAAAATGGCATTTCTAGAAGGATGTTGATGTCATTTGTGAGATTTTCATGTTGACAAAGCTGAAGTCAGTGATTGTTATCTTTGTCTTATGCTTGTACAATAGTCTGCGAGCACAACCTAGAAGACGGTGCCAATGTCCATTTTAAGCTTGCCATCATCAGTCCCAGCTACTGTGTGTCTTCTGTCAATACGTCAGATAAAATGTAACAACCGTCTTCTCAGTTTCATGTACCTGTCCCTTTAGGAAGGTACAATAGGTACACCGAAGGCAATCTGCACTGCAGTCAATGAATAAGTAAGTTACTGTACTTATTGTCTTGTGTGAATATTGGGAGGCAACATGTTGTCAAGTAACATGAAAATGATGACCTGATTTGGCCCTTAAGTCCCAGAAGTCAAGAGGAAAAGAAAGGAGCGGGTGGTTTTGAAAATATTAGTTGAGGTGCATAAAACTGAGAAAAAGACATCCACTGCAATCTTGGTTTCCTCAAGTTTATTTGTATTTCGTACTGATTTGAACTCTTTATTTTGTCTTATTAAGTTCTTAACTCCATTCACCTGCTCTTTGAAAAATACATCTTCACAAGATGGGTCTCTTTATCCTGACAAATCATGCAAAACAATGAAAACATTGACTTGAGAGCAAGGTCTGTCAAATTTGATTGGTCTCATGTTGATGAAGTTGATTTTGGAGGTCATAACTCGTAGTACCCGTCCTGTCTCTTGTCCACCACCTGTCCGCCCCCACCCCCCATTCCAGTAGGTAGGTAGATTAGTGTATGTGCACTAATCATTCAGAAAGTAGGCATTTATCTCATGTTCATGCTATTTGGCAGTTTGCTCAGATGTCACATGTATTGAAACTACACAGGTGACCTGATAACCATGAAACGTGCAATATTCTTTCATGTAATTTTCGGAGTATTCACATGTTTTTCTTCTCTTTTTTTTTTCTTCCCAGTAATTAATTATTCCTTGAGAGTATTTGTTTGTATTATATTGCAGTGATCTTATTAATCAATGTAATTAAGTTTGTTCAGTCTGTTTAGTAGAGAGTGGCTCATTTAAGACTGGTCTTGCAATTCTTTTGAAAATGGTTTTCTTACAAAATAAAAATGATAATTGAATTATTTTGTTAGTAGTATAGGCAGGGGCTGTATTCAGTTATGAGAACAGCATGTTTAGACTCAGTGGAACAAGTGTTGAAGAAAGCAACATCAAGGCTTAGCAGATGAAAAGCAAAATAAACTGGTTTTCACACAATAGTCATCAAAATATGCTTGGAAGAGGATGCACTTGGAAGATTTGCTGGTAGTCATACTACAATACCAATAATGTACAAATGTTGCTGATGTTTTCATTGAAAGTGCTCAAATCTGAGAAAAATGTATACACTCTAATGCAGTGTTGGAGCTTCCTATCTTACTGTGATGATAAGACTCATGTTGGTTACCATTTCTTCTTTTTGTTTTGGGGGGGGGGGGGGTAGAGATGATGAGGCTGGTATTTTATTCAGATTAGACCCTCAAACATAACACTTTGTACTCCTTCGTGAAGGAGGTGCCAAACTGTTAGGTAAGTGATACAAGAGGGGAGGTATTAATTGCGGAGGGGATTTTGGAAAAGTTTCCTTACAACTTAGTGCCCTCAGATGTGGTTGATGCAACATAAGTGTACAATTGTGAAGTTGATTTTCTAAAAAAAAAAGATTTTCCCAACTTAGGATGGGGCCATGACTTCCATTGCCGTCCACCCCATAGATCTCTTGGTGATACTTCCTACAGTAAATGATGCAGAAGACCAAAAAAGAAAATGGTGATCATTTGAAGGGAAATAGGGTGTTTGTTTTACATGAAACATCCATACTTTTAGAACCAATCTTTGTGGACGCAGAATGATAGATTATTCAGAATAAGGAAGGACAGTGGCCTTCTTTTCAAGAAATAAGTTTCTCACTGACAGAGACTCAGTTATTTGTTGCTCAACAATAATTTGGTCACCCAAACTTTTCAAAATTCAAATGATGCATCTTCCGTCACTGCATGCACAATGGTTTGAGGAGATGAAGCTTTGGCAGATGTTTATTGATGGGACTGAATGGTTCAACAATGACTAATGCTATTTCTTTTGTATGTCATTTCGGTGAATTCTAAACGCCCTGTTTCCCTTTAAGAATGGGTCTCCAACACAAAAAGACTGCCCTCAGTTTAGGGAATAGAGGATTAAGCTCTTACCAAATTTATGACTGATGTGGCCATATGGAGCCTGTTTTTAATGATTAGCAAAAGAACTTGTCACAGAGATACATTGTGTTAAAAAAAATGAAAAGACAAGGAAAGATGCTGCCTTCAGGATACAATTCAGAGAATAACCAAGCATAATGATATAAATGGCATGCGACAGTGTGAGCTACATTGCATGTTATCCGTGTCACATGGATGGGGAGAGAAATATATTCATCTTGCTACTGAAAGCTGCCCTTTATCTGGGCTAATTGATGTACAAGTACTGGTGCTTTCTTTGTAGGATTTCTTTTCTCTGGGATTTGCTAAGACCATGCTGGTTGTGCTTACTCTTCTTTTTTTTTTTTGTCTTATTTGATTTGTAATCTATAATATTTCAGTATTTATAATAGTGTCCATTCAGTTGTTGTGGGTAACATGTAATGGTATTATTGTACAGTATGTTAAAAATTCACTTTTTTTTTTTTTGAAAGAACATTTTTTGTATTTTTCCCTGTACCATACAAATCATTATTTTTCTATATTGTTAAATACTGACATTAATTGTAAATGAATAAAAAGTTGAAATACATTTCGCTGACCACGAACCTGATTTGTCTCCTATAGAATTTAATGTTCCCTCACCATGAGGCTTGTAATTACATATGCACATTAGCAACTGACTACATTTGCATATTTCTGACAAAGAAAGGAATACAACATCTCATATTGTAATTTTATAACTTCCACAGCAGTTGCTGGCAAGGAAAGTAATCACAGGGCACTGTTGTCGTAGGCATTTGAGGGCCAGGGAAGGGTGGATCAGAATGGACCCCTCTAGTTGGTCAAGAGACATCTCAATCATCAAACATTTTCAAACTTTTTGATCAACTTAGTTGTACAGAAGAGCAGAAGAGGAAAACTTATGCTGGTACTTATGATATGGAACAAATTAGTATGCCTTCTCTAAGTAGTAGGGTAGTTTGGCACACAACAAAGACAGAAAACTTTGAAAGGACTGCAAAACTCCACAACTTTCCGAAGAAAAGTTGGTCCTGTGTGTGACAGAAAAAGTACAGAAATTCTTAACAACTACGAAACTCTCAAATAATACAAAGCAATGACTTAGCCTGTGCTTGATGGTAGTGGCAGAGCGCTATGATCGAGTATCTAGTACATGAAGCATAATACTGAATGTATAATGTAGGAGATAACTAGACCTGGGTAACATTGAAGCTGGAATATGAGTTGAACTGACTGATAAACGCCTGATCATCTACTTTTGTTGTTTGTCAGTGTTTCAGAGAAGTGAAAATAGGGGAGAAGATCATCTGTCACAAAATCTGAAAGAGAACTATGCACATATCTTCCAGATATATATATATATATGACAACTCGACGTTTTTGTTGGCCCTGCAAAATTCTGACTCTCAAAAAAAAAAACCAAGCAGTCAGTCTCTGTTACTTGAAATCAAACAGACCAATGGGAATGAATATGCTTATCCATTTCGCAGAAATGGGACTTTTTTCGTAATGGCTACGACATATTCCGCTGAATTTGACGTTCACTGACAAATTGTCAACTCATATTCCATCTTTACATAATAAATATCAATAACAGTAAATTCATGTGTACCAACCATGGGCATCAGCAAGTTTCAGAAAGTGAGGGGGACACCACTGGTTGGCGCGTAGCGAAGCAGAAAATTTTGGGTACACAAGACCCCCTAGATTGCAAGAGACGGCCTTCCTGAGTCGTTTTTAGTTACATCAGAACCAGATCTGTGAAGAGAAATTTTGTCTCACAAAACTAAATTCCGACAGAAAGTACTGGTAGAAAGATGCTGTTCTGATACCAGTTAAGGGAGACGAATTACACAGCGTCCATCTCAACAAAATATTGAAAAAGTGGCGCCGTCACCTCCGGGATGAGTCAGGTAGTATATATAATGCATGTAGGTGCGAGACATCCGTTGTTATGTGGCCAGATACTTTAATAATAATAATCAGAAAAAGGCACTCAGAGCGTGTGTAGCACCTAGCCAACACTCATCAATAAAGATCTACAATATCCGGCGAATACATGTAGCCTTAATTACTTGAAGTTGAAATGCGTTGTTTTCTCTGATCCACAAAACACTCTAAAACATCGTTCAAACATCGCACAAATTTTTATCAGAGGTCTCAGACGAAGCGGGGAAGGTGAATATCGGATTGAGGAAGGGGGATAAAGGGCCAAGCGCTGTTCTAATTTCCAGTGCAATTTATTGATAAAGATTCTTAAGTTTGATTCTACTTGAATCAGCTCAGCAATTGTGATAGAAAATCGCACATATGCATGTGATTTTTTTAAATAACTGATTTGAAAAGTGGGTGGGACAAATGATATGATATCCCCTCCACTTTTGAAAGTGGAGGGGACATGCCCCCCCCCCCCTGTCCCTCACCTGTTGACGCCCATGGTACCAACACACTTCATGAACCTGACACATACTGTCTTCCTTTTGTAATGGCGTAATTGGTTTTAAACTTTTAAGCTATGAAAGAGACAACTTACATCCACAGACTTACAGAAAGGATGTAAGCAGAATGTCGTCACAGGATCAGCTACACATCTAGGCCTAGCTGTTGATGACATCATTTTCTGATAAATTGCAATATTTTTTAAGGCAATGCATACACGCAACGACATTCAAATCTATGAAGGTCACGTGATTTGAACTGATAGAGATAGATAACACGATTGGTTATCGACAACACAAAACAACACCCAATATGACAATGCCAGCAAATTAACAATCATAGAGCTACAAGTTCATCAAATCCCTGATTAAAAAAAATGAACTGATTTATAATGATCAGTGATATGTATAAAAATTGTATCGTTTCACGATCGCACTGGGTCATTAATTTTTTATAGAAAGAAATGATAAAATGTGTGACAAGCAGACATTCATTGAGGGGCCAATTGACAGTGAAAGGTGATCCCACTCAATAAAATAATTATTTAAAGTGTAAAAACCTGATTGACTTGAAGCAGAATGTAAAATTCATAAGAGATCCGACTAATTTAACCCGTCAATCATATCGTACAATATTTTGTCATGTCCAAGAAAACTGGTTTGATTTTCACTTGGAAAATCTATGAAATTGAGCTGATTTACTTTCGAAACTTTCGAGGTGTCACTCTTTGTTTCCGTACAGCGTTGTCTGCGACGACTGCTCCACTTCACTCGTCTTTTCTGAATGTTTTCAATTCCCCGACGAAGGTACTCTAATTGGTCTCCTAAATTTGTATTTGTTAGGCCAACCTGTCCGTTGTAGCCGGCATCTGTATTCAGCATTTCCGTAGTCCAGTGATTAGACCTCTCGGCATAAGTCGTTTCTGCAGCAGCAGCTGTGATTTCGATATCAAACATTTCTTGGGATGTGCCACTGCAATCTCCCAGAGCGGGATAACCAGGGACTAAATGTTCTGCTCTGTGACATCCGTTTACAGAATTGTCGTTTTTCATTTCTGTCGAGTTCGTGATATCCCCGCAAAAACCCTGGTCGATTTCGTTACTTAATTCGTTGACATTGTCAGGGTATGAATACATAGGGAACTCCTCTGTGTTCGTCTGAGCTACATCTTGACATCTTGTAACGTTCCTGCCATACAGTTCAATAGGTTCTTCTTTTACTGACTTCGAATGAATGTCGTCAGACCTTCCGCAACAAGTTTTAACTTCCCTTACCACGAATAATTCCTCTGCGTTTCCGTTATGATCCGTCTTTCTAGGTGGCTTTCGAAAAGAAAACGTTTGAGGGGTTACTGTCTCCACAAAATTTTCTTCACATGGATGTTTAACACCAGAATAATCTCCTTCATGACATGTTAATCCCTTGCAACTACGATCTACATGTGGTCCTACATTAGCACCCAATATTATGTCCTCTGACATGTTTTGATTGTTATGTGACGACAGAGTCACATGATACATGGAATCTTCTATTTGAAGTAAAGTCTGTTTGTTAGATTCTAACAAAATTGTTAAGTGGCCATGTTGGTCCCTCAATGCTGATATAGGAGGAACCGATAGTGGAACAGTAGGAGGTCTAAGGAGGGAGTTGCTACACTGGGTTGTTTCTGAACTCGCTGGTGTAACTAAGACGATGTCTTGGCCTTTGCTTGTATCCGACTTCTTCAGTACCTGTACAACCTTCCACCTCAAGCTCTTTGCTATTCGCTCTGCTCTTTGGAGAGCAGTCTCGGTGAGTTTTAATCTGCAGCAAAAAGTGTCACCAAGACAAATATTAGTACCCGTTAGCTGTTTCATCTGCAGGTGAACAAGTTCCTCCTCCCTTGGATTGTGTCGGGGGTTTAATCTCTTCTTGGCGGAGCTGTTTGGTCGATCATAAGAGATAGTAGATCTCTTCCGTTTCGGGGTAGTATTCGGTGTCGTGAACGACATACATTTAACACCATTAATCAATTGGGGAATACACTTGACATTTCGGCTGTCATCAGGAGACCTATGAATACCTTTTCTGGTCATTTTAGCTTCCGCGTGCCTGGTTCCGCTAACTTTCCTCACCGGTGATGTCATGTCCCTACGTTCTATTTTTGTCAGCGTTCTTTCTTGGTCCCTAATCAAGACCAGCATCAAAAAAGATATGAGAGAGATATTGCGAAGCAGTGTTTAGATTCATATGCAAGTAAAACAAAATATGAAAGTAAACTTTGAACATGTCAAACGAAAGGAACGTCCGTTTCTTAGTGAAGAAGTGTGACATCCCACAAACTTATTTCAAGTTTTTTGTTTTGCTTCTTTTAACATTGTGCTTTTACACTCAGCGGTGGATCTATTTTGAAAACATGCCGTTGCCGCTTTGAAGCCCTTATCCTGCGTTGGACCCAAAAGATTCTTTTCTTTTTCCTCTCTTTTTCAATCAGCGGATTTAGCACCATTTAGTTTCTTGTTTCATCGAGTTTTGATGGGCTCACAGAGCCCTCATAAAGTTTCTGTGCCCCATAAATACAAGCCAGCCACTGGTTTTTTGTTCTTTGAAATTTGTAAGATCTTGAGAAAATGGACAGAAGCAAAGGGTAAAGTTTAGATATAAGATACAAGGGAACATATCGTTCTTGCCCTTTATTTGTTGAAATTTGCGATTTTCAACACCAAAAGATCTGTGAAAATACACCAAAATGAGAAAAAAAACTTTCTGTTTCACACTCTTGCCCCCAAAGTCTGACATGCTGTAACAAAGAACCTCAGAGCCATAATTCTGAGGTCAAAGTTCCTTGGATTATGATAGACTATTGAGACCTTACCGTAGCTGTATACGTTAATTTCTTTTATTTTACTTTGTAGCAAAGACAGTCTTGAGTAGTAGTAGTACATCAAACATTCGGCACTTAGTTCAAAGACGAAACATGAATGTCAAGCGGCCGATTTTAAGTATGTCATCGTTTTGATCATAAGAAAAATTGCAGATGGCTGGCATAACCTCTGATAACTATTTTGAAATTCTTTTAAGTTTTCTTCTTATGATACCACACTCCACAGGTGGTCCTAGCGTTAAGTATACACTATTACCTACTAGGTATTAGTGCATACTTAACGCTAGGACCACCTGTGATGAAACTAGACGCGAGTTTTTCTTTCTAATTGGTTTTACAAGATGTGTTAGTAACTATCATCCTCATTGTAAGTTCGTAACCTTCATAGTTTCGCCCACTTACCCTCTGGTGGTTCATAATCACTTTTCTCCATAAATGGTAGTACAACGACACCCGTTCGTGCAAATATTTTTTGCATCTATACACCGCGCGTTCGCGAGTGCGTGTCTTTTTTAACCTCAAGGATCCGTTTAAACCTTCTCCTAGTTCCACAGGTAAGCAATGCGTCGTTCGCACATGTTGTCGACTTGGGTGCCTTCGACTGGAAGGCTAAGTCCAGTCTCGAGTCAGTTTGACGTCAGCTGTGTCCGCCAATACGAGCGTTGACTCGAACGGCAGCTCGAGTAATGACGCCAGTGTATTGATAATGCGCGTGCGTGCTAGCTCATTGTCGTTTACATGAGGTTTTAAGGAGTCAGGGCCTAGACTAGAAGTAGGCCAACTACTCACCCTAGCCTAGGTGCAAATTGTACTGCACATCTTACGTTGACGCGTTTGAATGTAAACTTAGTCGAGTTACACACACACTGGTTAAGTGATAAGTTTATTCTCTACTGACACAACAGTAGGAAACACGCAAGTCGGTGTGCATTTGACCTGAAAGCTTCTTCGCAAACGCTGAACACTTCTTCATAATACTCTCGTAATGACAGGTATGCTTCTTTACCATTTTTGATTCCTTGCCGAAGGCAGAAGGAATCTATGCGATGTATATGTGTGTATGTGACACTTCTTGTAAACACGATATCTCAAGAACGGTAACCATGACTGATCTCATACTTGGTATGTGGGTTGGTCATATTGAGTAGATGATCCCTATTGTTTTTGGTGGAGGTCAAAGGTCATTTGAGGTCACCAGAGGTCAAACTGTAAAAATCTTGTAAACACAATATCTCCAGAAGAGCAACTGTGACTGTTGTCATACTTAGTGTGTAGTTTGGTCATAGTGAGAAGATGATCTCTATTGTTTTTGGTGGAGGTCAAAGGGTCATTTGAGGTCACCGGAGGTCAAAATGTGAAAACCTTGTAAACACGATATCTCAAGAACAGTAACTGTGACTGATGTCATACTTGGTGTGTGGGTTGGTCATATTGAGTAGATGATCCCTATTGTTTTTGGTGGAGGTCAAAGGTCATTTGAGGTCACCAGAGGTCAAACTGTAAAAATCTTGTAAACACGATATCTCAAGAACAGTAACTGTGACTGTTGTCATACTTACTGTGTAGTTTGGTCATAGTGAGTAGATGATCTCTTTTGTTTTTGGTGGAGGTCAAAGGTCATTTGAGGTCACTGGAGGTCAAAATGTGAAAACCTTGTAAACGCAATATCTCCAGAAGGGTAAGTTTTACTGATGTCATACCTGGTATGTAGGTTGGTCATATTGAGTGGATGATTCCTATTGTTTGTGGTGGAATTCAAAGGTAATTTGAGGTCACCAGAGGTCAAACTGTAAAAACATTGTAAACACAAAATCTCAAGAATGGTAACTATGACAAATCCCATATTTGGTATGTAGGTGTACTACATTGAGTAGAAGAAGCGTATTGTTTTTGGTGGAGGTCAAAGGTCATTTGGGGTCAACAGGGGTCAAAATGTGGAAACCTTGTAAACACGATATCTCAAAATGGGAAGCTTGGACGGACCTCATTTTTGGTATGTAGGTGTACCACATCAAGTGAAGAATCCTATTGCTTTTGTTGGAGGTCAAATGTCATTTGAGGTCATAGGGGGCAAAATGTGAAAACCTTGTAAACACGATATCTCACGAACTGTAACCGTGACTGATGTCATACTTGGCGTGTAAGTTGTCTATATTGAGTAGCTGATCCCTATTGTTTTTGGTGGAGGTAGAAGTTCATTTGAGGTCACCAGAGGTCAAAATGTGAGAACCTTGTAAACACAATATCTCAAGAACGGTAACTGTGACTGATGTCATACTTAGTGTGTGGGTTGGTCATATCGAGTAGATGAATCCTATCGTTTTTGGTGGAGGTCAAAGGTCATTTGAGGTCACCGGAGGTCAAAATGTGAAAACCTTGTAAACGCAATATCTCCAGAAGGGTAAGTGTGACTGATGTCATACGTGGTGTGTGGGTTGGTTATATTTAGTACATGACTCCTGATGTTTATTGTGAAGGTGAAAGGTCGTCTGAGGTCACCAGAGGTGAAATCATGCCAACACATTATCTCCAGAAGGGTAATGTTGACTGATGTCATACTTGATGTGTGGGTTCCCCATACTGGGTAGGTGATCCCTATTGCTTTTAGTGGACGTCAAATGTCATTTGAGGTCACCAAAATAGAGGCTATTTGGGTTTAAGGCTTATTAATGTGTTGTTTCAAGAACAGTAACTGCAGTTGATTTCATACTTGTCATGTGGATAATTCATGCTTGTTATAATATAACCATGTAGCAAGGAATCACAAAGGCTTTTGGCTTTCTGGTTTTCATAACGGGAACTTTTCGGCCCGACGGTAGTTGGATTGTGTGGGTCGCCATTATTTGTTGGACTAGACGCTTCTTCAACTGTGACGTAAATTACGTCACGTGGCTCAAGTGGCCGACCTCAGGAGGTCGGCCACTTTGGCTGGCTCGATATGTGACGTTTCAATGACGTTTCGCCCAGTCGAACGCTTTCTGGAGTCACTCGAGTTACTCGAGTCGTCTATAGACGAACGCACCTAGTGAGATAACAATGACGTATGCGATGCAATAAGCATCAAACTGTCTCGCGCGTTGTCTTGTAATCATCGCTAATTTCGTGCGACTAAGGTAGAATTGTCATGTTTTGTACATGTAGTTGAGCATTTAAAAATGTGGGCGCACATTTAGTTATTATACTCACAGAACTATTACATTGCCGCACGCACGTGACCCTCCAGGGTCCGCCATTTTGTTATTAAGGAATAATTCTTCCAAAGTATAAGATTTCATTGAGTCCACTTGCATTGACGTCACACTAAGATAATTAAAATGAATTGTTTTAGACATCACCAGAGCAATATATATATGGCTCTTTACGTCACTAGGATTCCTTTATAAAGGAACCCTGGACGTCACTAGGGTTCCTTTAAAGACGTAACCAGAGTCGTATATATGGCTCTGGATGTCACATAACAAGGGCGCCCTTGTTATGTGACGTCCTTGTTATGTGACGTCCTTGTTATGTGTACTGCTCGTTTCTTTACCTTGAGGCAAAGAAACGAGCAATACCTACATGCCGCGCATAGGCGCGTGTGGGTCGAATGACGGAGTACCGTTGTGAATACTGTGATTCCTTTCACCAAATAATACAATACCTGATACCGACCAAGGAGCGAAGACTTGAGTACGTTTTTAATACAACAGTGAAACCTGTGTTGTTACGTATTCATTACGCAGACCCTTACAGTATACGAACTTGTTAATTTTCTGTTTTCTGATTTCTGTTTTTTACTGTTTAATGCCAATCAAAGTAGTTACTGTTATTTTCATTCATTAGGAGACGTCTTCGATCCATGTGCAAGCTCGCGTATAAATTCAAAAATAAAGAAAAAGTTAACATCAAACATAACCTTACCCGTCTTTTTTTTCAATACACACGCAATCACTTTAACCAAACCCACACTAAATTAGTTTACAAACAAAACTTTCGTAATATTATGCAAGAGGCTACTGCGTGCTGTATGTTTTATATTGTACCACCACACAGTGAATCGTCATTTTGGCTTCAGAGTTCATCACTAACGACTACCTGAAGTGAAGACATCGAACAAGGCCATCCACAGACTCCCACCAGACGATTCATTACATTGAGTGCAGACAATAGCGCAACCTACATTTCGTTTCGACTTAGACTCCCACTTGGTTTTAAGTTGTTCGATTTGTGAATAAGATGGCAGCCAATATTCCTTCAGCTAACGATCAAGTTCGAGTGTTCCTGTGGGCACTCCCGAGGTCGGTGTCAACAGCATTTACTAAGTGTATGAGTTTTGTTGAAGGAGCTGATGTGTGGTTTGAACCATACCTCTACAGTTACCACAACGAAAAATTTCGGGATCCTGCATTTCTAGAGAATCTTCCTGCAGCGAGGAGAGAATCAGTCGCAAATTTTCAGAAGCAAATCAAACCACTTTTAGCAAGTGTTCCCCGTGGAAATCGCGTGGACAACAGTCTGTTTAAGTAAGTCGATCATACCATAGTATATTCTTAACTGAAGTTGTTACTTATGCCCACTGATCAGAAAAAAAAACAACATAAAATCATCGCTAGCTTACGACAAATAAGGTGGTAAACTCTGTGTCGTAAGTCTGAAAAACATACGACAACAGCTAGGGATCAGCAAACTTTTATTCACTTTAAATGTGAATTAAAAAGACCGAACCCAGGAAAACATTTCTCCGCCATCTTAATAGGCAATACATATCTGCACACCTGGCACGTAGACTTCAACTACAGGCCGCTACGATAGATTCAATTCACAAATGCCCCCAAAATATCGGAGATTGTGTCAAAAAGGTCAATATTTAGGAACTATTCTCGATAATGGTAGAGGGACGAAAACAGCTCAATAATTATGGAACACAAAAAGGGCAAAAAATTATGACGATGACGTAACTATAACTAACGACGACCGGAATGCATTTAACGACGAGGTAAATTTATATGGTGTCGACCGCAATCTATTTAATGACGACGGGGATCTAGTTAACGACGACACACAATTACATGATGATGACACAAATGTATGTGATGATGTTGTAATTTGATTTAATGACGATGCAACTGTATATGACGATGGCGTGAATACATTTAACGACGACACAATAATAAATGACGGTGTAAATGTACTTGGCACGAATTTATGTGATAAGCAGATATCACTTAGTGTTAACGCAATTTGATTTAACAACGACACAATAATATTCAACGACGCAAAATCAAACGACGTAGATTGAAACAGCCTTGCCCTTTTTTGATGCAGCGACGCAAATTCATTTGATGACCGCTTTTGAATCAATGGCGCTCTTCAAACAATACCACAACTTGAGAGGCAGATAGGGACAATTACGAATACCACAAATCCGTCAGCTAACAGGTCATTATCAGTCTGAACAGGTGTTGAAATATTTTTTACTCTTTACAAAGGCGGAGTTGTGCTTTTCGACGAAGTCAAAATGGACTGCTCTTGTATTAGGGAGTAGCAATTCAGGGGTTCAATATGTATGACAAAAATCGATTTGGCAGGATGGTTTGAGCACATTGCTTACATAAACATACACGTTCAAATACTATAGTTCACATTGTACCCGATCAACAGCGAATTTATAGAGGTTGGGCAGTGGGGGACGACCATCCCTTTTAGATCGATCGAGGAAAATATGAAAATATGCAGTTAAAAGTCGTTTCAATAAAAGACACATATTGCTGGACATATCTGGTGTATGGGGTATAGTGAAGCATGTAATACCATAATTGTATGTGATGAATTGTTCTAATGTTGGAGCTCCTCCAAATCTTACGGTCAGCAATTGCATGAATCACCAATAGTATATTTGATTCTTACTGAAATACCCAACTATAGTGCTAGAACGCTATTTTGCTTCCAAGTTAGGATTCTAGAACACACACTATTCAATCCGATGTTTCACAGGGAAGGGTAGAGAAACAAATTTACTAGGCACATTCCCCCCCCCCCCCCCCCCCATGATTAACCACACACGTTGTAATCCATTTTGGAATTCCCTTTAAAGAATCACTATGATAAATCGTTAAGATGAGCTTCTGCAAAATGCTGTCAACTCCGTTTAAAATTAATTGAAAAGGTTAGTATTTTGCAGTAGGTCTATTTCACAAGATGGGCCCATCTTGAGATTTGGACCCAACCTCCTAAACAACGTCGTAGAAGACAATCTGTAGGAACATGAGCATACTACAGAATTTCATAAAATGGGGCCCATTGGGGCCCATATGTGACCTTGGATCAAATATTCATGAACACAATGAAGGTACCACTAGCAACTTATCTTGATGACAAACCATGAAAATTGCGGTACTTGGCAATCTGTAGTTGAGGGAAAGCATTTTCATTTTCATTAACATTTTCATTTTCATTAACAACAATAGACATGTACATGTCCGTATTTGTCACGGTAACTTAAAGGCTGTATTGCATTACCCTAAGCTATATTTTTACCTCCCTGAAAGGAAAATTCCCAACTGGTTCTAAGTTGCAGTACTCTTATATTGCCGGCAAATTCAAAAGATGCAGAGCAGCTCGTATTGCACAGCGTACACAGGGATCCATTGTTTTGATGACACATGTGGAGGAATGTAAGACAGGCTGAGGGAGGGACTAGAGGTAGGTGGTTGGGAGAATTGAAACTGTCTGGGATGATGCATTACAGCCTTTAAGCTGAGTGGGGGAGGGGGGAGGGCAACTGGGGAAGGTTCCGAATGGAAGAAAATTCCCCCATACCACTTTGGTGCGGCCACTGACTACTTATACACCAGCAGTGACTGTCAGTGTTCGTAATACCAACGGTATGTATATTAGAAAACGTACCTACCAACACCTGCTTAGGTTATTTTTAATTACATGTTTTCAGGAGTTGACACATGCAACGTGGAACAGGGGAGGTACCAGGTGACATAGGTATTTCCATAAACGAGAACAAAGGGTGACTCGAGTGATCACAGTATTTGGTATTGGTATTTTTTCTTTACACAAAAACAAGTTATTTGACAGTAACACTATAGCCTGCCTAGCAAGTGTGAACACAATGAAAATTGGGAGGAAGACGGTTGAGCGCATCTAAATGACGTAAAGAAGCGACGCACAATCTGGCTGAAAATTTTGTAGAATTAAAAAAAAAACCCTTATAGATAGGAACTCACACATAAATCTCTGCGTGTAGGCCTTAAATCTCAAAATAAAAGGCTTCAACTGAATACCGTTTTACCAAATGGCTGAGTTCGAGGTATTGTTTTCATTTTATGGGGTCTGAATATAACATCAGAAGCCATTTGGCATAGAGTATAGCTAAGTTTTTGGTGATTTCCGTCCTTGGGCTCCACCGGCGACTCTGTCTCTCTACCCTACAAGGAACTATAATCCTTGACTACTCTCCCCCAGTTAGCCTACAGTACCTTCAAACAAATATCACCGTACGCACTGACAAGGACAACCACTAGACTAAAATTGAATTCTCCGTATTAACCCATTTTCTTCATCATAATTCCAGAGAATACCTCAGTTAATTATGAAGGTTTTTTTTTTTTTTTTTTGGTCATTTTGCCCTCCGAAATAAGTACACCATTTGATAGTTGTTTATAAATTTCACTATTTTTCAATTTTCACACGTCCACGAGTATTGCCAGAGCAACGTTCATGGATTTCAGAAGGGTCACTCTTCGCTCATCTGTGGTACCATGTAGCTAGTATCCAATATGTTTACACAAAACGGTGGTAATATGCGGTATATTGACTCAACTACTCATTAGTGAATCGTCAGGTGAAAACGATTATTTCCGAATGTCTTCCAACAGCAGTCCATTTTGACCTGACGATGAGAACATACCCCCGATGCAATCCCACAGAGAATTATAAATCCTTCAACACTGATTTGTGGTATTCGTGACTGTCCCTATCTGCCTCTCAAGTTGTGGTATTGTTTGAAGAGCGCCATTGATTCAAAAGCGGTCATCAAAGGAATTTGCGTCGCTGCATCAAAAAAGGGCATGGCTGTTTCAATCTACGTCGTTTGATTTTGCGTCGTTGAATATTGTTGTGTCGTTGTTAAATCAAATTGCGTTAACACTAAGTGATATCTGCTTATCACATAAATTCGTGCCAAGTACATTTACACCGTCATTTATTATTGTGTCGTCGTTAAATGTATTCACGCCATCGTCATATACAGTTGCATCGTCATTAAATCAAATTACAACATCATCACATACATTTGTGTCATCATCATGTAATTGTGTGTCGTCGTTAACTAGATCCCCGTCGTCATTAAATAGATTGCGGTCGACACCATATAAATTTACCTCGTCGTTAAATGCATTCCGGTCGTCGTTAGTTATAGTTACGTCATCGTCATAATTTTTTGCCCTTTTTGTGTTCCATAAATAATTGCTGTGTGTATGCATTCGGCCTTTGAGAATGAGTGCGGATCTCTCAGCGAGCAATTGAATGCCATGTTGACATCGACTTCCCATTCAGGTTGCTTGAAACCTGTTCATGAAGCTTTTCATGAAGCTGACAATGTGACGTTTTTGGTTTCGATGATAATCGTAACCTTTGTAATCATGAATATGTGTCTGTGTATGTATGTGTGTATGTGGGTGTGTGTGCGTGTGGGTGTGTGTGTGTGTGTATGTATGTCCGTGACGCCCTACTTTGTAAACACGATATCTCAAGATGGGAAGCTTGGACAGATCTCATATTTGGTATGTAGGTGAACCATATTGAGAAGAAGAACCTATTGTTTTGGTGGAGGTCAAAGGTCATTTGGGGTCAACAGGGGTCAAAATGTGAAAACCTTGTAAACACGATGTCTCAAGAAGGGAAGCTTTGACAGATCTCATATTTGGTATGTAGGTGTACCATATTGAGAAGGAGAACCATATTGTTTTTGGTGGAGGTCAAAGGTCATTTAGGGTTAACAGGGGTCAAATTGTGAAAACCTTGAAAACATGATATCTCAAGGAAGGAAGCTTGTAGAAATCTCATGTTTTGTATGTAGTTGTACAATGTTAAGTATAGGAACCCTATTGTTTTTGGTGGAGGTCAAAGGTCATTTGGGGTCAACAGGGATGAAATGGTGAAAACCTTGTAAACACGATATCTCAAGAAGGGGAGCTTGGACAAATCTCATATTTAGTATGTACGTGTACCATATTGAGAAGAAGAAACCTCTTGTTTTTGGTGGAGGTCAAATGTCATTTGGGGTCAACAGAGGTCAAATTGTGAAAACCTTGAAAACACGATATCTCTAGAAAGGAAGCTTGTAGTGATCTCATATTTAGTATGTAGGTGTACCATATTGAGAAGAAGAATCGTATTGTTTATGGTAGGGATCAAAGGTCATTTGGGGTCATCAGGGGTCAAGTTGTGAAAACCTTGAAAACACGATATCTCAAGAAAGGAAGCTTGCAGAGATCTCATGTTTTGTATGTAGTTGTACCATGTTGAGTAAAGGAACCCTATCGTTTTTTTATCAAGGTCAAAGGTCGTTTGGGGTTAACAGAGGTCAAATTGTGAAAATGTGACAAATGTGACACATACTAATGCTATTATATCAGATTCAGAAAAAAATTTCTCTTAAAGAGATCATCGAAACCACAATGCATTTCTGCATTCTGGTTCATTTCCTTTGCAATGCTCCAGCTGGTGTTGCATGAGTGTCCCCGTAGTTTTCCATAGACTTCTAGAGAAATGTCTATAGAGCTCTATAGGATCAACGATTTTCTACAGAAATGTCTGAATTCCTCTATAGAAATTTGTAGTTTCTTTAGAGTTCTATAGAATTTACAACTTTCTATACAATAGTTTCTATACGGAACAATCTCTATAAAATATTGTACTCTATATAGAAATTCCATCAGTAGTACGCAATACACTTGACCGTTATAAGCCTATCAGAAACTTTCATGATTTGGATGCAGTAGAAAAGGTTGACAAGTTTTCTGATCGATGACGGCGCGGATCGAGGTGGAGCATGCCCCCCCCCCTCACTTTCTTTTTCCGATGACGAATAATTTATTTTGACCAACTTTTTTTTTTCTCAATTACTCCGAACATGACCAAATAGATATATGGAAAGTATCCTCTCCAAATGCTGGGAAATCGCATCTACAATTCAAACTCCAACCCTCTTCCGCCGACGGTGTGTGCCCCTCCCCCTCCTTTCTCACAATCCTGCATGGATTAGCTCGTGTGAGTCGTGTGTGCACTTCCTATCAGCCAGTATTTACTAGCAAGCATAATGAAACTAAAGGTCATTTTAGTTCTTTTACATCTACAACGCACTCTCTTACACGGTGTGTAGGAAGAGGCAAATCTCTGCGTCAGCCCGTATTTTTTTCTCTCCTTCTCTCAACATCGACTGAATTAAGGGTGTCTTCGATGAATTCATGGAAATATCATGATAGGTCTAGCACACAACGTATCATGTGGTTTTCTGTGCATTGAGTTGTTCCCTGTACTATGTTATTGGCCACGTCCTGTGTTAGAAACTAGGATAAATGGTCAGTACGGTGTCAAAACCGCATCGACAATTCAATAGATTGACCTAAAATTGACCGAGGCATGTCCCTAGGTTTGTTTTGGTTCTTAGCTGTCGGTATATATGTTTGTAGTCAGTTGTGATTACTCATATAGGCTATATATTGTTTTCTCATAAAACGTACTAACCAAGTAACCTTGGTCTGAAAAACACGGGACCGGAGTACGATTTCGCACCCGAAAATCCCAAAGAGCCCTCGAAACTGTATTTACGAGTGCGAAAATACCCGGTAGACAAAATGATAATTTTTAGCTGAGGACATTAATTGGCTGTGTGGTATGATATGTAGGCTAATATAGTACTTAAGTGCAGAAGGCAACGAACAAAGGATGCAACTGAATCGCAGAAATAAATATTTTCCGTGCACTGAATGCAGTATCATTTTATTTTGCTTGACATAGCTGACGGCATCTACGGCAAAAACATGGTGCCCTCGACATTTGCTGTGAAAATACTCCCATCAAACCGGAAAAGTCAGACATCACAGAAATAAATGCGTATTTATTTCTGTGTTTCACATGAGTTCACATGCATCTAATTTCGACAACATAGCCTAATGATCTATTGCTAAGCTATAAAACTGGTCATCAACAACAGCATGCAATTTTTTACATCAAAACTCAGTACATCTGACCAATGGGAAATATTTGAAAAGTTTTTCATTGTGATATAAAACAGTGTTAGGAGAAACCAGTACACGGCTCATGACTCTACGTCTATCCAAACATAGACTTGGCCAAGTCTCTCGTGAGTGTACCAGCTCGTATACATCTGTAAAATCCTCACCGTACACAGTATATTTGCCCTTGGTTTTTTACGCCCTTTATTATCGGCCATTTATTATTGCAGTGCGCCGCACTACAATCTTGTCATTACTGGTCGACCAGCAATTTCTTTTGTTGAGCCTTGTATGGCTCATAACGCCTCACCTACGCGTGATGTAACTTAGTTCATACAAATATGCATGCGAAACCTTTTAGTAATAGCAGTAAGTGCAAGCTATGGCCGTCTTCAAACCAAAATCTACTAATGAAAAGCAAATGCCACGACTACAAGAACGATTTAAGGAGTTAAAGTGATGAGAGAGCCCTGCGGATAAATTTCCAGAAAACGTGTTGAAATGTGGTTTGACCTTTTTCCAATGAGGTGATAAACGTGGAGTGTCAATATTGTTTCCAAATTGGTGTGCAATACAGCGCCATTGTGTTTATATATGATGTCACAGAATCGTGTGCTGCTTCACTGCTTTTTGGTTACAACATGACGTCCTTCTACAGAATCATATACTGCTCTCATGTTCTATTTCAGTGGTGAAACAGAAAGACAGTTTTGACATATATACAGCTAGTACTAGAGTACTCTTTAAAACTCAGAGCAGTACAGGCTTGTGCGACATACGGTATATAGTAACGATAAGCGTCGGCAACTTTACAACATTATGAGAGAGATCCAATGGAATTTTTGTTTCGTCCATCGTGACATATAAAAAATGAATGGATTGCGGGGAAAGGGGTCGACAGGAAACGGCACTGCTTTCCCCCCAAAAATGCTAACTCCTATGAGGAGAGGAACCATAGAAACTGGCTTACTCCAAACAACAAGGACTTAGTCTACCACGCACTACAATTCTGCGTATTTGTGGGCAAATGCAGTTCTAGTTTGTATTGCTTCTCAACGAGAACAAACAGGGCTGATAGAGGGCGTATAGAAACAAAGGCAAATGGTGAGCTCAAAGAGCAGGATATAGGAATGCAGGTGAACTGTATTGCATGGATGTTAAGAGGTACATGAGCAGGTACAAAGAGAACACTCACGAGAGACTTGCCCAAGTCTAATCCAAACCCAATGGAGTTCGGTGAAACCCGATATCATTCATTTAATTACAAGCAGCCCTATGAGAAAGCTGGTTTAAATATTTTTCTTATAAATCCCTCCGAAAATTATTCTCAAGGAACGTTTGTGAGGATAGAAAGAAAAAAGCTTTAATCGTTGTTGTTCTGGCTGATGAATCGACGCTGCAAAAGTTTCATCTGGTAAAAAAAAATATGCATAAAGAGTTAAGGGGGATGCATCCCTTGATTATTAGTGAGCAACTTCAAACAACCAAGTCCCATATCTGTCAGAAACTTATATCTTAAAATGAAGACCACCGTCCTTCCTTATTTTGAATTATCTATTTTTCTGCGTCCATATTGGTTTTAAATAAGACTTTTTTCTGACGTACACACCCCTTATTTGATTATTTAAAGAATCACTTGGCGTCAGTTGGTTGAGCGTGAACTTGGAGCTGACCTCAATTCGTGAAAAGTTGTGCTTGTCAATACATGTTCTACGTTCTACGTATATAGTTACTTAGTTTTTCGAAGTGTAAATCAAGTACGAAATCGGATGTTTGATTATGTTAATGATGTAAATCGATAGTATGTCGATTGAAACTGTCATGTGTTGATTTCCGAACTCACATGTAAAACTATCGTAAAGTTGTCAAACTAGTCAAGTTGGCTTGAATATATACCGATTTCCCCTGTGCATGGCATGTTATAGGTTTGGGGGAGGTTTAGTGTCATGTGGTATTTTTTTTTATACCACCGGGTCCTTGGTTACTTAAGCCTATTAGTGTCATCCGTAAAAATCTTGTCAATCTGTAATTACAGCTCTATGGTTGAAGTGACCTTGAACCAGAGAGCTGTTATTTAGCTGTTCTTTGTATTATTCTAGTATGGAAGCCGAGACGCGCGGCAGGATGGAGTAATCGACATCCTTGTAAACCATCGATTTTCCTGTCCCGTTTTCCGAAATCATGTGAAAAGAGAAATCCAAAAGTAGTGAGGGGGTTCTTCAAGAGATAACGTTCTCATCGTTAACATTTTGCCACATGCCCCTAACAAATAATGGGCGTGACCTAACGTTGCGACATTAATCAAGCAGTGGCAAAATGTAAGAGGATGGCACTGTTCTACCGTGGTTCTCCCATCCAACAAATTCCCATTGGTACAGAGAAAATAGTTGTAAAGTAAAGGAGGGCGTACCAGCGACCAGCTAGGCAGTGTTCCTAACTAGGGTTCTCTGCATGGGAACCATGCAGCCAGCTTTTCCATAGATACTACTTGGTAGACCATGCCATGTCAATATTTTAGAGACAATTTTAGTCCTATTACTGCCAGAAGTAGAAGTAGGCCTAAGTCTTCGTAAACAGAAGAAAAAGAAAGGCTTGATTTAGTAGTTTGTTAGAATCGCGACATTTATTAGGAGGATGGCATAAAATGTGAAAGATGAGTTCGTTATTTCTTGAAGTACCCCTTCACTCCTTTTGGAATGTTCCTTTCACATGGTTTGGACAAACGTGGACAGAAGAATCGATGATTTACGGGCATTTCGATCACTCTCTCCCATCGCACCTCTCGGCTTCCGTATTCTTGACATTTCCATTAGGAAGCGAACACACTAATGTATTCTTCTTTTGCTACAGGAACAGAACTCCTCTTTGACTTCCTGACTTCTAAGCGTTGCAAGTCGTCACAGAAATAACTTTTTAGGCCTTTCGACCCTCGATGACGCGTATGACAATACAACAATTGGGTTGTATCTCAACGTTTCTGGAAACTTGAGGGGAACGTCTTAGCTATTTGTCCAAAACTTAGACTTTTGCTTCTGCAGCTGCTGGCATCCAATACCTTTTAAAGAAATGAACGATATGTACTCATTCATTCCAATTAAACAGTCGTTTCGAGTTGTATGCCATATGCTCTGTAAGTGTTGGCCGTACAAACCTACACATCAAATCATTGTTCTGAGTGAGCTTCTTAATTGTTTAAGGATTAGCTGGCTTAATTGATGTTGCCAGGTGAATTATATTGAACTGGAAATAAAGTAAAGAAATACCTTTGAGCTAATTGCACAGCTTTTCTTCACTCAATCTGGGGGACTTAAAGTATTAGTGTTAACTGAATTTTCTGTACTCTCCACATCTAAATAACAGCTCCCTGCTTCAACCCTTGCACTTTGCCCCATGCTTCCACCTGCCCAGTAGTAAGCAATTTATACCATTCTTACTACTCCCTTGCCAACTGGGTAGAGACTGCTGAGATTATGTTGACACATGACCTAAAGAATTCTTCACCAAGAGGAAGACTCTATGTAAAATATATTTACCGTTCTATAGAAGTGGACGCTTCCTATGATGTGAAATAACACTTTGAAAGTTGGACTCCAGTACGAGCCTAAAAATGTGTGACGAAGAACAGACACATACTGTTGTCCATTTTTTTGGACTCTTCGTCTTCCCAGCAAGGTCTTGCCACGCAAAACTCTCTAGTTCAGCGATTATGAAAACCTTATGAATGTCTACATTCAGTAAGATGCGTGAAACCAAGGGAGCTGTTATTGAAGTGGAGAGAAAATTTAATTACTGCTAATACTCAAGTTGAAGATAACCTGTATAATTGCCTCAACGTTATTTCTATCCTTTATTTGTCAATTCCAGGTCAATTATTCCAGGTCAATATTTTCTAGTCCTAGAAACTTCAAGAAAGATAAAAAAGACAGATTACTGAGTATCCTTAATGGCACAAACCCTGACATCAATGCGTTGTAACTTCTACCGATAGCACCTCCCTGCATCTCGATTGCCCCCCCCCCCTCCCTCAGTTCCCCATACAGTCTAAATGTTCAATATACACCAAGTTGTACCACACACGCCCATTCAGTTGATCACATCCTGTCTCAGTGAGAGACTCCTGATTGTCTAGAATACCTTAAGCTGCTTAAACTGCACATAAGACATGACGGCCTCAGTCCCACTATTTATCGTTTTACATTGAAAGTTTTATCAATGCTAGACCGTGCATACTAATTGTGGGATAATGCGCGATTTTTTTGGGGGGGGGGGGTTAATGAAGAGCTATGCAAGGGCAACAAAGTACCGGCATTGCTTTGTGTAAGACAGCAGGAGACAGAACACTCTTGATCTGCGGCTTTATTGTATTCATCCGCCAGTGATCTTACTCTTAAATTACCCATGTCTTAGCCCAGGGATAATGCACGGTCACCTGACTGAAGATGAGGCTTCTTCCCAAGTATGAATTACCGTTAAAAAGTATAACATTTATCGTGGGGTCAGATTATTAAATTTGTGGTTAAATGTTATTACTTTTATGGTGGACCAGTTATTACATCTACGGCTAAAAATGGTTACATTTATTATATTTTCGATTAATTATTACCGTTATGATTGATTATTACATTTATGGGTTATGTCCTTATTATCTTCGCGTTGCTCTCTACGTGCTGAACGTCTCTATGATATAGCACATGAACGTATCCAGCTTTTTTCTATCTATGATGGTGGCCAAGTCCTGTGCTAGACAATTGGATAAATGGCAGTAAAGTACCATTCAGCGATACATACGAGGTATCATGTACATTTCTAAGGTGCCAAACCTGAGAAAAGGGCAGAGCAACAAAGGGGAAGTGAAGCCTGAAGGACGAAATACATTTATACAAATGAAAATATATATAGGCTACAGTTACATACCTACACATAATACACACACGCACATACAAATGTTTGAAACATACACAATATGCATACACAACATACATACACATATAATGGACGTAGTTTTTCTCCTTTTTTTCCCCTTCTTTTTCTTCATTTCCAGAATTGTCTGAAACAATGCTTGTTATGAGTTGTATGCATTGTCACACAGAGACATAGTGTATGCACTGGAAGCCCGTGTTTATTTTATCATCAATTAAATACAGTAATACTCGAAATTTTGAAAGCATCAGTCGAATTTTCTTGAAAAATATCACCCGAAAATAAAACTTAAAGGTGTTTCGGACCCTGATGCAGTACGTGCCCACCTGCTTTCACATAACTTTGTGGTGAACTGACCGAAATTTGTTTTTAGGATTTGACTGACCTAGATTTGTTCTCAGGATTCAGCTTATCTAGATTTGTTCAGTCAGGATTTTGCTGTGATTATGTCCAGCGTTCAATATATTTGTAAGTCCCTTCAGAGAGAATCAGTTGTATCTAGGTTCCTACGTGAGAACCCTAATGTAAGCAAACATGATAAAGTCCTAATGACACGATCCAGGACCGAAGTATCTGCATTTGGGGTTGACCTGTTGGAATTGCTGAGATAAAGCTAGGCTCACATGGTTAAGTTTGTACTTGCGTTCCATTGGGAAAGGGTAGAAATTTGCATTGAAACCATACTACTTTCTGATGTTGGGTGCTATTCTACTTGTGTGCGATGCAAGAAAGTTGCAGCCGACACGTATAACCTCCTTCTTACCGCCTTTTACTGGCAGCTTCACTATTGCTCCCAAATCCCTTGTCTCCATTCATCCTCCTCACCGGTGAGCTCCCTGCGTCATCATCAAGTCGACAGGTGGTTAATTAACCTGTGTCACTGAAAGCTTTGAAACAAATAGTCAACTTGAATTGTAATTCCCATTGTGGTCTTTGAATAGTGAGACCATCTAATACAATTCGAAGAACAATAAATTCTAAAACCAGTAATTTTGTAAATATCCCATGTCCACTGGCTTGACCAGAACATCTAAATATCCATCAAATGCCACATGATACGCTACTTAAAAAACAAAAAAAAGGAGCCCTTTTCATTTCTCAATGCTGTAGGGTGGCCACAACTACATAGCGCATGTGTTAACAACTGCCAAGGTCATTATGGTCAGACCATGGAGCCATTACAGTTCCATGGTCTGGCAGCATAGGCCTGCTATTTACGTATCCTACCGTGGAGCTTAATAGCTCTATGGCCTTTCCCCCCCCCCCCCCAATCATGTTTTATATTCGTGACGTCAGTGAAACGCGCCTGTCATATGTTCATTTATTGGATAAATTGATGAGCTCTGTTACGATCCTTTTAAGCTTAATGGAGTCTTTTATCGAATTCAGTTAGGGCATCACTTACTCTCATGGTAACTTATCGTTCAATAACCGTTGTTATAAACTTTGGAATTCTCCCCTCAACGAAATTAAAAATGCTAGAACATATGCTACCTTTAATTAAGCGTAAGGTAAAAAATTACCTAAAATTACCAGTACACTTGCTAAGCATCCCTTTCTTTGTTGCTTCTTAATTGCTTTTGTTCTTTTTTTGTTCTCGCTTTTCCTTTGTTTTCTTTTCGTGTTATACTATTTGTTGTATAGTTTATTCTTGGGCACTAGCTCGTTAAACAATTGTTTTTCTAGTGTCCTGTCAGTTTTTTTGTAGTTCACTTTATATTTGTGCGGACGAAATAAATGAATGAATAAATTTAGATATATCGAGGTGGGTGTAAAAATTCCGCTTGTTTCTCCCACACATACGAAGCGCTCGACTCACTCAGTGCCCAACATTGCGGTGTCAGACAGCTGCGCCACCGGACTGCCGTGTGCCAGCCACTATCGATGCTACCAATCTGTATAGCTTCCTTTCTTTTGAAAGAACGTGTTGATGATTATATTCCTTTCTAAGAAACATAATACTTTTGATGTCTACTATATAAATGGTTCTCTATGGTATAATAAATGGTTTCTCCGGGAACAACCATTCCCGGAGAAGGACGTTTCCCACCCCTGAATATCTCCGGAGTTACAATATATAACTCTGCGTAATCGATCAAGATTTTTATGATCCATGTAAACAATTTTCTTTTCTTTGTCATTTAAATTCCAGCTTTCCTTGGGTGAAAACCCAACTTGAGACCTCTAAACCGGATAAGAAATTAATCTTCGTCAAAGACATGGCCCACGTGTTAAACGGACGGTACGAACATCTGCCGAGTCCGGCAGCGAAGTTCCGACATACATTTCTCATCCGAGATCCTCATCGGATGTTCCCATCATTCCGTAAGATGATGATGATCACTCTTCCGGAAGATGAGAGGGCCGACATCGACATAACAAAAGATGAGTTCTATGACGTAGATAAAATCTACAAATACACTTACGACCTTTGGAAGTACACGAAAGAAAACTTGGACACCGAGGCAATTATCATCGATGGGACAGAACTAGCCGCTCATCCTGAGAAACTGCTACCGAAGTACTTCGAAGCTCTTGGTATCCCTTACAGGGACGACTATCTAACGTGGGATGGGAGTCCAGATATTATCGTCCAGTGGCACGCTTCCTTTGAAACGTTGGTGGCTGCTCACGTGGGGAACGTCATCAAGTCGGCTGTGGAGAGCTCGCACTTCATCCCAGAGGCAGAGGAAGGACCTCCTAAAGAGAGTTTGACCCCTGACGTCATGGAATGTATCAACTCGGCCTTACCATTTTATAATGAAATGTTTGAAAATCGAATCAAACCATAATTACACACACAGAAATGAATCTGGTATTTCTTAAAAGGGAGGGTGACGGTAGAGGACTCGGGAGGGAGAGGGGGGGGGGGGAGCGGTATCGGGTAAGGGAGGATCGTTAGAAAAGATCCTGTTTCACTCAAGATTCTTGGAATTGTCATAATTTACATAACGTATAAAGCTTTGTTATGTTTCTGCAAAGTGAAACCGTTTGTTATGCAAATCGTGCTACCATCTTTACCGTATGTGTAAGGAATCAGTCACAGCCGGCAGTGGCGCGAGCTGGGTGTGATGGGTGAAGGGGCCAGAGTGAGATTTTGAGGAGCACCCATTCCCCCTGACTGACTTGAGGGAGGGATCTAAGGGGGGTGTCACCCAATGGAAACTTTTTAGAATTAAGAAGTTGTGAGATGCAAAATGGTTCAATCTATGGTTAGTCATTTTACTGAGTACAATGGTAGGATATCTATTCCTTTTCACAAATCTTGTTTGAAAAATTAACTCGGTGAAGCCTGTATTATTTCGTCATATGTTGCATATTGACCTTCATAACTAAACAACCTGAAAAGCATACAGAAATGTTTGAGACAGTGAACTACCGACACGTTGTTTCTACTTGAATGCACGCGAGTCATAGCCTATAAGGACATATAAGGTAAGGTAAGGACATGAGTGGAATTTTCTTTTTGTTTGGGGGGGGGGGCTAGCTAATAGATGATTGGGCCAGAAGAAGTCATGTCGGGTGATTTTAAAACAAAAAAGTACTGTAAATCTCCACTACAACTGTCTAAGCGGAGCGCCACCATCAGTTGGAGGGGAACGTACCAGAAAATGATGGAATGAAGAAGCTGCTTAATTCAACGGAAATTGTCCTTACCAGGCTCTCAAGCATAAGCTTCAGAAAATGGTACTGTCAGCACAGTGTATTTTGTCGGATGGAAGACTCTTCTTCTTAAAATGATTGGGTTTTTTTTTTCTTCTTGTACAAAAGTCTTTATAGACGTTTAGGTCAAGTTAAATTAGATGAAGAAAGAATTTCACGCCAATCTTTGGTTCATTTTTGGGCTTTTGTATATTTTTCATTTCACCAGAAATATCCGGTGCGCCAATGTATATTTTTCATCCTCGACCGGATCGTTCACCCCGACTACACGAATTTCCACCTACTGGCCAGTTTCCCCCGACTGACCGCGAAGAGGGGGAGGGGGAATTGTCCAGGTCCCAACCCCCTCCCTTGTTGGGCACGTCACTTTTCACACGCCGTAATGGTTTTGATTACAATTTTAAGGTGCTATACGATTACCATAAGTAAAGGCTAGCTGCTAGATTTGGGTTTGTTGTAACCATGCACATCCAAATGAACACAGATACTAATGGAATCACGTTAACTTTCAACAGCAACTCAATTTATCGCACCACTACATTGGCAGGTATATCGACTTAAGTCATCAATTTGCGCAAAAAGAGATCTTTTGAGATCAAGTGAGATCTTGGGACCTTGATAGTGAGATCTCGCTTGTCTTATTCTTCAATGGCAATCGGAATAGTGCAACACAGATGAATGCAATTAAGTGATAATCGTGTCAATCTTTTTCAGTCTTGCATTATGAAGCGAATCCTTCTCATTTTAGGTCTTTTGACTTCATGGAGGTCATTCCTCTTGTGCAATCGTGGTATTGAAATAAGTGAAATGGAGGTATGTGGACCAAGTGCAATATTGTCTTAATTAGACACGTTTCTGTGGGAGATGTCCAGCACAAAGTTCTTAGAAATTTTCGTGGCTTCTTCGTGGAGTCTGTTGGATTTTTCTGATGACCAACTGTTGGCCTTATTTTTTCCACTATGTGTTGTAAGATCTGTTTCCTTATGCTTTTGTAAGCTGTTGGCTTGTAGAAGAAAACTTCATTGCTTCCGACATGACATGGTAATGTGGTCAAACGTATCGGTTTTGTTGTAAAGTCACATCACTATGGATCCCCCAGTCGATCCTCAATTTAGACCTCTACGGTACAGTATTTCGCGCGCATGTTGGGGTTTATGCAGTGCGTATGATATGAGGTATAATTGCGTGAGGCGTGCAAAAAAAAAAAAAAAAACGAAACATCGAAACGCTTAAAAGTCGCAGTGCATAAATATCCAAAGATCGAAACTGTGCAGGAAAAAGCATCTAATTCTGGAAACGAAAAAGTTGCAGTAAAGAAAAGACAAATTCGAATTATCGCAGCGAAAAAGTCGATCAGCGAACAAAAAAAAAATCGAAATCTCGAAGCGTCCCTTCAGGGCCACGGTATGATTGGGACCCATCACTCCCCGATCTTCTTTTCAAAGTAGCTGTAATAAGGCCCATATAAGGCCTAAAACTTAGGCTAATGTACAGGTTCTTTTAACATAATCTTAACAACTTACTTATTATTTGCGAAAAGGATTTCGACATGAAATTTATTGCGACAACTTGGTGTTTAAAGTCTAATAGATGTATGAAAAAAAGGTTGTTTCCTCTAGTCACTTTTTTCTTTTTGCTCTTTTTGGTTCTCAGTGTTACCTACCTTTAGGTCCGATGGGTTTGTTCTAGCTTTGATTTTTTCTTTTAACGTGATATTGTTCGGACATGCAGATCAGTCACACAAAAGATTGTCTTTGGCAGATAATTTATGCTAAGGAATCAGACTCTGATTAAACTTTCTGGATGGTAAAATAAACCAGACTCGTAACTCAAGGTGGAAGGGTGGCACCCCACCATTCACTCGCCAAAAAGGTGACTCTCGCAGGGCAAAAATATCGATTTCGCAGGGCAAAACTGCGTGATCAAAAACTTATATATTATAAATTATTTTGAGAGAAATTCTCAATATATTTTGTGAAACATAATTTCCATATCCCAAATGTGGGACCCTACCTTCCTTCCAATTCATAGTTCTTTGTAAAGGTGGAGCACTTCGTAGTCACGGAGTAGAGGCCCTATAGTAGAGTAGGGTCTCTATCACGGAGCTTCTTTATATGACCGGCGAGTTAGGGGTATTTATACTTCAAAATTTCTAGGCAAGTTCTAGGTAAGCGCAAACTGATGGTGGCGCTCCGCTTAGAAAGTCGTCCCATAATTCTAGCTAGTTTATATGTAAGTGATGACGCAAATTGAGCCTCGTCCCCCAAGGAATGCATACTCCTAAACCAGCTGTGCTGGGAAAAAAGTGGTGGCTGGACCATGTGATAATGCCCAACAAAAAGTGGGGGCTAAAGAAAAAATCAAAGAGGATGAAGAATTCCTTACAATTCTTATATCAACTGATCAATTTGTCATTCTTCATATATTGTTTGTTTTTTTTTTTCATTAGACACGATATCTCTTTTTTCTTCAAGGCTGGTTACATACAGCGTAAAGCACTCACAGAGTACCATTTCCAGCCATCTAGGGGGCTTGTAAAGCCTAATCTTCCTTGCACGCTCCGCACCAACTGCGATGGTGGAGCTCCACGAAGATATTACAAAGAAAGATAGTATTCAAGAAATGGCAGACGTGAGATCTGTTTTCAAGGCTGGTTGGCAGACAACACTTGGAGAGGCTGGTTTCCTGCCATCTTGGAGGCTTTGAAAAGCCAAAATTTTTCTACGCTCAGCGACAACCGATGTGGCGCTCCTCTAAGATAGTACTCAGGTACACCCTTTTAGTCGATACTTTGAGTCGATCACGGCTTTCTAAATTCCAGTGAGACGTTGTGGACACAACATGATTCCAAAGTAAGCACCACCTGCATCATCGTATTTACTTAAATCAACTAAAAAAAACGTCTTCGTGGTGTATATTTCTACCTTCCGTGGAAATATTTTACTCACAGCCAAATCTTCATGATTATTGCTATTATTTTTCAAATCGTACCAAAATATTAACAAGAATGTCTTCGATGAATCTCTCGTTCAATGTTAGGATAGTAGAGAAATATTTTTATCGTTTATTTTTTGACATTGTTATACTTGATAATAAACAGTATTTTGATAGATCTTCTGAAGTGATTGGCTCAAGGTTTCAACATTATAAGCCTTGTACCATGTATGCGATCTCCTTAAATTAGTTCAAAACCTATATTTTCAATGAATTACTCACTGTTAACACAACCAAAGTAGCAGAATGATTAAGTCCATAAATGCGGAGTATAGCTTTGATATGTTGAAGAGTCAGTAAATCTGACTATTGTAGTGACACTTCCATGCACATGTGATTCCCGAGATATGAGCAGTTGAATTAGGTACATTTGTTACCGGAAATTGAACTTGAAGTAAGCAGGAGTGATGTCATCTCCCCACACTGATAAAGCGTTTTAAGTTTTTCTACGAACTTTACACGAAATTCAATACTTCATATCTAGTGCTATCATAATATCATAAAGATATGAGGGGTATATGGGAGCTTTGCGACCTTCACATAACCAGGACTTACACTGACCACCTATTGATTTCAGGAACAAAATAATAAATTCAATAATGAAGAAAACAAAATACTTTTCATCAATGTGAGGAGATGATGCCACTTATGCTTGCTTCAAGTTGACAGTTGGTAGCAGAAGGGGTAACTTCAACTGATAATTTCTCTAGAACCACGCACGGGGACTGTGTGGAAGTTTCACCAGAATGGATAGATTATAACTTAGGCTACTCGTAAAACATATCAAAGGTAAATTTGTGGCTGGACCGTCCTTTTAATGAATATTACTGTAAAGTTATCGTTTTTTTTTCATGTTTTTAAGATCAAAATGTTTGTTAGGTGATCAACTCATGCCCCCTTGCCTATGTATTACTACCCCCTCCCCATGACGTGTGTTACCCATGTCTTGCACTCGGTATGTACGGAAAAAAAAAACTGAAAAAAATGTCACAGTACCAAAACCTGCTGTGAAGATTATACCATGCTACAAAATGACTTGATGTGCTGGACTCCACCCCCCCCCTTTAAAAAATCCCCCCTTTAAAAAAAAAAAGAAAATAAAAACCCTTCTGGAAAGTTAGCATGATTTCGCAGAAGGAATATTGAAGAATCACTTATTCTGCGGGCATTGCCATGTCTGTACCACGTTCTCAACAAAGAAATAGTGTAGTTGTCTTGAAACTGGGCCTACATTTCTATTCAATCTTGCACTTTGTCAGTTCACATTACATAATCGAAACCCTATACCATAGCTACTGTACGATTCAGATTTGCATTGCATAACAATCCTACGTTGCGTAAGAGGCCAGGGTGTACACAAGTGTATACCTGTACCAATCCTCTCCACAGCCCACTGTTTTGTCATGTCCAAAACAAGAGCAGACGAAAGCAACCCTGCCAATCAGCAACTATTGTTATAATTACCGTAACGTTAAACTTTACTCTGAACTTTTGATGAGTAAAATGAACAAGTCATGAGGTTAGTTAAGCGAATTTCATTTGGAATTCATCTTAAGTTACTATATCATCAGGTGATCTTACGCTCTGCCGAACGGCCTAGCCTGGTACTGGCTGATTTTGTTGTACTGGTAGGCCTAACAGTAACAACAGTAACAGTAAGGCAAGTTTTAGGCTCCGCCGTAGTTACTTACGTAGGCTTGTAACATACAGTAGGCTAGGCCCAACCTTGGACCAACTGCAGTGTAGTGTACACTGCACTGTAGGCTACGTACAACGTACACTATCTCCCAGGTGCAGGACGCCCGGAGTAACTGCAGAATACCACGGTCAATTTCGGAAGAATACTTTCTTAAAATCGTGGAGTCACAGTGGAATGATCTTGTAATATACTGTGCGTATTAGAACGATACTGTGCTCCTATTATGATAGATCACATAGGTACAACCAGGGAGTTGAAACTCCCTGGTATAACTTTGATCATTTTAGCTTCATGAGGAAGACCATGTCCCAAGCGGAGGCACGGTCACGGTGCCACAGTGAGGAACGACAAGTGATTATGATCTCATGTTACAGTAAATGATTATAGAACTTTGATTATTCTAGGTTGATGAGGAAGACTGAGTCCCACAGTGCCACGGTGCCACAGTTCCACGGTGAGGAAAGTAATGTGATTATGATGTCATGTGAATTAATGAATATAATGTGTTTATCAAATTGTATGTAGTCAAGGGGCTTTTTGAGAACGATGCAGCGACAACAGTCACTTCCAATTTCATGTATGTTATTATAATAACATGCCGTAAGCCAGTAAGTGGAGGCACAGTCGCGGTGCTACGGTGAGCCCAGTCTCCTTAGTTCGTCAATTGTTGGTACATTGATCTACTGCGTCCGTGCCTCCAGTTCCACAGTGGAAACCGTTTGGGCCGTTGTATTCTGCAGTTGTACCGGACGCCCTGATCTCCAGGTGGCAGATGATCACTGTCCACTGTGTGAGTAACTGCAGAATACGGAGTAACTTTATACTACCCTGGTCAATTTCAGAAAAATACTTTCTTAAAATCGCGGAGGCACAGTGGAATGATCGCGTATGTTGCTGTACATATACTAGCAATATTGTGTTCCCTTTGTGAACTTACCTTGTCCCAAGTGGAGGAGCTAAGGAAAGGTATGTGATTATGATGTCATGTTGTAATAAACGATTAGAACTTTGATAATTTCACCTTGATGAGGAAGACCGTGTCCTAAGCGGAGTCATGGTCGCAATGCCATTGGAGAAAAGACACGTAAGAATGACGACATGTTACAGTAATTGAATATAGAACTTTAATATTTTACTCTAGCTTGATCAGGTAGACCTGATTAATGAATACAATGTTGATCACCTGTAGTCACAGGGATTTTTTGAGTAGCTTGAACTGGAAGATCGTACCGCAATCAGAGGCACAGTCGTAGTGCCTCTGTAAGTAAAGACAAGTGATTTTGATGTCATTTGAATCCATTTATTCAATGTTGACCATATTTGCTCAAATGGCTTTTTGAGAACAATGCAACAACAACATGACCATAAGTCACTTAAATGTATTTTATTAGGAGACCATTTCTAAAGAGGAAGCACGGTTGCGGTGCCACAGGGAGCCGGGTCATTAGTGTGTCAATTGTTCGTGTGTTGATCGGCTGTGACCATGCGTCCATTTCCACAGTGGAAAGCGTTTGGTTTGGACAGTTGTAGTGGTCATACATAGAGGTATGCTACAGTTATTTTGAGCACGACGAGCATGTGTCCTGTGTATATTTTCGAAAAAGGGGAAGGCACTGAGCCTCCAGTCAGGAGTGGAGGTGTAACTGCACTTAGCCATACATGGAGGTGCAGTTATTTTGAGAACGACTGAGCAACATGTGCCCCGTGCATAATTTCAGGACTAAAGTAAAAGCATACTCTGAATCTCCAAATTCTGGGGTGGAGAGAGTTTCAGTGTTGTAGTGCACAGTGAATGATGTCACCATACACCAACATACTGTTACTATAAGAATAGTGCAGTTCTCAGAACTTTTATCTGTCTCAGTTCCTGAACTTCCTTTGTACTCTTAGGAGCATCTAAAGCAATGAGTTTGTTATAGATATTGAAATTTACATAAAATTGTGGATCCCAACTTGTATTGGAATGTATATAAAACTGAGGATCTCAACTTGCAAAGAACAACTGGTGCTCATTATATATGACGGACACTAAAAGATGTTTTCCTGTTTAGTATTTATTCATTTGAAGGTCTGCAAGGAGAGTGAAAATAAACAAATTTGCTTCGTGGTAAATGGTAGGATTAGGTTTTGTTCTTGCAAATTAGTAGAAGGTTATTCAGTTTGCAATGGATACATGTTGATCATTTCACCAATGCAGTTACAGGTTAGGTTTGGAGTCTGTAGTGGGTTTCACTGCTTTCCTATCCAGATAATTGATTATGGTTAACAATTTTTCTTTGAACAGAGTACTTTGCTTCATTAACCCTTTTCACAATTTTCTTTCTCATTTCATGACAGGCAAGTATTGGCAAGTGAACAGTTATGCTTAGTCAGCCGTCATGCACCAAATAATCCTTTGCAGCAGGTGCTTGAAGTTTCTGAGAAGCCAGTCGTTTCCGTCTTTTTCTGTATCTGCTATTCTGTAAGTTGTCTGAGTAGTCACTTCCCAGGATTGAGAAATAAAGTTATGAGGTCGATAGTATACAAGTGACAGAATCTTGAAATGCAATCATTACTTGCAAATTTGTACTTTTCATTGTGATGTAGCAAATGTTTTGTTGTCACTGTGTTCATGTGACTTGGATTTATGCCATGAATGCATGTGTAAAACAAGTTGTGATGGACTTCTGTGATGTACCGTACTGTAGCGTACTCAAATGATTGTAGAATGCAAGATGTATGTTGCTTCTAAGTAATTAATTTGATCTTAATACTGCAATAGGAGACTACATTGTAAATCCCTTTTAGTGTGAGTCTGCTTGGTTACAAATGGGATGCCCTCTTCAAAATGTATATGATCCGTCTGTGATTATGAATCAACTCCTGCAAGTGTAGTTCTCTTTGAGTTTTCCATGGTAGCATGTTGGCTGTACCTTCAAAGTGTGTTCTCTTTAGTCATTCAGTGTCTCGTCGACCCACCCCCCACCCCCCGAAGATTAATGTTATCATTGAATTAAATGGTTTTTGTGTTTCTTAACACCATTGCTTGATCATGTAGTCTCAAACTAATTCTTTTGTTTTCAGTAACAAGAATGATGGCTATAAATGTTGTTTCTACTCTATATCCTAAAGTAACTCTGATTTGTATCACTTGTTGCATCAGTTTTTGGTTCATATGAATCCTAATGCATATCCAAAAAAAAATGATGGACCTAATTTTCCCATAAAAATTTTCACTAAAGCTGCTATTTGTGTCTTTGTGTCCAATAATTATTTGTCAACATTTTTAGAAAAAAAGTGAATATTATTTATGTTTCAATCAATCATCATTCTTGAAGTTTACTTAAATGTACTGCAGTGTATCCTACAACTGTTGCAAGCTAAAACAAGCTTCATATTGTTCGATCTTATCTGGCGAGTCGATATGCCTTATAACTGTAGTAAATATTAAAATAAGTGCATTAACTTTATTAATGGCATTGTTCTTGGAAGAACAACCTCAGTTTGGAAAAGACAAACTGCAGTCTGCATGAAAGTTGTCCATCATACAATGAACCTAAGTTGTTTATGTTCAACACTGGAAAGGTTGCAGTGACAAGCTGATGCAATATTGAAAATAATTGAAATGAAAGGACAATATGCTTTTCACCTGATTGTGTCAGTGAAACTCATTTTTGGTCAAATTTGTTGAATTCTTTTATCTGTTCATTTACCATCTTTGTTGAGAACTTACACACTTAATTTTACTTAACATTTCTAGACAGCAGAACTATTATGATCTCTTGAAGGTGGATAAGAAAGCAGAACAGGCAGAGATTAAAGCAGCCTACATCGAACTATCAAAGTCTGTGAGTATTTAGAACCAAAGCAGTCTGAAAGACCCACAGGTGTATTGTATTGGATTTGTTTTGACGTTGTTTTATTTACCTTCATCAAACAATGCAGGTGTTGGAACACAGCAAGTGTTATATAGCTAACTTTCATGAGAACTCTTGTGAGATATTTTTCATTGTTTGGTTGGAACTTTTAAGCAAGAATAAACTGAACTGATGTATTTATTCAGAATAAATTGCATGCATAAGGGGTGGCCGTGCAAGGGGGAGTGGCGGTGGGAGGGGGGATGAGATTGACCCAAGAATCTGACCGGTATTCTTTGTCAGGGCAAAAAATGCTTGACTTCTTCAAATGGCAACACGCACACATGCTATTTCTGATGTCTGGCACAGTATGGAATGGCCTGAAAAAAGTTTTACTTTCCAGAATATTGAAAAACTATTTTTGGACAACTTCTCTTTAAAGCCCTCCAAAATGGGGTAATGTACCAAACAATTCCAACAATTTGTGGAAAACTTTAGCTTTGAAAAGTGAACAAACTTTACACACATTATCACGTCTGATCGAGGAAGAATGCTCCATGCACTTCTCTTTCCCTGAACTAATGAAATATTACTGTCCAGTGTCAGTGGACAAATTCACCCCTTTCTTTAGATTCAGTCTTCACAGGTGGCTCTTATTCCATCCCTTTTAGATACTACTGTGCCCACTAGTGTTTTGCTTCTGCCACACTGAATTAGAATATTGCATGCCAGAGGGTTGATTAAGAAGACTTTGACAGTTTTTGTTGTTAATCATACATAGTTATTTCAATGTTTTGAAAAAGGCTTAATCAAAGTTAATGTACAACTCTGCTGGAAGTATTTGTTCTACTGCTGTTTCTTATTCAATTTAGCTCCATCCAGACAAAAATCCAGACAACCCAAATCAACACGAAGAGTTTGTCAAAATAAACAAAGCGTACGAAATACTCAGCAAGCCACTGTCCCGTAGAGATTACGACCAGACTCTGATTACTGGAAGACCGATCTCAACTCAGACCAGAGTATACAAAAATGACAGCCGTGATCCATATGGGGCATCGACTGGAACAGGCTGGTAAGGTTAAAATACCGACAGGGGTTTGAAGGAATAAGTTAATAGTCACTGGTAGTAAAACAAAAGCTAGAAAGGTAAAGAAAGAATTATCATGTAGTTCAATGGGTGAAGGATTCGTTTATGATTTCATTTACTGGACATATAAAACATACGTAGGCATAAGTTACAGTTGGTCATATGATGACTATGTGATGGTTATGTTGCATCCAGAATGCTGTATGTATTCAACTGCATTTCCACTGCAAAAATAAGGTTATCATTTATCCTGAATCATGTATTTGAACAATTCCTTTCATAAAATATAATTTTTTTACGTAAGATGTGTGTTTTTTTTTAATACTTTGCCCCATATTGCAAAGTGTGTGTTGCACAGCAATCTTCACAAGTTTGTGGTCGTGGAAAACACATCATTGCCTGCTGAGCAAATAACTTATATCAGATGCAAGAATATATAGTATATCCTATTAGACCAGCAGTTCTTAGTGATGGGTCACGACCTAATGTGGGTTACCAGATGTTTTCTGTTGGATCACCAGCTGCAGATGTGTGGGTAGCATGGGTTGTGAAGGATTTCTAGACTAGAAGAGAGATTGTAATTACACCCCATTAATGTTATGTACACTCTGCAGTGTCAAAGCTTGTACAGAATGCTGATCCACAATGAACTGCTCACCTACCTGAGGCTGATTTACAATATTGGATGGTCTTTGATGACATAACTAAAGGGATGGTTCATTTTTCACAAGTAACAAGATGGCCGACCCTTCTGTTGAATCTCCTCACCCCTCCTGTTTGTAGTACTGTGTAGGTCTTTGCCTCTTGTGACGATCTAATTCGATTGTTATATGTATGTGACTCGATTGAGGAGTGGTGGGTTGTAAGGTGACAGTGGGTACTTAGAAAAGAAATGGCAGAAAATGTGTGAGACCCAGTGTCCTGGACTGAATGACTGCAGTTGCCATCCTTTTTCTCTTGAGAATATTTGGTGCGTCACCTAAGTAAATCCACAAAAGGTGAACAGTATAGGCCACTGGTTGTCATATTTGTGTTCAATGTATATTTTTTGTTTATTTGAAGCATAGACTGGAGAAAAAACTTTTCAATAAAATGTTAACTTTTTAAAACAAGGTGTCTCACAAAATCGTATTTTACAAACAGCAGCAATAGTGAACATTGTAATCTTGAAACTTTGTGCCATTAAGATTACAACAGATTAGTTCTTGCATTCCACTTTTGAAAGCCAGTCAGTGGAATCATTTTACACCTTGCTGTACCTTTCCTGTTTGGTTGCCACTTTTACCAACATTTCTCCGAAAGTATGTCAGCGAAGTGACATTTACACAGCAGAATCTCTTTTAGCAAGTCAGTCAACCATTTATAGAAACATAGTTATGGCAAGCCAAATGCCCAATAGTTTGGTATACTTTTTTTGGGGTTGATAAACCAGATTTATCAACCAATGCCAGTCCAGTACTAATCATTATCAGCTGTAAACGAAATAGTCGTGAGACCAACATGAAGTGTATTGTCTATGATTTCCCTGATTTATATTATTTTCAAATTTGCTTAATTTGTTAAGTGTTCAACCCCTCTGCTTATTTGGATTAGTTGTAAAGACAGAAGAACTATAATCAAGAGACAAACAAATCGCTTGTGAAATGTCTTGCCGTCCAGATTAATTACTGATCTTCAAAGAAATCTTCAGCTTCTCTGTGAACTGCAATCCACCGCTAATCTGGATCGAGTCTGAACAAATCAACAATTGTTCATTCGGACACGTAACAACAGTCACATTGATTTCTGTTCCTGGAAACACAGGTCTGCATGTGGGTGATGCTTTGCTATCAATTGCCCGAGGAGGCAGACATTATCATGGTTTTAGTAAGTTTCCTGTAGCCATGTAGCCCTACGTGTACTTTGTTGCTGAAAATTTTGATCTGCATCATCCTCCACAGGTACCAAGACTTTGCCCATGCCTCTGCAGAGACTCCTGAGGGTGCCAGCAATTATTATGGAATTAAAGGTGTCAACAGAGTCGGGAACAAATCCGTCATGTGTGGATGCATTGCTGTAGTATTCGTGTGCGGTGTAGTCATCTTCACAATCTTCAAGTAGGTAGAAGTAGATTTGTTTGCCAGTAATTGGCTTTTTTCTTGATTTTATTGATTGATAATTGCAGTTTTGTAAAGAAAAGTGGATTGAGGCATGTGGTTCTGAGAAATGAAAGCAATGGATCTGTGAAAAGAGCATTGGGACTGGAGCACTGTTCGCGCTTATGTGCATGATTGCACGATTCCTGCACCTGGCTTCTAAAATCCTGCACAGTTACAATTTTTGTAAGGGAGAATTCGTTGTTTTCCTGTTTCACTGTTTCACCGTTTCACTTTCCTTCCTTATGCACACAGGTTGTTGTCAAAATGGGCCTTTTTGCCCGTTCATCGTGCAAATAAAGCTTCTTGCAAAATGAGTAGAAGAAAAAAATGCTCTTTTGAAACAGATGTTGTGATTTGCTAGTAATCCTGCTATATTCTTTAAAGAATGACATCTAAACCAATGGAAAGTTTGTTTTCATGTGTGCACTTATCTGTTACAAAGACACGCTCGCTCGCTAGCCGTGCATATGCATAGTGCATACTGTATACATAGTTAATTCATGATACACACTGTGAGTTAGGGTTGGCCAGCCAATAACACACTCAATGTCAACCAGCCAATTGCAACTTGTGACACGTTTAATGCAATTATTGTGTGTAGAAATCCTCACGTTCCTTCATCTATGGACGTCCCCTTCTGAGTTTGTGTTACAATCACAGCTAGCCCTGGGAGTAGAGTTGCTCTTCATCACATAGTAACTCCCTGGTATGCAAATGTTTGAGCTGAAAACAGTCTTCGAAATGTTAGCTTTATCAATTTAAAATGACTTTTACAAAGTAAGGTAGTACTGAAATTATTTTGGCTTTAGTTTTTGATTCCTTGCGTCAGCAGAGGAACCTATGCAGTCAGGTTGGCGTGTGTGCGTGTGTGTATGTGTGTGTGTGTGAATCTGTGACACTTGCTTAGGTCCGCTCTAACTCAATAGGGGAAAGTCCGATGAAAGTCAAACTTGGTATGAATATTTGCCATATTGAGAAGGTGTGCCCTATCGCTTTTGGTGGAGGTCAAAGGTCGTCTGGGGAAACTGGGGGCAAAAGTTTGTTTTGCTTGGGTACGCTCTAACTCAATAGGGGAAAGTCAGATGAAAGTCAAACTTGGTATGTAGGTCCGTCATATTGAGAAGGTGGTTCCTATCATTTTTAATGGAGGTCAAAGGTCATCTGGAGGAACTGGGGGCAAAAGTCTGAAAACCTTATGCTATGGATGCTCATATGTTCCATCAGTCCCCCTCCAGTGCATCATGGAAGTACTGCTTGAGTTAGCAGTTTCTTGATCAAATGAAAAAGAAGCAGTGTTGTTTGCAGTACTGTAGGTGGTCACACCAGACAAGTTTTGGCTGGATCAGTTTACCTCCTCGTGCCTGAGTGCTAATGTGTGCATTCATGTAAGTGTCTTTTCAATTAGTGAGGTGAGCAGGACACAAAGAAAAATAAGAAAATAAGTCAGTTGGTGTTCTTTCCAGTTTAAATTAGACCCCAGTAGTTACCTCCAGGGCATGCTATCAGTTCATTGGACTTTAAAGGGGCATAGATGAGATAAGCCATATTGCAATTTGCAGAGCCCCTTCTTTAAATGAGAGATGCACAGCTGTTTGTGTTTTGTAAAATGAATGGGATATTGCTGTATATTGCAGAAATCAACATCTGCAATTCATTGCTTCAATTGAAATGGCTTTTTTGATATTTATGAACTCAGGCATATCATTTTACAGTATGTACATTTCAAGTACAAGGGACCATAGTGCTCATAGGCTGTTGTGAAATCATGCAAAATACTTTTTCTCTTGCAGATTGTATGTAACACTGTTGATGGTTGGTCACATTAGAGCTATGGAAGTGGTTCCATGAGGGTGCATGTTTGTCATGTTTGGGGTCTAATGTCTAAAATGGGCCTTTTTATAAAAGCATGAAATATGTTTCTCTCTCTACAGATTTTATGTTACAAAAGTGAGAGTTCATGGTCAGAAGTGGACCATATAGGCTATCGTACAAAATAATGCAATATGCTCCCCTTTACTTCATAATTTACATTATATGCTCTCCATCTGTGCAAGGAACCAGAGTGCCCCTGGGCTCTTGTTATTTTTAATTTGTGACAATGCTTGTTAAGTTTGGACTCTTCAAAGTAACAGATTTCAGTCTCAAAAAATATCTCGCGATCTCACAAGTTGTATTGTTCCCTGCATATACTTCTTGTACTGAAGTAATCCCTTTTCAGCTTGGTAGCAATGTCGTTCCTCGTAAGTATCACAAAATACTCCAGTCGAACAAGAATGCTGAAAACATTTACCTGGCATGTGTAAAAATCCCTAAACCAACAATCCGCAATATATTCGCAAACTTTCAGTTTAATGATTTCTCCTACATGATGTTTTTCTTCAAAGTGTCTTGGGACTCTCCCTATTGCCTAAACATACATACGTACACACTAAGAGCCCAGCCTGCACACTCTAGAGCAAGAAGCCTAAGATTTTTAGAGTATTTTTTTTATCCAGAAGTGTTGAAAACGCTTTTAATTGTTGTCTGATGTATTGCTAAACTGTTACGTTACTACAAGCCACCTGTGAGAGAGTTTTGACCACTCTAGGTAGGCTAGCAGTCGTGGACATAAAAGAAGACACAAGAAAGAATTTTAGTTTCAACTTATAATTACAACATAAATAATGCATACATAAATTATGAAGGAAACAAGAACACTTGCTTTTATAGCTGGTAGCTGGTAGACCTATATATTAGGTTGGAAAACAGGTGTGGTATGGTATGGAGAGGTGAGCGTACTACAGAGAGGCAAGTACTGGTATGTATGGGTGTGGTCTGCCTAGGTTGGTGGGTTAACTTTGTTGGGAGAGCAGGATGCCAGGATAAAAGGTTGAAAGTTCTGTGTCATGTTGACGGCTAATTGAATGAATCCAATAATCATAAAAACAGATGAAACGAACAGTGTTTAGATGTAGATTGAGGCAGAACTTAATGGCAATGTTGAGGATGTTATAAACTGCAGTGGTCCAGACTTAACTTATGTGGAGGAACTTCTAAGTAAAAAATAGAAGTCACTATAAAATGAATATAGCATACAACATCTCTGGAATGCAGACTTTTTGCAATGCAGTCAATTATCACTTTATTAAAAGGCTCATAAGGCAGGGATTGGTTTCAGTTAAATCACTGGAATATTTTGGTTTGGTTTCCCTACCATTTGACACGCGTGACAAGTTTTACAGAAAGCAGTAATTTCTTATCTAAGTTTTAGCCAGAAAAAGGGACTCAGTATGGGTTGAAAAGTCCTTTTGACGAGAAAAAGGAGTCTCAAGTCTCTACCAGACTTAGAATATCACTACTGTAAATTTTAGGAACAACAACTTGGTGGTAAACTCTCCATTCGTCCGAACCAGACACATCAGGAGGTCTCCATTTTCCCACTAAGATTCCCTCTTTTAGATAAAAACAAATTGGGACATTCAAGGATTCGTCCTCAGCTGGGCCGCTTTTAACCAGCGACAAGACCTCGGGGTCTTTCTTTTGCTCTTTCACAAGCTGATCTTAGTGAGAAAATAGAGGATACGTCAAAACTGAATCCTACCCTAATCTTTGACTCTAGAGGAACAGACTCATGCTGTTCCTGATCCACACCTTCTGGTGTCAGAAAAGAAGGATCAGGGGAAGACAGGTCCTGATCAGGCTGATCATCCTCAAGAGAACCCATAAAGGTACTTTCTAAATCAAAGAATTCCTCATTGGAATTTCAGAAACCCTCTTTTGGAGGCAAATTCTTACAAGACTATATATTTTGGAGTGTAGCCTCTTTAGTGAGACTATGATGATGATGATTTTCGGAAACAACTTTGGAAAGTTTGTTAGACATTGCAGGAATAACGTCACATGCAGGAGAGACATTTTGAATTTCTTTCGGTAACTGATTGGTGGGATCAAAAGGAATCGACTTGTCAAGGACAATAGGATTGACTTCTACTTGTCCACCCGCCAAGGCATCACCTACAGGAAATAACACCCCATCTACTGGGAGGTCTGGCCTAACTGCCACAGTAACAATGCCTGATACTAAATTGGTCTTGAGATGTATCCGGTGAAGAGGTACAGAAATATAGGTACAACCAACACCCCTTATTAAGACATTTGTTGAAGTTCAGTCGGATAGCGGAAGAATACCTTCCAAAATTAACCGGAATCCACCCTTCTTGTCCAGTGGAAAGAGCAGAGAAACGGTTACATAATCAAGAACGCAGTACTTCATTACAACACATTTCTAAGACAGAAAATAAGAACATACGTAGCGTTCAACGTCTCTGGAATGCAGAATTCCTTCACAAAAAGCCCCTAAATACTTCATTGTGAATATGTTGGGCTGTTTTTATCAAAATTTTACACATCTAACTCATGAAAGACTTCAAAAGTATTTCACCATATGTAACAGTGTTGCAATAAACCAACACAAACCCCGGAATCTAACCAAGTTTTCAAAGCTATAGTCTCATTGAAACCTTAAATGCTTTTAAAACTCAAACAAATTTATTTGGAACTTGTATTTACACAACTGCCCTCCTAAAATATCAAATGGTCAACTAAATCCAGCCTCGGTGTATGACGTCTAAATTAGGTGTACAGTTGATTGCCCACCTGAAAAATGTTTATCACCAGGCCTGTCTGGTGTCCTTGAACCTTTTAAACCCCAAAATGAGAGAAGGAAGATGGGACACTGTCAGATTATCACCATTTATTACCTTTGCTGAAGCTGAACTAGAGCAGAGATAACATGTTATGTAGGTCAAGTTAAAATTTAGACATTATGGCAAGAGGCATTTAATGAACGGATGAAAGGGAAGGTGTACCAGGGTTCACTGATTAATGTATTTTGCTTCTTAAAAGTGAGAAGGAAATTCACCAGAGGAAACAAGGTAAAAAACATCCCCTTGAAAGTAGGAAAACTTGGTGATGTATTCAATCCAGATTTGGAACGAAATTTTGCACCATTTTGGATCCAGCCCACATGACATGGATGAAAATTTTTAAAAACAGGAGGACAACACGCCTCTCCTTACACCCCCCAGGACGGTGCTCAGTCACATTTCCCAGCTCAGAGGAGAGCACTCAGACAAAATTTGTAACTGCAGAGAATACCAGTGACTGTACTTTACCCCAATTACCCTTTAAACCCAATTATCAATTTGCATACACAATTTTAAGCAAAAGGTAGGAGAAAGCAACAAAGAGGTAGCTGAAAATGGATCATAAACAGCCATCCTCTTCAAGTTCTATGCCTAGTAACGTTGGTGAAAGTGTTTCACATAATGTCCACATGTGTGATCTCGCCAGTGAAAGAAGTGCTAATGTTAGTACTGCTGAGGGTTAGGCTAGACTGAAATGTTGCTTGTGAATAGTTCCAAGTACGATATACGGTGTTCCAGTCCTACCCAATGTCTCTTTAAATCCCACCTAATTTTTTTGGAAGGAGGGCATTCCTCTCCTTAATTTTGAAGCTTAGCGCTAACACTGGTCCAGAAGTAGACAGCATAAGGGGAAAATAAAGACAGAAGCTGACATGGAAAGATATGGTGAAGAAGGAACTAGCAAGTTTTGGTCTAAATGAGGTGGATGCTCAAAACAGGGAGGAAGTGGAAGCTGAGGATGTTATCATGGCATGAAAGTCAGTGACGGGACATGCCTGACTTGAATACTGAACATGATGATGAATAGTATAGATGCATGGAGGGGGGGGGGGGGGGCTGAATCTCTTACACTTTAGGACTCATCAGACACCCAGTCCCGATAGGGAATTGATTAATCAAATTGAGAATATGTATATATTTATAATGTAATAAAGCAAAGAAGACATATCTGAAACATATATTTGGCTGATTTACCAGCTGCACAACAGTCAAGTAGATATGATCATTAGTTTGGTTGGTAGTATGTAGATGAGCCTATCCCAAGGTGTGTAATATTATTGTTTGCGCCTCTGATTTATGTACTTCTTAAGTGGAGACACCAGTCATACTCCAAACCTCACGTTTTCTTTGTCAGGTGACTGAATCCATATTCATTTGTGGTGCAGCATTTTTCACAATTGTTTTTAAACTGATGTCTTTTCAAACCATCATGGACAATTCCGTTTCTGCTTGATTTAAATTATCAGATACAAAAGAGTATATTTTATTGAACATAAGTTCTCATTTACTGAAGAGTGAATCGATCTTAAAATCGGATACTATGTGGAGTGGAAGATGGGTTGAGAGGTTTAGTACTATCTAACAAGACAAACAAATAGGTGAGATCTCATATTTGTGACAGACGAGTACCATGGGTGGAAAAAGTTGGGAATTGCAGAGGTTTGTGTGTTTGGAATTAAATGTTAGCACTTGAAGGGAATTAGAAATTAACATTGTGCAGAAATTTTGTGGGAAATGTAGCAGATGTAGACTGCCTTCACTGGAAATGAACAAACAGCCGTATATCATGTAGCCCTACTGGCGGCCAACAGTAAGGTGCATCTTATCCTATCCATTAGGCTGGTACTGCTTGGAAGTAACCAGTTATAGTCGTTGGTTTAGCAGGACAAACGTCTCACATTTTCCTTTCATTTTGAATTCAATGACTTTTGGATTTACTATAGAAAACTATGTGAAGTGTCACACCAAGATATTTCATATTACCCTTTGTATGTGTGGTGGCTTCCGAAGTTTTCACAAGTTTGATGTGACAGCTGTTGTTTTGCCAAGTTCTGATTGCATTAAACCACATTTGTAATTCTGACTGTTTTTACTACAGTTTGGAAATTTGTTTCAGAGTGTCATATTTAAGACGTCAACAACCAACCACAGATAACCTCATTGAAAATGGTAAATTGATAACGTACATTAAATTCTTAGGATTTTAATGTGCAACTGAAGAATTTTTCCAGAAACTGATTGAAACATTGGGATTAGTTTTGAGGTTCAGACGAGATGGAAAGAGAATTAATATTTCCTCTCCTGTTTCCTTTTTTTTTGCAGACAGGGGAGCAAGTATACTATACAGAGGTTAGATGCCAAGGACCAGAAGATAGCAGCAATGTACAATGAAGCTAAGGCTACCTTGAGGTAATTAATAATAACCTACTCAGTATCAAAGATCAGACAGCATTTAGGAATCCTCCGGAAGGATTGAATGAGTATTCAGAAGTATCTCAAAGAAGGAAAGAAAAAACTGAACTTAGCATTGTAAAGGAGATGTTTGTGTGATAAGCAGTTCCTTTTACAGGGGGTCGGGTGTTGTGTAAAGAATCTCCGATTAGCAACTGCTTGCATAACTGGCATGTATATCATGTTTGTTTGAATTTTAAGCCATCGTGTCTTGCATGGACTGATATCTGTATGCAGAATAAAAAACAGGACAGATTTAGGAACAAAACAAAAGAAAAACTTAATACCTTAAAAGTAGAATTTAGTCTGAGTGAGAAAATTGTCACATTTTGAGCTTTAAATTCAAGTCTTAGATTAGAACTGTTTTAGCGATGGATATTAGCCACTGCCACGATCATATGAACTACAATGGCAGAAACTGTCAAACTTAGTGGTGTTGGACTTTCCATCACAGAATTAGCTGTGTTGCTGATCTCTATATATTTTGTTGGTTTCATGTATGAAATCCTCTGTACCTTTTTTTTTTTTTTTCAGGAAAAACGGGAACAGAAAGCAACTTGAGGTAATGCGGCAACGACACCAAGAGTTTCAGAGAAGGAGAGCAGCAGACATGAACTCACAGAAGTAGGAAATCCCTCAAAAACGGCCGTAAACCATGACAACAGATTACCTGGCACAAAAAAGTATGAAAATCTCTCAGACTGCATGATGATATACATTTGCAGATATTTTATTTGCACAAAACAGTAGATGTTTAATATTCATGAGGTTGAGTCAAGTTTCTTCTACTTAAGATATGGTAAAGTAATGATCAAACCAAAAGTTGAATAAGCAGAAATTTGGGGTAGTGGGAGGGGAATTCGAAGATTGTCCTGACAGATATGATGAAGGTATCACAATAAGGTATTATATTGTTTATAATTGATAATAAAGATGTATCATATGTTTTTAGTTACTTCAAGCAATTGAAAGAGTTAGAAAATATCGCTAAGAGTTTTTTAAATAGCACTGAGTTACTCTTTGAACAGGTTTAGGTGGTACTGTACAGAACCTCTAGCAGAGCATATCAGACATGGTAAATATCAAAGCAGAAACCAAAGGGAACCCAAACATGTTTAAAATATCTATAAACTTTTTAAATATCTTTGGCCAAAATGCATATGATGGTGAAGTAAATGATGGATCACCAAAGGTCTTTGATGGGTATGTATTATGAGTTTATGGTTACTTTGTGGTCGACCTGCATGACTGAGCAGAAGACAGAAAGCCTTTAACTTATCAGGCCATCGGAAAGACACCATCAGGGTCATTTGCTTGCAAATTTCATCCTGCCATTACTAGCTGACAACAATGTCTTGTAGGATTGTATCACTTTGTCTACATTTAATATTCATGTTCAAAGTCCTGTTTATTAATTTATGGAATGTTAGTTATGTGAATCCATCATAATTGTACTCAGTCTGTGATTTTTAACTTATATTCATACTTCCTTCCATGCAGTTTGTATAGTAAAATAAGTCACTGTTGGCATTGGATAGTGGTATTGTCAAAGGAGAAACATTTCAGCAAAATTATATTCATGATGTCACTACAAGGTATACCACTAGACTAATCTATTGATTTGAAGAATGTTACGAATGTTACAAATAAACAATTAAAGTTGACTCATACTGTTGAGGCTGGGTCACATATGTGATTCAGTATGCAGTGAAAGTTAGAAAGTCAACTAGAGAAGTGCAAATTTAACTGATCGTAAAAGCCGTTCGGAATAGAATAACGTCACGTTTTCTTTCAGTCGTTTCAAGCATTCTGACATAGAAAAGCGTTTCACACATTTGTGGCCAGACGCAAAGTCTGGTCAAACATTGGAACAAACATTGTTGAAATTGCTCTTCCCTGGAGAACTGCTGCATTTGTTATGTTCTGGATCCTCCAGTTTAGTCGGGATTCTGTTTTGAGGATGTCAGAAGCCGTGCCGCAGGTATTTGATTGATGAAACATTGATAAACAAGCAAATTCTGTTCAGACTCTGAAGCATCTCCGACAGAGAATTATGTAGCAGGTGCGCCACAGTCCGCAGGCAACATTATTTTCATGGTATGAATGTGCAAGTCTGTTATAAATGAAACAAACTGTCTGTGTTACTTCCTGAGACTTTGCGTTTACCCCTTGCAGCCAATTCTCCAAATGAACAAACATGCTTTCTTTGAAGAAACATAATGAAAGAAAGACGATAGGGAAAACTCTTTAAGGAAATATGAAGGTCTGATGTGTAGGCTGTTATTTTCTGATTATGTCTCTCTCCCTGGATTACCATAGTATGTCTGGACTCATCTCAGGGAAGGTAAGGTTTTACCACCAACTATTTGCCCAATTTTTTGGGTGAAGCAGTTGGTTTCATAGTGTGTGATTTGTATTACAGATATAACATATGTATGAATAGATTTGATGTGGTATTTTTTTGATTCCTTGCCGAAGGCAGAGGAATCTATGCGATGGTGATGTCGTGTGTGTGTGTGTGTATGTATGTATGTGCGTGTGTGACGCCTGCTTGTAAACACGATATCTCAAGAAGCGTAACTCTGAGTGATCTCATACTTGGCATGTAGATTGCCCATATTGAGTAGATGATCCCTATTGTTTTTGGTGGAGGTCAAAGGTCATTTGGGGTCACTAGAGGTCAAAAGGTAAATACCTTGAAAATTGCTTGTAAACACAATATCTCCAGAAGAGTAACTCTGAGTGATCTCATACTTGGCATGAAGGTTGCCCTTATTGAGTAGATGATCCCTATCGTTTTTGGCGGAGGTCAAAGGTCATTTGGGGTCAACAGGGGTCAAATTGTGAAAACCTTGTAAACACGATATCTCAAGAAAGGAAGCTTGTAGAAATCTCATGTTTAGTATGTAGTTGCACCATGTTGAATAAAGGAACCCTATCGTTTTCAGTGGAGGTCAAAGGTCATTTGGGGTCAACAGGGGTCAAATTGTGAAAACCATGTAAACACGATATCTCAAGAAGAGAAGCTTGAGCAGATGTCATATGAAGTGGGTAGGTGTATCTTATTGAGTACAAGGGTTACCAGCGGTCAAAAGGTAAATACCTTGAAAATTGCTTGTAAACACGATATCTCCAGAACGGTAAATGTGAGAGATCTCATAGTTAGCGTGTGGATTGCCCATATCGAGTAGATGATCCTTATTTTTTTTTGGCAGAGGTGAAAGGTCATTTGGGGTCATGGGAGGTCAAAATGTGAAAAACTTGATTCTACAATATTTAAAGAACGGTCCTTCTAGTGAATTTTATACTTGTAATGTAGAATCCTCTTGTTGATTTGAGAACTTCTTTTAGGACATACCAACATAGTCTCTTCGATAACCATAAAGAAAAGATGAAGACAACATTGAATTTGGTATCAAAGATTATTATTTGGCAAACCTGCCACTATCCTCATAAGGACATGTGAGCATGCATGAATTGTAAATTGGAATTGATTAAATATACCACGGGTTATTAGCTTTATAAAAAGAACTAAATTACTGATCACTTGGATCAAATACCCTTGAGCGTGCATGAACTGTGATTGCTTAATTGAATGAATCAAATTGTAACTGACCCACCTCTGTTCAAATTGGCCACTGTTATCTGACATAATTTATCACAGTTGACTGCCAGTAGAAACCACAATGTCCAGAATAAATCATACAGTCTGTTGAGCCAGGTGCACAATGGACTTAACCATTTACTGTATAAACAGTGTCTCTGTTTAGCCCTTAAAGGGAAATAGGGCGTTTGTTTTACAGAAAACAACCATATTTTTAAAACCATTATTTGTGGACATGGAATGATAGATTATTCAAAATAATGAATTACAGTAGCCTTATTTTCAAGGAATAAGATTCTCACAGATCAGAAATTTAGCTCTTTGTTGCTCAACAATAATTTGTTCACCCAAACTTTTTAAAATTCAAATGATGCATCCGTTACTCATCACATGCATAATGTTTTGAGGAGATGAAGCTTTGACAGATATTTATTGATGAGACTGAATGGTTTAACAATGGTTAAGGCGAATTTCTTTGTATGCCATGTTGGTGTATTCTAAACGCCCTATTTCACTTAACAGTAGTTCAGGTAAGCTTTAAACAAATGACTACTGTGTATCAAACCAGGGAAACTTGTACTGTGTGTTGTGTCTTTAAGTAGACTAAATGCAGAATTGCAAGTAATGCTAGATTCTTGTTTAATGGGAATATCAGTTTTTGCTAATTTTCAAGGACCTCATAGCCATTGGGAAGGGCATCATGCCAAAAAATCAAATATGAAAAAGCTGCCACCAATAGCTGTAACTCGACAAAATAAAGTGCTATAATTTTGATTAAATAAACATGTTTACCTTTTTATCAAGTTATTAGACACGACAAAATATAATTTGTTCCCCTGCAGCATCATATCCGTTTGGGAGTTTTCTCATGTTTGTGTAGGTCAAAGGTTATTTGGGGTGACAAACGGTCAAAACCTTGTATGCATGATATTTTAAGGGTGATAAATAAGAGGGATCTTATACTTAGTTTGTGAATTGTTCATATTTAGCATGTTGATGGCCATATAGGGTAGGTGATCCCTATTGTTTTAAGTGGAGGTGAAAGGTCATTTTGGGTCACGAGATTTCAAAAGGTTTTGACCTTACTAAGATGGTATCTCAAGTAGGATAACTGTGTGGGATCTCATGCTTGTCATGTGGGCGATTCGTGTTTGTTACAATATATATCATGAGGCAAGGGATCACTAAGCCTTTTGGCTTTCTAGTTTTAATCATAAGGTCATTGCAAACTCTTGAAATGAAAGGATGCTGTAGTGAACCAGTGCTTAGCGTATGTGCTACGTTGCACCACGCATGGTTTTTATAGAGAGCTGCAGCAAAAGCTCAGTTTGTCCCAGACAGGTTTCAGATTCTCCAATAATCAACACACTGCTCGGTAGTTCCAAATGATCAAATTCTCCGTAGGTAGCACTGTTTCTGGTAAAGCTTTTGCCACAGTTTTCAGAAGGGATGAACTTTGGAAGAAATTAGAAGAAAAAAAATTTGGGCTTTATTAGATCTTGGTATGTGTGATGACAAAACATGCCAAAGGAGGACTGAACTGTAAAGACAGAAATATTTCAGACACGATGACTTTCAGAAATTTCAAGCTTTGTCTCAAGTGGTGCATAAAGCTACTCATACAGTGCCAAAACACTCAATAAATCCCTAGGACACTGAGGGCTTCAAAAGAAAGTACTGGGGAGAGGAAGTAAATGTCCAAAAGGACACAACCCTGTTACAGTTTGGAGGTAGATGTCCAACAGAGCACCCTGAAAAAATCTTATTGCCTGAAATACAATGTAAGAAAGTTTCGTCTAAAAGGGCACCATGTCTAGAAATTTTGGGGAAGGGGTAAATACACCCTTTACCCATCCAACCATGCAGGCCTTATGTTACATTGACTACACAAATGGTAATAGCATACATGGATCTCACCTAAATATTTAATTGTAAGGAAAGTTTCAATTGATGGAAATAGGGTCACTAGGGACAAAGCAACTTATTTGAAGAATGATTTGCATAGAAAAGTATTCTCGAATGAATCCACAGCTGAGATTGGAAGGATATCTGGTTGGATTACATTTGGAGAGAGAGGGAGAGAGACATGTGGAAGGGAAAATGTTCTCCACTTCTCCCCTTTGCAATTGAGGACACATGGTTCAACTTTTTCTGTAAAGCTAACACACAAACCCACAAAGCAACTGGCCACTCAGTCAACATGATGTGAAAGTAAAATGAAGTTCAAAGGAAGTGGCTTGAACCTGTATTTCATGGTTTATTGGTGGCAATTTACAGGACGTTTTTTAAGGAAAACCACCTTCTCAGTACTGTCCTGCTTACGGTATAGTTGACAGATCCAATGAAGCCGGATGGGTGTCTGGGACAAAATGGATAATAGAAAAGTATTGATACTTCCTGAGTAATAGTAGTTTGATCTGCTTCATGGTGAAGAGTCACATGCACAGTTAAATGAAGCCTTGGTTGTCTGAGATTTCAAAGTGGGGTCTAGTTCTTCGTCCTTTCCATCCTCTACGTAACAGATTCAGACAGTTTATCAATCACCCTACAGCATTCTCAAATACTTGCCATAGGTATTTAGCCAAAATTTCAAAATGCATTTGCTGTGTCCCTTTGGATCAACGTCATTTTGTGTTCAGAATACAGTCGACAGTATTTTAGCCAGTGTGTTGTTTCTTTACTTTGTTTTTGTGGATCGCTCAAGGCATTCCCGGGCTTTCTAGATGAAACTTTAAGTTGCTTGTTTACTGTAAAAAGTCATATATTCAAACCCAATATGTATGGGCTATGAATGATAGGTTATTTTAAGTGAGGCAGGATGGTAACTTACTTTTCAAGAAGTTTCTGACAGAAATATTTGTTCAACGACAGTTTCAACAAACGCACTTTCTGTGACTCATGCGTAATGCTTTGAGATGAAGCTGTTGCTGATATTCACTGGTGAGAGGGAATGGCTCAGCAATGATTAAAAGCTCTATCCTTTGTTTGACTTGTTGGTACATGTAATATTTCCTGTAAAGTGATTGCATGTGTAGACAAAAAGTAAAAACATCAGAATTTCATGTCCAAAGTTTGGTATGTTTTTAACCGCAATCATTTAGACAATTTGGGAAAATAAGTAGGTTTAATCAGAGAGGTGCAATTGAGGAGATACAACAGGAACTCCTTCCTTTGAAGTAGCGCACTTTCTGTCAAAATCACCTCTTTTATTCACCTGTTACAAATTCAACAGGGTCAAAGAGTATAAGGAACTCAACATAAAAGGCTGATGTCGTCATCTCCTTTGTAAGTTACTGTTCGGAAAATTTTGTCTATAGCTACAACATTGCCAGTCGTTCTTCTTGTAAATTAGTTTTCAACTTCCAACTATCGCCGTAGAAATATTTCATGTTGTGTAATCTGTTGAAGATGGTAACGCCCTCTGCAAACTTGCAAATTTAGCGAAAAGAAAATGCCACAGTAAACAATAGTCTCATGATCGTTATCGTCATTTGAATTTGGCAAAGGTCTATGTCTTATTCTATGTCTTATTCTATGTCTTATTCTTCTTATTAACCAGCTTGTCTTGATTCCAAAGAGATAACCAGTCATTTTGATTTCTGAGACAGTTTTGAGTTGACTGTCAGCAATGAACCTCAAATCAAAGCTAGTTCCTGCACAATCCTCTTCAAAGATTATAAGTAGGTGTGAATGAAGACTACTTGAATGCCCCTAGAAATAAGACACAACACACAAAAGTAAAAGGGCACTCTAAGCTGTTCTCATCCCTTGTGAATTGCAAGTTATCACACCAGAGAAAATCTAATAGGATTAGCATAGATTAAATTTCAGGTTGTATCTTCAGAATTGCACCCCCTGGTTTAAGGTGGTTACTTCTACCATATCATTTAAAATTCTTCTAACATAACGACAATAAGTGTAAAGTACAGTAATGTGGTGGTTGGCAGTTTTCATTCAAATCAATTATGCACTTCTCTAAACAAGCCAATGGGAAGTACACCAGTAATGAATATCCAGTTCGTCAAAACAACTGACAGCCAATCAGTGGCAGCACAACGGGGGGATTGTTTCCTTGCCCCCCAGTGCCCCCTCCCAGTTGCTCTCACCCTTCCCAATCAGATCTTGTACTCATCCAAAATTAATTTAATCACAAAACTATGTATTGGCATTGGACTGAATAAGAACAGCTTCCAGGGAATTTCTCTAGAATTTTTACCGTCCAGCATAAGGGAAGGGCGGGTAGGTGGTTGTTTACCTAAATATAGGAATGTCGTTGTTTTCCTAAATATAGGAATGTCGTTGGCTGCATCATAATAAATGTGTTAATAGTAGGCCTCACTTTTTATTACTAGTAGAAAGTAAATCATATAGTGAAATAAACTGTAGGCCTATTTAATTACCTGTGCAATGACCACAGTTATTTTCACTAAAGTTAAATCCCCTCCAAAAACAGAGGAGTCCACATTCCTCAGTCCAACAGGCCGTCATTAGTTTAGAACTAAAATGAAAGAGATATGACTATTTCTGGGGAGAATTGAACTGTCAAAGAATATTGGTAAGTAGGTACTGCACATTTTTGTAGAATAATATGACTGGAATGGAAGTGTATGTAGCCTAAGTGTGTGTGTGTACTCGGCACCACGTAAATGTGAAATGGTACTCCCAAAGAAAAAAGTTGGGAACCTTGGATTACGGTCAACCGAAAAAGTAAATAATATAAAAATAAATAATATACCCCTCTTGGGACTCAATTTTCCGCCCAGAGATATGCTAATACCTCAGAGCTTCCGGGGGCTTCGCCCCCCTGGACCCCCGACATTTTCCTCTGCCCTCAGCTTGCCCCCCCAAGTCTGACGTTCTGGCGCCGCCACTGCAGCCAATTCTCACAATATCATACATGTTTATGCCTTCTCGAGAGGAACGTGCCCTAACCATTATGGAGAAGCAACTTGAGTAGTACAGTTTTGATATACTAGTGAGATCTGCACTGTTGCATGTTCGTTACGTGGCCCTTTTAGGAAGAACCAGTAATTTTCAAATATCATTTCTGTTTTTCACTGTTTTCATGCCATGCTCTTCAAAGTAGTTGCTATTGTTTTCATTTACTGAAAGATGTATTCCATATATGAACAACCTCACCTGTTCACATGAAAGTCACAAAAAAAAAACAAACGAACGTTGGGTTGCATTTAAAATTCACTTTTATTTCAAGGACATTGTCTGCCCCAAAGAGGAAAAGAAGGCAAAGAAATACAGAAAGCATGACCAATATTATTCCACAGCTGTTCATTATTGTTAAAACACTTCTATCAATAAAACCTACAATATTTATAAAAACTCCATCTGTAATACCGACTTCCATTCTAAAATATTAGCAAAAGCATATTGTTTATCATAAACCCTTTGAATGCCATTTTGTGATTTGACACTGCATTTAAGATCTTCCTCGAATTACAACATTCTAATACCAAAGTAAAATTTCTGTAATGATGTAAATCCATCTGGCATGGTGCAAACAGTTTACAGATTAGACTGCTTCTGTGGCTTTGTGTTGGAGTGTCTGCCAGCTAAAAGCAACTCCACTCAAGTGTCAAGAGTATGTCTCCTTCAGAGGAGATGTGTAACTCCAGCTGGATAATTTTTTTTATCTTGAAAAGGAATCTTTGTTGTTCATTCTTGTTGTTCATTCTTGTTGTTCATCCTTGTTGTTCAGTGTCAGATGAGTAATCCTCTTGGAAAATATCAACAAACTCAGTAACATGCCAACTAATGAAACCAATGCACCATACCTACAACCAACCAGAGCCAACAAATTTTGGTCAAGCAGAAGAGCATTTTAGCAACTTATCCTTAAAGAGTTCATTCATTCAGACATTGAGTTGTGTCATTACAGGAGCACAAAAAAAGCAGAACAGTAACATTTTTTTGTACTTTTAAGACATAAATTTATGAAGTACTCAAGATCACCAAACTCAGAGACTGTCCTTATGCTCTTGCAAATATTCTGAAATTGACATGGGTTTCCAAACAGGTTTATTTGGATAGAACCTTCAGTTCATGTTAGAGTCATTTCAAGAGTTTCACCAGCATCCACTGAAGATGAAGGGTAGGGGAGGGGGGACAGATGCAGGCTACCAAATTGAACTAAGGGATTCTACTCAGTGGTTACAAGTCTGTTGAATTCAGATTAGTTTTTAACCACTGAAATATCAGTAAAGTGGATGTAAATATCACATGAGTGCCATTTAAAGCCTGAGGCTGTGCTTGTACCAAGAAAAACTTCCACCAAAAAAACATGGTTTGTAAACTTGATGGTTTAGAAGCTTTTAACCTGCTCAGATGTGCCGTTTTAGCTTACTGAAGTGATTTCTCTCCAAAATTCAAATATCGAATTCCATTTGCCGAGAGAAATTGCAAATGCTTTGTGATGAGAAACTGCAATCTTTGAAATGAGTGCAGCTATTACATTTACCAACACATTTTCTTTTTTTTTTTTAAACTGCTCTTCACCAATGTTTATACCTCTTTTGTCTCACTGTACTCTTTTGTCCATTCTACTGGTTATGTTTTTGTTTGATGAACTGAACATGGGACAACACCTTTTGCCATTTAAATTTGCTGACCAACTCAGACTATGGTTTTAACTACCTACTTTGTAGCAGCCACCTCAAGAGGCATAGGAGAGACCAGTTGGTCACTCTGTCAACGGTATGCCGTCCATTACAATGGGCCATAAACATGCTGTACTTCAGTATCCGAACAGAAATATACATTTTCGCTGTTTGACAGTCCATTGGTTGAGACTCCCAAATGCATTTAGTTTTCAAAAGGAAAAAAAAAGATATGTAGAAAACCTTTCTCAAGCAGTTAAACTGAAAACTGACTGAAGCAATACAGATTTAAAAAAAAAAAGAAATCCAGAAAACAAGGCAATTGTCATTTTTTAGTAAAGAGAAAAAGAAACAGTAATAGCATCACTTTCTATGTACATAGCTTTTAAATCTTTTGTACATATTAATAGTTTTAAAAGAAAAGCTTACAAGAACAAATGACTGGTGCAGATAAGGGATGACACCATTCCCTTCTAAAATACTAAATACACTAAACTTGTCATAACATGAATATTAAACCAAAGTTTTAAAAAAAGGCTCCTTTTTTGGCATTTCTGTGGAACCCTTACCATCAGGGTATTACAGGACTGGAAATGAAGTAGTTTTCCATTTCCCTGTCATTCCTTCAATAAAAAAAAAAATGGAACAAACATCACTAACAACAATTCGATGAAGATATGTGACACAGTTCAAACTCTTGGGAACCAACCAGTTTTCAGTTCCTTCATCACGGACTTGAAAACTGTCACTAGAAGTTAGAATATTTGTTTCAAAGGTCATCTGAAAATAGGTTAGTTTTTTGATGTCCTGGCAGAATTAAGTTCATTTGAGAGAAAACATTGCCATGGTTGCAACCACCCACTGCATAATTACAAGTTAAACTTTGACTACTAGTGTTATATAAACACTTGGTCACAGAATGGTCAGCACTGTCTGTTCCCATGTTAAAGAGAAACACAAATACATTAAAACTCTGGATACTTTAGCTGTTATGTAACACTGCAAATTCAACATAAAGGTACATGTATCGGACCTTAAAATCCAATCACAATCAACAAAACTTCATCTCTGTCAATAGCACCCCTAGATCCATGATCCAATAAAAATGGCACCCTTAGATTCATGATCCAATCAAAATGGCACCCTTAGATTCATGATCCAATCAAAATGGCACCCTTAGATTCATGATCCAATCAAAATGGCACCCTTAGAGCCATGATCTAATAACAATGGCACCCTTAGATTCATGATCTAATACAAATGGCACCCTAAGAGACATGATCCAATAACAATGGCACCCTTAGATTCATGATCTAATACAAATGGCACCCTAAGAGACATGATCTAATAACAATGGCACCCTTAGATTCATGATATAATAAAAATGGCACCCTTAAAGCCATGGTCCAAAAAACCTTAATATGTGGTACATATTAAGTCTCACAGGCAGATCTAAGTTGTGAAGGAACCAAACTAATTACTCAAAGTTAAAACTGGAAAAAAAACAATCGCTTAGTGCAAACACAGATTGTGGAAATTGACTGCCTATGCCTAGTGGTAACCTTCTGCACATATTTCTGTCTGCTTAGTGCGTTTTTTAATTCAACATTTTCTTCTACAAACTGTGCACAATGCCTTCTCATAACCCATTCCGATGCTACTGTAATGCAGAACCTTTCTAATGTTGCCAACATAATCAAAAGACAGACTGGAATCCTAAGCGAGTCTAGTAGCCGGCAGTGTGAAGTCTCAAGCTTTGGTAGGGTCCTTGCACGAATACGCAGTGCTAACGAGAGAATCATTCCTGTGTATTAACTAACGACAAAAAAAAAGTAAGCAACATTTTTTGAGACCATGCTTTAGCCTGGTAAAACTGCTTGATGATAATTATGTACTCAATTAATTGCCCCGAAAGAGACACCTTGGAGATCGTGTCGATAAAGTCGCCATCATGATCAACAATACGAAATGCACAAGTGTTACAACTGCTACTGTCCATACCTCGATGACTTCTCCCGCATCTCGATCTTCTATCTGAAACCTCTGATGATCTATGAGAGCATTCTACGTAAAGTTCATGGGCAGTGTTTGTTCAAAGAATCCTCTCAGCAGCCCCTCCAAAAACAAGAAGAAAGTAAAATATCCTTGACCAGCAGTCAAAAGTTCTCACCAACTTTTTGAAGTTGTTTTGGCAAAATGTCCACGCTTGGAACTTCGAGAAATGGATAAACGGCTCACGTCCTCCCTATTCAATCTGATTATTGTTTGTCACACACGCGAGATGGATGGAGGCATTTAGCTATATGTTGAGGCAATCCATGCTTCTTAATGGCCATTCCTTCCAGGGTAAATCTCTGTTGTTCCCTAAATCCTTTATGTCAAGCGGTCAACTGTGGCATCAAAAATGAAAAATGAGATCAATTTATTATCACCTCAAGAAAGTGAATCCAAAGTTCCTTCATACTGACAAGAGATTTTTCACAACAAATTTTGAAAAATTGTTTATATTCCCCCTTTTCAGCCATCTCTTTATAATGTGCCTTGCACATAAGGAAACTAGTTGTTTTTAGGCCATCATATCCCAAGGTCTGATTTAAGGCATGGGCCAAAAGGGGGAGTGATGTGCCCCCTTTGTGGGGCCTCCATAAAATTGTTGTATCTTTTGGTAACAGTGTTCCAGAAAGCATGCAAAGTTATGAAGTAAGGTAGATCACACATCACATAAGGATCGTCACAACCAGTGTGATGTCATTAAAGGAATCCTCCACCAAAAAGAAAACTTTGCATAATATATGAGATATTTTACCACTCTATCGTTTAATCGAAATGATTTAACAGTGGAAGCTCCCTTAGATGTGAAGTGACTCTTTGAAAGTTTTTTGGGCTTCAGAAAAAACCTGAAATTTGCGATGTAGAACGGATAGATACTTTTCATGTGTGAAACCAGGGGACCTGTTCTTGAGATGGACAGAAAATTTAATTACTGCTAATACTTTAAGACAGACCAAATAAAGGTAATTGGTTCAAAGGTATTTCTGTCCTTTAATTGTTGGTTCCAGTTCAATATAATTTACAAAGCAACATCCTTTAAGTCAACTAATTCTTTAACAATAAGCTAGCTCCAAACAATGCTTTGAAATGTAGGTTTGTGCTGATCCCTGATAAAACGAAGGTTTTATCACCAACTGAGTGATCAGAACAGTACTGCCACCCACAGTGTGAGACAAAAATCAACAGAAATATTCAAACCAGATTTGTCGGTACTATGTCACAATCGAATGATTTCCAGCACCAGGCTCGTACCTCCAATGTTTATTAAAATAATTCATTTTCCGCATTATTTGAGCTATTTCCCGAAGATAAGAACGATGACTTGTATAAAAAAAAATGTTTGCATCTCTTTTAAGAGACATGAGAAGTGATGGTGAAGAATTCCTTTAAAGTTGGCATACATGGTGATCTATGAAAGGAATATTAAGGGATTTCTTTTTCCTTTTTCTTTTTTTTGGGGAGGAGGGAGTAACCCACAATCTTTTCCCTCCTTTTGTGACTTGTGCCATTTTGGTCTTGTGGAGAATTAAAGTTGATGGGCCCCCCTTTTTTGTGATCAAATCACCCCACAAAAAACAAAAAGTTAAGGTAAATTCCAGTCCTGCATCATCCTAAATCACATTGCACAGGATAGCGAAGTTCCTATGAAAAAAAATTATGACGTTTTTGGCTTAATACTATAGTTCTGCATCCTGTGCTATTACGACTTGCAGCAGACGTATGAAGAAACATCCAAACAATAAACTGAATGTGGAAATCATTACTTGCCAAGTAAAAAATAACAGGGTGTTAAAATGTGGTTACTACCAAAATAACTGATGACAGTTACAGCTGTTATAAAAGTAAAGGAATGGGCATCCAACAAACATTACTGGTAGACCGCAGCTTTCAGATGGTCACTTTTATGGGGATTTCAACAGCGCAGAAAATCTTTCTCCCTACGCTTCCTCTCCTCAAAGGAACAGATTTTAATAGGTAGAGTGATAAAATGGTTGCCTTTATGAAAAGTCAACCAAAAGTCTGACTTGATGACGAACAATTCAAGTATTACGACAGAATATTGACCAAGTGTTACATGTGCAGGCAAACCCTGCGGATGAAGCCATTACAACAAAGGCTAGTCGAACAATATTCCTGCAAACTTGAGTGCAATGCAGTTGGAAAAAAAAAATGGGTGTCAGACAACTGACATATTTTACTTACTAGCTGTTATGAAACAGCCTACAATGGACCCAGTCAGTGATGCTGACACTGAGTAACGATGTGAATTTACAGGGAACAGGACGAATGAGTGTGAAATAATTAAAGAAAAAAATCAAATGGAACTTTGAGCAGGACAATAACAGAATTAAAGGAAAGTTAAATTAAAAGCAGAATAAAATGATTTTTCATTAGTGTCATCACTGAATCCCATGATAGAAGAAAGGAATACAAGTTAGTGGCAGGCAGCATTCTTTACGTTAAATTGTACCTATTTCCATTTTATTGTTTTCCCACCTGAGTGATGACTGACTCAAGATGCAACAACCTTAAATATCTGCAATATTATGTGTGGATTTGAAGATACAAAAGATTGTGATTATTATATTAAACTGCACCAAAAGGTTAGTGTATTTTCACTCCTTCTAACTAAGGAGCAACAAACAGGCCAAAATTTCTTTTGCAAATGTTACAACAGCTGATTCTAGTCCAGTCTAACGTCAACATGAAAATCTAGCACTCATGATGACTTGCGTGACATTCGGCAGTTGGTGGGATACCTGCTGTGTTTGTTGATCCTCAAAAGATGTCAGTTCCTTTCTCATGATTGTATCTAAGGTGGAACTGAAGACCTAGTTTCTGTTGCAATCACAGCTAGAGGATAGTGGTGCTGAGATTCTAAAGTGTCGCTATCTTCAGTTTTGTTGTTGTTTTTGTTTTATCTAAGGGGAAAATTTTAAATGTGCTAAAGAGGAATACTTTGCTGTATCCTCCTTGGAAGGTTACACAAGAGATGTATTGAGGGTTAGTCTTAAACAGCTAAGAAATGTCACTTTGACAAATGACCTCCATGAAGGCATGTCCAGCCTACAAACAGCCTACAATCTGTGATACCGTATGTACCAAACTTGTCAATTTCGATATGAGTTTGAAGTGTCTTAGGCAGCCAGCCCACTTCGCATTCTCAAAAAATACTTTTCGTTACAAAGTCATGATTAACTCCCATCTTATGAATATTTTTTGAAAAAAAAAAAGTCAGGGTTATCGTATAACAGGAACAGCTTAAATTTGCAGTCCAAACCTAACACTGATCGTTGGCTCATTTCGCTTGTTCGCACATTACGTGAAACGCATGCATATGTGTAACACTGTAGCAATACGTGTGAGAAGACTATCTGTGAATGGATCTACGTTTATCGTTGATTCCGAGTGAACAATCACATCAGCAATTGGCTGAATTTGAAACAGTGGGCTACATGTGTGATTAATATCAAAGAAGAACATCAAGGAGCATATGACGTAGAAGTGGCACAGAAACAAATGAAAACAAACCTGTTAAATATGTCATCGTGCTGTGATTACAAATTAGTCACGAGGCTGTCTCAAACATTATTTATCGTAAAATGGGTAATACTGCTGCAATATCTTTGTGGACCAAGTGGGTGTTACTTTTATGGAAAATGGCCTGTATGGTCCTTAATTATTGAATATTCTCCGTTTGTAACGAGAAGTTTGGGATGGTCTGAAATATTTTCAAATGAATGGAGCACTGCAAAATATATCCCATTGTCAACTATTGAAAGTAAAAAGACATTTTCAGAAAGTCAAATTACTTGGTTGAGGACCAAGACTAGTGTTTGCATTTTACGCCAGAACTGTTTTTCTTTTTTTTAAGCATTACAGATACTTGTATATGTTCAAATAAATTCAATGGATGTATGACATTATGTTGCTCTGTTTGATATTTACAGCAATAGATTTGGAAATTTATGTTAGTGCAACCTTAACAATTTTATTGCAGTTTACACTTGAAATTTTGAAACTTGCAACCAAAATTTACATTCTGGCATAAGAAAGGAAATCATCATAATGCAAACCCTGATCAAGATCGAATTGTTGACGTATTCTAAGTATTAAGGAACAAGCAAGAAGGAACTGCAGCAAGTAAAAGTAGAACAAAAGGGAGAGGTGTCTATGAAGTTAATTCTAGCAATGAAAAAAGAAAAAGCAAATTTATGAATTTAAAGTGCAGACTAGAAGGTAGGTGCTGTTTTAACAAAACCCAGGACAAATTGTGCAAAAAAAATGTCTCACAATAAAAGTCCACTATACATTACATAGTCATCAAGGTATTCGATATTCTGGATTGATCACCACATTGTTCATGCCAAACGCAGGAGCTACATACGACACACTGCTCGCCAACTACATGGGACGATTGACACTATGATCAAAAGACAACTTTGAGATTGCTGTGTCCTTAACTAAGACACAAGTGGAAAGTGGCCTTGTTTTTTTAGGGAAGACTTTTGTTATTGACCTTATTTTTTTTCTCACTGTGGCTTTCAATTGGTGAGAGACAGCATAAACATTGAAAGAAAATATGGAATGATAGAAATAATCAGATAGAAAGAGATTATGACCATACAGTAGAAGACTAAGAGATGGGACTGGGTTAGAACAGCAGTATATAGTGGACTTTCATGTGTAACAGAAAAACAGGAAATAGGTACAAGCATTTTTACTGAATGGATTTCTTCCTCTCGAGGGCACTATTGGGATGGTGTCCGCTGTTGAGAAAGTGAGAAGCAGAATGACAAATGAAAACAAAAACAAGGCAACGTGAAAGAAACCTGACTAGCCGAGTCAGATAAGTGGTGATAGCGAGTGAGGTTAAACAAATTATGCCTTGGCTCACTTGTTGGGCGACAGTGGGGTATGGGCAGGGGAGGAGGCAGCAGAGAGTGGGTTAGGCAAGGTTTAACTTTTTGGAACACTATGATGATATCGTGAGGACTCTTGCTACAAAAATCCCCAAGCCCTTGGAGACTTTTATGAAAGTAAGGTGAATCAACTGCAAGATGTTGCAAAAAAAAATATGAAATTCCACAAACGTTATCAGAGAATGTTGTATTACTAAATCCTTCTACAAGGAACCCATCTATTTAAGGATGCCTCAAATTATCAAATTCACAGCTGTATTCCATTATCTGAAATCCTTATTTCTCATTCAATGGAAATGTGGATGATAAAGCACGACAATTAGAGAGCTCTTGTAATAAACTTTTTCTGACAGCAAATCATATTTGAAGGCGCTATCTTAAACCCATGTTCCTATTTGAAGTGACTTCTGATGACATGTTATGAATGATTTCAATTCAATGAAGCTACTGCAGTAATGACAGATAAAAAGAAGCTTTGCTGCTTATAGATCAAAGACAGAGAAGTTTTGATGCTGGTCCACCCTCTAAAAAATCAGTCACATTTTAGTTGGTGGAATATAAGGTAGGGCTCGACCTGAAAGATGGGCAGAAAGGACAGTTACAAAGTTAAAAGGGAGCTCATAAGTTGTGACAAAGTAGGTTTATGTGTGAAGTTATGTAAATGACTAAGCCATTGAAGAATTTAAGAATTAGAAGATGGAGGAATGGCTACATGTATACTCTTAGAAATACGATATGACAATAGACACATGCAAGCCTTGCTTGACAAAACATAACAAACGAGGTTGCCCCTAGTGATGACAAGCTTTACTTCAAGTTTAGCATCACTACCATATATGCCATCAAGCAACAACAACAAAAATCCCTTGGTGCTGGCATGCAATCACTGTAGGATATTTTAACATCAAAATGGATGTTGAAGTTACACATGTACGGTAAATGAGAAAAACCCATGTGGGAAAGATTTCATACTTCATAACAGCAAACCTTGATGAGATGAAAGCAACGGTCCTCTTGGAGTTTTCGTCAAATAAAACATCCGTAAAAGGCAATACTAAGCACTAGGCAATTTTTCCAATTTTTTTTTCAATAAAGGGTACTGCTTTTTTGAAATACAAATGTAGAGAAGAATATGGAAATCTTGCACTTCAGCATCTAAAACCCTTTTGGAAATTTTCAAAGTGGAAAACCCCTCCCCCAGGCTGGCAAACTCCAGCACTGACATGCCCCCCACCCCAATCTGGCTATGGGCCTGCTAAGCCTTCTGATCATCTGGCATGGATCTAGACAGACAGAACGGTCTACAGACCAAATCTATTAGTATAAAAAGGATACCAAACCATCAAGATCTCTGACACAAAAATAAAACAAAATAAGTTATTAAAACAGATTTATCTAATGGGTATAAATCAATTGATGTCAATCAACACATTCATCATTATTTTTACTTACTTTAATTTGTATTTTTAGTTTTCAGTGCCACATCTTGTTTATCTTTTATTCATTCATCTTCTCTAAAGATTTACCTCACAATGCTCCTGTTATTTTCACAACTCTGTTGGTTAGATTCCGGTCATAAGTATGCCTAAAATGGCTCAGTTTAAGGGGGTATTACCGATGGACCCCCAGTAAGGGCTCAGTTTAAGGGGGTATTACCGATGGACCCCCAGTAAGGACTTTAAGATAGGCCTCTACACTCCACTAGGTGGAGGCTTTGCACTTGCGCTTATGCCAGTACAGAAGTGAGACTCCCATTTTTTAAAATCCTGGCTAACATCCTGGTGATAACAATACAATAATGACTACCACATTTTATAGGTCACTGTTTTGGTCAAACTCATGTTCTAACCTCCATCAACCTCAAAGCACTGTAGCCATTCCCTTTGCGATACGTTGTCATCTTCGTTGGAGTCGCAGTAACTCAGAAAGTTCCTCCTGCATCTCTTGCTGGCACGGACCGTATTCACAAATTCTGAAAAGATCTCAAGTTCCGGAGGTTCAAGGATTCCGTTCCTGTTGATGTCTACCTCGTAGAATTCCCAAAGCACCGTGTGTATGATCTGGACACTCTCCTCAGTCGGCTGCCCAAGTCTGAGAGAAGGTAAACACAGTAAAGTAAAGATATAATGCAGGACTTGATTGAAAAGTTATCTTACAATGCTAAGCAACCCCACAAGTGGAGAAAGCCTGTGGCTCTTGCTGTGCCCCCCAAGAAAACTGCTGCTGCTAGGGGCACCCCGTCCCACAGTCTTGCTGCTACTGTGAGTTACTAACCTGGGAACACTTGTCAAATAAATCTTCTTCGACATGAGGAGTGGAATAAAGGTTTTGCAGTGGCGTCACACCCCACATGGAAACGCCTAAGTGGATGGAAAACAAAGCAACATGCTCATACACATGCTTGTTGCGCCACATTGTATTGTACATACGGGGATGCTTATTACCAATGAACACCTTTCTTTTTTTGCAGGAAATTGGTGGAACATCAGCCCAGGCTTCTAAATGCCCTCCGATACGTACATTTTATTGCTTTCTACAGCGGTCAAGCACCATTTGCCTTCCATGACTGGTTATGCAATGAAAAATATGAAATCATAGAAACCACCACGCAGTGTTGGTGCCCCAGTACGGCATGGTGCTAGCTACAATAAGAACTCATTCCCTCCAGTATGGGGGCGTAACAACTATTGCAAAGGATGAAGTCACATGTAAAACCTCTATTTAACTGTATGTGATCTCACTTACCTGTCAGACTGAGCGTCTACATCATTCATTGACAAACGTATTGCATCCATCAACTTAAGAAGGAATCTTGCTTTGTTAGAATCAGGACAATCTGTAATGAAACCAAAAGGCAATAATACAAAAACCCAAATCAGAGTTGTTAGAATAAAAACACACTCATATGAAACAAACAGATACAAAGGCAAATTTAGAGGTGGTATTTAAAATCATGCAATGTCTGGTCTTTTACTATATTAGAAAAATTATTCAACATCATTTTAATTCTGACATTTAACTAGTTAAATGTGTAGGATGAATATATTTGTCCTCTCTTAACTACACACTACCGCGTAGGATGGATATAACCGTCCTGCACAGTGGCGTAACCAGACTTTTTCATTTTGGGGGGCTGAGGGGGGGCAAAGATTTTAGTGGGGGGCAAGCTGTTATCGACACTATCTAAGCGGAGCACCACCATCGGTTGGCGTGTAGCATACCAAGAAAATTTTTGGATAATAATGCTTCTTAGATCGCCGGAAACGGCAATTCCCACTCTCTTCAGCCCTGTGAATATTAGCCCAGTATCCTCTTTTTTTTAGTCACTTTTGGATTTTCCCATGCACAAGTGATAATTTCTCAATTTCATGGCTCATTTTTCATTGATACGGTGCCATTTACTTCTGCGTTGTACCTTGTGGTTTTCAAAACTTTTGTCGTCTTTAAATAACATATTTTTGTATTGTTTTCTTTCGAGCAAATAGTTGTAATTTAATCACGGCATGTTTGAGAAGTTTTGTCTTATACTAATTTTGCCAATTTTGTTTAACCTTAGAATTTCATTGGGGGGGCAAGTGGGGGGCAAGGTATATTTCTGGAGGGCTCCCCCACTGGTTCGCCACTGGTCCTGCAATATGTGCACAAAACTATGTCACATAACGCCCAGTCAATCTGACCATTCTTGACCAACTGTTCATTGTGCACAGCGAAGATTCTCCAGCCTGTTATTTCTTCACTATTTGCCAAAGGACACATATACTCCTCTCATGTTGGACGTTGATCATGTGAGCAGAACCTGGAAGCGTTCTTGAACTTGCCGCATTGGTTACACATATCTCTTCAAGGGTCACATGGGTGTATTTTCTTTGGAATTTCACTATGGCAAATGGTCACTGCAATGACCATTTTAAAAAAGCAGGATACTACACCTAAGAAGCTTTGCAGTGTTTATTTGACTAGAATGTTGAGTCAGATAGTTCCTAAAAAATGAAGGCAGCTTTTTGAGTGGGCTTGTGATTTAGAAAGAAATCCTAAGATAAAGACTGTCTCTGGCATGTATTTGCTTCAAAGAAAAAAAAGAAAGGTGATGACATTTGATGTCATCAAGGTGATGATATTTACAGTGTATATATTGTTTTATCATTCACTTGAATTTGCAAAAAAAAGGCATTTCAGCCGAAATTAACTTCACAGTGGGATGTGCGTTACAATATTTTAACTCTGCAGTAAACATGTCAATGTTTGGAAAAATACAGTAATGTTTTACACCAAGTTAAACCTGTAAAACGTGCCCACGAAAAGTGTTTTCCATGAATATATCGTCTGGTTGTAATGAAAATCCAGGGGTCACTACATATTTTCATGTCTGCTTCATTGATCAGCCATGACAGCAAACATCCCCCCTCAAAAAAAAAAAACAAACAAAGAGACAATGCTGAAAAACACCCCATGGACATGATGAGATACTTAAGCTGTTTAACAACAAATGTAAAAACACGTACATCAATTCTGCTATACTGCCACACACAGTCTCCATACACTGCACTCCAGACACAGGGTGACACATTGTCAGTGTAAAGAAGCACAGCCAGGGTAAGGTAGATAGGTATCCTAATGTGCAGATCTTGGTTATAATGACTACCACAATAAGTCAATGATGCAACAAGGAAGCCTACCCCACTCCCTTTAGTAGATAGGGGGGCTGTTGTAAGCTACAGTTGGACATTCTATGCAGCTATGTATCTTCATGCAGGTCTCTAAGACCTCGTGAAATTTAAGATCCAAAAACTGGAAAAGAGTGACTACAAGCATCCAAACATAAGACCACAAAAGTATGCTATCAACTTATATGAATTATGAAGACAATCATAGATTTAAAAGGATAAAGCAGTGATTAGAAGCTTTAACATGGTACATGTGCATTGAAATTAATTGATGTGACATCACATTTGGCTTTATGATAGTCTACACTGCTTCACATTGGCATTCACAATCACTGCAACTGTTATCAGCTCTTCCTTGAACCAAACCTCCCCCTTCACCCCCCCTCCTATTTTTCTTCCTTTGTTCTATTTATCTAAATTAGTATTTGTGTCTTCCATCCAGGTATCTCCATGACTATTATTCTGAAATGAATGGTCAGGTTACTCTAGTATTAACACCCATAAACTCAATGCTATGATAGCTAGCTGGTATAAATACCAAATTATTTTTGGCAAACTGTCTAACTTATAGGGATAATGGAGAACTACTGTTTTGAACATTAATGATTGATATATTTACACAAAAACCCCTTCTTAATTGGTGAGGATATTTACGATACTCATCTGAGAATCGTTCAGATGGAGAAGCACCACAAAGCTGACAAAAAAAGTTGTGATCGTTGGAGAAAAGAGGCACTGTAGAGAGAAATCCAAGACCATCAAATCGGAGACTCTTAATGCAATCCCCGAATTTATCACTTTACTTTGGGTTCTGAAAACTTGCCAAACATTCAGTTAAGTAGTATAACACAGTCCTTCTCCACATGTGTTCTCCATATTTGCCATATAAAAACGGTCTAATGGTCTTAAAAAAAAAAACATATATATGTACTGGAGAAAAGGAGGTTTTCACGTCTCAGTCTCTGCAAGTCTGTCCAATAAATCGTTGAAGTTCTTGATTTTTTTTTTTTTTTGGCCAGATTGTTGCAAGTACAACCTGATGACTAAAGTTCGTTTCAAAATACCCTTTTTTAATTACAGCTTTTAACTACTTGGTGGATTTTTGAAAAGCTGATTTTCCGTCAACATATGCTCCTAGATCAGACGTACTCTGAGAAGGTCAGGCGTCCTACATTGTTTAAAATAATGTCTTCACAGTTCTGACTGTCTCAAAGTGAGAGGGTGCATTTGGGCATCACCAGGGGGGAGGGGGAAGTGCAAAAACTGTGACATCTTTTGAATTTATTTGTTTGCCTGCATTGATATATTTCTGGACAATAGCTCCATAAGCAAGTGAAAATAATATGGATGAAATCTGGTACCTCTGTCACCCATAGGAGACATCTAGTAAAGGCATTATCACTCCAGGCAGTCTTTTTTTGAATGAAATACTTACAACAGTGTTAAGACAAAAAGCATGAAAAGTATAACTGATTTTGAAGGAACTGTAGGGAAAATGATTGTGCTAAATGTTTTCATATTACTCTTTGGTTAAAAAAAAAAAAACAACAACTCTGATTGAGTTGGAACTAAGAAGTTTCCATTCACATGATGAGAGCCACAATTATGCCATTAAATAGCCACCAGTTTAAAGATATGGACACTCGTGAAATCCAAACAGATTAGACTCATCAATTGAGAGTTTTCATGGCAAACGAGTGCACACTCAGTTCAATGTTTATCACATTGTTAAGTAGAGTCATTTCTAGAGTCTTTCCTACATACACATGACATTACATTTTGAGCTGGAGTCACCGCACAATGTAGGGGACCTCAAACATTGTTGATGCATAAGAAATTATATTCTCACCAATGATCTGAGTTGTTAGACAAAATTTCTAATGTAGTACTTGTGATGACAACTTTCTAAACAAGGAGAAAAAAGACAAGTTGTGTTTATAGCTATAACTTATTAAACTTGCAAAAGAACATAAATTTGAACTGTTAAGCATGCAAAAAGTGATCTTCAAGACTTTTTTTTAAAATATAAAAGCATGCAAAATCTGATTTCAATACCATTTTGTTTAATTTAAAAAATTCCAACCCCAAGGTAAGTAGTGTCAGGTTGCGACTCCCAGCCAGGCGTCGCAACTCTGAAGAAGCGTTTGGTAATTTGCCAAAGCCTAATTGTGACCTGCACACAGTGTGGACACTGTGTTTGTTGCAAATTTGATTGATCGGTAAGAAAAGGTAATCTCCCCTTTGAGAAATTGAACAGGAATTCAGTTACTCATTTCTTTTTACTCTGTAGATGTTTATCAGAGGCTTGCAGTCAACAAATTTTGTCAATTTCTCCAAGGACACATCATGGTATCAGAATCCTGACTTCTCACAATTTCTTTATAATTTTAATTTTTCTACAGATACATGTAATAAGATATCAACTCTTGTTCTTCTTCAACCAAAAACAAGAAGAAAGATTAACAGACTTGAATTATGGGTGAGTTCCTTGACAATCGTCAATCTTTGTCCTGGTTTATGGTTTTGTTTATATCGCTGAACTCCCCATAATCAGAGTGCCTTCACTAACAGAGATACCATGAGTTAGAAAAATTAACAGAGTCTACCATAGAACAATTACTGACAAAATACTTGTGTACTCCTTTCAGTTTACCGTGTGCAAATTTACCTTGAAACAGGTAGATAATCCTTCACACAAAAGCAGAACATAATACCCCAGGTGTGAGGTAATTACCTCGTTGAGATGCCTCTGGAGGCACCTGAACAAACATATCTTGAAGATCAAAAGGAAGCGCCCTATGAGCACTAAGGCTATACACTCATGTTTGCCTCCACTCCATCATGAAAAGTATCATCCCAATTTTTGTCCTAGCATGACTTTTTCTCTACTCATTATCTCCTGAGGGACACCCTTTGATTGTGTTCTTCTATTCACTGTCAGGATCCATGGAACACTACGGCCCGACCAGCATACTTGAAAAAGAGAGACTGGTATTCAAGGTCTCTGAAATGTTCCATAAGCCCATTTCCCGCGACAGCAGGATCCGCAGTCTGCAGTGTTTGCTTTGAAGAGAACCGAAGCGAATCAGACCGTTTGCTTTTGTCTCTCAAAGTTGTCCGGGTTAGACTTGGGAGAAAGAGTAAATTTAGAGAAAAAAAAAAAATAACAGTTTCCAAAGACTTTTTTACACTGACACCATACAAGTAGATAACTACAGCAGGATTATCTCCTTGTAGTCCTGGAGAGCCCCTCTCAAAGGGAGAAAGAGGTCAAGACAATCACAAAAGGGTATTGTTGTTGGGGGGTAGCCTTTCTGATCAGCTGGTAAAGGATCTCCTAGTAAGCAAAGGACAGGTGTGCAGTTTATGTGCCCAGGTCCATTGATTTTGGTATTACCGCAGGTAAAAAGAGATCTAATTCATCTGCTGCTACTACTACTACATCACCAGCTGTTGATTCCTCTGGCAGATATATGCTGCGACTGTTTTTTGGTATGTCTCCTTTCTTTTCGTGGGTTTGTTTCCTCTTTGCATTCACTGCTATCGAACTGATTCATGGTGGTTTGGATTGAAAGGGAACAAAGATAAAAATAAGAATTCATGGACTGACTGGAAAGAATGGGGAAGGCACAGAGGATGCCTGGTGGGTCTAATGGATGGAGGTAATTGAGATGAACATGCCATGTAATTCTCTCATTCTAATGAGGCCAGAAGGTAAAACGTGTCAGGGCAGAAAGATCTTCAAGTACTAGCGACTGAGAGGGATGTTGCAAAGGATTGCACCAAAGTCGCAGAAAATGGCGCTACTAGGGGAATATGTTCGAGTATCAAAAATGCTTATAATCACCAAAAAAAAAAAAACATTTGAAATACGTAAGGAAAAAGGATCACAAATGATGATTACTACCTGAAAACATTCTTCTATTCTGGGTTGTTCTTAGTGTGACCAATATAAGTTAGGACTTGATTTGGACCTATATTTAGATTATACTGAGAAAAAAATAAAAAAAAAGGAAAAAAGTTTTGGCAACTAATTTGCACTTGCAAACAGCACAAGATATGTGTGTCCATTAGTTTCCAACTATGTCAATGACATACATTTTGAAAGGAAAACTTTGATGGAAGGACAACCCAGTGTTTGCACTGGGGCGCAGGATAGTGCCATCCAGTTGCGGCGCCAGGATGTCAGACTTGAGGGGGGGCAAACTGAGGGCACAGGAAAATATTGGGGGGCAAAAATTTTCGCACAGCGCGAAACCGAGCGCTAACCGAGGCCGTGCGGGTAGGTTCCAGGGCCCCACCTTAGGACCCCTGGTGGGGTCCAGGGGAAAGCCCTGGTGGGGTCCAGGGGGCGAAGCCCCTGGAAACTGAGGTTTTAGCATATCTGTGGGTGGAAAATGAAGTCCCAAGAGAGGTTTATTATTTATTTTACATTATTTATCTTTTCGGTTGACCGTACTCCACGGTTCCCAACTTTTTTTCTTTGGGAACTGGGGGGGGGGCAACTGGGGGCAAGGAATCAATCTGGAGGGGCAAATGCCCCCTCATGCCCCCCGTAGAGCCGCCACTGGTGCCATCAGCAGCGGGACTTTCACATTTGTCTCCTGCATCCAGGGCAAAGATAAACCTTATGCCAGAAAATCCAGCAAACTTTTCAACAACTGTGGTTTTAGCTACAATTAAAAATACACACAACAAATTGCAACAGAACCAAGTGACAACTCCCAGTTGATTTTGAAAATCCCTCCCCCAAATTATTTTAGATACCGATTTCCATCCCTGGGTTAGATTACTTAATGCAAACACTGGGACAACCACACTTTACATGTTAGTAGCCAATAAGTTAGGGGAAGCAATTTGAAATGTGCTTTCATTTGAACAACAATCCCTAGTTTTTTCCTGTTTTTCACATTTTTTTTTTCTTACACAGTCAAGACAACACATCCATACACATCTTTTGCACATTCGAGTTAACCAGGTCACTTGCACTCTTAACATTTTTCAGGCGACCGAAGGTGTTTATTGGGTCGGTATCTGACATAAGACTGCTTCCAACTGTTTTGTCAAGATCCATCGCTGTGTTGGGTAGGACTTAAACACGACATGCAGAGCCACAATCGGTCAGAATTAGTGTGACAGTTGACACCACTCTAGAAGCTCTTAACTCTGAAACTTTTCGCTTTGAAGAAGATCCTGCCAAGATCAAAACATCAGGCCCACCAACTTGTTTTCACAACCTTTTAGGAGTTTTTGTAAATGTAAACAGATTTGCATGCTGACTTCTGCCACCAGATTAGGAAGAACAACACAATAGATATATGTAACTAACGGTGGAGACGTTTGAAATTATCCTTCACTGCCAGCTAGCCAGGATCATGTAAATTATAAATATCAAGAAAAGACTTAAAGACAAGACAATGTTCATTAAATCTATCTGCCTAAAGTCCATCAAATATTAAAGCAAATTTTCACTCCTTGAGATAGCGCTTTACATTGTTACAAACTCTGATCTATGTTGCCACCAGACGACCTTCGACCTCTACGAAAACACGATACTGACAGTTCAAGCAAGTTCATCTCTTATCAGGACATGACACTTCATTTGTTTTGACACTTTCACCACTGCTAACATCAAAACGACCTTCAACCTAAATGATAATCTGTGACACAATGGCTTCCTATTTGCTATGTTTCAAAGGGTGAGCTGCCTTTTTCTCCCTTTCAGAACCCATCCAGCTACCTTCCTTACACTGCTTCGGTAATTTACAGGCTCTTTCCATTTGAGATTTCACCACAGACAGAGTACGCTCGCCAACCACGGGTTCCACATCTCTCAGTCCGCATCTCTATGTACTCCTCAAAACACAAGACACACATCAGCACACCTAAACCATCAGCGTACCTAAACCAGCATAAAACCTGCAGTTTTATTAGCCAAAGACATCCTGTTTCTGGCAAACTCTGCATACATCCATCACACAAACTGAATCCACAAAAGATCAAATATTACACAGAAAACAAAACAATAGAACAAACCTTTAAACTCTCTCCTGGCAACAGGTGTTCTAAACGTAGCGGTGGGATCGCAGTCCGCTTTAAACGGCACCCTGCCAGAAGTACCGGGGATGGGCCGTCCCGTGTCGACGAAGGCACACCAGCAGTACTCGGCCTCCTCGTGACATTGCACCGGCATGTATGAACCGTCGTCGTTACACTGCGGGATGAAGACACCCGACTCTCTGGCTGCTTCTGCTGTCGCTCTCTGTAACTCGACGGTGCACGATAGGACAACTGGTGGAGCAATAGCAATACCATGATGCAGCATATTGCAAGAGCCACTGTTACATTTGATTTGGCTCTCAGACGGCTACGTAGAAACCCTAGGAATGAAAACCTTACAGATGGCAGAGTGCTCAACAAAGTAAGAGCAGATATACTGTAAAGCTTCTACCAAGAAAACCTCACTCCTAAGGATATGCTTTTTATCACAAAATACTTGCCGGGGAACAACTCCAGACATCGGTGACCCCAGAACAACAGCTCCTTAAATCTTTCCATGTAGTTTCCATCCGCTGTTGCACAATACTGAAATTCATTTAAACAATCTAATTCAAATATGTAAGTCTAAGAACATTCTTCAAGCAATGCTCTGTCTGTGTATTGATCAATATCAGTTGACTAATGTGAACATGTTCTTCATACTAACGTCATCAATCATGAAAATTTTACAATAACTTCAGGGACATTTTCCAAAGTTTCATCTACTTGGTGTCAAATGTCAAGTTTTGGTGTTGTCGAGTTTACAGTAACGAAGCATATACCACTTTACCTCTAATTAAAACAAGGGAGTTTGTCTCAAATTATTTCATCCTATCAACCTACTGTAGCTAGATCTTCAATACATGACAGCAATTTGCCATTGTAACAGGATCATTAGTCACAACAGCAACAATTTTCTGTGTTTGTCTTTTTTATATCTGTACTCTTTTTAAAAGGTTTCAAATAGTGACAAGATCTTGCTCCAGTCATCTGCATTTTGACAGGCCAGTATGAGCAGTTGCCACAGAACACATTCTCATACACTGTATGAACACAAACTCACAATGAAGGAGGCTTATCACAGGTATGCGATGCTATAATTACTGATGGATACATATATCTAGAATACATATATATGAAAGTGGAAATCTGAGGGATGGCAAGGAATGGTCAAAGAGTTAGCTTATCCAAGGTCCATTTGATAGACTGCACATTTGCTATGTACTTAATAAGAGTTGAACTACTGCATCACATGTTCAATACTCCCCTGTCCACTCGCAATCTACTTACTGGGGACACTGCTATGGTCACCAGTCCCACTGTTTACACTTAAACCGGAATTTCTACATCACAGGCACAGCTAACATTCCCCGAGAACATATCCCTTCCCTATCCAGGCCTAAATGACCCTCATGACAAAGCCAACAGTCGTGGCTCTGTTGAAGGTCTTTTCTGAAGCACCTTCCCCCACATGCTCCTAAATGAAATCAATGGGATCGCAATATCTAAGGCACAGTTCCGACTTCATCAAACCATCTCTGAATATGTCACTCCAATAAAAACTTTTGACAGAATGTTGGTATCACTGACCACGATACTGCTCGCTGTACTTGAGACTTAATTAACCTATGGTGTGCCACCAAGCTATCACAGGAGACCTCACTCTGTTCGAGAGGGGATCAAATTCTTCAATTGTCTCGACTAATCCTCGGGAAGCATACCAAAGCCACACAGGTAGCAGCATCGCTCAGTTTACCTGCGTAAGCATGCCTTGCCTCTCTCGGCAGGATCGGGCAATGCAAACAATATGATGACGAGAGGATATGAATTCTGCATTGCTGGGTGTACATGTGCCAACTCTGATTGCAAAACACGTCAGTGAGTAATTACCCTCAGGTAGAGATCTTGATTACAGTACAAAAGCCAAGGCTAGGAAAATACGGTACTAAAAGGAGAGGATAATATGGAAGGCTAAGGGGGGGGGGGGAGGAGTAGGTGTACAAGACACATTCACTCCAAAGGTTTTTCTAGAAAACATAACAATTAGTCTTCAGCTCTGCCATATTAAATTTTGAATGTTAGGTTTTAGCAGGCAATCAATGAGTGATAGGTCTTGGGGGAAATCTAAGGTACAAATACCACCTTGTTGTGGTGTCACAACAGAGAGACTCCATCACAAATCACAGAAAGAGGGGTACAGGAGACAGCATTTGGGGGTACGTATAAAGGAAGATGAAGGTGGAATATCCATGTTATACAGAGGAAGGCGAAAAAAGAAACAAAATGTTTGAAAGTATCGCTAACCTGTTCCTTGATCTTGTCGTGGAACTTGTCTGGTAACGAGGACCGAGGGCAAACCTGCTGCAAGCAAAGAGGAAACTATAAATCGTAAAACAAAAGGGAAGCCAAAGAAAAAATATATAAATTATGTAACACAAAAGCATGGTACTATGATATAATAGCATGATATGTAGCATGATATTGGACATACCATGATTCAACTATGGCACCACACAGTCACAACAAAAATATTTATGAAATACATGTCTAATAGCAACTAAATAGAGATTGCAACAAGGCCACTAAAGGCCAGCTTGCAAGTCATCAAAGTGGGGTTGTTACACTGTCTAGATAGTTATCTAGAACCTTGAGGAAAGAGTGAGTTGTTGTGGTTACCTATGACATAGAAGTTATCGACTGCATGATACTTGCATGGTATAGCAGTTTCAAAAACAAAGTTTTCTTCCATTGCCAATTCAAAGGATACTTCATTCCTTTACTTGATTCACATTACTTGTTTAATTACTAAGCAAGCTGAGCAGAGATTTGTGGCCTTGGAAGCTTGCGCCTGAAACAGTTATATTCTGTAATTTATAAATAAAATATTCTGTGAACAGATGTATTCTGTAATTCTCCAGGATGAGACACAGTGTACATATTTGCACACTGATTTGATCTAGCAACATGTCACTATAGCAACTGATGTGCAACTGCCACATTTGTGTCATGAATATTCATCAACATTCAGTGTGGTGATATCATTGTAGGCTGTCATTCAGACTGCTTTTTTTGTTTTTTGTTTTGCTTTTGTTTTAGATTTACAGAAAAGGCATTGCAATTGACTGTATTCAAATTAAATTAACAAAAACTGCATACATTAATGAAAACTACATTAATGAAAATAAAAACTAAATCACCAGTTAGAAACAAGCAACAGCACAGCAAACATAGTGATCCATAAGATTAGCAATTGACTGCAATTAAGAGAACTATTGCTGGCCACTACACATGCATAAAATTGTTCTGTAGGTAGCAAGCAGGAAATCTGCCAATCTGAATCTAGACAATCAGGGAGAGATCACGTGTTAAAGGTTCTCATCCCGAAAAGAGAGGGCAGTGTCCCCTTCAGCAGATTCTCCAGAAAATTAAAGCAGACACCGCCTTCACTTATAAAGTGCGTGGACCTTTAAACTCTTCTTGATCTTTAAAACTAGGCATACAATGGCTATAAAGTGTACTAGAGTTGTCTACAAGTCAATCACAAAGGAAGCGTGCTGGTTTTACAATGTTGTGCATGCTGCATTTCATTTGATAACAGTTTACTAAACACTGTAAACAACAACAGTGCAGGACATCTCAATCCAAGGCAATAAGTAACTTGCCTAAGAATAAACTTTTTTTGTAGGATAAAACCCTCGTTCTAACAGCTCCTCTCATGACTTACTAAATGTATTTGTCCACTTTTCGTTACGTTTGTTGTTTACGCATGTTGGCTTTCATCTTCTTTCTAATCAGGACTAAATGAACATATCGACTTCAAAACTCTTTACTTTTGCATGTATGTAAGGATGGAGCTGTTAAGCCACAAAGTGAGAAGCTATCATTTCATGGATTATTAAAATTAAACACAATTGTCTAGTACTAAGCCTACTTACATATTGTTTGTGCAAACATTAGAATAAACTTGAGTGGAAAACAATGGTCAAACAAAACAAGATACTTGGAAGTACAGAATGTGCAGATAATACCAATGACAAAAAAAAAAAAAAATGTATCATGGCCAAACAGGTAGAAAACCATCATTTGGAAGAGATGGGTCTTAAATTGATGCTCCAGAACAATTTTAACTATCCTGAAGAGGACTTTAGCAACCACTGCCAAAAAAGTTACCAAAATCAAGGTTGACAGTCAAAGCAATACATTGAGTCAGGCATGTTTGCAACTTAGGTTTAAGGATATTAACTAGTCCATGGCTTCCACCTACACATTTCTCATAACTTCCATTAAGTTATTATGTTTATCAAGCTTGTCAGTGTAGTCTTCCACTGACCCCAGAAAGTGGTCTTCCCCTGCATCTATAATTGTGAAAATTGAGTTCCAACTGAGAGATGGTGTTTGCTACAGATAACATATGGTAGTCATTGAATGTAGTCTAGCTTAATAATGCACCCTTGTCAACTGAGTTTTATGTCTGCTGGCCAATGAAAAACTTGACACTTTAAACCCCAAAATGCAAGCCAGGAAACTCACCATGCTGTCACACAGAGTCTGAATTAATAGCTGCCCATATCATTTAAAGGCAATATTTTGTTCAACTGTAAGTGTTAGGTTACACAGTATTCTCCTGATCTCAACTGATATTTGTCCTTACAGACACCTCTTGAAACTCCACCCTTTAATGTAAGATCAACAACTTTCACCCATCAAGCCTGGAGTCAAGGAGAGGGGAAGGGGGACAGAAAAATGGGAAAGTAAAAAAAAAAGCTATAGAAAAGTCATACCAAAAATTACTTACTAGCAAAATTTTTTGGGCGGTGAAAAAACTATCAACACTGCCCCATGTGCTGGTGGGGCCACCCCATTTCAATCCTCCCTCCTGAGTGTGACCTGGGAAAGGGCCTGTCCTCCACAATTAGCCAGTGTGAGCATACCTGATATATCTTTTAAGTTCATAAGCTTGGACACTTAAACAATGTTATAATGTAATATCATTCACAAGAGACAACAAAGGATAAGTATGTATGGGCAAAATTCTGAAGGTACACTGAATTTATTATGATTTCTGCATGTCTGTTTAAAACTCCTCTGACATAAAAAGGAAAATTAAGATGGTTTACTACTAAAGAGGATTGTCAAATGACTAATTGCTGTGTAAAGCTTCCTTGACTTTCAATTGTTTCACAACTTGGTGGAATCAACAGAAATGTTAAATTCTCAAACCTGGCTCTTACATTATGTGGGAGAATAGCATCTGGTATAATAAAGGCACACGGTGAAAAAGGTATCATCTTGTTTGATGTGTGCAAAACTGCACATTGATAATTAAATTATTTTAAATTTTCTCTTTCTTAATTTATTTCAAAAATTTCTCTGCTCTTCGAAGTCTTCCTACAACTATTTAGGTATTATGATTATCTTAATATGAACTATGGTACATTGACAGTGCCTTCCCATATACATAAGGATGGCAAACTTACAAACCCAGGGCCGGCACAACAGTTGGGCGGAGACATAAATATCTGAAAGGGCACAACTCAATTTCAATTTGGGGAGAAATATCTACAAAAGTACAATCTGAAAAACTACTGAAAATAGCTGCTCTGCTTGCTGAAGGTCTGCCTCTGTTTAAAGGGAAATAGGGTGTTTAGAATATATCAAAAAGGTATACAAAGAAAATAACTTAAATCATTGTTAAACCATTCGATCTTAGCCAAAAATCATCAGCAAAAGGTTCATCTCCTCAAAACATGATGCAAGTGATGAGTAATGGAAGATGCATCATTTGAATTTTGAAAAGTTTGGGTGAACAAACTATTTTTGAGCAACAAATAACTGAATTCCTATCTGTAAGGAAATTATTTCTTGAAAAGAAGGCGACTGTTTTTCTTCATTTTGAATAATCCATCACTATATGTCAACAAACATGGGATTAAAAACATAACTGTTTTCTGTGAAACAAACTCCTAGGCTTATTTCCCTTTAAAATACAAACATTATCTGTGACACATCTTCAAATGTGATCTCAGAAATGAGATGGAGATTAAAAAGTAGACAAATTTCAGCCCTTGGATATCCTTTCAAACAAAAGTGAAAATTAAGCAATGTGAAAAAACAACAACAATAATCACATTTAAACCACATTTTAAGGCAAAAATCCCACTCCATCGACATTTTTTCCTTTGGTGGAAAGACAAAATTTACTGACAACCTGTGATGGTAAGGGTTTACGGTACTGAGAGGCAAGAGTGGAATTTTATTTTCTTGGATTCCAACAGCTGTAAATATAAATATGTAGGTTCACATTCTCTTTAGAACTGTTTGTTTTATCCGTGCTTGTACATGTAGTAAAGCATTCATGTTACCCAGATGGAAAAAGTGTCAAGCCAGAGGGCAAACAGTTTTGTTTGCAATGACCTATTAACCAAAAATTTCCCCCTTGAGACCTATTTCTAAACACGCAGACATTCCTACATGAACAGTGACTCTTCCTTTAAATCAACCAAAGACAGAGATTTTGGAAAAAAAAAAAACCTTAGTGGGTCTTAGTAATGCAAACAAGAATCTTTGGGAGGCGAATGCTGGAGTTGCTTCACCAGGCTTGACACAGTTCCAGTCTGAAAGCAAACAAGAACTCCAGGTGTTAAAATCAATAAACTGTATTTACATTAGCCAATAGCCACTGCTCATATACCTTGGATCTAAGTCACAAGAAAAATAAAAAAGCTAGCTAAACAACATACAGTACACATCGAGGAAGGTTGTTGACGAACGCAGCAGAATTCATCAAATTCCCACCAACTTTCTTTCATCTCACTTCTCTTAACCCAATCATTCCCCCTTCCATCCCCGTCTCCCCCGCCTTCCAACCTTTGCCAATGGGGCAATTCACAGCAATATCTCAATATCGATGACGGGTATTTCATAGAGTCACTGGCTGATATTCATTAAATTTGCCCAATATCACTATCAGCAGTATTCACCTCCATAGCAGACACCATCCGACTCCCCATAACTCACTGGTGACGATATTCACGAGTGACTATACTTACCTTACCCCTTGCTTCACTAATGCATACATTTAGCCTTGCCCTCAATGTCCTTGAAATCAATTCCAGCACCGCGCCCTCTAAGGTCTAGCCTGCCCTCGTTTGCCTTTCACACGAGTCTTTACAACGAATTCACCTCAACAGCCGACTAATATTTCTCCATGAAACATAAGTTACACAATCCCTCTTCATACCTACCATTTCAGCTCCTGTTTGCTAAATTAATCTGGAATTATAAACATTAATCTAAAGCTTTGGGTATGCCAGATCTTAAGTAACTTCTTTACAGTCCTTTCATGATAACCGAGGAAAAAATAATAGTCTGTAAACTACCTACCACCTATAGGGAGTCCGAAGTCAAGGGAGTATAAAAGTATACATACTGTAGCATGTGCAATACAGCTTATGGTTTTGTCATCTTTCATGTCCAGTTATAGGCTCGTTTTGAAAATACTAGTATTGCATCGGCATTGGGCGATACTGAGAATAGGAATATCAGCTATTGGTGATATCACTCTAACACCTGGCTACCTGCTTAATTGCTATGCGACACAAGAGTGCACCATGTACTGCAAATGATTACACGTAACATCTGTTACAAGGTTACCAGTACTCATGGCACACTAATGGGAGTGCAGTTGTTGTGTTGCAACAGGTAAGTGAGAAGTAGTGTACGTCTTCCATTAATGAGGACCTTAAATATCACATCTAAGTATTCCACTGTAGAAATTCATCATCAGCTTAGAGGAGGGAGGCTTTCCACAACAGCATGATTCCTGTTACTTAAAACAAGGAATCAACATTCAAGTTATAGATAGTAATATGTAATTCACTTGAAAGCTTTATTACAAGATATCTCACAAACTGGTGCAATATCACCCTACTGACTCTATGCTGAGCTCCCTGCAGAAGTAAATTTGTGTCATAACTAATCTCTTCCAAATAAGCCAGAGGCAGCGGCAGTGCACCTAACTTGGTAGAGTTGTTATGATTATATTCATTGGCGCATGACCGTTTGCCTCCTAGAAGGATCCCGTCGGAAATTCTTGTCTGGTATACGTTGCCAAATTCAATCCACTGAAATACTTACAAGCAGCTGGGATGTTGCAAACCATTTAAAGGAGCTATTAACAGAATACTTTCTAAATTAACAGTCTTCAAGTACGTCATCTAACAGTATGTTCTTAAAAAAGAACCAGCGGAAATGAAAGCAAATAAAAAGATATATGCAAGTAATAAAAAAAAAAAAGATGTTCGGAGGTTATTTACCTTCTCTTGAACTTGCACTGTCAGCCGTGGCTTCTTCTTCACCTGGAGTCAAGGAGAGAAACATTCGAAAGGAAACTATTACCGAAGCATCACGCTGTGGGGTTGAAACCTTCGTGAAGAATGTTCTTGCACTTGTCCGGCAATTCACGTTAATAATGTTGACAATGTATAGAAGGAAAGCAACGGTGGGGGAAGGGGACCAGGCAGCACAATGTCAAGGGCAGCAGGGTATCAGTGAGCCCTGACCATACTTTTATTCTTTTTTTTTTTTCAGTTTTTGTACACCACCTAACAAGATGCAACACCTTTGCAGACATCGTCACCTGTATGCAAGACAGACTGCAGAGTTTCGTTAATAAATAGGCAACAAGTAATACTCGCGAGTATCCTACAACATGCCTAATGTATTGTATGTTCCTCAATTTGCCTTACGCTGTTCTCCAACCCCCCCCCCACTCATTACTTCAAGGTCATCACCCAGGGCACTGTGGTGCATCAAATGTTTTTCATTAAGTCAATTTCTGGCAATACTGTATCACTTCTTGAACGTAAATGGAGAGTACCAATGACATTACTCACTCTGCAACCATTGAAATTGTCAGAGCTCTATTACAGTAGCTGAATTTGACAGTCAGTCTGCTTGAAGGCTTCTTTGAGTATCAAGAAGCAGATATCAAGGATGCTCATGTCAGATGTAGCCCACCCACTCCCTTGACCATGCGCCTGGAAGGAACTTTAAAAGCAGAAAATGGTTGAGCATGTTGCACAATCAAAGATCTGAAACCGTCAAAAATTTTTCATGACGGGGGTTAAAGAGAACAGCTTTTTGTTAAGCGTTGTTCCTTCTGAGAAGCAAGGGTAAAACTATTTTGAAGCCAAACATGTATGCTCATTTATATAAGAAGTGTTGAACTAGCTGCAATATGAATAAATAATGACATAATTGCAATGGACAAGTACGTTAATGACACAGCGGAATGGTTATCATGCAATATAGCTGTTTATGAAAATGTATTTTTAAAGCAGGGAATTTTTTGTCACATTTGCTTCATCCAGAGCCTTTTAATACTGACACCTTGTTTAAAAACTTAAAAGTAAAAAGAAGGTAACAACAAAAATGAAGAAAATATGATGTCACAGTGATGAGATTTCTGGACTTATGCAGCTGTTAAGGCTGACTATAATTACAACATGAATTCTGTTAGCGTGAAAACTTTGGAAAACAAAGTACTGCAGTTTTTTTCTTGATTTTAAAAGAAAGATGGTGAAGAAACAAAGACGAAAAAAAAGGACTTGACTAATCGTTAAGTTCTTTGCTGAATTCCTGTCACCTTGGAAGGAAGGCGTGTTCCCTTAAACATGTAAATGCCTGCAGTGGTGTAACCAGGTGGTTGCAAAATATAGTAAATATTTATTAGGCAGTGGGAGATTTGTAAAAATCTGATGCTAAGATGAAAAGCTGGTTGATATACTTCAAAATCATCATCCCTCTTATTTCATGCTACTGAACCAAATTTAAAGGGAATTTTTTTTTTTAACAGGAATAAAATATTTTTAAGACTAATATTCATGGACACATAATGATAAATTACAACTAAAGAAACGATGGCATCCATCTTTTCAATAAGTTAGTTGCTCAGGAAAAGAAATTCAATTATCTGTTGCTCAAGAACAATTTGTTCCCCCGAAACTTTGACAAATTCAAACAATGCATCTTCTGTAACTCATCTCATGCATGATGTTTTGAGGAGATGAGGCATCTGGAGCTGTTTACTAGTAAGACTGAATGGCTCCACAACAGTTTAGAGCTATCTTCTTTGTATGCCATCATTGTTGGTGCATTTTAAATGCCTTATTCACCTTTCAGCAGCTATAAACAGCAGAGCATCTCTTCCTGATAGACATGTTAACTACTCAAAGATTAACTCATTTTATCACGTCAATTACACGCATTCAACTCAACAGATTCTACACGTAAACAACATGCTGGTAAAAATTCAGAGTTGTGTTGGCCCACTTGAAAGTTATGATTTCCTTTTTCCACATTGAACCATGATGATTTTCCAGCATTTCACTGGTCAGTAAATGCACACTGAACTAATAGCAAAGTTGAGAACACACAACTAAAGGTTATCACAAGCAGTTGAGCACCTAAATACAAACAAGATTCCTTCACTTTTAAGAGGAATTACAATTAATGGTTTGTTATGCAAATTGTTGATGAACTCAACTGTCTCATAGATGAGTATTTTGTTTAAAGAAAAAATGGCTATTTTCTACGTAGCTATTTTCCAGTGATACAATGACCTGTATTAAAAGATTCCAGCTTCAACCACTTCAACATTGCAGACTAATTATGTTTTGCATCATTTTGCCTGTACCAAGCTAAGGTGTGTGGAAATGGAGTCTGTTTCAGGGGAACAGGTGTTGAAACAATTCTGGCAAGTATACAGGGTTCTTGTGCTTTTTGGGAATCTATTTTCATGATTTTTCCTTGACTTTTCTAGGACCAAATGAAGAATTTCCATGACCTTTCCCCCTGATGTCTTACACAGAGTTTTAACTATAACAGCAAAAGTCAAAGCAATTTGAGGTGAAGAGAATAATAAATTTTGATATAATGAGTGAGAAAACATTTTGATGTTATAAGTGAGAAAGGAACAGTTTACTTTGTGAAATTTCCACGACTTTTCCAGGACATCACAAAATTTCTTCAAGTTCCCTGGATTTCAAACCTTTTCCAGGATTTGAAATAATTTTCCAAATTTTTGTGACTTTTGCAGGTTTTCCATTACCACAGGAACCCTGAGTATCGTTAAAGGGATGCATAGATAATTATATATGGACAACTGGTACCTGCTTACACCACATAGGCTGTTTATCAATGACCAAAAATATGAAGTAAAAATTAAGATTACACAAGGAAAAATTAAAAGTGAGGAAAATAAAAGAATGTGTGATAGAATTAAAAAGATTAGAGAAAATAGCAATTTGTGTTTTTCATACAGAAACAAAACAAATTACCTGAGACTTCAAGTAGCAGAAAGGTGTGAGTATTTGCTGTAATTGAATGGGTGAAAAAGGGAATTGTGGGAAAAATTGTAGCTTTCCAAAATCAACAAATTCACATATATTTTTTTTTTTTTTTTTTGTTCTGCTCTACAGATTCAACATACCACCTGTATGTCTCAGTTCATTTATCTCTACAGACTGAACATTTCCTTGAAAAATAAACACTAAAATTTTGAAGAGTCCTCTGGCAGGTTTTCCTGACACCGAAACAATGTCACACATAAAGTCAAGGTATTAATCTGCTTGTAGAAACTTCGACAGGAGAGCAGCTGTTGTCCACGTTTATGTCATGTTCAGTTCATCCAACATCATCCCTACTGAAATATATTCTTCACCAAGTAGGCTACCAGAGAGAAAAAAAAGTCCTGGCTTCCCATTTTGAAACTTCTAAAACTTAGTTTCCTTGTTTTTCTTTCTTTTCTGAGTTTATTATGAAAAGTCTGCCTCATGCAAAATTTCAACTGATATATATGCCTCATATTTTCAGCACTCAGTATAATCTCTATAAATAACAGTGAATCAGGATGTATTTTCATAGTGGATGATACCAAAGTTAACTGTCTTCTACCACTCAGGTAAAATATCAGTTTACAAAGGTCACATATTTTGCCTGGAGGTCCATTACCTGATGTCAATAAAAGGCAAGCCTGGAGGTAGGAATTGTAGTCTTAACTCCAGATGCTTGTAAACTGCTTGTTTGGGAACAATAAAGGTGATCAAATTGACACAGCGAAGGCAGAACAAAAAAAAAAAAACACAAAAGGTGGGTAGGCCTACCATTCTGTTGAGCAACTAACGGTCCACTGTCATAGCGGCCACCTAACAAATCAGAACTTTTAAGCAATGCAGTTCTGCAGTGTGAGGAAACCTCAAATGGTAACCATGATTGCAACTTCCACAGATTTCCACTATCACACAGTAAAAAGTTACATTAGTTCACATTGGCGAGTATCTGTAAAATTTGAAACTTTTTCTCCTACGGCATCCTGATAATTCTCAACAGGAACTTCAAGGCATTTTCAGAAATAATATTTTTGGATCTTATTATCCTTAATCACTATTAAACATTTTTTAAGGGTTTTCACAAGTAAAACACCCTGGATGGGGGGTTCGTTTCAAGAGAGGCATGTATCATGGGGACAGACGTGGCCAATGCTCAGAGTCTTTTTTGTTCAGTTTAATTTCAGACTTCCCATCTACTGATGGCCAAGCAACTTAGCAACATAAATATTGACAGGTGTACCTGTTTGATCAAGTTTAAGTTAGTTTTAAAGCTGATGAGTTATTTTCAAAGTTGTCAAGTATGTTGCACAAAGTATTTAAACCTCTTTTGATGAAAATGATTGCATGGCTCTGTTGTAATTCAAGGCTCCTCCATCAAGTGGGACAGTAACCTTTTAATGTTACCAAACTAAAGTCAATACAGTTTGACAAGATCCTTACATATTCACACCTCATTGTTGATACCCCACACCAAAGTAGCTCAGTCAGGGGGGGGCCAGATGAAGTTACAAAAACATGATAATCGCAGACAGAATTTCAATGAAACTTCCACACTCTTTCCATGGCACATAGGATGACAGGATAGGAAAGAGGTGTTTATAACAGTCCAGTATAAGACTGGAAAGCACCACAGGAAGTGTTAAAGGTTGGTAGCACTCTTGGCAATGTAGATTAAAGTGCAGTTGTTGTGTTGAGACAAGTAATGTTAAGAGTGAAGTAAATAGACAAACTAAAATTAACACAGCTTGACAGGTTGCTGACAAGATCCTCACATAACTGACGGAGGATCTTCTTGGAAATGTACAATGGCAAAATGAGTTATAAATGCTAAACTTAAGAGCGATGTTTATAAACAAACTTATTATGGGTGCAGAAGTTTAGTGGGTAAACAATGCAAGGCTACCCTTCAGTTGGCATAAAACAAATTATGCAATCCTGTTTTCCTGAAATGTGTCTTCAAATTTAGATATCGTACATGCATCTAATACAAGCAAACTTATCAGAATTTGTTGCAAGACCTATGTATAGCTGACAGACAGATTGGGTATTAGACAGACATTAAAGGAATAGCGCAAAATGAGAAACCAACGAACCAAAACAAACCATCAAGGACCTAAAATACACTGAAAGAAAAACAACACCGAACGCTGTAGCGCTGAAAAGCACTTTATCAGCAGAGTCATACCTCAGTCTTTTGTTACATTTTTAAAATAATGTTTTTCTTTTTGTTCCTGTGATTATTCCATTCAACCATTTGACAAACACAGCAAAGTTATTCAGTAATTTGACATAGATTCATCACTTTAAGGTCACTTTACAATGACTACAAAGGAAACTAACCTATCCATCAAGAATAAACCAACTGTTCTTCTTTCAGAAAAGTTCAACTCATTCTTGTGTAGCTCTATCAGAAAAAAATGGTCACTAATTTGAGAAATATCCAAATCTGAAGGTTTCACTGGATTTACTGTGCCTATATAGCACCATCTGAGACACTCAGAAAATGGACACTGTGGTAGACATGGGCCTCTGAGACTGATCCAGTTTGCTCAAGCCAGGTATTGCTTATTTGCGCAGGTGAGGGACAGAGGGTGCAGACGAGCTATCATAACATAATCAATTGACTAGAGCCACAGACAACCTCAGGTGCAAACTCCTCTTGAAACAATGCCATTATCATGCCCTGCTGAAGGTGTTTGCTGAGAATCAACAGACCCAACCTGAAAGATGACACCTAGTATCTTCCTCTCCTATGGCATCCATCCTCTTAGGGCAAGATGGACGAGAATAAATAGCTGTTATAAGAGAGAAAATACTCTCTAAAGCAAAGCAATTGCAGTTTGTCTTGAAACTTGACAGGTTTCTCTCATGAGCTCAAAAGACAAGAAGAAGAAAATATTTTTGGTGCCATAGCAACCAGTCAGAGAAAGATAAAAGGTACTGCAAAGGATGAAAAGAAACAAACAGTTACAAGATAAAACTCAGGAGATCAGTGCACAGTGCCATTCCTACTGCCTTTGAAATGATGAACTACTGTCCTACTCAGCTGGCAGTTCTCCCTGAGAAGTGACATTGCTTCCAGCCAACTGCTAACACAAAATGCAAATTTACATACATGAGAAACAGCCTACTACTTTCTTTGGCATCCACGATAGGCAGACAAGCCTATGTTTGCAATTCACTAAAGGATTAGTAATTGCTATCTGATAGCTTCAGTTACTAGAACCGATGCAACTATGTTTCACCCCTGCATCTCATTAAATCAACCAACCACTCTAAAGAGCAACTGTTGGCCTGTTCCTATTAACATTGTCTTGCTCCACACCTGTTTTCTTACTCTATGCACCTACTTTTGCATATGTTATCCACTGAATACACCAGTTGTATTTCAGAACATACAAGGTGTAAATTTTACCAGTGTTAAGGCCCTAGTAAAGTAATGTGCAATTAGCAAAGTTATGATTTTATTATTCATAAGGCAGACAGTTGGGAATCATATGATACATTGGATGGTTACAACTAAACAATACCTTTACTTGTAGTGTTATCGTTTAATTGACTTGAGAAATTTCTGAGCAAACTGTTGTCAGGTCAGTCTTTAGAATAACAAACAACATAGAAATGAGTGAAATAGTGGGTTGAAGTTAAAATCACTTGTTTCTTTTTATCACATTTTTGTCCAGTATCCCTGGCATTTCCAGTCAAATTAACCCATGAACAGTGGAGATTACTGTAGCTACCATGCTAGCGTTGGATGAAGTTCTATGGCAGGTGGAGGGTTACGGTGCACTTACAGCAGTAAACATTTCAGTTGAGAAAGAACTGGTATTTCAGCCATAATAAAAGGGAAATGGGGTGTTTACAATGCACCAATTGAGCTTTTCAAGAACATAGCTTTAAATATTGCTAAACCATTCAGACTCAGGGATAAACTTCTACAAAAGTTTTATCTCCTCAAAAAATTATGCATACCATGAGTTGCAGAAGGCGCATCATTTAAAAGTGCAAAGTTTGAATGAACAAATTATTCGAGAACAACAACTAACTGGACTTCTATCTGTGAGAAACTTTCTTCTGGGAAAGAAGGGGAGGTACCATCTTCACTCACTCGGAATAATCTATCATTCCGTGTCCACAGATGTTGATTTTAAAAATGTGACATTTTCCTGTAAAATGAATTCCTTACTTCCCTTTTAAGTTCTAGTACAAAAAAAAAATAAAACTTGTGAATCTTTGGGATAGTTTCATAATCGTTTACCTGTATCGCAAAAGCAAATGAACTGAAAACGCAATCGAACTGAAAGTGCACAATAAATGTCACAGGACTTTGGATTACAATATACAGTGGATCTAAACAAATTTCTCAAAACTAAAAATCCTGCCAGTCCACACTGTTATCAGTAAAACCATGGGTCTGCATTGAAAACCATAGCCGTATGTACTTCTGGGCATGATTTCAATTGGTTGGCAGTTTGCCATGCGACAATTAACTGGGCAGTAGCATTGTTACATTCAAAGAGAAGCCACATGCGGCCTTTGTAAGAAGTTCTGCTATGCTCCGAGATGACTAGTTTGCACGCAGTTCCAAATCTCCAGGCTTGGGCTACTTGCAGTTGCGCACTATAGATCCTTGTTAAGGAAGGCCTTGTTCATGGGAACACAATGTGTGGGTTAAATTTAGAACATTTCGTGTTCATAGTCAAGTACTGTTGTACCATACGGAATATCAACGATATTTTTGGCAGTCACTTTAGGACGTATTTGTGCACTAAACCATGCAGTAAAGACGGTATTACAAACTCAGGCAGATGTTCAATCTCCCCTGTTTTTGGCCAAAAAGAGGTGATGTCAGGCAGTTTTCTCTATTTGGACAGAAGACTGTAATGTCTTGTCCAATCCAGATCTGAAAATGATAATTACACACTTTGAAAACGATCTGACCCTAGGATGGTCAGAGTCCATGGTGTGACTGCAAGGCGGCTATGATCTTGAAATCAATTACACATTCAATAAGGCCTACCTCAGTACCAAATTATGATGCATTGTTGGAAATTTTGTACTGCGTTTACTAGTAGGTCTGTCTATAGTGGAAGGCACTGATAGCTCAGAGTACACAATGAACAAGAAAATTGCACTAGCTGATGAAGCTTACAGATAAGTGGTTAAGAATAAACTGGCCATTATTTTTTTTTTTTTTTCTGATTTGACTTCAAATTTTGCTGGTTTAGATTCTTTATTAACAGTCAGTATTATATCAAGCTCTGTGCACACAGTACAGTAGTTTTCTTAACACTTATTTCTGTGGGCTTAGTGTCCTCACACCATGATTTTTCCTAGTTGCATTGTACAGCTCCAGATAAATCATGAACACGTACACCCTGAACTAAAGCAAAAGTCTCCCCAGGAGGCAATAAAACCCTGATCTTTATCTTGTTTACTCAAATCTGAACACAAAGTTAGTGACTGACCCAATTTGTTCTGCATCAGTTACCATAACATTTAGGACACAGTATTTCCTTATAGAGACATGCAACATTGCTTGCCATTCATGAACACAGCAAATTGAACAGGTGCCTACGATGCATGGGATAGCTACCACTATTTTAATATGTTGCACTTTTCAACCAGTTTTACACCCAAAGAGCATGTCTATTTGGAAAGAATCAAAGATGGGAAAAAATTATATGAACAGCTTAGAAGGTCTTTTTCTCAAGTTTCCCATGTTCATTGCAAGTTGCGATCAGACAGTAATGTTATCATTTCAAAGGGGAATGGCACAAAAATGTGACAATATTTTCACAAGCATATTTTAGTTAACACACTCATTGCCTTGACAAAGTTACACGATATACAGTATGTGTCATCATAAGCTTGTATTTTTTTTTGTCTACACTTCACCGTTATGTTCAAAACATTAAAGTTGCTCATCCCACAGAAGTTCTTGTTCTTCTTTTCTTCTTATTTATCACAATTTTCATACTTGTCATTTATTCTAGAATTAATCACATCAGCATCTTGACAGAGAATCCCATAAAAACCCAACGGCTTGTTATACATCGGTGAGAAAAATGTCTCCAAAGGGTAAGGACAAGGCAGACAGGCAGATATCTCTCAAACGGGCAAACATCCAGCAATTATAGCATGTTTTGAAGGTAGAATAAGAAAGGAGTACTTGTAAAACTAGCCTTCAGTTATTTATTAATTATAAACAGAAGTAAAGGTTACTAGTCACTTTAATAATAAGATAATAGTGCAGTAGTTACGTAAGGACAGATGAGGAGATAACTAAATCTGCAAATCTGCCTCTGTGAAAACCATGCTAAGACAAGTTGTCAAGCACAGTTTCTAAATGCAACATTTAAGGGACTTTAGTCAGAGATATCAAAAAATAAAAACAAAAAACTCAAGACAAAGAAGAAAACAAGAGGCACTCGAGCAATGCACAATGACAGACAGGATTTACCATTAAAATCATGCATGAGCAATTCAGGTAGGAAACTGGGAAGTGAGATGCTTCCACAGAATGCTGGCAAAAATGTTCCGACTGCAGTCATTATCAAATATTATCACAACCATAACATTTATCTTAAAGAATATTGAAAACAAAATCCGATCATAAATATTAACTTTAAATCCAAACATATACATACACTTGATAAGGCTGAAAAGAAACAGGAATGAGTTAAAGTGTATTAGAACAAAGGTACATTAATAGATACTTGTGAAGGATATACATATATATGGAGCGGTGTTGGTAGTACAGCTGACACTCAGAGAAATGAGGTCTAAATTAAGTAGGTGTTTACATAAAGTTATTTTGGAAGTGAGAAGTGGACCAATATTAAAACTGTTACGTACTAAAAATACATAAAATGAAGGTGTTAGTGGTACATTTTTGTGGATAAAATAGCCCCCCATTTTCACACTGTTCCATTTTTTGCCCCCCTTGAAACTTCTGCATACAATGTGACGACCGGTGTGACATTTTAGTTACCATGAACATACTTCCATAATGAATGAGAACGAGGTAAACCCTTGGAGTAAATCTTCAGCCCCTCCCTCCCGGCGCATGGGCCCTTCTTTGCAAAGCTTATTTACTTCTCTTTCTTTACAAGGAAATCATAACTGAATTACTTCATCACTATTTCATTCTTGCAGGTTTTATTTTTTTTTATGATTTTAAAGACAAATGTACAACTCAGACACAGCTTTCAGTTTTATCCGGGATGGGTCATCGTTTATAGTTTTTAAAGTTTCTCTTGCTAAAGTTCAGGCTTTGTGTATTTATAGTTTCAATTTGAGAAAGAAAGCAACAATTTGTTCTCATTTTTTTCCAAGAAAGCATACAACAAAGCTCATAAGAGTCAAACAACTGTCAACCCCAGCTAACTACGATGCTATGAAGGGGTCACATAATATGAGTGTTGCGAACTTAGATGAAATGTACAGGTTAATTATCCAATGAAATGAAACAAATTATTCGTGCCTTATGTCCACGGTCCCATATATCTTTCCTAACTACATTCAATTATACACTACTTGAGCAATGTTTTGAAAGCTCTTGACAAACAACTAGGAGATTTACGATGACAAAGTGCAGCAAATTCACATGGCCACACATCATCCTCTTCACTATCTACACCAGTGCAAACGACAGACATGGGAGCAATGAACTCATCCTGTCACGTTTTAAACATAATTAGCCTCCATTTAAAAGTAAACATATCATCAAATTACCACCATCATCATCACCATCATCTATTACTTTGTTTTGCTTTTTCTCTCTTACTTTCCTCACGCCATGAGTTATTTCTGAACTGAACCCCCTTCCTCTGTTTTAACATTAAGCAGGGTTTTGTTGTTCTTTCTGCAAAACTTCGTTTAACCTTTATACCTAAACTTCCTTTTTTTCCTCTCATTTTTCATTTTTCTTCCGCTAATATTTTCGTTTCCCATGTCTTCACCACATTTTTTAAAAGATTTAGGGAGAGAAAGGTGATGATGAGGACAAACAGTCCCTAAATCATTTTCGAGTGGCTGTTGTCTTACTCTCTTTCTAAATTCACTGTGCCCTGGAAATTTTTCTCAACGTTATAATTCTGTCAGTTCTCCGTATTTGAGAGAAAGAAATGGGAGTTAAACTTTCCAGAACCTTATAAATCAGCACTGTCCCCAAGTCATTCAACAAGACAGAGGACTCTTATCTAGCAGAGGGGAAAAAGTAATAAAATAAGCTGGGGAACTGAAAAAGTTGAATACTTCCTTGAATTGTGGGGAGCAGAGTACCACGGCTTTCCAGACATCGAAATTTTGGAGGAAGATACCGGTTGCCAGCCAGAGACTTGCATTCTTGAGTAAACACTTAAAGTACTGACACTGACATCAACATAAAGGTACCATACCTTCATAGATGGGGACTGTACTTTACTTGACATGTAGAGACCTAATGATGTGAACAAATTGATGACAAACTTCTTTTTTTTTTGGGGGGGGTTTGGTTATCAATGTCAGAATAGGTTTAGCAGTCAACCCATTTTGATTTAGCAGATGTTAAACATTGCGGCGTGAACAAGTTGAAAACGAAACTCGCTCAAATGTGCCATGAGCAAAGTCGAGGCTTCGACTTTGAACAGTTTGCCTGGGAATTCCACTTGTCAGGTATAGGACCAGAGAAAATATCGAGTCACAACTATTACAAACCCCACCCACCATACATGGGAATTAAATTACAATTTTGCTTTCATGGGTCATAAATTGCAATGAGAGCTCGGTTATTTCATACCTTGAGACACTCTGAAGTTTAACATTTAAACTTGCTCTTCTACGCTTGACACAATTATTCAGGTTCACTGTATTTTGTGGGCTCTGCTCTTTAAGAATTACACAAACTACATCAGCATTGTTATTTATGCTATTCTGGTTTCAACAAATGGAAGAACCTCTTTGCTTGCATATAAATTGTAGTTTTTTTTCTTTTTTTAAACAAAGGATGGGGAGAGAAATTCTGAAATTTCTGTGTCACACCAAGCGTTCTTGTACGCAGAATCATTTACAACCAGTCACTGACTTTGCTGATTGAAAAAAATTATTCAAATTAAGAGTGGGAGAAGAGGCAGCTTCACCATGAAATTGTGCGTTAAATGTGGACAGTGGTGGATCCAAGAACCTCAAACTACTATGCCAGCTGGAGTTATTACCGTCTTTCCTCTCCCAGACAAATCCTCTCCCCTCCCCCATCATCATACATGAAGTGACAGTAGACACACAGAAAAGGCATGTCATAACCGTACCACACATATCTAAACAATCTTACCCTCTAAGTTCTATGTGTTGATCTATTCTTTCTATGACAAAATGAGGCCTACGCCATTTCAACATCACATGGTGCCTCCCCCCTCCTCCCCACTCCTTCCTCCAGAGGGGTGGATGGATCCGCCACTGCTTGTTAATAGTGGTAGGCCAAATAAAGGAAGAGTGTTCTATGAAAATGAGTACAAACTAAAGGGAAGGTGCAGAATATTTCAATTTTCTTTCTTCTTTTTTTTTTTGGAAGAGGAAGGGGGAGGCGGGGGGTGAAGTGGCGGTCAAGTACAAGAACAGTGAATCAAGGGTGTTGCATACTCACTATCCTCTCCACCTAAGCAGAACATCCACTCGCTCTCCGCTATCATGTCATCATAATTCAGGTCGCAATGTTCTGTAAAGCTCTTCACACAAACTTTTGGTTTGATGAGCTTCCGCATTAACCTCTTCATCGTGTTTAATTCCTTCTTTTGCAAGAAGGAATCCTGATTTGAATCTAGCTCGTGAAATTTCCTCTCCACAGCTCTCCGTTCGATATCAGAACTTTGGTCCGTGGCCCCTTCGGAGGTATCAAACACGGCAGATGAACGTTCATAATCATCTCGGAAAGTCTTACGCAAGTTCTCATTGAACTTTCTCTGCTCTGCTTGATCACATCCTCCTGATATTGGGTTACAGACAAAGAATTGTTGGTGAAAAAAAAAAAAAAAAGAGAGCAAAAATGGGGAAGAAAAATGGGAAGGAATATCTGAAATGAGACACACACATGTGCATGTGAAAGAAAGTGAGAGTGGACAGGACCAAATCAGATGCCTTGTTTATCCCGTTTCATTGGTTCAATAGGCTCCACAGTGGATCAACTGCTTCTCTCTCAATCACAGTGCTAAGAGACAGAGAAACATTTGCTTTTAAAAAGCCCTTGACAATGCAAACAAAAACAATGCATAGAAAAAGAGCAAATGATGGTATCTGTTATGAATCAATGCCATGATGAAACAACTGTAACACTGATGAAATGGGTGCTTGTAGAATGAGGAAACAGACTGAAATTATAGGAGATAAGTAAAATGTCAACTGGATGGTGGAAGTCTGCAGATGCTTCAAAGAACAGTGTGATGGGTTAATCACTTTTCTATTTTCTACCACAAAAATACCCCTCAAAGTAGCCATATCAGTACAAACAACGACGGTGCAGAGGTTATTGTTAAGGAAACCGCGCATATGCTCCTTCTGTGCCCTTACCTTTCGCAGCCTTGGCAGGAGTAGGGACCAAGTTGATGTCTGGTCTGACGACGTCCACTACTGAATTGAGAGAAAGAGAAAAACAGATTAAGGGCAGATTGAGAAGAACACATGCCATTCTAGTTGGGTAATTAGTGTCATCACATGTACAATTGAAAAGAACGAGAATCTTCTCACGAAGTCAAAACATGAACCAATGTGCTATCAGGGAAGAATTTTGTATCTGGCATCGGTTACTCAAAATCGTAGTTGTAATTGTCAGTGCAGACGTTTAGAGTTTTTGCTGATTACTAGCTCACTGAAACTCCTGCATTTAAAAGGAAAACTGCATCTGCTACGTGTTTCCATTTGCATATAGTTTGGCCGCTTTTTGTGGCAACCTGCAATGCGAGACCACGCAAACTGTACCCTGGCTATCTGTTACCGCAGGGATTACGGGTCACCTTGAGAGCACGTCCCTTTTAAGTCATTGCTATTGCTTTGGACCTGTAATTCACTACAAACAAACACTGAAAAGACTTCAATACAGGCATGAAATATGCACAATGTACTTGGCAGGACCTGCATTCACATACTCTTGCTCAACCACCATTTTCAGTATTCCATGAACCTAAGCACTTTCATAGTGTCTCAAAATTTTTAGAAAGCTATGTATAGTAGCCAGTACAAAACTGGCTTGTGTGATCATGTACAGGATTCATATTAAGAGAAATTCAAAGTATCCAGGTCATGGGTGAGCCACTAAACTTTGGAATGTTTAAACTCAAGCTTTTTAGTCAGCGACATATCAGTGATCAATTAATTCTAAAAGATCCGACAAGGTATAGTCTAATAATACCGACATGTGATTATCAAAAGCTATTCGAAAAAACTAGTTCACAGTTCATCTACTTGTGATGACATTTATCGTGGGAAGTTCTTCAACAATCTCCGTGCAATGCCAACTGATATTAGTCATCCTTGGGGAGAAGATGAAGTTCAGTAACACACCAAATGGCACATCAACAGGGAGTGCTGGATGCAGAGACGGGGGACTGTTTGAGGAGCCGAGGGTTGTGATATCAAAGGAAAGATGAAGAGATCTATAACATGTTGTATACAACAGGCAATGGACTAAAGGCAATCCAGGAGAGATTATTGATAAAATTCAGTTGCTGGGAATACTGTCGAGTGCTTCTTTTGGCATGAAGAGGCATCTTGGGTAAGAAATGGTGCATTATTAATTAAGAGGTCGTAAAAAGGAACATGGAAACAGAAATGAGGACTGTGAGAGGAGGTTTGTTTTTCTCACTGTGATGTCACAGTAAAGATGAGTCTGTAATACACTTCACAATATAAACAAGGGCTTAAGAGAGGTGATTAGTGATTTAAGATCACTAATAAATTCAGTTACTCTGAATACAGTAGGCACACTGCCGAGTGTTACTTTTGGCATCGACAGACAACTTGGGGTGCTGTACGTGAAAGAAGGAAGTCACGCCACAAACAGCACCAGTTGCCCCTATTCCCCTCCTTCACATACTACATCGACCAACCATTCATATACAAGCATAAGCAACATCAATTGCAGCAAAGATTAGGAATGTTGAGTACATTTACACAGCTGAGAAACATTAATTTTACTACTTCATTGACCTCTTTTCATTAATGTACCTTGGCATAAACAATAAACTTAATAATTAGTTGTAACCCAGCAGCTTGAAATGGTTTCCTCCGTTGAGTACATGTGACTTTGTCCTGTGGTGCACACACACTTAACAAAATAAATCTGCAGCAGACAATTTCACCCTACAGCTTTTGATTTCATGACAAGGAGTGCAAAAGGTGAGGCCAAAATTAGTAAATCGACCAGCACGACAAAAGTACACCCAGGTGGGGTCTCTAACTTCTATACATGCATATGATGGTAGGTTTTCTTAGCAGACTGAAATGTTAATGACTATTCCACAAGTTCAGTTGCCGGAGTTCGCTCAGGGGATGATTAACACTTTAATTGCCTCAAGGTTTCTTATACTGTACTATATATTTAAAACTTAAACATAACACCTGCACTTATGAAAAGTATATGTAAAACTAGTAAATAAGTTAAAACATCTTTGTTGCATTATTCATACCAGCATCACAAACAGGGGAAAAAATCCCTCATCTTAAGTTCCTTTACCTTCATTTTTATTTTTTGTGTTAATTTGCAAATGTATATGTTAAGTTAAGAAAGTTGAAAGTAATGACAAGTGGTGAAAGGACTAGCTTGTAAGAAAAATTTACAAAAGAAAAAAGTTAACACTTTGGATGAACTTGACTAACTGGTAAGGAAACATGTTAATCTGCTACTGCTGCTAAATTTATGTTTTCTTCTGATTATGAACGAGATTCTAGTGTGATTTTACCCCTAATTCAGACTAAAAAGTCTTGTCCTAAGGGGTCTCTCATGGCACAATTACTTAGTGCTAGCTAGAACTTCACCAGCAACGAGCTACTTTATTCACATGGGTTCATGCATGATCTCTGGCTGGCACATGGTGGTACACAAATAACAGCTGCACAGCTGTGAAATGTAGAGAAACAGCTGCAAAGTACTTTCAAAGGTGCCATAGTGCATTTACACTGTGGAGGCAGGTAAGCGAGTCATTTGATAAGTTACCTAACTACAGTGCCATCTACTTGAAACCCACAGAGCCCCCATCGTTGCACAGATAGATAACATTTTGCATGAATGTCAACGTCAATCACTGCATACCTCTGTGGTCTGTCGCTAATTAATAGGTCTTCATGACATAGAGACCCAGAAAGGTTTCTGTGATGTGCACTGTCGCATCCAATTAATCCGTTAAGACGATACAACACCAAAGACCCCGACGACGATGAATAACGAGGCTATAAACATTTCTTGTAAAGTCCGGTGTGCAATGGATTGTATCTTCTCAAAGCTAGTGGTGAAGAATTTCACGTTAACATGATCGCAGTCCCTGCCCCCTGCAGAGTGTCAGAAGTCTATTAGTAACCGCCAAACAACACTTTCAGTCTGCATCAGTGTGACACCAGTGTTCTTTAGCACTACCTGAAAATGGTTGACCTTTAATAAAAACATTCGCAGAAGTGAAGAAGGACAAGGCCTGTCGAGTTTAGGATGATGAGCTTAACACTTCATCTACAAGAGGATGAATATTTGCTGACCCAATCATGGGTGTAGATGTAAGTAGATCCAACAAAACCTACGAGGACCAAGGGAAAAGGCTTCGTACACATTATCCCATCCCATGCAATAATGTATTCTTTATCAGTCCAGGGGATTCCCCCCTTCATGGGAAAATTATTTTCCATAGAACTGGAAAAATCTGACAGCCATTTTGCATTTAACCCACAATGCCACACCATTTAAGCAATAGAAAACAAGGGGTCACTCTTTTCAAATCCCTCTGGAAAATTCATATGTGTCAAGTAAAGTTCAAAACCTGCATATTCATGAAGAAGGTTACATTACCCACAACTTTCCCAGGTGGCCTGAAAGGTAGTCCACCGTTTGTGTTTTCCAAAAATCTCAAAAAGGGCAATGTGACCTTTGCAGTAGCTGCAGTACTAGATTTTATACATTCGTCTGTCACTGCATACATATTGTGTGCACAGCGACAGCGGAACACATACGTAAGGCCATGCACATTTGTTAGCCTACAGATGTTAACAGTTGTGCAAGAGTTGCAATGAGATACAGGTTCTCAAGAAACTCCGAGTAACTATATCAAGTATTACCAGACTAAGACAAAACAACCTTCTCAGGCTTATTACTCACCATGAACTGTCATTCGCTACCAGCTCTGCTATCTGTGAAAACCACTCAAGCTACACGTAGCCAAGTTTGTTCGTTTTACCATACCAGCCTACACTACAATGGGATGTTTGCCAATGATGTGAAACATGAAACAACTGTTATGAAAGCACAAGGCTTTGTTTATGATGCCTCATTACTACGAATTCTCCTCTTTGAGGGAAAAAGATTTTCCCCCGAAATTGAGAAACTCCCAGACTGTTTATTCAATTTGAATATAATGGTATATGTCAATCATATTCACTACTATAATACAGTTTCAGCTAGCTGGCTCCTGATTCACTGAATTCAACCAACATTTAAGGCCAGCATTCCTTCAAGTGCCGAGTCCCCTCCACTTCATAGTGCTGCGAAGGCAGAATAAAGTCTTCAGCATGCATACTTGTGGGTTATGCATGCCATGACCAAATTTTAAAGTTTAACTGAGACTCTTGCAAACTCTTGCAATTATGAGTCTTCATAGATAAGAATGATTGTATCAAACCAATGTCATAATAAATAAACAAGTAAAATAATAAGGAAGTGTTACATTATTCTCTTTAATGAGAAAGCCGTAGGCTACGTATAACATGAACATCACAACACAATTAAATTTAGTACCTATTCTGTAGGATTGTGACACAGCCTGTCCAACAACCTCGCACATGAATGGTCGTGCAAGTTTCTTACGTACTTAGGACTTATTTTCTGTCTGCCATATACTTCTACCCACCGTGTTACATTATACATAGTCATCACACCACTGTACTTGAAGCATTATTGCGATGAATAAGCATCATTGCGATGAATACTGCTAGTACAAATATTGCTTCAATTTTGATGGTATAATCAATGTCACGAAAACCTGATGCAATTCAACAAATCCTAATTGAAACTCTTTTTCTTGAAGACTGGGTGCAGTCTGATAAACCACATAGTGACCAAAGATTTGTGAAACTGATGGTTTGTTTCTTTTGTAAGGCTCTTTTTTTCCCCCAATTAATGGGTTGAACTTCCCTACAAGCCACCAACCTAAACACAGATCAGACAACCTCATGGAGGGTACTGGTGGTTTCTGTGGTTGGGTAAATTATGATCTCCAGTAACTCCATGCATGGATACACTAACATGTTCCAGTCTTTTACTCTCAAGTTTTGTCCTTTAAAGTAAATCTGCAGGACCAAGCCACCCATGCCAGTATATAATTACACTGATACGAACTTTTCAGAGAACATAAAATATCCAGGGAAACCGCTGTGACAGATTAATCATATAGCAATAAACAAAAGGAAATCACTTTCAAATTGTTTAAGAAAGTCTCTTGGTAGGGAATATCTCACAGATGATTAGCAAATAAGATTCAGAGTTGTCAATCCAATAAAAAATGATGTTTCTTTTTTAAACTTTCCTTGTTTCATTTGAGATTGTTTCTGTCTCTTTGGAATACTTTTTCCAGAGTTCATGGTAACTATGAGGAGAGCTAGGTGGGATACACTGACGTCCTAAATTACAGTACTCGATTACATTAAATTCATCCATTTTTTATATATTTTTTTTTTTGGTGATTCAGTCCCAAGTATGTTAATGTTTCTAGAGTTCAAGTTAGGAATATAAAATCAACTTAACAAAAATGAATTGAAAACATAATGAAATTAACAAAAAAGCATTAAAAATTAACCAGAGATTGAGAATTGGACTTGTTCGCATGTACAATGAGAAACCGGATCTTTAAGTGCATGGCCGTTTGCACATCCACAAGACCCTTTCAATTGTTTTTGTAATCCTGCGCGCACTTGACTGAACATCCCAGCTTTGTGAACATTCGACAAAAATGTGTCAAAGAGAGGAACACAAATTTGAAAACATGAATTTGTTTGGTTCTTTCTGCACTCACCAGGCAATCTACTACAACAACATTACCCCCTCTGGATTTCTGCGGCTTGCTTACTTGTTTGTTGATGAGGTCATGATCTCCAAATAACTGTCATCAATTGAATCTTTCTACTAAATTATTACTGCAACCAAACATTTAATGATAAAATTTTTCCAACCACGTAATTCAAGCTCGTTTTGGAAGCAATAAAGGTCAAGGCCTGATATCAGCATAAATGAACGATAAATGAAATGTTTGGTTTATATTTCAAGAGAGGATCCCTCGTTGTAATGATCCCTAGACATAGACAAGAATGCCCTGCTGTTTCACGGTGATCGATTAAGTTCGTGTTTAAGCTACGAGATGTGGTCCAGGTAAGCAGACTTATGTCTGACACAGTGACCATCTCACATTAATGCACAAGTTGGACATGCCAACTGTCCATTCCAGAGGATATTTCTTGAGCTTTTTCCTCAGGCTGCCAACAGAAATTTTCCAAAATTTTTCTTGCCCACAACAAATTGTCACTGCATACAGACATTCAGCATTGGATGAGCTCTGGTTTTGGTGATTACGAGGTATATTAAATATGTTCGCAATGATTTTCCATCCCACCCCATCGTAGCCCCCCTCCCACTCTCCCCCTTTTGAAATGAAATACTACCATCCAACGTTTCTTAACAGTCTCTTGAGTGAAACAGGTTTTTAGTACAAATGTTCATGAAGCATACGCGTGCTTTCTAGCTAAATTTTTGATTTTGTTTGGCACTGGTTGCGCTATTTTAAGAAAAACTAATATGAAAATGCATGAGCTCAAGCCATGGATAGCAAAAGGGTTGGTAAATGCATGTAAAAAGAAGAACACATTATAATAGAAATTTTACAGAGAAGATGGTTATCTGACCAGAATTGTGCAGAAATGTAAGACAAAAGTATTTTGACAAATTGCTCTTGGATTGCATACGGGACACTAGAAGTACATGAAAGATATCAAAGAAATTAATCAAGAAAAAAAACCCAAGTCAGGCTTATCGACATGAGTTCCCATATGAAGGCAGTTTCCTAAGTGACAAAAAGGATACTACGAATGGTTTCAATGATTTTTTTTTGTTTAATGTAGATCTTGCAAACAATATCCTAGATGTGACTGATAGACTTTTCAACAATTATTTGAGAATTAGAAATGAATAAGCCACATTTGCTGCTTGTGTGGATGAAGATGAGGTAGTGCCTATAGTGACACACTTTGATTCTGAAAGGCCCACAGTAACGATTTAAACGATTCAAATATGTATTGTACTATAGAAGTATGACATTGATTTGATAGCCACACCTCTGTTCTATATTTGTAATCATTTATTTCTGACAGGTGTATTTCCAAGAGAAAATGAAAATTGCAAAAGTAATACCAGTTGTACAAGCAGGTGACAAGTGTAAGTTTAACAATTATAGGCCTGTTTCAATTCTCTGCCAATTTTCCAAAATTTTAGAAAAGTTACCTGAGAAAAGGCTGTGAAATTTTTTAGATAAATACAATTTAGAGTCAGTATAGATTTAGAGCAAGTCGCTCTACTGCCTTAGCTCTTACTGAGCTTATACAGTAGATGACGTTACCATGGCCATAGAAAATAAAATGCATGCTGCTGGCACTTTTCTTCATCTGAAAAAAGCATCTGATACAATTAATCACAGTTTATTGCTACAGAAACTGGAATATCATGGTACAAGAGGAATAGCCAACAACTGGATTTCTAGCTATCTTTCCAACAGACAACATTTTGTACATATCAATGATTGCTCTTCAGATCTAACAAGCCCCAAATATGGTGTACCTTGAGGATCTCAGGGTCCAAACTTTTCATACATCAATGACATTTGTAATGTGTCCAATTTTGTTTATCTCCTTGTTATTACTTTCACCATAAACCTGTTATGTTACCCAAACTGGTCAGTACCAGCTTGGTTTCAATTCTGTTTGGTAAATTGCATTGAAGAAAAATCGACAATTTATATCGTAACACTAGATGATAATTTGTGAGTTATCGAAAGTAGTTGTAAAATGTTGAAAGGAATCGTGAATTGCTGAAAGAAATAAATAAGTAATAGTTAAAACGGAAAATCCCTGCAACTGCTGCACTCCCCACAACTACCTGGTGTGGGTATTCATGAGCGACTATACCTACCCATTGCCTCACTAATGCATACATTTGACCCATGCTCAAATCATCCTCTAAACTAATTCTAGCACCGCACCCTTTAAGACTTAGCAGAGGACTGGAAGATGCGTGGAAGGCACTCCAGCAAAAGGCAAACGAGGGCGGGCTAGGTCTTAGAGGGCGTGGTGCTAGAATTAGTTTTGAGGACAATCTGAGCATGGGTCAAATGCATGCATCTGTGAGGCAAGGAGAAAGTTTATGTCCACGATGTGAATCCTTGGTCCTCTAAGGCACGCATACAGCAGCTACATATGCCAACTTATGTAAGGTGTGTGAGGAAAAACTGGTTACAATCAAAGTACAATTATTAGGGATCCCATTGTACCTGTTGTCCCTTTCTTTTTTTAAATAATGTGTAAGCTTACTCCTTGTCCATATCTACCAACACTTCTCGTTTAAACCTGTAATGTATTTTAGCACTACATATGACTACACCGAAACACACAATCATTGCTACATGTACATGTGACTCCATTTCAAATAGACGCAAGTACAATTTATGGTTTTCTTGCTGTCACGTGTACCATGTATGTTACACTATAAGCTTCAAAATGTACGTAGATTAACAAATGGACTGCCCAATCGAGGACAAAATTACACCAACGCTCATCTGTGGACAATGATCACTGTTTTGCAATCTTCTTAACAAAACAAATATTAGTACAGTACTTTACATCAACTTTGAAATAGCCAGAGACCAATTCGTGGTATTTTCAAAACAAACATTATACCAATTAATGTTCATAGGTTCTGTTTCTCTCTTTATCCAGGCAACTCATTTTTTTTTGTTTTTGTTAGACCAAACAAATCATTGTCTGCTATTTCTCAAAAAGTAATGTAAACCAAACAAAACAAACAAAGCTGACAAAGTCTGCGCTGAATGAGACAAATGAAGCCTAGTCATAACTGGATTCTTGAAGCAAGTGGAATTGTTAGAGTGGATGTTTTAAAGTATAAACAGGAAGCAAGTAACCACAACTGCAGCATCATACATTCGCAGGCATATTAAAACTCACACGAACAGTTAAATAAACACTAGGTTACGGCACATCCAATCAACGATCTATGTATCGGATATAAATTTGTCACACTTGAAACAATGCCATCATAAAGGGTGGTGTATGTTCCTCTGGTTAAAGTCATAAAGGGGTGTCACCTTGACAAGTTTTACCAGCAATCACCCTCCAAAATGAAGAATATGAATCATCCCAGGTGCCAGAAAACAGAACTGAAAAAAAGTTGTTACAGTGATAAACATTTTCAAGGCTGAAGTTAGCTAGCACAGGTCTGCCAACTACTATTGTTGGAGTAACATTTCATTCAACTGCCAAACCCACAGAAAGTTCCTCTCCTTCTGAACAAAGGAGTAAAAAGGACAATAGATCAATGATGGAGCCAAACATTCAAAACATTGAAAGGAACAAAGACCTTGAGAGGTACCAAGTAGATCCCTTCCGCATGGATTGCAAATTGCATAACTCTTACAATTCAACTGCAATGTGGTATTACCATGCATACATACATGGATCCCACTGCAAACAGTTTCAGCCATGTCATTTACGTAAGATTCTGAGCTAGAAACTCGCGTTATAAACTCTGTTGACCTTTGAGGATTTGCAGACATCTGTTTCAGTTTGTGAGAATAACTTTTAATATTGATTACTCATTATCAATTACTTTGTGCACAAAAAAAAATCATCTAGTTGATAATGTTTATATATCATAGTTGGTGCTTCACACCAACAGATTCTGCAATAGTGTAACATTAGGTAAAGCCTGTTTCTTAAGAAACTATCTGAATACTGCTTACACACCATGACATATTTCTATGTCATTGCAAAATCATAGTAATCCATTCCAGCTCCCTCCGTGTATAGAAACGTGGGTCTCATTAGAATGTTGAAAGGAGAATAAAATATGACCACGACCACCTGAAAACAGCTGTTGACACAACCAATGCTACCTGATTTCTTGCACTCAATGTGCTATATACCTAGTGTACATTCTACATCTGACCTTTGACCTGCTTTTTGCAGTATACAATCTCATACCCCAACTCACATTTTTCTTCTTAAGATATTTTGTCAAAAGTTTTTACACAAAGTTGACTCTCCTGAAAAGCTGCCGATATGTTGCACTTAGTACAGTATATGTTAAAGCCTATAGCCAAGAACACGATATCTGCGGAACCCTCGCATCTTGACATGTTTGAAAGTCAATTCACGAGTTTACCTCTGTTTATTTCAAATGCCTACCTTGACCACCAAAAACCATATTTATTCGTACCCAATTCCGTACACCAACATACCAAACATGAGATCTGTCCACACTCCCATTGCTGTAGAGATTATTTTTGAAAGGTTTTCAAAAAGGAAACCCAAAACGTTGACTAACATATCGATCAATGAGTCTTTACTAAATATCATCAATTGGTTGGCTTCCATCCAAAATGAACAGACCACTCAGAGAATCTATGTAAACTGTTGACACATTGTTGCAATATGAAGACTTTGAGTTATGAAAGTTTGTCAATTCAACATTTTACAGCAAATTATGGAATATATTCTGTCTAATAAGTTGTCAATTTAACCACTCTGTCTCGACGGAATTTTAATACAGGACTCCTCAGGGTGAGTGGTAGTTTGCATTAAACTGCCAAATTGAGACACAAATTTTTTGCTGCAAAATTCAGCATTTTATTGAAAGCTGCTACAACAGAATGAACACTTTGACATTTTCCTGCATATGTTCACTAAAAATTGCTCATTCTGGACAGCTTCAAAGTGTTTTCAATATACTCCACCATATGACCAATCCTGTGAATAGCGATGAAGTTTGCAGAGTACACAGAAATGCAGCACCTCAGTGCATCAGGCGGCATGAATTCAATCTGAAGGTGAAAATTCCTAGGTTTTCTCTTCTGCAACTTTTATTATTACAATGATATGCAAAGTTTCATACTTAAGTCAGTGGAATTATCAAGAAATCGTGTGATGACTGCAAAGTCACAAAATCTCCACAAAATGACACGAAGTGTAACCACACATAAAGAAATGGTGTTAAGGAGATAATACAGTTTCTAACACTTGACATTTTTGCAAATACGATGTGAAGCTCTACTAAATTCCACACAGAGTTGCATGAATGCAACAGCGTGTTCCTAATTATGGACAGCATTTATCAATCAGCTCATTTGTACTGGGGTGTATGGCAAGTGTGACGCAGGAAGATGGAGTCGAGTAATTGTGTGGAGAAATAGAGCACCCAGGACATTAAAGAATTTATGTACATAGGATCAGTGCAGGGCATCTTGGTTCAAAATAACCTTTGAATGGTCATTAAATTGAGCTGCCAAGTATGTTTATAGGCTAAAAATACACCAAGAGAAATTACAACAGTACTAGGATGATAGCTATAAACCCCTTGTTGCTATATACCGTAGAATGGGCTTTGACCAGCTGGGCCCAGCATAGTCAAAGACCATAGGAGTTATGCCACTGCTGCACAGCATCACACCATGTTATCGCACCATGTTACGTTAACTAATTTGTGAGGTGTTGATGAGTATGTGACCTTTGCAGGGGAGTGATCTAAAGCAATGCCATACAGAAAGATCTTGATACTCACTTGTATACAAACCAGCATTCAATTCTTCCTTTACTACCCTCCTTGCTACCATCTTCCTGACACCCCACTTTGTCTCTAGTGTAATGGATTAGACACTTTGCATTACTAGTTCAGCAAACAGTGAATCTTGTCTTACCTGGTTCTGCGTCACAAGATGGTCTTTGATGCCGAACAGCTGTTCTCGGTAACGGTTTTCCCTCGTCGTTCACGCACCAGCACCACCCAAATGAAAAATGACATTGAACAGATGAATAGGAACCGTCTTCGTTACACTGAGGAACGTAGACATTACTATTTGCTGAATCCATCTGCTCTTGAGCAGATGCCTTCTCTATCTCACATTTTGAGAGCTCTGTTGAACAAATAATAGCAACAGAAATCAACAAGGTTAGTACTACCCATGTAGACCATTGTTTAACGGCATGGTTTTGAAATTACGATATCATAATAGGGGTATACAGATCTACATGATGTATACAATCTAGGCGTAATAGTGCACATTTTGTTGGGACCATGACCAACCAGGGGTAGTGATGTATCTATTTCCACACAATGAAGCACAATTTGATTCCCCTGCCTACATCCCTACACATGGGTCCCTGCTCTGTAAAGTCATAATGCTGCCGACATGTAGTTGCAGGTAAAGGTATCTGGCAAACAGTCGACTGTGTTTTATGATCCTGCCATTGCATTAGTACTGTGTGGGAAAGTAGTCCCAACTTACCTAAAATTTTCAACAGACAGCCAAATCCTAAGATTTGGTTTTTACTTCGTCAGATAAGCAAGTCAGTTGAAGTGTTATACAAATGCTCAGTCAACGTAATGAAAACAAATTTGTATTGCAAAGAGCATGTACACTCCTGTATGCGAGAGTAGCCACTGTACAGAAACTTAGAAAATGAAGTGAATTCACTGCATTAATGACAAACTTTTTTGAAAGTACAACTATATGAAAACAGCGATCAAATATTACTTATTAGTTGTCCAACAGATGAAGTTTCAGTAATGAATAAATCTGTAAATTTAAGCAGGAAGTGATGACCATCAAAACCCAAATATTGTCGGACAAGAAGGTCATCTGTCCAATGAAGTATTTCTCTGTATTTATCTATATTGTCAAGTATTTCTAAGGAGGATCCTCTCATACCTCAAAGTTGGTCAGGAGGATGGTTATAGTTGTAGAAATGATTCTTTCTCAGAAGTGTCCCCCATAATAGGAATAGAAACATGCCTATTTCAAAAACTCTGTAGTAGATGCTATATTAAAATTTACTAAAATTAATATAACATTTTATCACACACACAGACATAGAACAGTAAATGTTTGCATCAGGTACCAGAGTACCTGCATACACACTGACGATGTCCGGACGCAGTTCTAACATTGCTACCCTGAGATCCAATATTTCCATAGCGTTACACCTGTGTAGGCCTGGGTGTTACAACATTCAGCATCTACTAGCCTAAATAAGCACAACTTCATTGTTCTCCCCATTCATAAGATACATTGTGCAATGATAACGTGCAAAGCAAAAGGCACGTGGATGTGAATGCAAACATTTTCAGGCACCCCATACCCGACCAATACCAGATGACAGACTGTGGCTAGAAAAGAGTCTACATTCAATTGAAAATGGAAAACACACTTCGGCTAGAAAACTCTCAATTTAAATGTACAATGAATCAAGTGAGAAAAGTTGATTTTCAAAACTGTATTCTCTCCGGGCGGTTTCCGCTCACAAATTTTGCAAAGCGACTGTGATGGTCTTAGTGGAGGAAGATTTCATGAAAATTTACTGTAAGTCTCTCTCATAATTTACTTATTGTGGTTCAACATTACAAGCACAGAGGAAATTATCACTTAGTATATTCTCACAGTGTTTTAAAGTTAGCAATCAGTTTTCTTTAATTCTCATCAATTTAATTCTTCCAAGATGTCCCATTGTTATCCACTTGTTGGGAATCCTTGCTGGCAAAATCATTGACTTGCGACCTGGCACTACAGTGCGAATGAATGAGTTCATGTCAAAGTATACCACACAGGGTTAAAGTAAACATTATTGTGGACTGGCTGGGTCTTGAGATTGCGGTTGAATGCTGAAATAATGCCATCTTGGCAATGATCACAAAACGGTCCAGCAATGACTCAGGGTGCTGATCACCAGGTGTTGTTATCTCTTCAGTGGATCAGTTAGATTAGCTTGACAAATAACCCACTTTATGACTTGTGGTACCTTATTGTGCCACTGTCAACTGTAATTTCATTTGAATACAATATCCAATTACCATGATGCTGGTGGGGTGTTGTGTTCGCAAATCTACAAACAATCAAAAATTATCATCACATTGCACTTCTACATTGTATTATAACAGTCAACCTTGGAACCAGCTATTTCCAGTATTTTTATGAGTGCAAATTCCCACCTGTGCATTTTGATTCTTTCACATGATAAGTATAGTGTTGGAGCAACCTTTACAGGGTGGATGTTTAATGGTTGTACCAGTCCCAGAGCAGATAATGCAATCTGATTTTATTAAAAAAGAAATAATTACGTAAGCATTCCTCACTTGGCATGCACTTTAATTATTTACTGTACTTCAAAACCCACGTTTTTCAGTCTATATAAAATATATGTAAGGTTCAGTGGCGACTGTTCAATGATACACACAGATTGATAGTGTTGGAGGATAGTGACATTTTGCCATCACAATAGTTAAGGGTAAAATTATTACGATAATTTGGTAATTGCTATAACGGTTGCACACCAAGAGTTTTAGGCCTTGCCTGATGACAGTGCACACTGATTTTAGGTATACAGTGATTTTCCAGATACACTGATTCTCCTGGGGTGGGGGGATACATTGATTTTACGTGTGGCATACACTGATTTTCAGCGGGACATACACTGACTTTCACCACACATTTATGTTCGGCCAACGATGGAGATTCAGTCTGAAATAAAAATGATATTACTTCAAGTCTAAAATGCACAATGACATGTTACACATTTCATGTAAACCAAACTATATTACATACATTTTTGAAATTAAAAGATAAAAAAAACACAATCTTGAAAAGAAACAGACAAAACAGTGCAATAAAACCTTTTCAAAAATTGAAAATAATTTAATAAATCTATACTTTCGTAAAGAGGTACAGCCAATAGCCTTATCACATTACTGATGACCCACTGCATCACCAAAACGAACAGACGATGATTCGTAAATTAGGGACATCTGGTTATTTGAAAAAGTGTTTAAATTGTTGTTGTTTCGTTCACTTATTTAAGGCTTAAAATGTTTAGAATCGTCAACCTGAACTTATCAAGATGGCTTCATTGAAAGTTGTGATGTAATGCTAGGCCCACTGTGCGAGAGTAACATTACAAACCAGTTTCACTCTCAGTGTGGTGTTTTGGTACCATGGCTGATGCTCAAAGGGATATAATCAGGTTGTTTTGATGCACACACTGGCATCAGTAAGAGTACTGTTCAATCTGAACACTTTGTGGAAATTTGGCAGTATTTGAAAACAAGTTTAATGGTTTCTTTCATATTTTTTTCACTATTTAATAATTATTATGCAAACCTTAATATCGTGTCGTCCTGTGAAAAAGATTATGGTATAATTTTTCAAATATCGCCCCAGCACTACAGATTCATCGTGTAAAATTGATGGCAAATGATCTGCCAGAAGGGAACTAATTTCCATCCCGTATTGAACTTGAAATCATACTACATACAGCACTTATAAGTTAATGCCCCCCATCACACTGCATGTAGCGAAATTGAAAATTCCAGAGAGAAGAGAGTAAAAAAATGACAAATGAAATAATCCTACCTAATTGCTACAAAATTTCAAGTGTCACAAAAAAGTTTCTGCAAAACATTTTGGTTGATGTAAAGCATGCTATGTAATGTAGCATTACAAACTTCTGTAATGCTGATAGATACCTTGCTATTTAATTTGGGTGTAATAAATGCAAAAGCAAAATTTCACATCCACCTTTCCCTCGGCATTTGTTACAGTAAATATGGTACGCCTGCTGCAATGCTGCTGTGCGAATATGACTTTTATAGGCTGAGCGATCAGTTGCAAACAAAACCAACCATCAGGATTAATTTTGCCATCATCACTTCCTCTGCATCATCCAAAACTATATCTACTATCAGGAGGAAAGAATGTTCAACTCTACCAATGAAAAATGCAAAAAGTTTCAAAAGGATAGGAAGGAAATTCTTCTCATCTGACCTGCAACAACACATGGACCCTTGTGTTTGACTTTAGTTTTCCTTCCTAGGCAAGCTTTCACCCTCTTTAGCTCACAGCTTGATGAGTATGTTCTGTCATCTGATCCGCACAACGGTTTCTGTCGGGCATTGGAACAGTCCTTCAAACACCTTGGATCATTTGTGCTGTCAGGGCTGATTGGTAACTGCAAAATGAACACAAAAATCAGCCACCACCATGATCGCTATACATTGCTAAGATCCCTCAAAAGACAGTATGAAGTACGCATTTCAATGTACAAGACCAACGAATGGTTGCAATCAAGACAATGAGAACATTTTCAAATAATGCTATTTCATATTTTACATAAAAGGGTGTGGACAGATGCACTAGGTACAAAATTTTGAATGAAGGCAAAACCATTTTGGGATTTGTCCTTAACAAGTTTGCCACAAATTTTTTGCCGCCAACTGACATTTGAACCATACCAAGATTCAAACTTGGAGTTTATACAATATGATTTGCCTTTACGGAAAGAAAGTACATGATGTGAGCTACAACGTGACATAGGCCTACTGTACATACATGATTAAGTAGCATTTCTTGAGACATTATTATTAATGCACATTCTTTCGTTGAATCAACTCTCCAGGGCTTCTTCTTCCATGCATGCTAACAAAGTTGGAAGAAAACATCCCTATTATGTATTGGCACCAAGCTTTAAATAGGCCTACTACTGCACTACACCTGATGCAGTACTCAGTAGTTCCCATCGTTTGAGACAGTATTCACTTGATTGCACATATGCATGCACCAAAAGTACTGCTGGTTCTTATTTGAATTTCCACATAGTGTATCGTCAAAAGTCACACTGACTAGCGAGCGATTTTTGTAATTTACTTGCACCGAGGCCTTGATGCCTCGTAATGTAGGTACGAGCAAGGCCTAACGTTATCCATAGGCTAGGTCCCAACAATGTTAGGCCTTGGTACAATGGTAGATAGTCGCTCCGTGCGTGACAAGTGTTACAAACACAAAGTGACCTGCATAATGGGCCTACCTAACGTTTAAGTCCCAACAAAGACCACCACTTTTGCTGCTCCGTAAGTGGCATGTTACAACTGCTTTATGCGACCGACAAACTGGTTTGTGGATCAACTGGACATTTGTGTTACCTAACTCACGGTCATGGCGGTGTCGGGCCAACTCTTATGTATAGCACATGCGCGCTAGTCTCATTGAATTCGACGCATGAGCTGGGTCGAGTGTGCCGGTTGAGACGGTCGGACGTTAATTGTTTTACTTTGTTTATATTATAATTTCATTAATCAAATTATTTTTTTAATAAAATTACTTAATTTTATTAATCAAATTACTTATTGGATTAATTTTAAGTTGTTTAATCAAATTAATATTAGATTATAATATATTAAATCAACTTAATAATTTACTAATTTGATTAATCAAATTAATAAATTTATTAATCAAATTATGAATTTGTTTCATACAATTATTAATTGACTAAATGATAATAACCTTGATAAATCAAATTATTAATTTGATTCGTCAATTTAAATAATTTGATTTATCAAGATTATTTAATCAAATTAAAAACTTGATATTTTTTCATTCTTGTAATGAAACGAGAAAAACATTTACGTGGCTACAATGGGTTTTCGTACCCTACTATACACCGCACTCGTGCACACATTCAACCTGGTGCAGAGAGGGTTACCTTAAAGTGATTGCGTGCGTAGGCAAAAAGTAAAAAGATTGAAATTTCATCTCCAAAAGTTTGGTAAGGCTTTTAATTACACCATTCAGACAATCTCCGAAAATAAATAGGTTTCAGTTGGTTAGTTCTGCCATATGATTTCAGATTCTTCTAACATAACGACAAAAAGTGTAGAATACGATAATGTAGTGGTTGACAATTCTCATTCATATCAACGGTCTGCTTCTTGAGCAAGACAATGGGAAGTATACTAGTATTGAATATTCAGTTAACAACTCAGGATCACTGACGCCGCGTGCAAGGTTGTGTTCAGTTCGTAGGTTTTTTTGTAAATACAGTGTTTCCTTTCACTAAATACTGCAAATTCCCGATACCTACAGTGTACCAAGGAGCTACGACTTGAGTAGTATGTTTTTGATACGCTAGTGAGACCTGTACTGTTGCATATTCATTATGTGGGCGGTTATAATAAGAACCCTTAATTTTCAAATATGATTTGTTTTTTACTGTTTTATGCCAATCCTATTGCTTTTCGAAGTAGTTACTGTCATTTTCCTTCATTGAAAGACATAGTCCGTTCATGTACAACCTCGCGTGTATATTTAAAAATAAAGAAAAAGTTAAGATCAAACATAATCTTACCTTTTTGGTTTTTCAGTACACACGCAATCACTTTAATTAATGTGGAACGCGAATCAGGTATGTTTCATGCCACGCACCCAATGACACACGAAACGTGGATAAACAAGTTGTCGTTGCATGAAAATGTCTCACATTTTTTGTATTCTTAATATTAAGAGATGGGAAAAGGAAATATTATTTCCCAAATGTTCCCACTTTTTTTTGGGGGGGGGGCAGCTGCCCCTGCTTCCAGTGGGGTAAGTAGGGGTGGGTCAGTGAGATGTCGTTGCTTCTGAAGTTGCGTATACCAACTATAATAACGTTAGTTCTGTGATCGACCGTGGATACATGCTTAATAAAAGAAAAGTGGTGGTACATGCAAGAAATATTGTTGGTCTTATACCTTACAGATTTGATGAAGGTTTCTTATGCTCTTACACATTAATAAAATGCTTTTTAATCTGCATTTAAGCATTGAAACTTAGACAATAGTTAACCGCAACGGTTACACACTGTTCCATAGCTAGTCAGTCTCAAATATGCCCACAAACTGAACACATGCATTTTTGCGACGTCAGTGATCCTGACTTGTTGGGAAGTGATATGAATTGTTTTGCTCAATATTCAACAATATTGTACTTTTCATTGGCCTGTTCAAAGCCGTACACGGTTGATTTGAATGAAAACTGTCAACCGCTACATATCGCATTTTACACTTTTTCTCGTTATGTCAAAAGAATTTGAACTCATATGGCAGAGTTAACCACCTGTATGAAACCTATCTTTTCCCCAAAAATGTCTAGATGGGCAATTAAAAGCCATACCAAACTTTTGGACATGAAATTTTAATTGTTTTTACTTTTTGACTACGTTCGCAATCACTTTAGAGAAAGACAATAGACATTTAATTCAGATTAAGTTTGAAACACAACTTAGCTCAATAAAGAAGTGTAAAATGATGTAGTCTTTGCACGGAAAGGTACGGTATAATAGTAACCAAACAGATCGTGCTGCTAAGAATTGTAGTGAGGGACCACTCTGAGTTTCACCCAGAGTGGAGTAAAAATTCACTTAAAAAGAGTGATACTTCACACAATTGGAATGAAATTTCCGTAAAATAATTAGAATTAATTAAATCCTATAACATTCTATAAATTGTATGTGTTGCCCAGTTACATGTCGGAAGAAAAATGCACCTTGTCACCCCCTGGGAGAAGCACAAGAGGGGCAGCTGCCCATAGCTGCCCCATAGTTCCTGGCTTCCCACCCTCTCTCTCCCAATCACGCAATGCGTATTTTGAACTTTCACTGGTAATAGAACAATGTCCTATTTCTTGTCCGAAATTATGGAAAGTGTGTGAGGAATGCTTTCACTTTTGGAATTTAAATTTTGTAATTATCACCGACAAACGTCAGCATCTTGCATTCAGTGATTCAAAAGGTATAATGCGTATATCAGGGTTTCAGCTGGGGTAGACGTCGAGGTGGTACCATATACGGGGGCCATAACTGCAGTCTGTGTCGACTTGAATAGTGCAAGTGATAAGACTTACATGTCCCATATGGGATCCAACAGATCCGAAAAAACAAGATACTGCAGTAATAGATTATTTTAAACCATTTTATGTCACGATTTTATCATACTCCCACTCCTCGGGACGTGACCACCAGACGGCGAATATTTTGAAATGACCTCTCTGTGGAACCAACAGCCCTTTCCTTCCCCTTTCTTCAATGAAAGAGCTGCGTATGCTCACAAACGGTCAAACTCGAAACGCAAAATCTGATTCACACTGATCTATTCTTTAACTATCACTTCTACAAAAAAGGACGGAGGATTAACGCTTATTCAAAATCTGTGTCGTTGTCCGATATAACGAAAGTTGCATGCAGTGAAAAATCAAGAAAACAAAAAAGACCAGCAGTGTACCGTTCAAAAAATACATAACAATTTAACACCTTTCAAAAATTGCAATAACCCTCCCCCTTTTCTCCTGTCCTTCACTTATCTCGGGGAGATAATAGTTCCCCTGTTGCATGACGGTATCTTAACGGAAACACACTATTAGCAACGTCAAGTGTAACGACTACATACCACAACTGCTTTATTAACGGCTGTGATGATTTACTACATGGTGTTGCGTCTCCTTCGAGCGACTAGAAAATTAGAAGCGACAAATTTGATTCCTGCCGCGTAAATAGTGGACGTTCTGTGGTGGCTGCGTAACTCTTTTCAATATATTAAAGATGTTGGAAGTTTGTGCTTCCCCGAGGAGCTACAACCGGGCACGTCTAGCCTCCCTTTGACAGAGTACAGGGTACATGAAACCAGACACAAGAAAACCCCCAGAGAGCCTTGGAATTTGAGAGTTTTGCTTGTACCCCGAAGGACGCAGTGCAAACTGGATTCGAACCCACCTCTGCATGCATGGTTCAGGTAATGTTATTATTATGTTGACAAATTGAGAGTAACAAAAGAAGAGCATTTATTTCTTTATCTACAAGCAAAAGGGCGAAATAGTACCTCCACGAGCATCGGGAAGAGGCAAAACGGCACATTGCGGCAACGGTGACGACGACAACGTGAAAGGGACGCCTCTTGGAGTCCAACTGGGACAATTGATTTCTTTCTTTTCATACCTTCTTTTTTGTTTCATTAGAGGTAAAAAGAAAACAGCAATACCAAAGCTGATTCTGGAGTGGATTTGACTTTTTTTTTAGCAAATTGTACATTAATGATACACATATGATTTGCCCGAGGTCATGACATTGGTCTAGGGCTCCCCAGCGGAGAGTCAGTCACTCGACGGTGAACCGAGACCGATGAAATAGGGTTACACTTGAACCGACTTCCTGCAGCGCTTAAAATCGTGACCAGCTCGATTCAATCGGCACCGCTTCAAGGTAAATAAGAGTAATCCATTCCCCGTGGTTACGAGTTAAACTGGCCTAACATTTGACAAAGCTTACGTTATTCTGCAAATTTATAAATATATATAGTCGTAAAGAAGAAGACTGAAGACAATCGGTTTCATATAGCTGAGTTAAAATTTAAAATAAACAGCCGAAATTATTGAAACTCTTTCAGTGTATCAGTTTACGCAAATCGCACGATTTTCTGATAAGACTCCGTACACATCATATCAAAAAATAATAATCTAACTTTCTTCAGAGCATATTTCATTATCTGAATCCGGCGTATACCAAACGATAAATTGTTAGAGTTAGATATAAGTTTGTCAACTTTGGATATTCAAAAGACCAACCTACTTGTTCACAAAAACACAGTCGCACAAATCGCATATAGCATGTGGCTATTTAGTCATGTTCAAGACTTTGTGAATCTTTCCCCTTTCTTCCCACATTCCCACAACGCCCATATTTCTAGAGTTTCTATGGAAAAAGAAACCACTACCATCGTCTTAACACAAGGCTAGTGGCTATAACGAAATATCTCCAAATAAGGGAAAGATGCAAATTACAGCTAAGATCGGCTGGAGATAAACTTCCAATGTCCGTAGTCAGGCTAACCATTTTGGGCGGGGCCTTATCAATGTTAGAGGGAGACTTTTGCCTTTTTAAGGGTTCTAGATGCAAAATGGCGTCGACTTCCATCGCTCACTCAGTATTTGTATTCCAAAAAGCAGCACCAGTTACTGATTTCTTATCTTATGGGGGAGCGAGCGCGTGCCCCCCGTGGCTACGTGCCTGCCCATGCAGGTAACTGTCTCCTGCCATATATTGCGCAAGTTAAGTACCATGGTCATAGGCCTACAGTATGACGTGAAATCATTTGAAAGTATTCTTACAAGGTTACGTCCTGTGGAAAATAGCGCAAAGTAATGTACCGTAATTTTTTTTTATATTAAAATACATAATAGAGCAATTTCCAGGATACCTTTACATAGTGTGGACAGTCAAATCATCGAGTGTTTCTCTCACTTCTTGAGGAAGGCATATGCATGAAGGACAGCAAGACAGACAGGAGCGACTCCAGGGTGCGGAAAGTGGGGGGGGGGGGTGAGTAACATATAGAGGGGTGCTACCGCGGGGTTGAGGGTGGGTACGTGGGACTGTGCATGAACGCGCTATTTGTGGTAAATACACACATAGGCCTGTATTACAGATCGTGCGAAAAGGTTTGGGTTTTTCTGAAAGTAAAGTAGGCCTATGTTTTTCTAGCTACTATTTTTCCAATTCCTAGAAATCTATACCTTTAAGGCCGTTTGAAATGATTACAAAAGGAAAGTCTCTGAAAAGTATGGGGGGTGGAAGTAGTCCCCTTCCCAAATCCCGTGCAGGCGTAATCCAGTGTTCGATACTAAAATCAATGCCGTACCACTTGGTATTGCGCATTTTCAAAGATTGACTACGTCATACATATGTTATACATTCATATATGCTCGCCTCCCATTTCCCATCACTGCAATAAATTTTAATCAGTTGTAATCCGAAAAGGAAGGTTTTTGTAGCTATATGTAACGAAGATGATGTTATACACATGGCCATCGGGAGTGAATCATTCAATCGTTTACCGTAAACTGTCATGTCGATTATGAGTAACCATGTTGTATCTAACGTTGCCATAGTAACACTATATGATCGGCGCGAGCTCCTACGAGGAGTATAGGCCTACTGTAGTGAGATACCTCAGATGTGAAGTTGCATGACTTAGTCTAGTAATTAATTAAAATAAGTTCACTATACTTAAATGTTTCCTGGGAAGTATTCCTCGGCATCCTACATTTGCAGTGTCATAGGTCAAATTTCCGTTGGTCTAATTGAACAATCAGATTATGTATTACAATTAGACAAATCTATCTTTATAACATGAAAAATTATACAGAAGAGTCTTCCCGGCGCCGAAATCGGCAAGAGGTTATAAAGTTATCACCCTAGCGTGCCATATATCATATGAAAGATAATAGCCTGGTAACATCACATCATCGCTGGATAAATCAACACAAAAAATCTACAAATAAACATCCTTTAGACAACCCAAGGGTCGCATGCCTACCAATAGACATCAACTCAACCTCCTTCTTCATTGGAAATAGTCCATATAAAAGCATTAAGCACTTGACGAATGTTCCACTACTGAAAAAAAAATCGTCAGAAGTCATCCATGATGTCAAAATCACTTACGCAGGGTTTTAAAAAACAATCATAGAAATTACGTGTCTCCTGCATACCCGTGCCGTTTTCTGTTCTTTTTTTTTTTTTTTTTAAATCTGCTATTTCTTCATAATTTGTATGGCCCTTTTATCGTCGACAGCATATCCACAATAAACTGTGACGTCAGAATTTGTAACTATCATACCGTATACGTCAGAATTTGTAACCATCATACCGTCCTGAAATTGTCCTCTCCGCTCTGTGTACCATTCATGACTTTCATTCACGTGATGGGTATAGATGCTCCACCCAATCCAAGACATGGTACCATGCATACAAGTCTATAAGACTTTTATCCCCTTTTTTAAGCTGCCGAATGTCTATGACCATAACCTAACCTCGTCAGACTGATGTATCAGGTATTATATACATGTCTCGAGACAAGAATGTGAAAACTTCGAAGACGAAACCATGGGTTTGGTGGACACACCAAAACTTACAGTACATCTGTACACATGCGCAAAAATAAGAAAGTGTACTGACACACTAATCACGAAAAATGCATATTCATCACTGCAGTTTTGGGCCACCAAATCCATACTCTTGCTTGGCTAGATTTCACATTAGTGTCTCGAAAACATGTATACCACACAGTAGGCTATATGATAGACCTGACAAGGTTACGTTGTGGTCAAATACGTTAGGAAGGTTAAGGGGATACATGTCGTAACACTTGTCAAAATGCGTGATATCATGTTATATATATTGGGTGTCGGCGACAATACCAAACTATGGTTATTTGTTTAACCCTACGCACAATTACAAACTGCTACCAAAACACATTTAGATGCATGATATATATCTGGGCCTTGGCCTTTTGAGTGTGATTAAAATGTTTCAAAAGAACGGTTGCTACCGACCCACTTTCCCCTTGTTTCTTATACGATCTCGCGAATCTTGGTTTTGTGATTGGTAGGCATTAATTGACGTTGGCAATTTTTCCAAGGGCATTTATGGAATGACATCGCTTATGTAATCCGTGCAATGTTGTAAATTTTAAAAATAAGTTGTACTTACTGTGTGTTCTCTCATTTTCCCTTTCTTTCCTACGTTTCAAGGAACTTCTTACTCACCAAAGAGTGATCGACCAATAAACCAAAATAATGGTTAGGATATTTTACTTGGTCCAGTATCACTCGTTAGGCAGATTTATTTGGACATAAATTTACCAACCTCTGCGTGGGAGAAACTCAGTCACACTCACTGTAAACATCATGCGTGGTAGGTCAGTTGCAGCAAACCATATACCCAAAAGAGGCATGTTCACTTGTAACATGAAATGGCAGATTTGCATCTGAACGTACTAACTTCGTGTAAGTGGTTGTCATGCAAGAATGACGTCACTGCTAAGTGAATCTTCGTGTTGGCAAAATTAACCGCAATTAGTTACCGTGCACTGACCCAGTGTGAGGCTCATGTTGTGTCCAGTTTTTACCACAAGTAATAAAACATTTATCTGCTATTTATGTTACAAGGCACCGAACATGACGGAAGGCAAAACAAGGAATCGGGTATACGTCACGTTAATACAGGCGAGAGTTTACGAACTTGTATGCCTTTCCTATACTACGTGCATCTGATTAACTGGTATACCCCATTCCCGGACAATTCCCCTCCCCCTTTCCCCGGAAAATTTCCAACGGACAACTACCACTAGGTAGATAACTAGGTAGACTCTGCAGAGTCTGCTTGGGCTGGAAAGTTTCTGGTCCTAATCTTGGTTCCGCCACCTCTCCGTATATCTACTGTACTGCTCTCCCGGAAGAGAGTTAACTCCCCTCTCTGATCGCTGCCCTCGCGGACGGCGATCACAGGGAAAAGTGATTACTAGATGAGCATATATCCTCGGTTGGTTATAAATAGGCTGCAGCTCAAATTGTGAGGAATGTATTAAAGGAGGGGAATTCATTCGCCGAGAAAGACTTTGCAAAGTCTAATAACTAGGTTGTCTGAGCAGGGAGTTGGTGCTTATTCAAATAGCAACTCCCTGGTCTTAGGGGTAAAAGTTATTTGTTCGGGTCGAAATTGCATTTCCGTGAGATGTCCGTTCAAGGTATACCTTTGCTATTTCATGGGAAAACTCCATATATGAGTTTGTGACTCTGTTTTCTCGTTTTCTTGTTGCAATTGTAAAAGCTCTGCCAAATCATTACCGGTATGCAATCAAATATTGTTATCATATCTATATTCAATTATGTAATAAAATAAATAAACGTTTCATTCATTCATAAATTATCGCCCAAGTATCGATATACCGACTGAGACAGAACGTTAATTAAGGTGTATAACTGATAACGATCGGTAAAAGATCTCAGCTTGGCCGGTCAGATTATTCGTTGAGTCTTGGTCATCAAAATCAGTCTATTCCGTCGACTTTATCACAGTCCAACATTTTCCACCTGGCCATATCAGGTTTATGCAACATTTTTAAAAGATTTAGAAAGTAATATACAACTTTCATCGTTGCGGTTCAAGCATAGATAGGCATATCACGAGCATATCACTAAGAAATCTTTTTGAATTCTTCTGGATTTTGCCAGCAGGATCTATGTTTCAACTCTGGGACAACGAGAAGGAAAGATTCACGGAATTGTAGACGTATAAACCAAGCTGACAAACGTGCCAAGTTTTCCATGAAAATATAGTTCCACTTTAAAAGTTAGGAAGTTTTATCCCTACATGTCAAAATGCTTTCTGTTTTCTCGTTCTCTCGCCTCATCGTTTTCTTACTGTTAGTGAACCGTACCACACCAAACGTCTGTTTTTCGCTGAAATATTTTCTTGGCTGTGCACGAAACGAGCAAAGCGTGCCAAACATGAAATCGAACCGATTTAATACAATTTTTGCAGCACGTCGGCTGATTAATGGTCTTCTTGCTCTGTCTTCTCTTTCTTGAAAGGGAGGTGGGAAGAAAGAAGAAAAAACACTTTTCCCCTTTTTTCATTAAACAGTATATATTCGCAGGTTGTCACTTTGAAAGATAAGCATACTCAATCACATTTAATGTACTGAATCATGCACGGTCTTCATGCCGAAGGACATATGATAAATAGATCGAATCAATGTTTTGTCATCATCCGGCCATCCAAAGTGTTTTCAGCTTTGTAAACTTCTTTGCATCATAAGAAGGAAGTAGTTAACACCACCCACTATCTCCACCTCCCCCCCCCCCCCTTTCCGTCCGTTTCTCTCTCAAAACGATTAATGTTGATATGTTCCATTCCAGTTTCATCCATATTCGCCATGACGGTTTTTTATAAACTTCCAGATTCCATAAATATACAATATCCAGACAGTTTTTGGGGTAATAAAATTATTGCAGTTGACAATCCCATTAAATTCAATATATGAAGGTTTTTAACGTATCACGAAAGTGATGATAGTGTTTCTATTCTTCCGTAGAGACTTCATGTACCGCAAGAACTACATTTCTATGTATTCTATAGTTAGTATGATCTAGGCTACTCAATCACTCCAGTCTCAGACTGATGATCTCTTGTACGTTCACTCTGAAGGTCAACAAAGAGTCAAACATTGTCAAATATTCTCTCCTTTCCGTGCAATGTTTGGTCTATTTATGATTTATTGTTTGTGTTGAGTGTAAACCTTGCGGAATTGTGGAATCTTATGCATAAAACTGGTTCAATCGCTAACTTTGGCTGTCATTTTGTCCTAACTATCCCAGTCTCTTTTTCCTTGCTACCAAGTCAGCATCCCCTTTTAACCATTTATTTTTCCACAGCACCTTCCAACATGTATTTCGCGACTAGACCAACTTGATGACTCACGCACATACACCATACTTGACAGAGGATATTCCATATCGGTGTGCATGGGCAGTTATATTACATTAATATATTATTTGGTCCCGACTCCCTAACCCCCCCCCCACCCCCATTCCGCCAACACAAAGTCTGTAATTTTGTCTCACCATATAAACCGAAGATGCATGGATATACAGTGCAAGGGGCCGTTCAGATTACTCCTGATAAGGCTGTGCCATGAAGTGATAAGGCTGTGCCATGAAGTGATAGGCTGAAATCTACAGCACTACATTCATCATTCATACAATATGATAAATCTACAATGTCGCGGTTGGTTTACGGTTCCACGTGATTTTATAGCAAGGAGGAGAAGCAAACAAAGGAAGTAAGATATGACACAAAGGACGAAAGGAACTAGAAGCCGTTTACCCAATTTCCAATCCCCCTCCTCTCGGTGTGGAAATAACCACCCCCTCCACCCACCCACCAGAGTGATCCTACACTACAGTGGACACCAAACATACACGAAACAACAATATAATGAGCGTGGAAAAGAAGCTCCAAACACGGTATTCAGCCATTGAAGTGCTTGTTACGTTTATCACAAAGTAGCCCATGACAGGATCCCGAGAGTCGAATGTTCAAGATTTTGTTATGACTGTACACAATGAAGTTATTTCTCCAAGAGTTGTGTTTTAAACGTTGCTAAAAACTTTCACCAAAAAAAAAAAATAAAATAAAAATGTGCACACACACAGAGGATAGTATAAGTTTGTAGTCAAGTTACTTTTTACTCTATCACAAATAAAATTCGCTTAAAGTAACAACAAAGTCAATAATACAATAATTCTTTCCCACATGTAATTAATTTTGATAAAGGCCAGATGAGTAAAATGCGGTGTCCGCTTCCATTTTCCACTAAAAAGACTGGTATATCTTGCGCACGAAATGTACTCTATAGCATGCGGATACTGATAACATGCCATTGATATAAAATAAGTTCTGTGTGCAAGATTACCATGCAGGCTTTTAGAGCAGATCCTCCGGAAAAGGGGAGGGGACACCGCCCTCACTTTACGTGCCGGTGGACCTTTAAACGTCACTGTCAACCAGAATCACGGAGTGCCTCTTTTTACACGTTTCTTTTATTCAGTCGGCCAACGATTATTACCCAAGTTTTCTGGTATCTTTCGAATAGGCATAGGATCCAGCTTGGTGAGGAAAGGGGGGATGTAGGGGGGTAGGGGAAAACCCTGATCAGGAGAAAATGCCCTCCCCGTTGGTGCCGCCATTTAAGCCAGGACCTCCCCCTCCTAAATAGAAGCAACCCTTCCGCAGTTTACAAATTAAGCCTTCATGAAACGTGCTGAAAGAACTCACAAACTATGCAGGCCAGTCCTTATAAAGGCCTCCCTTAAAACTCCAGTCACAGTAGTCACAATGTGCAGACACAAATACGTTTGCCATCTTCTGCATTTACTTTCTGCTCAATCGAGTATCAGCGTTACAATTTTATATGAATTTTAATCAATTACCCTAAAGTTTCGAACAAGCATGTACAGTAACCTCGGTGGGGTGAGGGGAGGGGCGAAATATGTACCAGTGTGTGAAAGCAATCTATCAAGGTTTTTCTTTGTTAAAATTAAGAATTACGTGTATTACTCGTTGATAGAATGAAAGTCATTTTCAGCAAATGGACCTAGAATTAAAAAAAAATGAAAATTGTAGCATCTTCGTTCAAAAGAGGACGGGGATACCTCTCCCCATATACCCCTCCACAGGACGACGGTCAAGAATGGGGAAGATAATTCGACTTTTCCCCTCCCTCCCCCTTCTACACGCACACACACACCTGGCTAAGCGACTGTATCTACACGTATATAAAATCCAATTGACCTACGTTGAATATCATCGCATAAACAACCACCGGTACTGGTATTAAACCCTTCTAATCGTTGACGGTATGATTCCTGCAGTGCTGGCTTCATTTTTAAGAAAGGTTTGGCTACAAAAAGCAACTGAACTAGAGTAGGCTTATATGTAACCCCCCCCAAAAAAAAAATCTATAGATGAGACGGGGCTCAGTCTTCCTGACCCCCATACGTCTTTCATGAAGTAGTAACCTGAACCTCACCAATGTAAAATATTTTCAATTCCTCTTGAAGTGGTTACGTCGGGTCTTCCACAATGATAAACATACATTCACAATTACTATTCATAAATTCATTAAATACCGAAAGAGACTGCACACATGTGATGACTAATTGTGTAGGGATTCTAGAATCCATTCATAAGAACCCATTTTTATAGCTACTGATGCAGTGTGAGTCCTGGCTAAATTATCACTGCCATTATAGATTACAATACTATAGGTCTGTTCCCCAAACTGTGACAACACGTCACAGCACAGACTGCATGGGTACAAGAAGTGTGTCTGAATTGTCGATATTTCTCAGTGAACTTTTCACAATTCACTTTGAACACGTATCATTAAGTCAATTCGCATGTATAAAGGTTACGATTTTACCAAGTTGGTTCAGGCATATGAAATCCAACTTTCATAAAACCAAGTTTCGAAAATGTTTGTACTTCACAGTAACGGTTTGGTGTCTGGGTGATAGGAGCTAGGCGATGAAAGGTGGGAGGGGTGAGATACTGAAGTTACTGCTCTCAGTGGCAAACAGCACCATGACTACAATCACAAATGCTACGCAAGTCAAGTGATACCATCTCACTCTTCAACGCATCTTAGGTGCCTTAATAATATTTTGTAAATTATAGCTTGCCAGGAAAATAATAAAAGAAATTTGTGAAAGAAAGAAAAAAAAAAAGGATATTTTTCGTTGTTGTAACTCACCGAGTCTGCATTTGATCGCACCATGTGAAAGAGAAAGACTAAACAAATTGCAACCTGGCAAGCTTCACGCTGGGTCCTCGGCCATGTCGTCCACATTGGTGACCCTGGCCAGAGAAAGGAGATTCTCCTCATGCTGGTTCTTTTTTGCTATCGATAGATTCAATAAGACTTTAGCTCAAAAGAGAAAATTGTGAGACTAATCCTTCAAGTAGCGAGTTAATGAAGAGTCGTGATGTCTTGACGTCACATTTGAAGACATGGAGATGACGATGACAGCAAAAGACGGTCCGGCAACTAAAAAAAAAATAAATAAACCAGATGAAACCTAAGCAAAATCACTATAGGCTATCACTACATAAATAAATATATTTGTACATGTATAAAGCACTCTTGACTCTGTCTTGAAATCCGTGATCTCACTCAGTTATATCCTCTCTCACATGTCCGTTGCCTCTACATGACTCTTTCAGTTCGTTCCGGTATAAAACGGTCCACTGGAATAATAAGACAACCGAAGAACAATCCCCGAAAGAAGATCGGAGAAGAAAAAGAAGCACCAATAAGTCAACAACAATATTGAGTCATCTGTCAAATGTTTTCTTTCTTCTTCGCTTTACTCGTAAACCGAGAGGCAGACTGATATCTTATCCTCTAAGAAGTCCCCCTTTTTTGGCGTAAATTTAAAGAGAAGAGAAAAAAACGACGAGAGAAGCAAGACTAAAAGATGCTCCCACAAAATGATGACTACTGAGCCACTCCAGACCTTCCACGGTTTTTGAAAAGGAAGCGACAAAAGGATCTGTGGGTTCTCTCTGTATTATATCCAAGTATTTAGACTGGCGAGCTGATTGGATAAAAACACCCCCAAAAGGGTTTGTAGAGGTGACATAGGAATGATAAAGATCCTTTTCATGCTACAGAGGACTTGAAAAACTCGCTTATACTAAAGTCCTTTGGTTTAAACATTCCTCTTGTGCGACTCACAGTTTAACAGTCAACAGGGAAAATTAAAAGGAGCACGGCTTAACACCTATTACCCGTTGATGAGTCCAATCTGGAAATGATCACTTGTAACACGTATAGATTCCATGCCGTATAGCACACCGACCGATGGCATCGTGCATACACAACACTGAATGTAAGCCAAACGGATTTCGATCAGACGGCCAACGCACCTCGTTAAAAAGATCTCAGACGGGGTAAGTTCCCAGAAGCAGAGGCCAAAGAAAAGTGCAAACTGGGAAGGATGAGTGCATTACAGACATCAAGAGAAAGACGAAAATGACAACTACAGGCTGGAGTTTGTGGGCCGAGGAAGTGTTTATCAATGCGGCATGTTTGACGAAGGGGCAAAGACGCGACCTCCTTCAGCGGGCGTCCACGATTGTGACTTCCGAAAGACTTTTAAGTTGCGCATCAAATTGAAGCCACATGCGACGGAGTGACGATACAGGGCCACCCGGTAAACGCAAAGGGTACTAAACAGCGACGCAGAGATAGTTCTGTAACCTAGCTACAGAGGAATATCGTATTTCGTTCCTTCCCTTTCTTTTATGTAGATATTGTGATCGTTGTTGGACAAACATAGCATAAATTAGGATAGTCGGAATGCTTCCGTGAAAGTATTTTGTTGACATCTACATTGTCTTCCGAAATCGTAAAATTCATGCTGATACATCCGTAACAGGTATATTTGTCAAACAATTTCCTAGTGATTAAAAAAAAAGTAAGTTATGACTTGTGCTATATTTATACACAAGTATGAAAATAAAGATACCACCAACACCACCAAAAAAAAAGCCCTGTGAAAATACAATCACTGTGGTATTGGGTGGACATATATACATTACACGGTCACTGACCCATAGCAATATGATGTAACCCCATCCCCTTAATAACAGACAGACACTGGAGTCTATAACATATTCGAAATCACACAGTACGGTAAGTCAGACGAAAATAAACGACGCTGTGGCACCTTTGATGGTGGCAGACGTCACGAACGCTCTCCAACAGAAGATGGAAACTTCCATTTTATCTCTGCCACATAACAGTAACTTAATGGTTCGTGTTTCGTATATTTACGAACCAATAAATGTAAGCATACGAACACTTACAGCTTAAGGTAGTGAACGAAATAACATGAAATCAGACTGCAAGGTCACCTTTATCAAATATATTTATACACTCCAAAATGAATCTCATTTGCTACCCTGCAAAGGCACCATCAAAGAACGGTGAATTGTTTTATCTTCTCCAATTGTACATATAAATGTAATCTGTTGTTTTTGTACCTGATCATGAAAATATTGTCTGTCCAATTGCTTGGCTGTGTGAATATAAACTTTTCATTTACCCTTCCACCCAACCCCACGCTCTTTCCTATCACTACATGACTAAGCCTTTTTGTACTAGCTGTTCTCACACATATACCCTCGTGAATCTTCGTACATAGATCATGAGCGGCCTTAACAACGAGAAACTGTGCTTCACTCGTGCACCGAGAAGTCACTTGTGTTGATTTTTCATGTGTGACACTGTCATTCTAATGATCCCCCTTTTTAATGTTTGAATATGTTGAGAAGGCGTCTTAATGCCAAACTCCCATCTCTTACATGGACACGCCTTTTTTTTATTTTAGCTTGTTCCTTCCGAACGAGCCAATAAATTCACACATTTTTCTTCTTCCAGTTAATTGTGTTCTCATAAAGCACGGTAGTCTGCTCAGTACTGTTTGGCGCAGTCCGCAAACGAAAAGATCACTCATGAAATCGATTTATCGAGCTAGACTATCTGATTGATGAAAAGAAGACTAAATGACGAGCAACTCAGTTACAATAATGACTCGTTTAAGTTTGAATGACCAGGTGTATAGCATTAATCAGGGGTACTTTCGTTTCTTTTGTCCGTTACTTCACAAAACGATCTTTTATGTATTTTTTAAACTAAAACTATTCAAGGAAGAATTATGCGTGGCCAAAAGTAACCACAGCACAAGATCCCTTGCAGACTATTATCGATAACGGCGAGATGATCCAACCATACATATTCTCCAACAATCCGTTTACAACTGCCCATTTCTCTGGTTTCAAGCGTAGGTGCAGGGGATTGTTCACTAAGGAGAATCGATGTTTACAGGGGCGAGACAAAACTTGCAACAACCGCCATCTCAGTAATATGTATGCAAATGAGACCACTGCAGTTGGCGCACTCGTTTGCATACATATTCAGTCAACATTGAAATCATTTGCAATATGAACATCACACCATGTGTGTTCATCCAAGTGTGTTATGTAAGAGTTGCAGAGAGCTGTGTGACAAAGCAGAAACAATCAAGAAGCACAGACAAAACAGAAGGACAAAGTAAGGAACACATCTTGTGAAAAGCACATTATCCTTATAATCAAATGCGATTAGCGTCCTCTATTCATTTCAGCGCAAATCCAGAGGAGCAAACGGATTTGAAGGTGTGTGAAGCAATGTAAAACTTTTTCTCTTTGCTGGCGCTATTTACAAAACGGAAAGATTGTCTCAGAGACAACGTTCGACCGTGAGCCCCAACGGAAACCAGAAGCCAGGCGATTCTTTGTTAATGAGATGTGAGTGGAGGGAGGGATAGGGGACTCCATGGAACTGTACGTAGGTATGCGTCGCTGCAACTTTGGACATAGTTCAGAGCTATATTGAGACGGTTCTGTTGGCATTCCGATTGATTGGAAGGAGGGGGGGGGGGGGAGGGGAGACCAGGAATGAATCAAATGCTTAATTACATACTTGGACAAAAGAGACAGGATAGCAACGTATTGGATTTAATTCCCTCCCAGCAATTTTCAGTGAACAGGTGCTATATGGCGCGCATCTGTTATGTTAAACTAAAAGTTTTTTTTTAAAAAAAGAGAGTAGTGTCTCCTCTTTGCCTTTAAGAATGCACTTGATGAATATTTTTGGCAGTGTTTGAGACTCTCCTTGTTGATGTTATATGACCAACGTGTGGAGACGTCTGCTCCATTTTCAGGGTCTTTTGTATGAGGGCAAAGTCTTATCTTAAGTACTTGCATGAATCTGACCTAGCTAGAGGCCTACCCATATACAAATATTTGTTGACTTTCATGTAAGTCATTGATAGACATGGTATTGTGTTGAGTGTCGTTCCGACATTTTACGCATTCAGACTGCTTTTAATTATTTTTAATTATACTCTTTGAAGAAGTCACGGAGGTACTGCAATTGCATCCAGTGACATCAGGACTGCGGATTGAACCTTCATATGACACAAAATATGGTACGGATAAGGGATATTCTTATAAGGGTGACGTTGTGTGCAGAGCCTCCTTATACACCTAGATCATAATTGACCCGTTATGAATCGTCGATAAGAATAGTTTTAGTCAACGATCGAGGTACGGTCGCATGTTTGTTGTGATTCAGTGGTAACCTGTATACATGTGTGCTACCCCCTCCTAATTTCATGTATTGTCAAACACAGAAATAAATTCGTGGTTGTCACTTGTCAGTGTTTCCATTGGCTTAGGCCCTTCACTTTTCCTATTTTAGAGAGTTTGCGTCCATTTTCTGCATAGTGGTTGCGGTATTCAGATAAGTCAGTTGCTACTTCAGCTTATTCTCCTAGAATTTCCACTTACATTGCTTTCTTAAATAATTAACCTACCTCCAGAACTAACTGCCAGCTTTACTCCGTTTGTTTTCGCGGAACCACTAACTTTGGTCACCTGCTAACTGAATACAGTTATGAGTTAAGTTTAGGCTACGCTATTCAATAATTCAGTATTCGTATATTTTTGCTAGGCTACTCACTACTTAGGGATTTCTTTTTGTAATATTGCTTAGTGTAGCCTTTCTTGTTCCGGATGGATTATGGAACTTGGAAGCCATTTACTATTCTTAATTCTTGGATCACTGTTATCCCTAGCTGACATGCTACTTTAGTGTAAGTATAGCCTAGGCTTCAACTACAGGCTATCCATGCATGATCTAACCCCGCCACAACGATTTCCACTGCGCATCCGGATTCCAACTCCTAGTCACTGGAGTCTGATTTCCACTACTCATCCGGGTTCCCAGTGGTACAACCAGGAATCCTGAGAAAAATAAATTCCTAGTCAGACAGACACTTCAAATTACGACTAGGAATCCAGGTACAATACAAATGGATTCCCAGTGTGAAGAGTGCAAATGTGAAGAGTTGTAATACACAGTGAATCAAGTCCATTGGATACACCACACCAAAGATCACTCAGCATTGTTCTCAAATTCACTTAAGGTGATATCGACTGGGAATCTGTATTCAGGATTTGAAAAGTGTCTCTCACTGCAGAAGGGTATTCTGTAATTGCTCCATTAAAGTAGTTCAGTGATTTTGTTGAACATAATGACTTTGCCTATATTAAATTTTGTGTTAGTCTTCATGCATTATGTGCACTTCATCTCTGAACTGAAGATTTTCTGTGTAGAACTTTCTTGGCACATGGTGACAATTGAATGGCATCCTGGCATAGAATTGAAAAATCTTCCTTGACAGAACTGAACCTTGTTGGCCTAATGTAAGGGTATAAAGGGTTTGCAGTGTGCAAAATTTCAAAAAAGAAGTTCTTTACCAATACCGTCAATTTACTTTAATTGTCAACATTACATCATGTGTATTTCGTCCTACAAAATTTCACTTCAACATTATCCAATTTTGTCCAAGCAAAGCTCAAAGCTGGCATGACACAAACAATGTTAATCCCAAGACTACTGGTCTACACCTTTTCTCGGTGTAGAGAAAATAACTTTTTGGCATACCTTTGGCATGAGTATAACACAAAATGCCTCCTGGCTATATTACAGTATAGGCATAGCCTCTAAGTTCAAAGGCCTAAGTCCATACTGGAAAGAATTTGTGTTACGCAGAATTCTGTGAAATGGAATTGAGACTTTCTGTGACATTTTATCGGTTTTGTGGTGTACATTTACATAGAACGACAAGCTTGCGCGACATCGTGTGGGTTGCCTTAATGTGTCACTTTTTCATTGCTTGAAATTATAAGAAAAAATTTGGTATTAGACAAGGTCTGTTTTTATCACATGACATGTTTAAACATTGTGCAGCAGTTTTGACGTCAGTCAGATAACAGGTTTTACCTGAATTGCTCCAATATTTGCTTTGCCTTTTGTACAGTATCCTTCTTTTGCACTGAACATTGTGTCTCATATTTGTGTGTATTGTTGAAATAAAATAGCAACTGACTGATCATAGAAGCACACCATATTGCAGGAGCATAGCCAGTATGAAGCACTGTAGGCCTGGACCAACACTTTTATGTTTAAGTTGTCTTTTCTTTTCCAAAATGAAACACCCATAATTCAAATCCATAAACTTGCTGGACAAGTTTAAGAGTCTCTAGACAGACATAAAGAATGTAGCGAGAATGTGACTAAATTAGATGACTTAGTTTTGTGATTGAAGCTGTAATTTCAATGGTATGCCATTTCATTGAACATTCTATGTATGTGCCAAAAAGTACTAGGAGCCAATCTTGTCACCTTAGTCTCACTCTTTTTGTCTGATTTTGATGCTTGCACATCTCAGACTAAAATACCCAACATGATTCAAATGACATTTTATGTCTCGCGGCAAGAATATGGGGAACAGTTAAAGTAGGATTTGCTGTTATTCCTACATTTTGAAAAGTGCACCACAGGACTGGCTGTACCCCTTACAGTTGTGAAAAGCTATTTTTGTGCCTACAACTTTTCAAATTTTGGCTACGCCTGTGTTTTGTGTGACTTGTACAGTTTCTATTTACCATGTAACAAATTTACTTCATTGCTCATGTGTCATTGGTTCCATTTTGCACAAGAAGTGTCAGTATTAAAGAAACCCAAAGTTATCAGGCAAGGACAACTTTCCGATTTTTTTTTCTTCCTTGATTGTAATTTTAGGTGAGAGCAAATGGCAAAGTTTGAGAGTTGCAAAGGATGATGCATTCCTGACAATGGAAACCAGGCAACGCCGGAATAGGCATTTCTATAAGCTGGAATTCGTTCCTTTCCAGAAAAATGGAGAATACTACCTACAAATCCTTGAAAGCATTTTGTTCACTGGAGTAGTGTGTGCATGGGTCCTTTATTATGCCGCTTGGAAAGTGTGGAAAGCTTCCGAAGGTATGACAGGAATTTGAAAGTAACAAAATCATGTAGTTTCTCCAAGACTTTACATTTTGTCATTCATATCGTTGGAAAACTTCATTGAAGTATGAATTTATATACCCTCATATTAATATGCTCCGATCAGGTAAAACAGAAAAAAAAAAACATGCATTCAATGAAACTTTTCTGCAGTACCTTTTAAAATGACAAAAGCAGGGAACTGACGAGCAAAACTTTCTGGATTTCACACTAGGTATCGTGTTATGCATTTCTAGCATATATTATTGTGCAGAGTACCATTAACAAATTAGAGGTATCAAAGGTTTATGTTATTTTTCAAAACCATTGTGCATGATATTTGTAGGCTAAAACAGTTATAATTAGAAACCATGCCAAATACTTCTAACAATTTCAAATTGCAAGACTTTCCACTACATCTGCAAAAGGTCGCAAATTGTGTGAAATGTTCCATACAGAAGACTACCATTAAAACTTTGTATTTTACATTAAAAAAATTGTAGTAATTAAAAAAGAAAATGTGAGAAGTTTCTGGAAAATCACATAAACAACAACAAAAGTAATCAAAAATTAAAGTAAATCACTTCAAAAGTTGACTATTTGTTACTGTGTAACCATTGCATTTCTTTTTTGTTCATGAGGGTCGGCCAGTTATTCTGCTAGACTTTAGATATTCTGGACCTTTCTGTTAATGATGGTTAATGTCAACAGTAATAAGTTTTGAAAATCAGATCAACGAGATGATGATATCAAATGAGCTGTAGGAGGTCCTGAAAATGTCAGGTGTTTCCGTCCTCCATTTTTGAAGAACATTAGACGCAAAATAAATTCCTTATATGCACTTCTTTTTAGAATAATTACTCACTCAATGGATGAAACATCCTTTTTTTTTTTGTTTCAGGTAATGTCTTTAACTTGAGAAGAAATGGAAAACTTTCAGATGGTTGGAACGTCTTCCAGATCCTTTACCAGGTGGGAATTGTCTCAGTCGAAATTACCTGGGTGTATGTATGTTTGCTGCAGTCAATATTGAAATGGCTAACACTTTCTTGTCTCTTGTTTTCATTTGTTTCTCATCATTTGCAGGATGTCTCCTGTATACCATGGAAGTTTTGGAAAGACTTTATCCTACAAATTTGGCTGCCATATCTGGTTGTATACATCCTTCTTGGGCAAATTGTCACCTTGGTAAACCCAAAGGTAAAAATTTATCGTGTTATCTATTTCTTGTTTTGTTGTAAGGGATGTATGACATAATATTTGTCATCTACAATATTTCTTTGCAATTTAACCAAAGTTGTTCCTTGAGGTTGATGAAGCCATTTGATAACCTCTGTTCTCTCTGCTCTCGTACATCATGCCATAATGCAAACCATTATTTGTGAATCATTGGTATTCAGTCTAGCTGGTTCTGTTGTTGATCAGAATTTACTTATCCTAATTTGTGAGAATCCCTCTTGGCAAGTTTCTTAGGTGTTAAAACTGTCACAGGTGAGAGTTTTATTTGGTGGTCTATAACAGTTTTGGTGGTGATATTCAACTGTTTTGAGTGAACATTCTGCCAAAAAGGGCAGATAACAAGTTCATCATTTATGTTGCACCTAAGATGTTTCAGAGAAGGAAGTGTCATCAGGGTAGCAGCTTTGTAGAGTAGTGCAAAGAATTTGTCCACCAAAAGTAACTAATTCCCATCTTGTTCTTAAAGGGGGGATAGCTAAATAAGCTTGTGATAATGTTGTGTACTTGTTCATTGCTAATCCCAAATTTGCTTCTTGCTGAAATACCAGTAAATAACACTCGCTCAGGAGATGAAATATTCACCAGAAATTACATATATTGATAGGAAACATACAGGTTGACACATATTACCACTTGGAATGTTGAACAATGCTTTGCAAAATCAAGAGCTTTCATCCAAAACTTTTCTTATGGTGTATTCTGATATAAACAGTAGCAATGTGGCTCAGGGTTTGCTTTATTTTTTTCTCAGCTGTCACTGCTGAGTATTAAATCAATTATCGTTGGGCTGTAATCTTCTTTATGGAAGTCCTATATGTGTATTTGAAATGTTGGTCATCTTTACTATGTATTCCTTTCAGTATAAACATCATCTCTCCATGGTCATGTCCTCGATAATGATTGGAGTTACAAGTGGCTGGCCTTTTCTGCTATTCATCTTGGCTTTCACTTCTGCTGGCTATTTGGTTTCACTGCTGCAACAACCCAGCTTAGTGTGGCTTTTCACTATCGGTGAGATTGTGCTGTTTGGCATTGCTTCATTTTCCAGGCAGTGGGTAAGTTTTGTGTTTGATATCGGTTGCATGCATAGCCAAACAGTCTTACTTCATGTCAAATCTAAGCTATATGCACTTTACGGAACATTTCCTATGCAAACAGACTGTTGCAGATCAACGAAAAAGGTTTTTCTGTTTTCTACTACTTTATTTTTAGTTGTTTCAGATGTGATGCAAGTATTTTTTTGTTTGTTCCTTTTTTTTTTATAACTTCATATACTTAAGTTCAACCTGAGTGACTTCTAATATGTCCTGTTTTAATCAGAAACAATGACATGAATCACTGAAGTAGTACAATATTTCTACTCTATTTCTACTATATACTCTACTTTTCCTCAGATTATTTGCCTGTTTATTTGGACTGACATTTCTTTTGCAATTTGTTCCAGATCCCAAAAGACATGATACAATGATCCATTTGGATTCTGTGGCTTTTTTTTTCTTTTTGGATGTGATCATCTACAGAATTTTAGTGCTTTCTGAGACAGGCTTGGATCCAGGATTTTGAGAAATGGGGTAGATGAGTGAGCACCAAAGGTGCATGCAAAGCCATTGTGGTTAATTTAGGGGTTAATTTCCTCCATGGAAATTTGAATTCTACTGCCCTTAGACACGATTTCACACCATCTGGGGAGCATTTTTTCCATATTTATTTGTTCATTTTGGTAAAAAAATTTTTGGTCATCGAAAAAAAGGTGGTGTTTACCATGGGTGCGCCCCCTCCTGGATCTGCACCTGTGAGACTCCCATTATCAAATTCTTTCCACTCCCTCAAAAACACACCTAACAATATAATGTGACAGATAAGACAGGAGTGCAGAAATAATAATGCTGGTACATTTCCCCTTCTCTCCAGCTACAGTATGTGACTCATCCTGCTTTGGCGTTGGTCTGCGTCGGATCGTGCTCATTGCGTCTTCTAAGTTTCGGGCTAGAGCGATGCAAGCATGCCAGTCAGCACCACGAGAAGAAGTCAAAGTTGAGTTTCAAGCTGGTCAACCTTGTGAAATACAACTTGTATTTTCCTGTGTTTGTAGGAGGGCCTTTCATTTCCTATGACCAATTTGCGCCCCAGGTGAGAACCTCCCTCCAGTGAACATAGGACTGTAAACGAGAATTATATCTTCAGAAGCCTCAAACAAGATGAATGGCAAATCAAAACCTTGTGTAGATTTGCACCTTGTACCATTCTATGTACATTTGTGTCATTAAGCTACTTTGAAAATGCTTTAGGAAATCCAAAGTGATTACTAATTAGCAGGTTTTGTAAAAGACATGACTCTTTTATAGATTGAAACTTTATTTGGTGATCATTATGTAAGGTTGACATTATTGAAAGAAAAGACACTAGGCAAAGCCAAGCCACTGTAAGTACTGAAACTGCTTGAGGAAAAAGGCAAGTAAAATCCGGTCATTCAGAGAAATTTTATCCATGTATATACAACTTATGATTTCAACATTGGCCGGTTGAAATTATCTGATTTCTACCATAAGCAAAGTTTTTCTTTTCATTTTGTATTATCAGGTCTGTATCTACGTATTAAGGATTACGTAGTTATGTTACATAGCTTGTTTATAACCAACATTCGTGAAGGCTCTTTATGCAAGTTATGTTGCAAGATGGGCTCAGCAATTTTTGTGTTTTAAAAGACACATTACTTCAAAGGTGGTTGCAAATACAAAATTCTACCATTTTCTGTGATGTGCTTTCAATTCTGTCTTCACATTCTGTGATTAGCAGTATCCAAGTTGATAATCAAGTTCCTTGCATATACTTTAACTTGTACTGCTTGTAATGTGTACAATTTATGATTTCAATACTGGCCTGTTGAAATTATCTGATTTCTACCAGGAATGGCTCGACAGCCAAAATTCTGACCAATTAATTCCCTTAATACAAATAAATTTACTCTTAGAATTTTCAATTTTTCCTCATAAGTGAGACACCCATTCAGGGAATCTAAATAGCCTTTTTCTGTCAACTTTGTGACTTGGTCAAAATTGTGGCTGGTAATCCATTCTTGCACCCATATTCTTTGCAGTATATCATAACTGGTCATTTAGAGGATTAATTTACAGGAAGCATGTAAATTCTCTTTCACAGTTGCTGAACAAAAGTCTTTGGCACAGTTACCCTTTTTTCTTCTGTACGTCTAACCTTCACCAAAGCTAGACATCCTTGGGTACACAAAGTGGTATGAAGTCAGAATTTTTTTCATATAACACTGAGAGTTTAGGTCACAGTTTGCTGTTATTCCTCTTTCTCATGCAAGGAACCAAATCTTGCAAACCTGCAACCAGACTGCACAAAATGTGTTGTGGTTTCTATGATGTAAAATTATTATTATTTTTTTATAAATTGGATCGTAATGCATCAGGTGAGGATGTATGTCTTGCTTCATCATGGTCTGTGCAATATTGATTTATTGGGTCACCAATTGAAATTTAACAGCTGCTATACTCACAATGACATCTGTTGACCAGATGAGGACTGATTGGCATCATGTACTCAACATGTGCACTTGCATGCTAAATAAGAAATACATCCGAATCTTCTTTGTTGAGATTCTGTGGGCACATTTTTATGGGTTTTTCACAAATTGGCCCTTTTTGACCAAATTAGAGATACTTTTGCAATGTTCACACATTTTAAAAAGTGTTGATCTCAAATGACTGCCACTAAGTAATATCAATAGGGATTTTGTACTCGATGTGATACACCTACTCACTCATTACCAGATCTGTCCAAGCTACCTTTCTCGAGATACTGTGCTCACAGGGTTGTCCAATTTTGAACCCTGTTGTACCCAAATGAAGTCAAGCTTTTACAGAAAATAATAGAGTTCTTTTACTGACATACATCTATATATATACCACATAATCTGTCCAAGCTTCCCTTCTAGAGATATTGTTTACAAAGATTTTACTATTTTACTCCTTCGCCACCAAAACAATAGGATTCTTGTACCCAATGTGGTACACTAACACACCAAGCAAAGTTCATGTACTCAGTATGATACATCAACATATCAAACATAAGATCTGTCAGACACAAAAGGATTCTTTTACTTGAGATGCATACAGTGCTGATTTTAATAATGTTACATTATTAGAGCAATTCATCTACCAGCTTTGCCTTTACTTTCAGCAAAAGCACATGAAATGACATTCGAATGCTTCCTTCTGCAAACTGAAGCAATTGACCTCATGTTTATGTTACCAAAATGGTAGACCCAACTTTCTAGATATTCCTTCAAAGCCTGCATGCAGTTTTTTTTTTATCACACTTAGAAATTCTTAACTCTGCAGTAGAAAATCAAAGTGTCTAGTTCAAACTTTTACTGCACAGGATTGGAGTGACTCAAGGTGATCGTTGCAAAAACCAAACATAGTTCTAGGTAGTCTTAGTCTTTAGAAAAGTTGACAGTTACTGCAAGTGGTCAAGCTCTCCGCTGGATTAACTAACGTTACTCACATTTTCAAGTGATTGCCAGAGTGAGATTTGTTTTTTCCAAATGAAGCTATAGTAACACATTGCATAACATCGTCAGATTTCATTATAACGTTCCCACCCTTGTTTATATGGATAGTGTTAAGAGGTCTGGAAGTTGATATAATGCATTCTCATGTTAAGTATCAAGTTTCCATGAATCTTATATCGTGTTTACAATGTTTTTGGAGTTTGACCCCCAAAAATGTTAGGATTCTTCCTCAAATCACAATGCGTCTGCATACCAAGAGTAAAATTTATCAAAGGTTCCTTTATCAAAATAGTGTGTTAACAAGGTTTTGGAGTTTGGCCCACGGTGACCCCAGATGACCTAAGACCTCCACCAAAAGTATCAGGGTTCTTCCTCTTGATTTGTGGCATCTATGTACTAAGTTCAAGAACTCTCAGTTTCCCTTCTTGAGATATCATGTGAATGAGCAAGGGGGCACAAAAACACCATATACAGCACATATTTGCACTCAGTGCCTTACAAGGTACAGTGTGCAAGTCACTGGAATTCCCCTTTTTCCGATGAGTGCATGTAGCATGTGATTGCCAGAAGGGAGGGTGGCAGCTACGCCAGTAACAAGCTCCATCTGAGCGAGGAAGGAGGTGAGAGGATCTCCCTCTCACCAGCAACTGGTACCTGCTAAGGCAGTTTTCATAGGTGCATGCACACCTACAGTATGCACATACACACACACACACAACTTTGTTTTCCATTCTTTCTGAGGACCTCATTGTCCTTTCTTTTGTTTTTTCTTCCTCAACCCTAACCTTAACAATAGACTGTCTATTATTAATCTTGAGAGGACCAGAGAAATCTATTGAATTTTCTACAGAGGACCTAAAATCTATTGTTTTGGTCCTCGATCCCACCCAAAAACAAGGGTACACATACACACACTCACACGTACGTACACACATACATACACACATACTCGTTTAGGGCGCCTTTCGGGGACATGAACTTTTTCTCACGTAAACGGGGATATCCCCACTTTGCATATGATGTCCTTAGTTACTGGTATTTAGTCTTGCATGTATCCCCGATTCAGAAACGGGATTGTGTGTAAAATTTTTTACACACATACACCCACACACACAGGTATAGATCCATAAAATAGGTAATTGGGAAAAAGTTGGATTGACCTGTGAAGTTGAGGGCGCATATCTGAAACCCCAATTTGCATTATGTTAAAATATCCAGAAACCGGGATATCCCCGTTTTCGGCGTAACCCCGGTCGCAAGCTTGAAGTTCCTGTGTGTGTTTCCGTTCGGAGCCCTAAACAAACCCACACACACATACATACATACGCACTACATACACTCACACATACATACACACATACACACACACACACCCATACCCGTTAGGGGCACCTATTGGGGACATGGACTTTTCCTCACGTAAACGGTGATATCCCACTTTGCACATGATGTCCCCACTTTACTGATATAAGACTTGTATGTGTCCCCGATTCACGCCCAAAACGGAATTGTGTGTATAATTTTTTACACACATACACCCACGCACACAGGAATAAATCCATATAACAGGTAATTGGGGAAAACGTCAGATTGAGCTATAAACCTGAGGGCGCATATCTGAAACCCCAATTTGCATTATGTTAAAATATCAGGAAACGGGGATATCCCCGTTTTTTAGCATATCCAGGTTGCAAGCCTAATTTCTCATGTGTGTCCCCAATTGGCGCCCATTACAAACCCACATACACACACACATGCACACACACATACATACATACACACAACTTTGTTTTCCATTCATTCCGAGGACCTCATTGTGCTATCTTTTGTTTTTTCTTCCTCAACCCTAACCTTAACAGTAGACTGTCTATTGTTAATCTTGAGAGGACTGGAGAAATCTATTGAATTTTCTACAGAGGACCTAAAATGTATTGTGACGGTCCTCGATCCCACCCGAAAACAAGGGCATAAATACATACATACATACTCACACCATTATGAGTATGTAGGTTTCTCTTATCATTGCATCCAAAACACTACATTTTGGCCCTTGGAAACTTATAATTACCTGTATTTTCATTTATAAGGCCTGTAAAAAACCATCATTAATGAGAAGAGGTGCAGTTAGGTCCACCTTGATTCTCAATCAGTTTGTACTTGGTTAAAGTCCAAAGTGAATACATCTTCTCCAGCAGATGGAATCTCAGAGCTCCATTCACATTCATAACGAGAGTTTACATCTTAAACATTGTGACGTGACACTCAGATAAACACATTAAAATATGCTTTGTTAAAGTAACAAATACGTTCTCCCTTGTACATGTCTGAGCCCTTTGCACTGAAGTGAAATTTGAACAAAATCATTCACAATTGACAGCAGAATTAAGTTAGTTTACGTTATATCCAGTACTTGACGCTGGCAAAGATATTAAGCAAACATGTCAAATTATGTGACAAAAAAATTGAAATAAAATTACACAATTTGATGTAGATAAACTTTTGGAAACCAAGCTTCCTGTCTCCTTGTTAGTATGAAGCCTGCAATCAACCATTACCTACGCTTGTATTTTCTTAAAAATTTTTTGACGGTCTGAAAAATGACGACCCACTCGCAAGCTATCCTGTTGTTATACCTACATACAAGTATATGTCAAAATTGTCAAAAATTACATCCCCCATGGGTGCACACTGAGGGCGTCACCCTCCGATGTGTTGAGGTTTTATGATCAGAGCATTGGTTCTCATTGTTTTGATGTCAATTCTAAATTTTGATGCTCTTTATGCTAGAGACAGGATGTTATTAAAAAAGAGAATCAATTTATTACCGCTGAAAGAAATGAATGATTCTGTTTTGTTTTTTTTTTCCCTTTAATGCATAGACTACATGTATTGCAAACACATGCTTGATTAAGTTGAAAGGGATTTTATTTACATGTCATCACAAATAAAACATCTTTTATTTGTGGAGATATTAACTTTGGGACCATGAAATTGTATGTATGTATCTGTGGATGTATATTTGACGAAAACACAAGAGATCGTCTACAAGTGCGCAACAGTTAATTCAGCATTTATTTTTTTTAACTTGTTAATGGTATGTGTACAAAGAGAGAAAACTACAAAGAAAAAAGTAGGAATTTCAGGTAAATTTCACCAGATAGCTTTAAAGGGGAATTCCAGTTAAGGAACATGTCTTCTGACTTATTTAAGTCATTTCAAACCATTTTCATTCATATTCTTGACGTTTTAAAATGAACTTCTAATGGGCAACATGGTATGCCCCACAGAGTTTCTAACACTATGCTTGTATATGAGGGGCTCGGCCATTATGATGTAATTGACTGTGATCTCTGTGGCTTGTGACGCAGTCGATGACCAGCCATGATCAACGTGATTAACCTACGTAATTAGTTATTAGACACACTGTGTATTCAATGTGGCTATCACAAGATAAGGTTATCGATAAGATCGCAATAAAACACAGAAGAAAAGGAATTTTCCGTTAAAAGGCAACATTAGGCAGTGTGAGCCGGTGCGAACAATACCGTGAAGATAAAGAAAACGTAATCTTTAGCAAGTACTAAGTGAACCTTTTCAGAGAATAAGCCATGTAATTACGAATTATGTAGGACAGTCAAGTTAGTTGTCGTGGATTAGAGCTGGTCGTCGACTACGTCACAAGCCTCAGAGATCACAGTCAGTTACATCATAATGGCCGCACCCTCCGTGTACATGCATGGTGTTAGAAACTCTGTTGGGTGGGAAGTTTGAACATATCATGTTGCCCATTAGAAGTTCATTTCAAAAGGTCAAGAATATGAATGAAAATGGTTTGAAATGTCTTAAATAAGTCAGAAGACATGTTCCTTGACTGGAATTCCCCTTTAATAGTTGACTATTTTCTGCCTCTCAAAGTGAGGTCATTCAAAAGATCATACTGTACATACTAACGTTCTGCAGGTCATGTTGGTAGTCACTAAAAAGTCATTTTAATTTCGAACTTTGAAGGAAAGCATGACCTGTCTAGGTAAAGCTGCTGACAAATCATCAAAGACCAACTTACCATACATTTAAATCACCACCTTGGTTACCCTTACATCACCTTATAGTATTTGGATAAGTCTGGTAACCCCCAGATTTATGATAAACTAAAAATAAATAATAAAACAGTACAAAAGATATTTTCTACTTGAGGCAGAAGATTTCATCTCCAGAACAGAGTTTTTACATGGCTACCATGAACTATCTAAAAGATCTTGTACTTTATTCCTTTCTTTGCCAGCTTCACAAACGAAGAAATATTGGACTTTGGCCAAAACTGAAAACCACTATGCCAGAATTTGTTATGTGTCTCTCCATTATACTGTTGGTTGAACTAGCCACCCACTTTTTCTACTTCCATGGTCTGGTAACATCAATTGGCAGTGTAAAGAACCTGGCCCCTTCTGTAGCAGGTAAATTTCCCTTCTATTTTGTGCTCCCTGTGTTTTCTCGGAAATTGGTGGCTTTTCTATCCGTGTTTGATGGTGCATTTGTAATGGTTTGCCTCCTACGTATAAAAAGCCTTGTCTTACTGCCTCTGTTAGAGGAGGATTATGTGCAGAAGCTTTAATGGTGTTCTGTTTTGTATTTCTTCAAAGAGAACCATAAACGTAGTATTATGCAATGATTGCAATTAAAACTTAGCTTGCAAGAGGAAGGTCTTTCTACTAAGTCCCATAAGTGACAAAAAGAGTCTATCCAACACTCAACAGGAATTTGAGTGTAAACTGCGGTTGCTGCTAATGTAGAGGATATCTTCCCAAGCTTTCACTGTTTTGATAGTTTCAGCTCAAGGCTGTAGGATAAATTGTCTTAGGATAAATTGTCACTGGATTGCTGAAGTTATGCAAGTTATTTGTTTGGCTTGAGTACACAATAGTTTGAAATATCCTGAAAGATAATTGTACGGTAAAAAAGAAGAGATTTGTACGATTCAGCTGACGTTTTAGAATAAATTTGTGGGGACTGCTTATTCCCTTTCATGTGGCTGATGTAAAAGATGGCATCAGATTACGTAGGTCTTCATTCATAGCTATTTACCCTCCATTGTGATTAAGTGATAACGTATACTGCCACCAAATGGCAACGCAAAGGATGCTAGCAAATATGTAACCCAGGCAGATGACAGGTGGAAGGAGTATGTTGCTTTAAGTTTCAATTAGAATGTGATTACTTGTTTAGAGTTAGGTTCAGACAGATTCAAATCACAATGTATAAGTCAGAAAAGGCTTAAGTGATAAGGGTTTTCAATTAATGAAACCTAAACAATTAGACTTAACCATAAGGGCTGTGCCTGGTAACTGGTGACACAACTCTGGTCGGACGCTTGTAGTTTCTCGGCCGGGCTGCTGCAACTGTAAGGACCACGAAGACCACAACACTGGATGTAATGCTGGCGTAGTGTAAAATGTGACTGAGGATAAAGCTTAGAGGACAGTCTAATCAAACCTGCTGGTGTACGTCAATGGACAGCACCTGGTCAGATGGTTGACCATAACTGAAGCTGAGGCGATAGAGATAATGGTAGAAACAGTGTCTCAGAATATTGGAATGTCTCGACAGCGACGAACATGTAAAATGAAGGTTAGGATGATGCCAGGCAATGGATAATGGCAGTTGAACATTATTGTGTAGTTGTGGGCCAATTACACTGGCAGTTGAGTATGTAGGTGTAGGCAGGGAAGGTGATGACGTCTTCTGATCGCGGATTAGGATTCGGAATTCCTCTCAATCGACGAGGGTATATATGTCTGAATTACTTTCAAGATTATTCCGTTTTAGTGTCTTTTCAAAAGCACCTGTTGGATGCCATGATACTTAATATAGAAAACAGTTCCTTCCAGAATGTACCTGTGTCTGTTCAGACAAGCTTCTAGTAGATCTATGCTGGACACATCTCGAAGTTAAACTTCATCTTTGGAGGTTCAGTGCCATGGAGTGCAAGATGGTGACTTTACTGTATAAATATTGGGCACTAACCTAACAGTACAAAGAAATGTGAACGTCATCGTCAGCTAAGAAAACCACAAATTAAAGATTTTCAGAGTGTCATCATTATAGTTATGGACAAAGTTCAACAAATAATTTATGAATCTGTGTAACTGAATTGCAGATGGATTGGTCACTTATGTTTTTCACAGCTAACATACATATTCAAATACTTCAAGGGCTATTCCAACGACTATTTAATGGGATCGTAAGTGATACCCCTCACCAATATCGCTATATAACTCAAGATGTTAAGTATACATTGCAAAAATCTTTGCTCTTCCTCAAATTAAAAATGTGTGTATTTCATCTTGAAAATTTTGACACCAGTGGAATATTTAGGTTGGGTTTATTCCAGATTGAGATTAAAATGGTCTGAGGATAATGCTGACCAGGGTTGTCACCAGACCATTTTGAGAGCCGAATAATTTGTGATCGGCGTCCTGGGGGCAGGGTCTAAGGGAACCTCCCCTTTGAAAAATTTTTGCCGGTTGGAGAGTGCTAAGATGTAAAATGGTGCACTCTAGATTATAAATTATGAGTTTGGTACTTTGGTTTCGACTAGTGTAGAAATGTTTAAGCTTAATTTGCCATTTTGTGGTAAAAAAAGGATAATCACTCAGAATTCTAAAGAAATCTAACAATTTTATTCAGTTAAGGTAGGAAATTTGTGCTGGGCAGTGATGCTGAAATTGACGGCGAGTGTCGGGGTGGAGATTTTGAGAGCTGGGTAGCACTGTCCCAGCACCGCCCGGCGTGGTGACAACCCTGATGCTGACAATTCTTCAAGTATCCTTCTGTTTCTTTTGATGCATTTTAAATTATAAAGATGTGCAAAGGATGTTCAGTTAGTGTGTCTGGTGTGACATCTCAGATTTTCAATAATACATTGTTCCATTGCAAAATAGAACTTTAAAAAAAAAATTATAACCTACCTAAGTAGAACATGCTATTGAGATACTTTTTCCACCACTGATGGAAAGTTACCCTAATTTTTATGAAATTCTAATCTCTTTCCTTGGCTTTTAAATAAAGTCCCTTTAGGTAAACCCTTTGACAGTGTCTCCTTTCTTTGGGTGGGGGGTCATGGTTTGATATAGGATGAAACATTTCCCCTCTCTCCCTCCCATTCATCTTCATCTTTATCTCACTACAGTGTACTTAAAGATTATAGACTACAAAAAATACACATTTATGGGGATTTTGCACTTTGAGGAAAAGTACAGCAGATGAAAATTTGAGGCCAAATAATGTTGATCTCTTTTTTTTTTTAGTTGGTTTAGTCCAGCTTCATTGATAATTGTCGGTCATGCCTCTGCCACTTTGCGTCAAAGCCGAGAAGCTGTTTAAATGTCAGCGAGGCCACGTGGGTGAAGGCTTTTTCTTTCTGTGTGTATTTTGTTTGTTCTTTTTGATATATTCCCTTTCCCGTTTTATCAACACAGCTGGCATCATCTTCTGGTGTGTTTTGCTCCAGTACCTGACGTATTTTGTCCTCTATGAAGTCTCTGCCGCGATCGCTCGGTTCGATGACGTGGAATTACCTCGTCCACCGTCCTGCGTGTTTTCTTACTTCACGTTCAGAGATTACTGGAGGTATGTGGATGGGACCATTTGCTTTTAAGGCTAAGTGATCAGTTTGTATCTGTTTCTACTTCTCTGCAACATTTAATTTGGAAGGAACTATAAAAGGGAAAAGGAAAAATGTGGGATTGCAACAGTGACCTCTAAAGAACTGCCCAAGTGATGCAAACCCCTTTTGGTTTGGACAAGAGTTAAATTTCAGTCAACAAAAGATACTTTGTCAGGAAGTTTGACCCAACAATACATTGAATTCAGAGTGTTCCCCCCCCCTTCCCCCCTCCTGTCTTTCAGCAGCCCTGGGTTAATTTTACCACTGTGGCAAGTTTTTCATTTTGTTTAGGATATTCTAATGTTATCAACACTTAGTTCTTTTTAGAACTTAGTTCTTCTTACTAAACGGTTTGATCTGTGCAGCAGATGACACACAGAACGGAGCTTGTACGGTTTGAGATTGAGAAAATGGGTGGTATGTTAAGTATGACTCACTGCTCAATTGAAATGCAGTGAAACTGCATGGGCGTTCTTGTTTAATAATGAAGTCAAACAGTGGGCATTCTTGTCAGTGCAATGACTCTGGATTTTTACTTCTAAATCAGCGAAACCAACGATGAGTGTGAATCCTCTGAAAGTGGCCACACTGGCAAATGCTGGTGAAACTGGGCATAATGATATTTGGAGTGAAACTGGGTACTTTTTGTTCATTCAGTGTAGTTGGACACCTTATTGTGCAGTATACTGTATTATGTGTTCTTTTGTTATTCTCTCACTATGCTCTGCTGAAATTTTTCCCTGGTTTTTGCTCAGCAAGGACTGTTCTCTTTTTCATTTGTCTTTTGGTCTTATGGAAGACAATTTTGTTGATACTGATGGTCAAATACATCGCATTCATGACATGTGTTGACAACTTCTGTAGAAAGCTATTTTCTTTTTTGTTTATGTTTATCTCTCCGAAGAATGACCTCTTGTGATGTTAATTGACTTTGAGATAACAGTGTGTTAATCATGACTGAATGATCAGTGACCAAAAGTCATTGAAAATTGAATATGAAGTTATGCAATAGCAGCCATTTGAACATGTCGGTAACATCATCAGAATTTCAGACTGTTTTCATTCCCTACTAAGTCTACCTTTTTGTGTATTTGTTAATTTGTTGGTTTGAAAAGACTTTCTGTTCCTTGCAATAACCTCAAATTGTTTTGATTTTTTTTTCATTCCTTTATGAAGCATTCATTACCTTTTTTGTTAAATTCTTCTGTTGTTTTAATCTTTCACAGCTGCGCTGATAGAGGAATGTACAACTTGGTTGTGAAGTAAGTAAAACATCCAAGCCCCTGAAACACTGCACAGAAAATGTTTGTGGTATCTGTAGATAAACCTCTCAGTATTGAGCAAACATTTGAATTTGCAACCATGTCAGATGTAGTTTCAACTAAAGGAAAAACAGCTGCCGAGGATCTCAGAGATGTAGAATAAATGTAAAAAAAAATGTACTGTCACAGGTGATCACAACCAGTAGCAGCAATGCACCAATGTACCTCTGCCTGCTGAAGATGCAACAGAACATATTCTATCATCATACTGCGTAGTCATAGTGAAAACAAAATGTGCTAGTAAAGTTGTTTTCACAGCCGTTTTTCATCTTCATTTTCCTGCCTGTTCTTAGAGACCAAATGTTGCTTACCACAAGGTGTTGATAATATGAAAGCATTAGCCAAAGTACATTCCTGCATGCAACTAATGTGATGATCTATTGCATATAATCAACCTGGATATAATTTGCCTTTGTCAAGGCAATGTAAAAATCAATTCAGCTGATGTTTGGTTTGAAAGTAAGTATCAGTATTTCTGATACTAATCAGAGGATCAGTCCTACCAATTCCTAAAACAAAAATGATTTCATGTTGCAGCAGCAAGTGTATGAAGAATCATGTGCATAAATTGAATAAAAGTTGCTTTGAGATGTCACCAAAGTGAAACATGGTGGCGCTCTATTATTTATGACGATGCAGGTACATTTACATTCCACTCGTGCAAAGGAGCCCAACTTTACCCATGAAATCCCTGGGGGTGCTCTGCTGCTTCACTTTCATGGCCGCTTGGCAAGGCGGGGACAGACAGCACCTCATCTGGGCAGCTCTCTGCTGGCTTGGCATTCAAGTTGAAGTATTTGCTGTGGTGCTGTTTGAAATGAAGTCATTCAAGAGATTGAAGGTAAATGGAGCATCTCAAAAGACATCACAGTCTGACCCATTTCCACCAAGAACAATAAAAATATCTCTGAAATGTTGCTGTTAGGTAAATAAAAAAAATGGTTGTTTTGCAGTGCATTCCCTTGGTTCTCCAAGATAAAGCCCAAAACACAAATTCATGAGTTTGTCAGTGGAACAGTACAGCAGAAAAAATGCTTGACTTGTCTTTGAGTTTGGTACAATTGAGTATGTGTCCTTCCTACTGTGAAATAGTTCAGTCCAATCAACACAGGAAACCAGAGATTTGGGTTTGATTGAATTTGCCGTAGAAGTGGTTTAAAATGTTCGTCAAAACATTGTTATCTTCTGTTCCATTGTTTGCATGTTTATTGTCGTAAGCTGAGGTAATTGATTTTTAAGTGGTTATGATTGCTCATTGTCCTACTGGTAATTAGCTTTAGTACATGATTATTCAATTTTTGATAGAGAGTGCTGTGGTGAAGCTTTGCAAAGGTCACTTACAAGTTACAGTTGTTTGCATGGTTACTATTATTGAAACAAAATATCAAATACCTAGTACAAAAGTACCATATGATTGATAGTAATTGGGTTACTTCCTGCTTCATATGCAGCGTTGGTGTCATTGGCAAAAATTAAGATACGGCAGACAGGGAAAACAAAATATTGTACGTGTTTTGACCTTGGAGTTATTAAATGTGTGTTTGTTTCTGTTCATTTTCGTTTTCGTGATTTTGTTGTATTCAGCTCAAGGTTCCACAACAATTATCAAGATGGCTGCAAGGTCTCTTATGGTGTCCAGTGTTCATTCTTCTGATTGTCGCAAACATGTTGTTGATTGCAGGAAGCTCAACTTGGGAAATTTTCGAGGTCCTTTTCTCTGAAACAGGTGAGTAGGTTATTTTTTTTCTCATGGATTGTAATTTCCTCCTGGACAGACAACCAAGTACCTTCAAAGGGAGGCAATAAGAGGATTTGCAACAAAAAACAAAAGGAGAAAAATGAATGCCTTGTTCTCTCGTTTTCCTCAAGCAGCTCTCGTTAAATCTAAGAGAGCTTATGGCGGCACTCAAGGAAATTAAGTTGTCAAAATTGATTCAACTAGGGAAGTTGACAGTCTTTTTATACACAGGAGGGTGTCAAAATGTTGCATGTAGAAACAGTTTTGACAATTTCCCTGAAATTGTATTTGTGCATTTTGGGAAGAAAAGAAGGTCTGTAGAAACTGGTCTGATGATGAGAACAGAGAGAATTGGAAACTGAGAAACAGGAGCCCTCTTTCCTTTAGTTTTTGAAAGTTTGTTCAGAACCAGACTCAATTAAGTAGAAAGTACCTCCTTGTAGTTTGAACAACGTAGCATTGTAATTCACCCGGCACATTAACTTAAAGTTTGCCCGTTATGGTAACTTGCTATGGTAGCACAATGTAAGATAAATGTACAATGTTCATTTCATCTCTTTATCTGTTCTGAAATACTTGATACATTGACTAGTGATTGTTGGTGAGTTGACAGCAAATCTGGTCAGTATTCTGTGGTTCACATATTGGTGTATTTAAAGTTCCATAGGGAGGCTGCTTAGTACCGTAGAATTGCTGTAGTTTATACCAGATTGCATTATGTTAACATTTGAAATAGTAGAATGGATTAAATATTGACACCATTTCTTTCAATAAGGTATAGTTTGAGTTAAATTAAGAGACTATTGATGAATTTTTTTTTTCAGAATCTTTTTTTCAGTTTGTAGACAGTGACATTACATTTTGCCTGTGTTTTTTGTAGCATAACCAAAGCTTCTCACGAGCAGACTTTTGTAATAATGATTATAGTCACCTTGTCTTCCTGCCATTCCCACTGTCCCACTGGAACTCCCCTCCCATATTGAAAAAATGATGTAGTGTATTGTCAACATCAGACACAAGAACAAACAGGTAGGATTGCTCAATAATTCCAAATCAAATTAAATGTGGTCTGAATTACTCAGTTTGCTGCTTATACAAATTCCAGTGTCACTTCCTTTCAAGTTTGCTTAAAGTGTTCAACGATTTTTTTAGAAAACTTGAGCCGTGGAAAAAAAAAGCGTTTTCCCTGATCTTTTAGGAAATTTTACAACCAGATTAAAATACTTGAATCATGCAATGGAAAGTTACTATTCTGTTTTCTGAAGTCTTGTGGAGAAACTCTTTTATTTATTTTTTGGACGTGGTCAGAGCCACCTGCACTCATCATTTGGGTACCGCTGAAGCAGAACAAACACCCACATACTTCTTTAGAAATGACAATGTGTTTTCCACCTGACTTATTTCTGCTGACATATTTGCCGCTCATGTCGGCAGAAAGTCACCCCAAAGATGGCCAGGTGATGGATCTACATACGTCACTCGAAATGCGCGACACGTCTTTGAAAAGATCTGAAGTGCATAGAGAATTTTTTGGCTATGTATATCTATTCAACGGTTTTTTGACACATTTGAATCTTGCATGGCACAATAATTATTCATGCCACATTTGCTGACAGACAGGTCAACCTCAGAGGAGGGGGGGGACTGCTGATGACAAAATAATCCAGAGAAACTTTTGCAGTTGCAGTCAGGAGTGAGAAACCTCTCTGGGTTCTGTTCATGATGTGCATATACAGAATCAAGTGGGGGGCCTTCTGCAGGGGAAAAAAATGTTATAACTTCAATCAAAGGTTAGTTGATGTCCTGCATCAAAATAGATGAATAAGGTTTTGGGGTAAGGTGTATTTTCTGCATTTTTATGAAGGCTCACCCACACAGTGTTCTTGAGAATCACACTGCAAACAAATTAAATCCCCTTTTCACAAGGCGGAAGATCTGGTGATCCATGGGTTACATCGATCTAATGATATTAGTGTGCTGCTGAGATTTCAAGAGAGGAGGGGGGGGGCAACTACAGGTGAAGAGCATATGCTATCGTGAGGGGATCGTCCGGGAGGGGGTTTCAAAGGATGGGGTTTAACCTTCCATCTAGAAAATTCTTGTACATTTGGGATGAGAAATAATGCAATTTTGCCACTAGCAGACGAGTCCTTACTCTGTTTGAATTGGAAGCCGCCCATTGTAAATATTTTTTCAGCAGAGCTTTTGTAGGGGAGATACTTTTTTACAGGAGTGGTGGATATTTCAGGGGTGGTAATTTTCACTCAGAGCAGGCTAATTCCACCCCCCTCCCAAAACCCCTGTTGAGGACACTAGGTATTTGTTGATCATGAGGACTCCAGATGTTTCAGCAGACTAAGACTCGTCTAGTCTGACTCGGAAACACCCGATGAAGTAGTCGACTTTCAAAATTTTCCTTGAATGTCAACCTTACATTCAAAGTGCCCAATTGCAGAGCCGTTTAGAGTCAACTCCCTCATCCTCCTCACATGCCAATGTGAGAACAAGAATCGGTGACGTAAATTAAGTCAGAGTAAATTGAATTGGACATTTCAGTAAATGAATGATGACATGAGAGCCCGATACTTCTCTGATTCAGAGTATGTGACAATGATATCGTGATTAAGAACGAAGAAAAAAAAATGCAGGGAAGAACATCTCCAACAAGACCATTTTTGATCATGTCGGATGATTATTTCTTCCAAATTTATGAAGATTCTAGCTGGTATGATCCAGCTTGTCACAAGCTCAGTAATATTTACCGAGGATTTATCACTTTTCGAGTAATGTTTTCAAAGTCTGTTATCGTAACTAGCTCAGTCTGAGTAACCACAGTTGCTAGGTTACTGTAAAAACTCGGGGAGGCACAACGGCGTCTTCGTGCGGCTGTCATGAATTCGTCGAAAAGCACAGGTTCATGGAGAATGATCGCAGACAGGCGGTCTGGATCAGAAGGAACTACAGACAAAGGGAAAATAAGCCAATGAAAGGTATGTGAGAACAAGACACGAGAAGAGGTGTAGCTCTTGCAGATTGGCATTAACTCATGTTTTTTTTCTGTCATGTGAATGGCTTTGTCGTTGCCCTGTGGAAAAAAATGCACCTGTACCAGTTTAGCTACTGTGAATTGCCCAGTTTACTGAAGCTAATTTACAATCATGAACTTTTTTTCCAGATGTTCAGAGGAAAAATGTGAAAGGCTGAACTTATTTTTACAGCTGGAATTTAAACAATGAACTCATAATGTTTGAAATAAAAATGTTAATGTTAAATGTCAATTCTTATTTAAATATCTTGATGAAACAAGCCAGAGGAGGGGAAAGACAGAGATGAGAAAAGCACGGAGATGCAGGGGTGACAGCACCACAAATACCGACTTGCCAAACCCCCCCCCCCTTCCTCCCTGAAAAAAATTAAAAACAAATTGTGTTTTCTGCTCAGCCAGTGTGTTTTCACCAGTCTCATCCTTGCCCTTGTGAATTGAATATTTTCCTATGTTTCCTATATTATATATTATATTTCCTATTTACATAGGAGTAGTAATTAACTTTATTGATGTGATATGAAAGTAAAGACTTCTTTGCTTTTGTACATGTGAACAAATCCTTTTTTATACCAACTCCCCCCACCATTCATTAAATCTGTGACGTAAAGCTGCTCAAAATTCTAAAGTGAGATATTTCCATAATCCTTTAAAATATAGAGAAATCCAGCCAAATCCTTAAGTACAACCTTGTGTGAACCAGCATCCTTGCACTTGACCATTGTAACCTGATGTTATTTTTTCATTCTCTTACTCTTTGGTAGAGCTATGATTGTGCTGTGGCCTGGGTCACAGAGAAGTAACTGTCATTGCGTGTACAAAGGTTCATTTTTAAACTGTGCCTTAAGTCTATAGAGATACAAGAAAGTATAATCGAGAGGTTAGAAAATAAATCATGTTCCTTCAACTCCCATCTTCATACCTTTTTCCATTGCTGAGATATAAAATGTTGAAAGTTGGGAAAAAGGGCGTTTGTTTTACAGGAAACATCCATACTTTTAAAACCAATGTTTGCGGACGCAGAATGTTAGATTATTCAAAACAAGGAAGAACAGTGGCCTTCTTTTCAACAAATAATAAAAAATAAGTTTCTCACGGATAGAAACTCAGTTATATGTTGCTCAACACTAATTTGTTCACCCAAACTTTTCAAAATTCAATGATGCATCTTCTGTTACTCATCACATGCATAATATTTTGAGGAGATGAAGCTTTGGCAGATGTTTATTGATGAGACTGAATGGTTTAGCAATGACTAAAGCTATTTCTTTTGTATGTCATGTTGGTGTATTCTAAACACCTTATTTCCCTTTAATTTGAAATTGTCAATTGTGCAATAATTTGTGATGTCCTTCTTGTGCAACTCCTATTACAGTACATACTTTTGTTTCCTCTTGAAATGAAAATACATATAACCTTGGAAGAGTTTACTGTTTTCTGGCATAGCACATTGCATGGATAGAACTTGTCTAGTCACCAGTCACCCCGTAACAGTGCGACAGTGATCCCAATTTGTGAGAAGGTGCAATGGTTTTGCAAAAAAAAAAAAAGGCAAAGAAAAACAAAAAAGTATCTTAGTAGTACAAGAATGTCATCACAAATTGTTGTGCAATCTACCATTTTGAATTGAGTGAATGAGCTTCAACAGTTTATATCTCAGCTTAGGATGACAGTTGGAGCCTTTGAATTTAATTTTTAATCAGCTTTATGACATGCATCGTTTAAATTTCTGACTTAATGCTCACTTTAAAGTGTCTGTCTTTAATGGGGAGATTTCTTTCATAGCAGTGTCATTTGTCACCATTTTGGCATTTCATCATGCCCATGAAAAGAACCAGAAAAAAAAATTAAAAAGAAAAATTAACATTTTATTACCAGAAGAGTGACAAAAAAAAAAAATCAAAAGAAAGGCCAGTGAAAGGATTCTGCCGAAAATCATCTTCGATACAAAAACTGTCTTCATCTTTCATGACTTACCCTGTCATCTTTCCTTGACAACTTGGAAATTGATATTTTCACCTGAAGGTCTCAAAATGATGTAAAATGTATCATTTGAAAGGTAAATTAGACACACGAGGGGGAGGATGCCGACTTCCCTTTGACAGCCTAGCTGTCTTGTCGGAGGTGTCACCTCGCAAAGCTTAAGTTTTGCAAAGTCGTCAACGTCGTCAGGGTGACGGACGAACCGAGAGGACTGCGGTCGTAATATCATCGGGCATCAGGTGCACGATCTCACCGTGAGTTTGAACTTGGGTGATTGCTGGCTGATTTATCAAGCACATTTGCAATGCCCAATAGAGGGTCGAACGCAGTGGGAGTAAATATTTTTTAGACATTTGAAGATCGGGGAATCGAGTTTCACTCACACTTCAGTTGTTAAAGATATCAGAAAAGTGTGGCAAGGATTCCACCGACGAGATGTGGAATTCATCCCTCCCTCTCCAGAAGAAGAAGACGAAGGGGATAACCCCCCGATTTTTCATATGCAATGTAAATATACAGTCATCTTTGTTTGAAACTTAAGATAGGATACTTTGCAACAGTGTTTGATATATATATATATAAATTTGCCTTTTCAAATTGTACTTTTTTGACAGGCATGGAAACAAACTCTTATCCCTTACCCCACTTGAAAAGTTTGCCAAGGATATCCTCAATTTTGAATCATGATTTAGCAATAATAAATCCCCCCTCTCCCCTCCCCACCCTCCCTCTTTTGAGGTTCTGGTGAAATCCCTGTATATGGTCACTCTATCAATCTACCTTCTGCTTTGCAATGTAAACTTGTGTTATTTTCATTAGTACTCCATTTGAAAGACTTTGCTTGACAAGTAATCAGTAGATTAGTAATGGATACAGTCGTCAGTCGGAAACTCTGTTTAAGCTATAGAGTCAGTAGGGAGTGTGTTAAGGTGCAAGTATTCTAGAAATTGGAAATAAGTTGTCAAAAAAATCATGTTTTCCCTAGAAAACATCCAAAATGTTTCGTTTGCTACACACGCTCTATAATACTGTATATATTTACCACATTATGCACGTATGTTGCCCACTTCCACCCTGCAGGAAGTCCCCCCCCCACTGTCTGTAACTCATTATGTTCCCCCACATTTCGAAACTTGGCACCTGTCAGCAGTCAGAGTACAATTATTTTAACGCTCTTTGGATTTGTTAATTGTCAAAAAATAAACCATTCGACAATCTTCATTTGATTCGCAGTCAAGTTTACCCTTTGGCAATTGTTTCCCTGATCAATGATCTAAGTCGCTATATTACACAAATATCGATTGATCAATAACTAATGCACTATGTGTCAGTTCTTCACCTCATCAATGTTCAAAATGGCATTTTACCTGGTTAACGGTCGGCTTGTCATTTGACAATATTTACCGACTCACTCACTAATGAACAGGATTAGAAAATGTTTACGAGAAAAATATTCAGCATATCACTGGCAATGTTGCATGATGAATAATCGATACATACTACGCTACTTGAGGAACCTCTCCCTAATAGATACACATCATGAAGAGGTGGATAGTATAGGTTATAAAAGCAGCGTTTCAGAGGATTATTGGCAAGAACACTACAATCCAGCTAGTTTAGTTACGTAGTACCTTGCATCTAGAAAACATTCTTTTCAGGTAGCTACTCGATGTCAGTCAAGTGTCTTAAGATGCAAATATGAGATGCACAGCTGCCTCTACCCGAAAACATGATGCGGTTACGACTTGTTCACATTAGAGCACGCAAGGGCGAGTTTCGATATTGAGTCTGTGATGGGGATTATCTAGACACGTTCACAATGTGTGACGCTCATACTAAGTACATTTGTGGGATTTGAAGACTGCACAGGCATGAGAAGGTCCTGTCAACTGTTCACATTCAGAAAGGCCAGCCTAGTCTTGGGTCACTGTTAAGTATGCGAGCTTTCACATTGCTTTTACTGAGAACGCAAGAGGCGATTGAAGAGACCTTGAAAGGGGGATTTGCATCAGGAAATGCAAGCGAATTTTTACGTATGAGTTACACGAGTTGCTCACACTACAAGAATTTATATCCCTTGCGGACTTGAAAGGGCTTGTGTGAACTTGGCGTTATTGGAGAGAGTAGTCTGCTCAGTCTGTGCAGTGATGTCAAGTCCAGGAATGATTTATCTGATATTGCTTCTCACCATACTGTCCAAAATGGTTCAATGCTTTACAAGTTCAAGCAAGCGTTGTAGGCTTGCTCTTGTTTTTTGTGTTTACCTCTGTGGTTTTTCAAACGGCAAAATGTGGACTTGCGGATTTACACATCCAGCCTCTATGCAATGTGTGAACCCTGTGTTCTTCCCTGTAGGGTCACAAGGCAACGGAAGCAGGGAGGGAGGTGGGGGGGGGGGATGATTTAGGATCTCATGATGTTGTCAGTGCATTCACTGTAATAAAGACATTTTACTGGTCCATCTCTAGCAATTTACCTGACTGTCTTTACTGAGTCACTCTCTTGACGACAGCTAAACAACCTAGCAACTAGCAATCCTGCAATCTTTCATGACCCCCTCGGTCATGGAGAATACGACACTGGGTTTCTTTACGTCAACGTTGTACTCCAAAGTGTACAACAAAGACGGAATTTGTCAATGGTGACCACAAATTGGCAGTATTTAATCTCTGGTGTAATCAGATTTATCAAGAAAATAACCACATTTGCAGAGATCGCATCGCCATGTCTAGTTGAGAGGCAGGTGCAAGGTCTGTTCGGAGGAGTGAAGAAGTGCTCATAAGTGTAAAGCACATGAAGATAACATCATCAGGTACAGCGCACTTGTTTCTTTCAAGTGTTGACATATCGTGTGGAAGGTTAGCGAGACATCTCGCTGATTGCGCTGTGAAGTGTTTTGTCATGGCCAGGAAGTTTGTTTTTTATTTTATTTTTCAAATTTGTGAGCTCAGCTGCTTTAATTTAAAATAGATGATGACCACTTGATCTGATGGTGGGGGGTTGAGATCCTTTCCCTTCTCTCCACCGTCGTAGACAGATTTCCAGTTATCCCATATGGATAAAAGTGGAACGTGGTAATCTACACATGTAGGATGTTGCCTCCCTGGTCAAGACAAAATGATTTCCTTTTGAGTGAAATGTCCAAGGGATCCTTAGCTAAATCAAAATGTTATGGTTTAAATTTTTTTTCTTCCGTGAAGATGACGTGTATGTTGGTTCAAAGGAAGATTCATAAGCCAGATCTGCTTTGTTGTCTCAGCGCCATGCATTTCAAATGGTAAACTCTTAATGCATGGTTTTGTAACTGTGATACATGTACAACATGTGAATCTCACGTGTCTCCTCTTCCCCGAGGACTTTTCAGTTCATCGGCCAACAAATTCAATCTGCTGGCCCGACCCTTTTTGTATCGGTCACGGTGAAGACTGGTGTAAGTGAGAACAGCAATCATGATGTCGGGGCAACCGAGAAGACGATGTGAAATGTGAGCTTAAATGTTTGCGATGCATGTGAATGATGCGAGTCCATTTGCTCCTTGTATGGCAAATGGTGAGGTCTGTCATATTGTTAGTAAGTACCAACTAGTAAATTATTGATATTCAGCAGATAAAAGAACTTCCAAACAGATTGGAAAGAAAACTTTGGCAAATTGAACTGATGAGGCAATGGTGGCGCTAGTAGATGAGATGAAGGAAAGAGCATGGGGTGGCGGAGTTGTGGGCGTGGGGAGTAGATGAAAATATTCACATTTTCACTTCTCCCCGTTTGCCACTGTAAGCAGATTAGATATCGACGAGAGTGAACAGTGTGTAGAAGCTAATGTTTGTAAAGGAAATATCTGAAAAACGATGTTTGATACCCCCCCCCCTCATGGGATTAGAGCATGTACTCAAAGTGTTACCCATTGCTACCTAGTCTTGACCTGTTGGCATTTCCCAGGCTTTTGGCCACACTTTTTCGTGCGAATTTGTTCAAGAGAAGTAGCAATCCTTGTTAAATTTAGACTCAAAACGTGCTGAGGTACATTCGACAGTTTTTAAATACAAATTTCTCTTCTGTGTTTCCGAATCAATGACGCACATTTACCAAAATATGACGTAACATTTTCCCCTCCCTTACCTGCTCCTCTCCTTAATGTTCTGCACTCACCATGTTGGCCTCAGTTGTTACATGATTCTGACTCACTTGCTCCAGATTGGAAGTTTGCATTTTAATGTTCCTCCCATATCAACAAGACAATCTCGGCCAACAGTTTGAACCTGGCATCTGATAACGAGTCGTTGGCTTAGCGAGACACCTCGTTAATTGACAAAGACTGGGAGCTTTATTGTAGTTCCTAATTCATTACCATGGTGATTTGCCACATTGGTATTTTTTTCCCCACCGTAATAATGTAATCCATGTTGTGAAAGGTGGCAATAAGAAACTGTCGTCAAGGACGAAGCTAAACATTTTTTTTCCCTCTTGCGGTCGTGAAGACAGAAAATCACACTCTGCCATCTCGTTCTGCCAATATATGAAGTCAAATATTAAAATTCCTCATTTGACAAGAACATGCCTTTTTGCACCTACTCGGGGAAGACAAAGGAGGGGGAAGGAAAAGAAGGTCGAACCGTGGTGGTTCAAAATCCTTTCTCACTAGGAGACTTCGTTTTCCGGCCTTGCCTTTTTTTTTTGTTGAAACCCGAATTGAATTCAACACACTTAGTGGGTACCGTCATAAGATTTGGATGAAAAAATATTCATGAAATTAAAGAACATAATTACCTTTGTAAGCAATTGAAAGGTATGAGGCTTTATTTGTATTGATGAGGATTTTGTTAATGGACTGTCTTTATCATTTGACGTCCTTTCTCTGTACTTAACGCCGGTACCAACAAGAGGTGCTGCCCTCGGCGGGTTTAATATGTACGTATTCGTCGATATCAAACTGCTTTTGTCTCCTGTGAAAATCGATCCTCACTAACATTTGTACGGTTTATCCAAAGTTTGTGCCGGTTTTAGCTATGGATGAGAAAAAAAGGTTGTCCGCTCCCTGGTGAATGCTGACCTGAGATGCTTTTATTGAAGAAAGTCTTAAGGTATTGGAATCCAGAAATTTTGTAAACAACAGTCCCTTTTGTGCAATTTTCTTCGTGTGCATATCGTTTCAAATTGACCTGCCTCCACAAAACTAATTCACATCCCATTACAAGGTGGTATTTTGGGAAGGCGGCACTGGTCCACTTTGGATTAAGTTGGAGGTAGAGGCAGTGTGCAGGTTACCAGCTGTTTCTGGCATGGTGTGTGCATTAGTTGTGTGGGTACATGTAAGTTGTTCACTCGTAAGTATCCAAACCAGATCAGGTTTGGGATGTCTCATGTAATGAAGGGCTTTTTGTAATCATCACTGATACATTTTAATTTTTTGTCAGAAAGATAAAGAAGTCTTTTTGGATCTGACTAAGTGAAGTAAACAATAAAAGGATAAGGGAGAGAAATGATAAGCATTAAAACAAAAGGAATTGATTGATGATTAAGTTGTAAATCTTTTTTATACTCATGTTTAATCATGACTACATTTTAATGCACAGTGAACCCAAAGATGTTCAGGCAAAAAAAAATGAGAAAAAAAAACAAAGAGTTAATAATAATAAAACACCTTTGCAAGGTATCTTTAGTGATAAAACATATCATCGCATTAAACGAATGTGCTCTTTCATAAAGTATTGTATATCATTGGTTCATTAATATCTACCCTACGTGTGCTGTAAGACAAAAAAGTCTAAATTTCTTTTTACCAACAAAGGATGAGATCCCCTTCAAGTACGCCTGCTATTATGGATCCGGTTTCCCTCACAGTAACATTTGCTCTGCAAATTATGCTAATTTGTTTGTCCCCAATGGATGTGAAAAATTCTCAGAAGCTTTTGGGAAAGTAGGTTGGATTACTTAAGCAAGGTACCAGCGAGGGAATGACCTTTGAAGATTGGAAAGTATTGAAAGGAAAAGCAGAGTGTAGGAACCAGCCTTCAAAGTGAACAAGAGTCGTTTTGCAGTTTAAAAAACAGTAATATTTTGTGATTAACTTTCTCAATGTTATTGTCTATCATGTTCACATATCAGATCTGTAAGTCTAACGTCATTCTTTCTTTATTTGGTTTCATTTGTTGTTTTATCCTGGCTTTGTTTTTATTTTTTCTTATTTTTGTTTTTTGTGTATGTGAGTCGTGTGTGCATTCGTTTCTTTATTATTGTTCCTCTTTGTCACCATTTCCAGATCCTGAAATTTTACAACCATCAAAGGTAGGAATAGAAATTTTGTTAGTGCATAGGTCGGCTAAGAAGGGACTTGCGATGGTTTGAAACAGACTTTTCAAATCAGTATTACATTTATCGGCAAGAGTACTTCACTCAGTAAAAACTCCCGACGACATTACACTCAACAGGAATTTCATATGTAATGAGTGTAGTTGCAGAAATAAACTTGGTTGTTCACATAAACTAATCTTTTTCACACTGCTGCTCAGAAGTTTTGGGGAGTAAAATTGATGAATTGGTGTGGTTTTGTTTTAATTGCAAACACCCAGTCATCACATTTTGGTTTGAAATGCTGGATGCATCCCTCGTAGCTCACACGTGGGTCTCTGTATTAGTGAAACTAGATTCTCCCTCAACAGCCAGATATTCACACATTGAACTGATACAGCTGTATTTAGTGTATTATAGCACTTTACACAGTAGAACTAAGTGTCAAATTCCTCCATGTTCTCTAACATTGCACCAATGTGATATTCAGTGTAAGGACCGTATTGTAGAACCTAGTTAAAAAATCCTCCCTATGCACCTTTGATTGTACTAAAACAGTGTTGTTAAGTGTAAGGTCCATATTGAAGAACCAAGTTACAAATCCTCCTGATTTACTTATACCGCATATTGTGCAATTGCACTGTTCAGAGTGTGGAATACACAAAAGTGCTGCAGAAGCAAGCTAAATATCTTTATGCTGCAAAAGAAACAAAGATTCCTCGATCTATACAGTGTTTCACTGTAATTCTTCCACACATATCCTGTCTAGTTCCCACTCATGTGATTCAAGTGCAATGTTCAGATACTTGGAATGAAATTTTGACATGAGTGCAATATGTGCGACGCAAATACCATCTAGCAGGTGTTGGTATGTACCGTTTTTTTTTTTTTTTTAACCTACACGCTGTTAACGCCTGCGGACAATTAGAGATTTGTCCCACCGAAGATCCAAGGTCTCAATGTTTTCAAGTCTTTCTTTCGCGTTTGGTGATTAGCTCAAAAGCATATGAATGTTTGTTTCTTAAAGAAGTATTGAGTATTAACATGGCTTCACTGAGTGTAATTCATTACTTTGACAAACATGAATTTTCATGGCGTTCAGTCTGTGTGCAGATTTAGCCTGGATTTAAACGATAGTTTGCAGACATTACGAATGCAGGCATAGCTGATGTACGAGTAATGTACGTCCTTTGTGCGGGCTACCTCAAGAGTGGTTAAGTGATCCGAAGTGACTCTTCGTTGGTATACACACATAACTGTGCCCCATCAACAACTCGAATACAAATAAGTGCTTCCACCAAAACTTGTCTTCTTTACGAGGATTTGGAAGGGAAAAATTTGTGTAAATTAAAACGTTCCTGTAGCTTTGGCCAGTAGCGGCAGTAATGTTCACATTGAATTATAGGAACATGTAGTCCTTGAGTGTCTAGTACCCTTGTAGCCTATACTTTGTTGTTTTACTGTGTGGGAATAAAAGGACGTGATTTCTCCCCGTCAAGTTTTTTCCCCTTCACCATCTTAGACTGCCGACCCCCTCCTTCCTTTTCCTGTCCATTATGTTTGTGTAGAGATCATGTTTTTGCGTTTTATTCTGGGAAATACATCAAATTCATCATTTCCATCATCTCACGATATGTATGAATTTCTCTCTATATTTGTCATACCTTGTGTGTATAATAAGTTTGGGTATAGTGAAGTTATACCATAGTATATGTCACTCAAGTACACAATAATAGTGACGCCCTCTTTTGGAATGCATGCACCCATCACGTGTCCTCGTGCCAAACGTTAATTTCCTGGAATGCATTTTAATTTTTCGACAGGCATCATCCCCGTGTTAAAGTATGTCATTGCAATACATGCAAATATGTACTGTGACAACAATAAGCAAACAAAATGTTATTCCACAAGAAACACAGGCACCATGGAGCGAAGTGTCTCTGGATACGCAGAGACTAAGGCAGCGGATGAAAATCAATATGGAATCAACTTTCTTTGTCAAGTGGTGTCCTAATTTTTCCGCCTCGATCAAACGAAGCTCACAAGCGTGTGTGTTCCCAGCATCGCTGATTCTATAGTAGTTAGTAGCAGACTAGCACCACCAGGGGATGAAGAGGTTATTTACCCCTCATTTCTAGATACAATGCCCTTTTCAACAAAAAGTGCCCCCATTGATTTGTAACATGATATTTTCGGATGCCTATCGAGACATTTACTCCCACATTCTAAGAGTGTTACACTGTCCCAGAAAGCGATGACATGGATCTATGCTTTTTTTTTTTTCTGTTTCCTTACAGACTACACCACTTGGTTGATGGGGTTGTTATTCATCTACTGCTTGATTCAACTTTGTATATCGAGACAGATGACAGTTAAAACACACATACAGTAAATCAGAACCAGTATGCAGCGAGTGCAATATGTAAACAGTATTATAAAGAATGGTACAGCATTTGGAACTGTGCAAAAATAAAATCATAAATATGCATCGATCTTCTCTTTTGCTCAGAGCTTCGTCATGGACATTTTGCTACCATGGGTGTCAGTGTATTGGTTCAGTATGTCACAATGTTTGCTACACTCCTGAGTATTCTAAAGCAGGGCATTATGGGAAATGGTTAATAGAATTATTTGTTTTCTTTGCCGCCATTTTGGGTGATGATGCTATATGGGTGATGTTGGAGCTATTCTCCTTGATATATGCTGACAATGTGACATTAGAAGAAGCAAGTTCTTGAAGGTTTCAACTTGGTATATTGGTTGTTGTTAGTGAGTAGACAATTTCTATTTTTTTTTTCATTAAGGTGGAAAGTTCATTCAAGGTCAACAAAAGGAGTGGGAATCTGAAACTAGTTAAAAGAGTATCACAGTAAGTAAAAGCTGCAGTGTGAACTTGAATGCTGGTATGAAGGCACAATGGTACCTATGGGTAAAGGATATGTAATGTATTGTAGTCAAGGTCATCAAATAATGTTTAAGGTCAAAAGTTCAAAAGCCGAAGAGCTTATGAACATGGCATATCAAGATGAATAAGTCTGCCTTCAAACTTAAAATAGCGTTGTAAATATCTAGCCTTGTAAATAGCTGGCCGTGCAGATGCCTAGGTGAATACATTGATCCTTGTTGATTTCCTTGTACATCACTGAAAGCAGTCTGTCATGAGACGACTTACTTATCCTACTTTCTCCCACATCTTTGGACTGTTCTCCTACGTCTCCTTTTTTTTTTTCCTCCTCAAAAATCCTACTTTATCTTACTTTGTTTGACGTGTCACAACTCAAACAAGAGGGAAAGAAAAACGTTCTTCAAACAGTACATTTATTGTGAATTATAATCTGAGATGGTGGTCTAACTTTTCACTGTAGGGAAAAATTGAAAAGTGTAAAAACTCATCATCAGTACTGGTGGTATTGAATGAAAACTACTCCTGCGAGCCTTAATAAGACCTACCATTGGCCCTCGTTTGATCTGCATAATCCTGGTCATCTCCCATTTCATTGAGAATTATCATCCCACTTTTTTGGCCTAAGTCCACTTGAAAGCCTGCTAGTGTGTATATCAAGGCGAACGCTCAGTGTTTCGTAAAATCTTGGATTATCGACAAAAAAACCATGATTTTCGACAGAAAACATGGTTTATAGACCAAAAAACATCGACCAAAAAAACATGGAAACAAACTGATCATCTGAGTTTATCGCCAAAAATGGGAGGGATCGCAAACCAAGATAATCGCCGATAAACTTGGATTTTCGGTTGAGAAACATGGATTTTGAACCGATTAACCATGTTTATTTGTGGTTATCTGTAGTTATAAACACAGATTTTTGTGTGATAAACATAGATTTTTGACCGATAATCTAGGATTGTCGCTGATAATCCAAGTGTATTGCTGATAAAGATGGTCTATTGGATGATAAACCGAGATTTTCGACACAAACTTGGATTATCGATTTGATAAAACCTGGTTTGTCTGTAGAAAGATATAATTATATTCTCGCCAATAAACATGGATTTTTGGAAAAAAAAAAACTTGGATGATTGCTGAAAAACACGGATTATCAACAGATTATCCACATTCATCTCATAAATCTTGGCTTATCATCCGATAAGCCAAGGTCCATGCTATGTTCGTCACTTGGAAAGCCCTTGTTTTCCAACCAGGATACCAAGTTTATCACAAATAAAACCATGATTGTCGTCGGTTAACCACGTTTGTCGCCTATATGTAGCCTTTGATCATCACGTATATAAAGAACTAAAAGTAAGAACTGAAAGTTGCTTTGAACTTAAACCTCACATTCATGGTTGCATTCTCACCTTCGCAAAACCTTTGCACTTCGGGTTTTCGTTACCTTAGTAGTTTATCTTGTGTGTGTGTGCATGTGCGCGTGGGTGTGTGTGTGTGACCCTTTGATCACCGTGCTGAATCTCTGGAAATCTTGTTCTTAATGTTGCCTCTCACACCTTCAAGGAATCACTCAGTTCATTTCACTTGACTGGTCAGTTTGTCCCCCCCCCCCTCCCCTCAGTCTGATTCATGACTTTGCATTCTTACTGTGTATCACGGGGTATATCGTCCCATTATAGGAAAGAAACAGGAAGTTAAATTTTGCCACAAGGGTCAAAAATTTTAATTTTTGTGAATTATATATGCAATATTGTTTCAGTCATAAAGTCTTGCCTCAACCGAAGGTCTGATGGCTCAGCCAGGCAGCTGCAAATTCGGAGGCCTTATAGGTTCCATTTTTTTTTTTTTTTTGTGAGACCACATCGGGTTGGATAACATCCACTGTAACACTGCCGATAATGTTCAGTCAACGGGCTTCGGTGCCGTTTATGTGCACCAAAGATGTTTATCACTGATGCAACAAAAGTTTTCAAATTTGTGCAATATCTTCAACTATAGGCTATTTATTTTTAATTTGGAAAACTTTTTTAGACAATTTTATGGCTATACTTCTTACTATTCTTACATTTTAACTTATTTAAATGATATTTTTGGTCAAAATTCAATCATCTAGAACCTTTTCTGTTTTCACTTTTTGTTTTAAATTTGTATTATATTTATGTATATCACTGTGCAACTTATGCATGAGGGGTCATACCGTGCATTTCATATTTATACGATGAAATTTCTGTGCAATTTAACTTGTACTTATCAGTTCATGAGGCGTAAGTTTATGTGTTTATTGAGTCTCTCAATTAATGCCATACCACTGGTAATGTATGATTGATGCATATAATGCTGGAGGTTTGACAGGGATTTAGCGACACAGCGTCGATTTTGGAAGGTACAGGGACAATGTTTAGCTCTACAGACCCCTTGCATTGACATCGCATAACAACAAATGATTACGCCCTGATTAAGGCAAACAAACTATCATTGCCCATATTTCGAATGACAGAGACAACGCACGCGCACGTGTCAAATTTCGTAGCTTATCCTCAAGGAGGGCGCTTCACATGTTGACAGGGGGTCACTCTAAACTACACCTCTACAAACTCACACGTTTTGCAATAAGAATGTTAAAATTTCATCATCAACTGCAAAGTGTTTATGCGAAGAACAAAGATAATACCTATCTGCTTTTGCTTGAGATTCATCGTTTTTTGTGGATTATTTATCGCAAATTAAGCCCAAATTAAGTGTTTTGCGAAATATTACTTCAGAGAGTGACAGACAAATGCAGGTCAGTTTGTAACAGCGATTTTGTTTAGGGCTTGAATATTTCAGAAGAGATGTTTCATTGTTAATATCTCAGGTGGGTGTAGTTTACGCCTCATCGTTATGAACATAAGTGGAAGACCTCAGACTTGAAAGTGCATAAAGCACAATATTTTGATTATGATGATACTGTATATGTTTGCCACCAGTCAGGAGAAGGTTCAGACAAATCACCTTGTCGAGTTGTCTCTGTCTTTCCAGAACAGTTTGCTTGCTACGTCTGCTTAGAATATCGGGAAACTGCATCCATTTATCCGCAATTTTTAGCCGTGTCCTATGGATTTTGGGTAACCACATTCAGCTTAGCTTAGTGTGACGAATTTCGAAAGGAAACAGTGCAATAAAACTGTTCTAACAGGTACTGTGCAAGTTTTTGTTTGAATGTCGGCAATTGTAACTATGAATTCAGATTGTCCTCAAAAAAAAAAAAAAAAATTATAAATTATTCCCTTGATAAGTCAACGTCATTGTGCAAGTAATAAGGCAGGGAGAGCGATGCTATAATCATCCTGACCAATCAAGTTTAAGATTATTAATTCTCTTAAAAAATACTACATGTAATTTATTCACATTATTCTTACCAAGGGGATTATGGGTATCTGTATCTCTGGAATCACGATCGCAGTGATTTTACCTGATCGGGACATTCTAGGACAATTCTTCTCCGGACATACCCCCCCCCCCCCACACTTCCCCTAACACTTTCCTTAATCTTAACCCTTTCCCTGAAGGAACTGTCGGGGGGGGGGGGATGTTATCAACGAATTATCAGTTGTCTGAGGACATTTTCGGGTTGAAAATCGTTCGAGTGGGAAACATCGGAGGGGGGGGGGTTGCCCGAAGGGAAATTGACCTGTGGGAGTTATCCTGTCTTGGATCGGAACCATCCAGACGTGTCACTTGCTTCTTGCCATGTGTTTCTTATATTTAAAGTAACACAATTCCCCCCAGGTAGTTTTACTAGTTATAACTGATTTTCTCGTTTCTTCAAGGTGCACATACTGTCTGTGCTTTTTTTTTATTTTGTTACTGTTGCTAACTTTGTAAAACTTGAAATGATTTCGGCAAAGCGGCATTAAAAGGGGTTCGTGTATAGAGAGTATATGACCTCATAGGATGAGAGGGGGAAACAGGGAGCTACGGTCACCTCCTGGTTCAGTTACTTCAACAGACAGCCGAGCCGGGAGAAACGTCAGTGAAGGATACTGTAAAAGGTGATTTGGACCCACAGACTGATGTACACACTGATGGACACACTCTATACGATATAATGTAAGACCTTGGACAATGATACAATATTTGGCAAGAAATCAGGACAACTTAAGTAGATATGGCAATAGACACGTTATTGCAGGCTTCGTCATGTTCACCACATGGAGTAGTACAGGCATTCCAAAATGACAAAATTACTGGGTACTATATTTCCATTTCAAGTGAAAATTTGTATTCTTTGATTGTTACCAAACTAAACGACTGCATTCTATATAGAGAAGAAATAATAGATATATGATTTCAATCGATGAAACCATTGTTTCCCTCGATATAAATTTGTTATTTAAATATGACGTCTGCGTCCTTTCTTTTTTTTGCTTAAGTTACGGAACCGTTATCGTTGATCCCCAATTTCCGGATGATTTAAGATATTTGCACTGGCCAGAGAAATCTGTTTCTATCGTGCTGGCAGCTATTGTGAAAACTAAACTAACGACACATTTCTGTCACATTGCAATACGCTAAGACTGTCTCCAGTTATAATGTATGTATATATTAATGTTTGTATGTACAAAGAGCAGAAAAAAACTGAAAAAGCTATTGAGACATCGCGCAGTTATTGGAACCTTTGGTTCCATTCTGGTACATCCGAGTCTAGTTTCATCGCATGTTGATACAGATGTGTTGGAGCTTCTGTTTTTTTTTTTTAAAGAAAAATATATTTTAAGCAAAGTGTTTTTTTTTTTTCGAAAAATATACTTTAGGGGACCTTCTGGTTACATTTTGTGCCATTTTTTTATTCGAGAAACATGCTTTTTTTTTTCGGAATACACCCCCACACACACACATATACATACATATATATATATATATATATATATATATATATATATATATATATATATATATATATATATATATATATATATATATATATATATATATATATATATATATATATATATATATGGCACTAATAGACTATCGTATTTAAACGTGTCACTGACGTAAAGATTGTCTTACTCGATGGTCCTGTTGTTGCAACAAACACGGAAATTCAAAATATCGTGTTATTTGTAATCTTAGTATGTTGCTGGATAAAAAAAAAAGTGAAAATAAATGAGCCATTGCATTGCCTCATTTTGCGATATAGCTTAGCTTAGGTGAAAAAAGGATCAGTGGGGGCAATTAAGTCCCCATCTAGGACCCTGAAAAAAAATACAAAAGTCAAACCCGACCACAAAGTGCTTGTCCAGTGCATTCTTAAACCCATTTACACTTCTTGCCATCACCACATCCTCAGGCAACCCATTCCACTTATTCACTTCCCTCTGAGAAATGAAGTAACGCCGAATATTGATCCTATACTTTGAACCTTCTGGAGTTTAAGACAATGACCTCTAGTAATTTTACTATTTGCAAACTTGAGAAATCAGAAAATGATTAATTACCAAAACCATGAACAATCTTGTAGACTTGTATCAAATCTCCACGTAATCTTCTCAGCTCAAGTGAAGTGAGATGTAAGAGACGTAATCTGCTGTTTTAGGGGACACCCTTGAAAGTCCTAATCAATCTAGTAGCCCTGCGCTGGACTTTCTCAAGTAACTCCTTATCTTTAGAAAAAATATGGGTTCCAAGCTTGAACAGCATACTCTAAATGAGGTCTAACCAACTGCTTACAGAGTCTGACAACAATGTCTTGCTTAAGGAAACTAAAATTTCTCTTAATCATACCTAAAATCCTATTTGCTCTTTTAGCTGCTTCAACACACTGCTTAGCTGGCTGTAAAGAAGAATATCAGATAGGCTAGCCTATATAGGATAAACTTAGTCACTGGTTGGCTATCAAACTTAACGTTACGGTAAGTTATGCTTAAAACCTAATTAATGGACCCGGGTCTGTTCGAGAAGCACAAGAAGGGGTGATTTAAGGAAGGGTATTATTTGAAGGTTTCTGTCACTGGAGGGTTAAACATTTTGACAAATTTGAGCTGCAGTATCATCAGGTAGCCTACCGTTTGACGTAGGTCTAATATCCGTAGTAAAACTGAAATTGTGGTAACACGCAAAGCACGAGCCTCCAACAATTGAAGCTGCAGCCTTCGATTAACTTGTCTCCATCAGAATCTCGTATGATGAAACATATTGTAATCCTTGAAACCATTGGGTTTTTTTTTATTCTATGAGAATTCGAAATCATACGTCAGAATTAATTCAATGAGACCTGTCTGTTTTCCAAAATTTTCTTAATGGTGCCAATGAAAGACAGTAAACTTTGAATATGAAATTTTACTGAATGATATTTTTACCTTTGAGTAAGGCACGCAACCCCGCTTGCGATAAGTCAGTACTGTGTCCTTTTCGTTTGCTGTACCGACAATCACTCTCAATCTCTTCAGCAGTAAGCACACTGATAGAACAAGGCTTCGTGGCCGTAGAAGACACACGAGGCCTAATTGCTAGCATTTTTGCTGTAAAAAAAATGCTTTATTTTGCAATGATTACTCAGTCTCGAAGAAAACTTCTCAACAGGCTAAGTTTAACTCGCATGTTATAACGTGACCTGAATTCAGTTAAATTTGAATTCTTAACAACCTTCACTAGCTGTTAATGCAAAAAAAGTACCGAATGCAAAAAAGTACCGAAGACTGCAGAATACAAAAGTCTGAAACTAAATGTAAGCATCTTGTCCTGGCAACCTTCATCGATGTTGCCCACTCTTTTAAACCCGTCCCGTGACCATTTCACTGTAGCCCTCTACAATACCGTCCGGTGAAGAAGAGAACACGCTGCACGTGATCTTATGGGTAAAGTCCTCCCAATCGTCAGGATCAGCTGAAAAATTAATAAAACTAAAAGAGCTCCCTCTATAGTGTCTTCTTTTTAAAGGAACGCCTAGGTTTCGGTAGCTTAGAAGAGCCTTTGCGGATCTATTCGGTGAAACGTGAGGTAGTATCACGGTAGGGTAATCCCTTTAAACAATTTTTTTTTTCTTTATACAGAAGTGAAATTTATCCACAACACCTGCACCTCCTCAAATTGCATTAAGGAACGTCAGAATTTTAGGGCCCTCTAGTCTAGAGGCCTTTAAATTATCCCATGAATAAGAAATTAATCGAGACTCTGTTCCCCGTCGAGTAGAATACAGAAGCGTATTTGAGTATTTCTAATGGTGTTTTTTGAAGTGACTAAAAATGTTGTTTAAATGAGAGGAAGTTGAACAGAAAATTGAACTTAAAGTACTCTGTCGTCACCGAAAGGTGGCAGTTTGTTGAAGACTATATATTTTTTTTTTTCGATTTTGTAATCCAAAAAGTTTTGTTAGTAGTGTGTAAGCGAAGACTACCCTAATGGTTATAGACTTTGGAATGTGACACCACTGCACTGTGGAATCCCCACTGGAAAGTCAGTCATCCCTGATTAAGCAAGTAGGGATTGACCTCACAAACGCCATTACCAAAACCTTTAGGCTAAGAGTTTTACGAGAAGGAAGTCTTAGACAAAACGACCCCCTTCCCCCCCCCCACCCCGCCTTTGGTTTAAATAGTGGAAAATGAAAATTATTTGTGTTGCTTTGTTTGTTTGTTTACAAATTTATGGCAAATTACCAGGTTCAAATTTCTGCAAAATCCATTAAAGGAACTGGGAGCACTGACGGGTATGGTCTCGAGATAGTTTCTAGATTATTTGAAGTAGCTCTCTCGATGTCTATAATGAAGAATTGAAACAATCTAAAAGAAAAACAGAAAGGAAAAAAAAAAGAAACGGCATCCTATACTAGGCGGTATTTGGGCTGCGCCTGAGAGATCAGTGTTTATCTACACCTTTATCCCGAGCTAATCTGATCAAGGGAGGCAGTGATATGTCATTACCAGTGATCCGAGGCACACGGTTCCCTGCAGATTGATTTTTGGGGCCTTATAATTCAAAACTGTAATATTTACGAGACGGTCACCATACTCCCGTTACCGGTAATGTAGGATACTGCAGCACGGCGCGTCCGCATTTATAGGCTCACACTATCGAGCTACTCTTTATGTACTTATCCCTGTTATAAAGAGCCCAACTCATCGTTCCCAAAATAAACTTTACATGCACATCCGACGAAAATTTCTTTTTCGCAGACTTCGACTTCTGAACAGACTTTTCTGATGACTTCATAGACAGAGGAGGATTGGCGAGAGAAGTGCCACATAAACATAGATTGAATATATATTTTTCTCGCTATCCTACTTTAGACTTCAGAGGGAGCTGTAAATCTTTCACGGTAATTATTAGGTTATATTTTCGACATCCGACAAAAAAATTCATAGCCTAATTATCTGGTAGATTTGAAATGAGGCGAAAGAAATGTTGAAGTCGGAAGCAAAAAGCAATAATAGTAACAATAAAGGTGCCGACATGACCGGAAGTTTAGTATTGTGGATTATTCGTATATTATGTGATCCGGTGAGACGATACTCTGAATTACTTGAACGAATTACAGTGAGTCACTTGGGTGGTTCGTGAATAAGGCAAAAAAGCCCTTGGACTGTTATTACAAACTTTAAAATCGGTCACTGATGGTATTGACATTTTAGGGGGTGGACGAAGCGTGAATCTGGACACGATAAAAGAAACGATGCATTTACTTACAATTTCCACCCGCGCAGCGGCCATTCGTCAGATGATATCGTAGGTGTTTTTGTTTTCTCGCTACTACATATCTTGAACCCTGACGGCATGTCTGGTTATCACATCATGTTGTATCATGCAGGAACGCTACTCTTGGATGATATGATTTTGATGCAAAAGAAAAACACGAGGATAGGGTGTGCAGAGTGTTGTCAATACGGTTTTAAAGAAGGATAAACGTAATTGTGAGGGCGACATTTGGATACTTACTTTAGTCTAGGAGAGGGCGGCGCACCTCCTTGCTATAACCATGCAAATATCCTGGAAATAATGCCGTAAAGAAAACTGAATTGACAAACAAAGTTGTGGCAAGCGATTCTATCTTATTGACAGAAAATAAGCTTTAAATTTAAACGTTTCTTAAGTGTGAACCCCAAAATATGCTCAAAATTAACTGCATTTTCTCTTGATTAGGGGAAGGATTGGTCATAGTATGCGGTATGTTGGTACTCATTAATTTTTGTAGAATACATGTTGTGTGGCTCATTTGGAAAAAAAAAAATCACGTTTTACTGTCCACATTTGGCTCGCGGCTTGGCGTATCAAGACATTGTTCGCCTCAGAAGCCTCCCAGATTGCCTCCTGGAAATGGCACTTTTCGAGCCTCTTTAAACGCATTTGAGATCCCGTGTTTCAAAAACTTATGGTACTCTTCCCAAAAATTAAGGTAAATCTAAAAATTCGAAAAAAAAAAATGCTTTTTTATCACTGATTGTCTATATAAACCATTGCCCGATTTGGGGTAGGGGTGGATAACAAAATTTGAGGATTAAGCCCCTCCAGTTTGCCCCACCCCTGTTTAACCACCCCTCGAAATGATGCATTCGATTCAATGATATCAACCCCTTCGGTAGTGAATAGTGTTGACAATTAAATAAAAGACGAGTTACGGTAACAAGGACAGTGTCCCTGTTGCTTACGTCCCTTTGTAATCTTGTAAAAGTTGTTTACGAATATGTTGTATTTTATTGAATTTGGAAGGGCGTTTCCTAACTACTACAATACCCCTAACTACTACAATATTACGGTATAGCCTAGTCTTCTTTTCCAATCTTACATGAATTATATGCTCTTGTTTTCTTTTGATTGCAGATGATTTCTGACAAAATTACCCATATTAGTAATCATAAAGGAGGGATCGCACATCCAATAAACAGGAAAATTCTCTGGCAATACATTTAGCTTCCGCAGACCACTGTCTCTCTTTCTGCATCACGAATCACAATTTATCTGTAAATCATATCATACGTACTGACGGCAGTCGTTGAGTCACCCAGCTATTTACAATAGCTTAATTTATTCCACTTTAATATCACTTATCTTTAATTTGTCCTGATTTAAAGGGATTGATTTTTTTTCTCTGTAAGTGGTATAAAATTTCACATATACTTAGGAAGTATCACGTCCTTTTACTCTGTTAGCCGCTGTGAACTAATAACCTCAGACGGTGCGTGCCCTGTCGATCACTGGCTATAAGAGCACGTTGATCTCGATACAAAAAAGATTTCAAATCGGTGTTCATTTCGGGGTACAGTATGATGCGATATGAGACGGGATATTTCGAGATTTTCGAAACAATTGTCTAGCAGAAAATGTTTAAGTAACAACTTCCTCTCACGAAATGCCACTTATACGTAATTTCACTATGTAATCCGTTTTGTGCTTTTATGTTGAGCGCATACATGCAAAAGTTGATCGCTTGGCCTTCACCAATCAATTTGCAAAAGTGCATATTTAAAGAGCAAAAGGTTTTGAAGCGCGACCACACGCGACCACGATCATCTTTAAACAAATCAAAGGCGTTTTTTTTAATCTTATCTGATATATCCGACTTTAAGAAGCATTATTCTCTAGTATCTCTTCGTGCATCCAGTATATGGCTTGGAGCAGATGACTGCGTGGTCGATAGATGATCGTAAACTGACAGTCGTTTCCGTCTACAGTAGATAAATCCTTTCACACCATTTTGATTTTTCATTCTCTCCATAAGACTGTTATTATTATTATTCCTTTTTTTTTTTAGTTTTGGATGGTTGGTTGGTTGAATGGTCTGTCGTCTGCCCATTGACTGAATTGACATTTGAGTTCCCGCCCTCATATCGACTTATTTGATTGTGATTACCTCAGTACTTGCCTCGGCTCGAAATGTAACGACGAGTTTCGTACCCGCACAGTTTACGTGAGCTTTAATCATTATGATGATAATTCTGTGACTTCTCTATCGCAAAGATCTACCGCGTTTTTCTTTGTATCGCCAAAACGGACAATTTGTGTACTCTGCCTACACGCAACAAATTTTAGCGTAATTGAAGATCGGTTGAGCGAGCAATCGTTTTCTTACTGCCTGGGAGGTAGTTTTTAGCAAAGAGACTGTTAGTGGCAGCACACGCAGGTGTGTGCTCGTGTGTGTGTGTGTGGATATGAAGTAAATAAAATCATTTACCGTTAGATCTTCGGCAGGTTAGCTGTAACCTACTACTCGAAACGTAGAGTCAATTTCTGTTTGTTGGGTTTCGGTAAACCCTCTTTTCGTCGGTGTGCCTGTGAAAAGATGTTTGAGAGTCGACTTCGTTCTGTTCTTTGAAAACGATTTCTTCATTTGGGGGAGGATTCGATTTGAGTAAATCTTAAAAAAAAGAAAAAAGAAATAGAATGGCCAATTTGTTATGTTTTGTCTGATGTCAATCTTCGTAGCTTAACTACTATTACACTTGGCTCCCTCTCCCTCGCAGACAAACTCGTGTACTCATTCTCTCATTCTCCCTTTATCTCTGTCGTTATAGAGAGATAAACAATTTCGATTTCAGTGGATGGTGATGGTTTGTAGATGCCCTAACATTTTATCGACTCGAAAAAATAACGATAATGGAGAGAAATGTCATCGATAGCAGACGTTAATCGCCTCTCGTGTCATCGAGCCCTGTGTGGAATCTATATGGATTAATAACCAAACTTTGGAAACAGCGGATTTCGTCTTTCGTGGCCTAGAGATATGCCAGCGGCACGGAGGGGCCTCGTGGCCCCGCAAAATACGTTTATTGAAAATCTCATCCGGAGATCCAATTTACAACGTAAGTACCGTAATGATTTTTTTTGCCTTTGTCTTTTATATCACTCTCATGTAGTTCGTAAGCTGTCCATTTGGTTTTAAACTATTTGTGTTGTTGCCCAAAATTTATTTGATCAAACAATGGTCACCAAGTAATGATAAATAGGTTGAAAATGTTGTGATCTCAATTGTTTTAAAGTTGTCCTTTTTTGTGCGTATGTGCTTAATCTATGAAGAACGGGTACTTTTCGTGGCGTTTTGGAACAACATTTACTTACTTACTTTACAGTTTTAAATTGTCATTCTTAAATTTGATTGCAAGCGCAACCACAGATTCAAGTTACAAATAAAATGAAAAAAAAAAAACAGACCTGCCGCAGAAGTTTGAGTTTCACGCTGACTCTGAAGTATAAACCAAACTAAACAATGTGCAGCCACACAAATATAAACTGATAAGGACATTTCACAACTAAATATACACCACTGTAAGAATTTTTTTGAAGGGTTTAACTTATTTCACGTCTTTGTTTGACCTATGATTCTTCACGCACTGTGGTTGTCGATGTAACTACTTCGATGATGGTTAAAAACACGAACGCTAGATGAAGGATTGACCAATAAAAGTTCATTCTACAGTGTTCATTCTGCTAATTTTCATTCTATAGAAGCGTTCTCTTTGTATGTATGAGGTTTTTTTTTTTTTTGTATAAAGCTTTATTTTTCGAATGTGATACACATTCAGCCGTCTTCTAGGCTATCTAAAAAAAACACTACATGTACCATGTGCATACGTTGGTTGTGTAATGAGCAGTCGTCATTAAAGCACTGTACCACCATACAAGAACCCTTACTATACATACCAGCAACAAGTAACAATAACAGATCTACACATGCAGTCACAGAGTTGACAGTGTTGCATCGTACGTCACAATATATGCATTGCTGTAACCCAAAGTATGCAATAAACGGAACTCCGTGCAGACAGGTTTCTCCTTTAAGAAAACCTAAAGGAGAAGCTTCTTTACTTTGTTGCTAGGAAGGATTTATCTACCTTTTGTTTATGTATGTGTGTATGCCCCAGTCTTTCTTTACATTGATACATGCATCCTACCAAATCTGTGACTCACACATCCAAACTCCTGCCAAAAAGTTCCCAAATTTGACGAATAATAGTTTTTACTTCGGTTTATTCTTCGAATTGGCTCGACCTATTAATACTAAATTTAAACTGAAATTTTTCGTTTAATTTACTAGTAAGAGGGATAGTTTTATTAAAGTTGTTATGATTATTAAAATGGATAGTTTGGTCGAAATATCCTCCGTCATATCAGCTTCTGATTCTAATCGTTTCTGTGTGCAAGATTTCTGGAAGAGGGCTACACACATGCATACATTCATCACAGGCTGCTCCTTTCAAGCGACGTTTCTTGTGTTTGTTGATATTTCGACAATTAACCACTGCCACCAAACAACGTATTTGTTTGCTGTAGATCGCGCAAAATCACGCAAAGATTGATAAGATCAAACTCGTTTTTTTTTTTACGAAACGAGAACGCAAATGCGCATGTATATCGAACCGAATACGGCAAGGGGAAGCTCATTCTATCACCCACCACCACCCCCCCCCCCCTCCCATCTTTTGATTGTCTCGTAGAAACGAGTTTGATCTTGTCTATCTCTCTGTACACTTCTCCACCGAACATGAAATTTGGAAATATTTGGAGGCTTTTCCCCAGGGTTTTGTCTGAAACGTATTACCTTCCCACGCAATGAAACTTTGTTATGCAAAACGTCAGGCTGGTTATCTAGGACGTATTGCCAAAGTCCTTTACCAGTATAACGTAGTGCCCTGGTATTGTTTGGAAGTATCCGTAAATGATTCCATCATGTCATCCTCTCCGACGCTCCTGTCTCTCATCTCATTTTCTGTATCTTGATGAAAATCAATGGTTCCCTCATTTCCAATTTAAATTACGAGCACAAAAGATCCTTATCACGTTTTGTCAAAATAATTGCCAACCGCTGGAAATTTTATTATCATTTCTCCCTACATGTCTGTGGCTCTTTGGAATTTTTCGAACAGTTTCATTTAAATTATATACGGTTTTACTTTAGGTCATGTACCATAACTCTTGTTACATTAAACGTGACACTTAGATATCCAATTGTAGAGTTACATCAAAATTATGGTTGGAAATTGGAAGAGGGGTAACCTCAAATATACTAAGCCGTGCGTGTATGTGTGTATGATTTTGCGTCAAATATGAGCTAAAAACAATCTGCAAAAATGAATGAGTGAAAACGATGAATACCCTTTCGGTATAGTAAATTTTCTGAGGGAATATATTTTTGAATAACTTTTACTGAAATGTGTTTTCCACTCCGAATGGAGAATAAATATGGAATCCAAAGAGTGTTTACCCTTACAGTGATTAAAGGTTTTGGTTTTAATGGTTTTTAATCAGAGTTTCTACCGTTAAGCCAGATTTTAACTGGCCATCTGACCAGAATACATGTTTGTTGATGGTTCTATTTTGTGAAGATTATATGTCTGTCTCACCTCTCCTCATATAAGTCGGTTTCTGCTGAAAACTTTCAGCGTGAGAGATGTGCCTAATGCATTTTTGTCTTCTTTTTCAAGGAACCTACGTCTTATCCTCCAAGTGATGTATACTTGTACATAATCTGACATATGTATATACGTAACCACCTTTGCTATACACAGATATTGGCTCATACATATAGTTATTGGATGGATTGAAGAATACCATAATTCCTTGCGCTCGGATCATCATACCTCTTTTAAAAATTACTTAAAAGGAAATACCAAAGCGCACCAACGTAGCGTACAAAGAGAATAGCTTCAGTCATTGTTAAAGCCTTCAATCTAACCAATAACAATCAGCAATGGCTTCAACCCCTCAAAGCATTATGCATGAGATGAGTTACGAAAGATGCATCATTCGATTTTTTCTTTTAAAGTTTGGGTGAACGAATTATTCTTGAATTTCTATTTGTGGGAGACTTATACCGTCGAAGAGAAGGCTCCCGTCCTGCCTCACTCGTAATACAGTACTCTATAATTTTGGGTCCATGAAAATCTTAATTTTACAATACGATTCGCTTTTGTTAAAAAAGAAAAACACAATATTTCTCTTTGAATTAATTTGTGCCTGCATGTAGGTTTTACATCGTGCATAAAATGTATGTAGAGTAAAGTTGAACGCGTCATCAATACTTGTTCGGTGAATTGACCCAATGACTCCAGACGGTGATACATAAACCTGTACGTAACGTAAGTTCTCACAATGCAAGGAAATCAAATATGGATGCTACTATAACACGCTATACCGGTAATATAGATGAAGAATTTGTATAACACATGACATTGTGTCACTGATGTGTTAGATCAATATCATTCCCTTGTAGTTACTATTTAATATTCGTCTTCATCCACCCATCCGTAAATTAAAAAGTAAAAAAAAAAAAAGAAAGAAAACTCAACATGTCTACGCTAACAAAGATAGTGACGCATTTTCTTACATTAGGATCCCGGATGTCAGCCAATTAATGTCATAATTCGATCGAATGTTATCAATATTATATCGACCCTTTCTAGTAATAAACCCTTCACTGAATTAAAACATATACACATGCCACAAATGTACAGTCGGCACACAGCTTTAACTTAGTCCGGCTGATTCATATACAAATTACCACATGTCAATATCGTACAATAACAATAATAACAATGTAAAGGGTTTTTTTTTTATACTACTGTAAAGTGTTTTTTTTTTTTACGACATTCAGTATAACTCTCATGAATAATTAAACTTGTTGTAAGAGGTTTCATCAACTGCACGACCGCAAAAGGTGGCAGGACGGATGTGATTATGTTGCAAACTGTTCAGAGGGTTGTGAAGAAGAAAAAAAAACACACATATCGTCATGATCGTTTGCTAATCGATTTGTGCTGTATCATCCTCGATACAATTTATTATTCGCCGTCATTATCTACGAGAGCAGCGTATCGGTTGATTTGATGTATTTTCGAGGTTCTATCACAGAATTAATATGTCTAATATTTGACAGAAACATAGACATCCACCATATTGGATGTATACGTACGTACAGCTGCACTTGTAGAATAAATATCAAGATTATATACCGACAAAGGAGTAGTTCATTGCTTGGCTTCATCCTGTTTAGTTGTAAGCGAACCAACAGCCGGTGACAAATTAACAGTTGTATAAGTTTAGAGCCCTTTACTTTGACGTCAGAAAGGAAAGTCAAATCTGTTAAGAGAACTACCCGTAAATCATATGAATTGTGCCCGTATATAAATCGTGAAAATCCCATCCTTTCTCAAAAGTTTTCTTCTCAGTATGCGGCTGAACGTTTACCACGTCATTTTAATGTTTACTCTAAGACAGTACTGTACAAAACAAAACATTTTATCTATTCAGCCCCCCCTTCCCTCCGCCCCTCAAGAATATTAACATATAAATGAACGTATGCAGGAAGCTTTCTCCCTAAAGTGGAATATCTCCCGAATTACATACGGTAAGCAGTGGTTAAACGTTTCATTGAGTAAGTTCCTAACACATCGACAACATCACGTTCAATTCCTTCGTCTTTTGCACTAAATTAGCCTATATATAAAACCTCTGCACAACAAAGTTAAAATTTTACAATTCATACACACTAAAGCTTGATACCTACATCGTCAGTAAAGGTCTTAATATGCCGTTCTAATATTTCCATATAGCTTTAGGCTTCCAGTGTGACATATTAAAGCCCCATCTACGATTACGAAGACGATGAGAACCTGCTGATGTTTGTAGGGAAAAAAGAGTCTGCGTTGGATACAAAATTGCATCCTAATTGTTACCGCAGTCCCCGTGCGTAATCCGGTCCAATATCCGGCGTGTTGAGGCGCATTCAGTGATTCAATTAAGTTCTTAATTGGTATCAGTTTCGCTGAGAACAAATTTATTGGGAACCGATAAATATTGGTACCATACTTCCACTAGGGCTTTGCAGACGAGGCTGTCTCCTTTAAACAGAATGCAGGCTGCCAGAAAAAGCAGCGCCGTTGTAAGCTCTCACGTTGACGACGCAGGCATGGTACATGTTTTGTTTTCCCTAGTACAAGCCTGTATACACTGAAGGAGAAAGTCAAAAATTGGCTTGCAAAATCCTTTCATTGTTTTGTGGCCAGGAAAAAGAGGTGTGGGAAGGGAGTGCGTTGTCGATGGTCAACGAACGATTAGCCGCAAGTGAGAAGATGAATGACGTGCACCTCCAAATCCGTCTGATCCCACCCCCACCCCCCCCCTACTCACCGTGACTCATCGTCAACAGTGAACCCACTCCCCTCTCAGTTCCCGTATTGCCACTCTTCTGTTTTATGAGCTGGTGAGGCAACTTGTCAGTTCACAAGACATACCAGGTACGCTTATTCTAAACGCATCGGTTTGCTGTGTTGAACATAACGAAACAATTCAAGATTTTCCTACTAGAAGAAGGTGGTGATAAAGTTATCCTCTCATCTACGAGTAACTTGTTTCATTGATATAATCCGATACCGTTGTAGATATGAATTTACGATGTCACACGAGTTTACAGAAACAGGACGTATATATGATCATTTTCATTCCTGATTTTGTTACACTAGGGACGTCCGCGGCACTACAAGACCACCAACATTTACATTACGTGGATAATACATAACACTACTGGCGCCGTATATAAGTGTATACATTATTCGGAACAGTGGACTGTAACTCGGATCACATTAGTTCCAGTTACCATCTCACATATACTATGCCCCTTGCTCAGTTCACAAGAAGCACAGGCTCGAAAACCTTGTATTTCAGCATTTACGAATATATGACGTAGCAGCTCTTGCATATGTATAATCAAAGATCAAAATATGAATACAGTACGCTCGTTCCCCTGTCAACGAAAGTATCTATTATCTATACATTTACGCCGGTTTTCCACACAGTAGTCTCTTTATGCTCACGTTCAGTTCCACTGAAGTAACACTTTGCATTGACATATTACGTTAGAACACGTGCCGTCAAAATCCGGTATATTCTGCCATGGCTCTGGCGGCCCATCGAGTTTATCACTGTAACTGTTAAAGTATAATGTTTCTTGCTGATCAATAAAATATCTCTGCTAAGCGGCATATAACATTTCTCTTTGGCGGCAAATTCCTTCGATGAAAATTTAAAGGAAGATAGGTGTATCTGAGAACTTTCTTCTTTTATTCTTAAGTTTTTCTTTTAAATGAGTCCATGGACATGAATCGTGTCAACGACCAATCTAACGCAATATTTTACCCAAGAAAAGATCGCTTTTAATTGGCAGTTTTGAGAACCCATGTCAGATGTCGAACTGTTAAGCTCGTTGGTGGTGCCCTGCTTTGGTGTTGTCGTTGGTGTTGATTATTTTGAATAGTGTTGTTGCTGGTGGTGTTGTTGTTCGTGCGTTTGTCGGATTTCGAATAAAGAATAAAAAATATTATATATATATATGTACTTTTAGCATTACTTTCACGTAACACATGCTGCCAAATAATTATCTTATCAGGTTTTATTGCGTCTCATCAAGAAGCATCGTATACACTGAGATCAATTTTCTTATGAAGCGTGATGAAGTGCCCACAGACACATTGAAACGTGAGCAATCATGTCTGCGTAAAGTTACAATTTGAAGCGCACATATTTTGCCTCTCTAGTTATACAAAGTATATGACATGATTCTCATATTCAGCATACTGGTGTCATTTGCCTTTAGTCCCTACGATTAAAACTGAGAGAGGTTTGGGGTCGTTTCAGATGAGCGTGCATGCAAGTGATTGAACATTCTTCCTGTAAAGACCAATCAACGACCAATCTAACGCAATATTTTACCCAAGAAAAGATCGTTTTTAGTTGGCAGTTTTGAGAACCCATGTCAACAGTCGAACTGTAAAGTCACATCGTTAATATCAAAGCTATTATAATGAAGTGAGGAATGCTCTAATCTGCTCTCACTGCCTGTCTCTTTTTCTCAAGCTTTTTCCGTCTCCCTCGTAGTAGTTTCTACATCATTCCCTTCACAACAGATGCAGGAGGCAAGATGAAGCGAGCCTCTTGAAAAAGAGCTCTCCCCCCTCGAGCGTCGCCCAGGTCAATAACATACACTTTCATGAAAATGACACTGAGTGCAGTAAGATACTCAAAGCGAAAGCCGGGCGTATATACATACACCACTGACAGTTGATTGGGTAACTGGTCCCTGAGCGTTTTAGTAGCACGAGTGGATAAGTTTAGCAGAGTTCATTAATATCAAATAGTTAAGATATAACATAACGCCCATAGGGTAATACTGCAGGAATATGTAGACGAATTGTTAACAAGTATAATGCCATACTGAAATTAAGAATTAAACCAAGGAAGATATTTAAAAGAAAAAAAAAGAAAAAGAAAAAAAATCGTCCATTGCACTCGGGAGAGCCTTTTCAATTTGGCAAAAACCAAGAACTGAAAGGGTGAGTAGGGGGTGAATAAATAAGATGGCCGTTGCGAAGAAAAATAGAGCTGCTAGATATATGTTTCTCAGGATAAGACCATGTAACCTTGGTTGATGTGAGCGGGCAAGATCCTAAGCAAACATAAGAAAAATTAGATAAACCTAGAAGGTGTTGATGAGGATGGCATCACTATTTGGTGGACGACTTTACCGAAGATTCAGGAGCCGTGCAAAGATGCTGTAAGACCGGCGTTGAATTGGCTCCGTGCGTCTAGACTCTCCGAAGAGGCAAAGGGCCTGTGTTTGAAAACACGCAAAATGTTACTGAGCGTAGACGTGTCCCATGCGATATCCAACCGTTGGTGACGATTCTTAACGCAGAGGATTGTGTCGTATACATCCACATAATGCAACAACCGTACAATCTCTTAAAGAGAGATGATCTCGTGCAAAGAAAAAATATTTTTAATAAGAGAGGGGAAAAATAAAATGAAATGAAAAGAGGCGTGTGAAAGGAATGGGCAGGACGTTATTACAATTTATAATTTTTACTTAGTATATAATGACAGAAGATAAATCAGCTACCACGGACGGATGACACTGAGAACAAATGCAAAATCAAACAAAAGTGAATGAGATTACTTGTAGGCCTACTATGCTTGTACCAAAGGTAAAATTTTATTCACGTAAATATCGACTTGGCTTTGAGATAGGCATACAATTGCATCTGCTAGTCGTGGTTTTCGTGAGTCTATTTATGACTAACTTTTGCATATAGCTTATTATAAAAATGCATTCAGTCGGTGTGTATTATATTTTGAGATGCGCAGCAAATATACGCTATTCGTGATTTTCTCCACCCAACGTCATTTTCTTGCGCGAAGACGCTTTATATATATATATATCACATTTTTAGGTCACAATTGACTGTACGTTTCATCGGTTTTTCAAGGCTGGTGTTAGCTTTGTAGAGTTAACTTAGTCGATCGTATCGGCTAGTGCGCTCAAGCACAAATTGCCGTGAACTCATATCAGACCTGCCTGACGAGAGTGTCTTGCAGATAAGTATATAGAGGCTCTGAGAGACCTTATCTCCCTCCCTACATATATTGGATTCCCATGCGTACAAACCGCCGAGTGAAGTAGGGGCACATGCTTCCATTTGAATCATACGCGGTCAAGACATGTTCTTCCTCCGAACGTCGACAGCCGTTATGCATTCGTTATACCGAAGTGATCTTACATACGCAAATGGTTTTCCTTTGACACTTCAGGTGCGAGGCCCTATCTCTCTTTGAAAAAAAAAAATGCAATGCTCATTCCAATAGCTATATAGGGTTTCACCATTAATCCTCACAACGTTCTATATGCTCACCGCTTATATATCTGCGACATGTCGTTATGATATGATGACGTCAAAGTCGAAAATGATGAAGCTCTTAAACATATAAAAACATACATACAGACAGAGGGAGACAAAGAGATTTATTATCAGTAGTATTCCTATAGATGAAACAATTGTTTAAAAGTTCACGATTCTGCATAAATTGAGAAAGATACATAGCGATTTTAGCATGTTTTTGCATCTGATATTGCATTGTAAACTATCAACTTAGAAAACAAAAACTATCAATGAAGAAATTGAGTATACCTGGAAATGAGTGTTATAAAGACTAATGAGTTGGTGACTTTAAACATGAAAAAATTATACACTTCTATTTATGTTATAGAGACAAATGCGTACCTCGTTCTATGTTTCATCATGTGACATATGTCGCAACATTACTAGCAAAGACACATTCGAATGCATCCCCAGTTTTTACATCCAATTTTCACCAATTTTGTATTACAATTGTACGATACCAGCTTTATTTTCAAGAATTATGAGATTTTTTCTCAAGACAAAAGAATGTTTACATGAAAACTTTGAAACTTCACAAGTTAGTCAAGGCATGCCGCAAACAGTCTCTACATCTGTTTCTCACATAACGGTGTGCACCTCTAGCTTCAAAAGTTGCAGTGATTTTATCCGCTATGGTGCCTCTCTTTGAGAGTAATTGTTTTTACGTTTTCACGCTTTTTGGCTAAACCCTTGCACTGAACTGTGAGCTGATGGGGTGGGGGATGGGTGGAGGGGCTAAAACGCAAGAAGAGCGCTTTCCCGATATTTTACGGTTGTCAAGATGTAACGCGCTAAGAAAATAAAAGTGAAATGACTCACGAATATCATAGAGACTCGTAATAGGTCGTCGGATCACTTCGGATCTGAAATCAGTGATATTCTGCGCCAACATTATTAAATAAATGGTACCACCATAATTTATCAAAATATTAATGTCAAGGACCACTCGTTACATTCATTAATGTTTTACTCTTTGGGGATTATTAAATAGTTTAAAAAAAACAGTGAAAGGTCATCGACGTGAGGGATAAATTTCATAGGTGATATTTAGCATGCTTAAAAATATACAGCAACAAAGCATACAGCAACAAAAGGTTAAAGCACCAAGTAAAGTTTTGTCAGCCATCTAACTTAGATGTAGCTATGAAATATATGTTATTAAACAAATAGAGCAAAGTATTTATTATCTTTTGTTTTCCTCAAATAACTTAGACAAAACACATTGATGAGTTCTAGACCCAAATGTTTGTTCTTTCAAGAGCTGTTTCACTCTCCTGATATGACGAACGGCGTTACCATTTCAGTTGCCATAACCCTACCCGCCGCAGGTACTGATACTGTTTTGTATGTACGTAGTGATTTTTTCATAGTGTCCATGTATTAAATTACAGACGTCATTAGCCGTTATTCATAACCTCTCTTGCATTCTCCGCCCATTTGTTCACTACCTTTCGAAAAATCCTTTACCTTTTTATATTTTTTTTGTTACTTCCTTTTTTTGGGGGGGGTTACGTTTTTATAGGTCGATGTCAGTGTCTGGATTAATACTAGTTTGTTGTCAGATTTCGGAGGCTTACATTACCCAATCAAGTACAAATTTGTACAGTGCATACATTAACGGTCATTTTCTTTATTTAATATAAATCGTCTTATTCTTGCTCTGATTTATCGAAGAATCTCAAAGAAAAGGAAAAAAAATAAACCAATAGCTATATTTAACAATGGAAATAAAAAGATGTCTTTTTCTTCTTTCTTTCATCGTCGAGAAAAACATGCTCGTGAAAAAAGACACGCGTCGAATGTCGCATTAATGGCAGTTTCTGCATAAAACATTTTAATGGAAATATCGGGATAGCAGTGGAGAAGTTTGGTCGATGAACGTGCTCATTGCGGTGTATAGATGTGCAAATATAATTCGTTTGCTTGCTTTATACATGAAGACAGCCAGTCCCCGATATTAACCAGCCTCTCACGCGTATGACGTGAATGGAAAAGCTTATGAAAAAAAAAAGAACCGACCATAGTATTTGACTGCATGCAGCATATATATGTATATACCCTCACTCATATAAAATGTGTTCAAATGTCGTTTGTAAACCGAGTGTTCTACGGGGAGCGATACTTCATGTTACAACATATACTTAGATCTTGCTTATAAATTTATAAAAATTGTTTACTCCGCATGCATGTGGACGTTTCTTGTAAGAAGTATAGCAATACTAGATTAGAATATAAAGTTTCTTAAGTAGAAACTAGCGGTTGTTGCAACAGTGGTAGTAGTTGTAGTAGTAGCAATAAGCAGTATTAGTATTTCATGAGCAGTATAGCAGTAGTATTAGTCGTTTTATTACTAATTAAATTTACTATGTTACTTGTAATATCTGATGTACAGTAGTAGTACTACTGGTAGTAGCAGTAGTAGTGGCACTATTACTAATAGTAGTAGGCTAGTAGGCCTACAACTGCTAATAGTCAGTTGTAGTAGCGTGTAAGTTTCATTTCATTGGCAGTTGAAGAAAAAGTAATAGCCGTCGTGGCAGAATTAATAGACTTATGTAGCAACAGTAATAGATGTATAAGTGGTAATAAGGTAGTGTTAATGTTAGTAGTATCAGCAATACATCATTATTTGTTGAAGCATAGGAGGATGAACTGCAGGTACTAGCAATAATGAAAGTAACCGTGGTAGCAGTAGACGATGTATATAGGAACATTGACGGTGGTATAGAAGCATATACATTATGTGATCGCTATACCACACTAACCGATACAGCGATACACTAACCAATACAATGGGAGTGAACATACTTTCGCTAATGTTTACATTGGTTCTTAGACAAGTTCTTTAAACTTGACGTATGAAAGATAAATGTATGTATTATAGCCTTCATACACTTACCCACACAACATACAGCATGTGTGATGTATTTACTCCAAATTCACCTACGTTGGGTTTGATATAGCAGTATACTGTAAACGTTGAGCACTCACTGACGTGAAAAATCGATTGTTCGTTGAAACTGTAAATTATCTCCACGTATGGAACGAAGGGGGTATTCTTGCATGGTCTAAATGGCCGCCGTATCTTTTTTGTTCTTGTTTTAGGTCAAACAAACGTTACTGCTGAACACAAATGTCAATTTCACGGTGTGTTCTTCACGAATGTTTAGGCTTAACTCAAAATATGTAGGTGAAGTGTAATACGTTGCATGAAAGTGAACGAAAGTGGCTGAAATTGATGCTAGGTCGCGTACCTCGGTTACTTGAAGCGGGGGCATAGTAATTTGGTAGGAAACTTTTCTCCTTATTCTTCCTTTCTTCATATTTATTGGCCAGTATTTTCTGTCAGGGAGATCTTTTCCTCTAAAATATACATACATAAGGTACAAAAATGAAGACCGCGTGGTTTCCTAAAGACATGATGAAAATTGGTGCATTGAAGCAAGTTTCTCCCATATATCAGTGCCGACTGTTGGGCAAGTTATATTGTAGACTCGAATTTTTCCAACCGATTTTTTTTTTCTGAAGACAAATTGTCAAGATTAAGTCTAAATGTGCATGTAAGAGTATTTTACTATCAATTTAAGAAACAGCCGGAGTATATACCACTTGTAAATTGAGGCGCAAATATATGAGGCAAGGGAGGTAGAGGAGGTTCAACGGGACTCCGTGAATGTGGAGGTAACCAAAAAGTGGATTTGTTTTAAATTTTGGTTGGCAAACTTTCAGAAAGTAGTGTGGTGTTCGCTTTCCCTCAAAGCGTTTCCCCTCTCCTTCCCCTTGAATCCGACGCTATGATGGTATCAACTTAAGTGTGTAATGTGACTCAGTTGAAAGACTTTTTTTCTTTTCTTTTTTAAGGCTGTCAGACTACACCGTCCTTAATTCAAACCACCGTCGTATTTGTACCAAAGTAGTTACACTCATCAATTTCATCTTCAATGCTCTTGCATTAATACATTTAAATATTGCCCCTTTCAGGCAACTCATTTCAATAAAAAAAGGTACATAGAGAATATTTTATCAAACTCTCGATGTGAGATTTTTAATGTTTCAAGATGCTTTGACATAATGAATAATGTACAGCCACGGAATGAACGAAATGACCCCCCCTCACTTCCGCCTTTGTATACGCCGTCATCAAATTATTTGAATTTCTTTCTTGTAATCACATAAACACGGACCCCCGGCATCTGATTCGGAGAGGATCATTTGATAAAGCTTCATCCTTCAGATACTTCATCTGAGTTTTCGGTTAATGTGATTGCATCTTTCGATATTTTGTCGTTGGTTTTTTAGGAGACTTGTAAAAATGGCAAGCCTCTTATCATTCACTTCCTGAATCCGTTTGCCTCCTCCCAACCTCGGAGGAAGACAACCGCTGATGTAACAACAGAGGGACGGTTGCCATGGACGAGATCAATATCTAACCGTTGGTTGACACATACGTATCATACTCATAATTATGTGCTTGTCAACTGATTTTTTTAAGTGTCCTTAATATGTTTATATGTTGACTTTCACTCGTCGAGCGATCCTCCAACGGCAACGTTGCTCGATGATCTCTCAATGCGTGAAACAAATAATAGATGTTCAAATCACCTATTTGGCGCTCTAATCAGTTGATATATATATATATATATATATATATATATACATATATATATATATGTCATATGATATATGTAAAATACCTGATTGAGACAAATTGTGGAGCTACCTTGAAAAATTCAGTTTCTTTAAAAGGATTCGGTGAAGAAGTAACAAGATTAAAAACGATCTTGCGAGTGCCAATATACTCATTTAATGAAGACGAATACATACAATACGCTGTATGATGTAACACAGGTGCAAGCTCGGCAGACTTTCATTAGACTTTAATTAGCAATATTCTTGTGTGGAATATTAAAAGCGGGAATTGATGTAAACTTCGAGGCAGAAGAGAATGACGGGTCGTGTATACAATATAAGAAGAAAGAATTGATTGCCATTATTAACAGAAGTAACAATTGGATCAGTACGAGGAAAACAAAACGTATTAAATGAATAATAATGTAAAGACCGAGAGGGGATGGAGACGATGATGAAGATGATAATGATGAAGTATAAAATATAAGCTCTTCTCTTGAGAGGCTTAGTTCTCAATCAATGAAAAAGAAAAGATATATTAGTGATACAAATTGACATTCAGGTTTGGTTTTGGCTTGTATGTATACCCTATGAAACTGAGATCTTATCTAATATCATTTTAAGTTTCGGGATTTTTGTCAGAGGGAAAAGGCCTAGTAATACTACTATAGTGGAAAAAGTAATAAGTAAATAGGAAATTCACGTAGATCTATGCAAATGTTCTCTCTACAATCGTTAGTTTTCATGTATAAACTCGACACGACACACCTATGGTCCTTGTCACCATGTGAACCTCTGACAAATTCTTCTCTCCTACCCTACGCACCTCCCCCCCCCCCCCCCCATCACGTCCAGTGGTTGAACGTGTGGGAGGTGGAAAGTTTCTTGTCACTGGTCCCTCTTTCGCATCCTCGTGTAGTCTGCTTGTCGTCAATGTTCGGTTGATACGTGTAAACCGATCCCAAATTTAACACTTCCCAACTCGTTACTGTCTTTGAGATTAAGTATACGATGCCATATCACAGCAGCCACAGTGATGACGTACGGTTAACGTTGAAAACTTTTGACGCGTTGCCGAAACATTCTCAATTAATGATCAAAGCATAAATACAAAAAAAAAAAGGAATAAAAAAAAAACAACAAAACACTTCGCCTTCATAGGGAAGACAAAATGCTCAGTCAAGATTGTACACTGATTGAAGCCTCTCTAATAACATGGTGCTGCTTTCATGTCCTGTCGGAATACGTACGAAAAGAGACTTCTCATAAAAGATTTATGTTTCATCTTCTGAAGACGTATATGTTGCAGGGTAGCTGATGGTGTGCCGCGAGCGATGATGTCATCGGGAAAAATGTGTCTTCGAGAGGAGGCTCTATGTACTTCAGAACAGGGAGCTTTCATCTAACAATATAAACACTCACTGACACATTTTTCACAAGTCGCAAATGAAAACAACCTCCCATCAAGATACCTTTCCAGTCACATATCTTGTTTTGTGTAATGAAAAAAAAGATGGCTTACTTTGCATCTCCTTACAAAATGGAAAGTTGGGGATCTGTACAGCTTTTGCCCTGGTATAAACTTCATGACTTTAACGAGGGGTGTTTCGACTATATCACGTCTATGTATCTTGTGTACTTGATGTTGGATCTTCTACTATATATGAGGGTTACGGGTCAAGCAACCATGCAACTTTATAGAACATACTATGTTAGGTATCATGAAATTTGCATGAGCGAGGCTAGCTGATCTACTATTTTGGGGAGTAAAATGTCTAATGGTGCGCTTCACTTTGACTGTCTTTTTCAGTCTTTGGAAGATTTTTCATTCTCTTTCCCTCGTAGCTTCTTCAGAAAAAATTTAACTAGGCATGCCTTTCGTTTATAAACTGAGATTTCCTTTCTTACTTTCGTTTTGCAATTCTTCCCTTGTAGGTTTTCTCTCTTCGTTGCAGGGGTAAATATCCCTTACGTCCACAATATTAATTCCCAGTGTACTCAATCACTTGAAATTACCCAGAAGGCTCACGTAAACATTCGAAGATTAGGTCCGACATCGCGTCGCGCAAACGAAAATTAAAAGTCGCAAAGATACTTGACTCTTTACTGAAGTATTGCTTCTATCGGCTGTCCAGCCTGATTTTTGAATATATATATATATACACATCTTTACCAGTGGGGAATCGTTATTTACACAACTTTTGCTTATTCGAGCAAAGAATACACCATTAGAGCTTCATAGCTCCATTCAAAGGTCGTCCACACTAGAAAATGGTAGACTGCGAATTCGAATCCCGAGGAGCCCATTACTTTGGTGGATGAAGTAGACGTAAGACATGTCAGGTGGGAGAAGTAGACATAAGACAAAGTTTGTGCTTACTTTGAGGTAATTTGAAACGTTCAGCAATGTTAGGCAAAAGCAGAGCCCGAAAGTGAAAGTGATATACCGATATCATGTATATTACATGGTTTAAAATTCATGGTCAACAATCGATTTTTGTCGAAAGAGATACGGTTTGCCGAAGATATGGAAATCTTCTTCAGTAGACATATAATTGAGAACATCTAAAAGTTAGAAAAGAATGCGCTGATCAGAAAGTAGAAACAAAGGAATCAAACAGAAGTGTCTATCATTATTCGATGTAGGGATAACCATATTCATTTAAAAAATCTTCTGGGTAAATAAATTTTTTTTTTGTATGAACGTGTATGATATCAGAGAACGGATGGTAAAGGGTTTGTGGTGTAGAATATGCAATCTTTTGCTAAAGAAGAGCATGGAAGTGAGGGAATAAATCTCGTGTGCTGTAATGTAGTCTCAAATATGTCTAGTCATTGTTTTTTCATTCGGTGTTTAGAATTGAATGAGAATGAAGAATATGTATACACACACACACACGCACACACACACACACACATATATATATATATATATACATATATATATATATATATACCTGAAGTTATCCTTGTCTATAAAAAAATAGCTGTGATGTACATTGTGCTGCCAGGAACCTACCCTGGTAAAACAACTTATGTACACAACAGGAAAGGATGTCCCTCTTTACAGCTTGACGTCATATTTGGAAAGAAAACACAGAAAAAGTAAGTGTTACCGTACTTGTTCCTGAGGCCTACCCTTTAAGAAGACGTGCGGGACTGTACTCTTTTATAAGAGTTTCCTACCCCCTCCCCCGTCGTATTCTTCTTTTGAGTGCTTTATCGATAAACATTCAAAGAAAATGAAACAATCTCCATCTGGAGGTAAATTTTATCTACATATCAGAGAGGATGACAAGCTGACAGCAAGAGATAATATTCGGACTGACTTCATCTTTGTGTCTTTTGCACACGCTATCTCTTTCTGAAAGTATAGTTTCAGCGTGCAGTTTCAAGAATTGAACGAACTGTGACATTACTTCATGTTAGATTGGTTTTAGTCATTAAGGCCTCTTCTGCGAACCAATCAACGGGATCAATCAATAACCGGAGCCCTTTCTTCGGTTCACTTTTATTTACAGACAAATTAGGCTTTATCAGTATTTTGTTGTGGCGACCATGCACTACGGCGTCGACGACACTCTCAGGCTTGCACACACTCGCCGGTATAGCTCGAACACGAAACGCAGAGGTTCTGTAATTAGTCTTTCGGGTATATAGCCGACGTAACGTTTGCGAATTGATTAACGGAGGCGGCTCGTGCGACACTGTACCCGGGAACGACATTGCGTGCAGGTTTGCACTGCGTAGACATTTTCAGCGCACAGAATAAACATGTCTCTCACCACTGACTGCTTGTAGGGGAGTTCTATCTTCGACAGTGGCAATTTGAATGCGCAATTTGACACTCATACATGAGAAAGAGAGAAAAAAAAAGCTGTAATTTCTCTAAGACTCTGCCAAATGAAAATTTCCGCTCTCTTAATCAAACATTTCGTGCAAGCAAAGAAAGTAAGCATCGGAATAAGAAAATAGAGAACATTATGGCAAACTTTAACGAAGTAATATAAAATCCCCCATTCGATGCACTCCGTCTATTTGGCGACGACTCATCAGCATTCATCATGGTACTTTTTAATAACTCGTTTGTAATTTCTTCCAGGGTAATTTGTAGCTATATTGACCTCCATTAACTTCAAATTCTGTTAACCACAAACTTTTATTCTGTTTTTATTTTTCCTTGCGTCATTTCCTTTAATCCTCGCTGCATGTATTGCCAGCTTTCTGCTAAGTGAATGCGTTTATGATGCGTGACTATAGTTGATGGTTTGTGCGTATATATGAAAGTCGTTTCTATTCGTATCTGGGTGTGTGTATGTGTCTGTATGTGTTTGTGTTTGAGTGTATGTTTGTTTATTTGCATGAGATGATATGAATAAATTTGTCTTAGCATCAGATTAATAAAGAGCTTGCACAGATTATTCTTCCTCTTTGTTTTTACCTGTTTGTTTTAGTGGATGCTGTAGTAGTTAGTACCTGTAATACCATAACAAGGAGCAGTGCCATGTACAAACACTTTCGTAACAGTTTTTTAAAAGTATATGTGAAGTAGTCCCATAGACTAGACGACTTCCTTGAAAAAATATCCACAAGTTCAGGAGTAAAGTCCTGCCTGAATTCATCAATGCGTTGTTTGTTAATATTTACATACTCTCTTCTTGCCGTCCAGAGAAACTGTTTCGGTAAGCTTAAAGGAAAACGAACGTGAGAACTTTTGACAAGAACATATTACTGTTAAATGAGAGACTAATATGCGGTGAACATGCATGATCAAGTTTCATTTAAATGTATTGTTTACTTTTTAAGATATTGCAATCTGAAAGTTCATTAAAAAATAATCAATCAGGATGCTGCCATTCTGAGATTGTGATGTCATAACCTGACCACTTGTAACCGAAGCGTTTTCGCTTTTCTTTTTCAGTGTAATCGTCAAAATTGTTGCAGCAGTTATGCATAGACTCCAGTCAGAGTATCAATAATTTGATCATTGCATGATACATATCCATAATTCAACACAAAATGTGCTGAAGGATATTTTTATTCATGAAACGTATAGGTGACGAATAGAAAGAGAAGCATTGAATTCCTGCTATCATTCCTGGGAGCATAATTTGACTTGCTCAAGTCCGTTTACATTCAACTGAGGCAACAAAAAAAAATGACAGCATCCTTCTCTGAAATTTGAAAGCGTATAACTTGGGGAGAAAACAGTATTTTTGGATGGAACTTTGGAAATAAGTTTGTCAAATATTTTTGCCTTAAATTTCGTTTAAATATTCCAAGGATTTCGCCCTCCTTCAATGTAGGAGTTTCCTGCACGTTGACTTTACCGTACCACGTGACCAAAGCAATGATGAAATAAAGCAGGACATTATCCCCCAAATTGGTTGATTTTGTTTTTGTTTGTTTGTTACATTGTTCTTATTAACAACGAACTCGTGTAATTACCATAAAAGACAGACAGAAACAGTCTCATAAGAAAGGAGGAAAGCCTTAGATGTGAAAATGATCCAACGACACGACACTGATAAAAGTGTATTGTAGGAGAACATCTTTGCCGCCAAACTATTTACAGATAATGTAATGTCAGCTTCAGTGCGACCCTTGGCAGAACGAAGGGGGAAAACCTTAAACGCACCGAAAACTGGAAATAAAAAGAATACTCCACTTTCTTTCTCAGCAAGTCAGCCCCACTCATGATATAAGAAAAGATTAGGAGATCTAAAAGAGAGATGTATGCATGTTAACATATTGTATATGCGGCATAGAACGCAATGCACTATAGGTATCCTGAGTATAGATCGGTTCCGTGAGTCAATCCCTGTATTGTAGACTCCAGTGTAGTATGATCCGCGCCAGATTCGATTCTAAAGCAAGCACCGCCTGCGTCATACATACTTCAAGCACCATTAAAAAACAAGCATTTATCGTGTTATTTTACATTTTCAAGAAGACATGCACACTCACGGCCGAACTTTCAACTTCGGCATAGCTCAGCGGTTTCAAATTGTTTCAAATTTTGCTAAAAATATCGACCAGCATTTCTCGGACGAAACTCTCATTAAACGTTTTGGGAGCAAAGGCAATATTTTCATTGTTTTTAACGTTATATTCATTAATTTTGTAATAAACATTATTTTGGTCGATACTTACCTATTTCCAAAGGACTTGTCCCACATTCTTAATTATTAAGAGTATATCATACATATAAGAACATTATGTCAGGTCTCAGCGCCGCCAGGGTATAGTGATGGGGGGTGCATATATTACCATACGTTTATGAGAGTATATTAACTGTCTACGCGGCTCTCCCCCATCACTTGGCTCGGAGTACGGCCAAGTACTCCATAGCCGAAAACACCTTCCAGATCACCGAAAATGACATTGTAGTGACCATTTTTCTGTTCATTAACACCTCACCCGTCCCCAGTCAAACAAGTAAATTTTAGCTTGAATACGTCGTCAAGTAAATTTAATTTTAGGTTCAAAGATAATTGATCCCCCCCCCCCCTCCTTCCCAGCCGCTCACTGCTACTTAACTTCATTTCGCAACATGTATCTCAGCACTCATTGAATAAACACGACCCTGTGTATGAGGATTTATGACGGATCATCCGTCTAAATTTTGTCTTTGTAAAAGGGCCAAAAAACAAGTCCTGTGATTATTTTTTTTCCTCTGCAAGTATGTACAGACGATATTACAGGGTTAACACGTCCCTCACTTATCGTAATTTTGACAAAATATGAATCAATCTCATAGACAATGCAGCTTTTTATAATTAAATAATTTTGCTTTGTTCAGAAATAAAACAAAATGCCAAAAATCATAGCTAAGGAGATACGACAGTGTATTTCTCCTTCCTTATTTTTTTTTCATTCCCGTCCCAGACATGTCAAGCGTTTCAATTCTCTTGTTGGTGTGTAATGCACTTTTTACACGACCCCCCCTGCCTCCCTCCGTTTCATACACTGTCATGATATTAATAAGTACCTTTCTCGTTGGCGGTGAACTTCTGTGGTAATTAACGCAAAAGCGTTCAATTACAGAGTGCTTTACGAAACGTTTTAGTCTAGTTGTGAATAAAATATTCAATAGTCCTTTTTGGACAAGATATTATCGATTTCGCATGTTCGATCTAAAAATACGCTCTCCCGCCATACAATCAAAGACACCCTAAGGCATGGCTGCGTTTTTTTTTTTTTTTTTTTTTTATCCATGAGTCTTTATACTGTGTGACTCTCTATTTTGGCTGACCTATTTGCCAAGATGTCGTCTTTCATATTCCTTTCATTTTTTTCGCTTCGCTCATCCTTGTTTTATAATTGCTATAGTAGTTCATGTTGTCATCTCAGACTCTTTTAATTTATACCAGAGGATTTGGGACTCCCGGCATCATGTGCGAATTGCATCTATATGGCTGATTTTTTTTCCGTTGGCGTAGCTTTTTCTCTTCCTTTTTTAATTTTTCTTTTTTTTTCTTTGGAGGAGGGGGTGGGGGAGGTGGTACTTCCATTAACGTTAACGGAAACCCATAACCTACAGACGATGAATGGTTCACGATTACACTTTTACATCTGATTTAAATTTCAGTGAAGTGTTTCTTTCCAACGACTTCAGTTGGAGTCAAATATTCCAGCTGGTAACTACATATGAGTACGGTATCTATTTTGTTGGCTTGTGTCAACCCTCTAGACAAACAAAAAGAAGAATAAAAATAAAAACCCAATCTCAGGTTCAAATACGCCTATTTGCCACACAAAGAACAAGAATACAACCGATGGATATGAGCAGTGAAAGAAGCATAAAATATAGAAATCCATTTCACTTGCAACGTTTACATAGGTTGTCTATTCTCCTCTTCTTTCTGTGGTATATGGTTTGGGTCAAATATGAAGCCTATACAAATCAATACAGATGTAAACAATACACTCGGTATTAGAAGCAATCTTTGCAATATTCGTTGAGCGAAATTAATCATCCTTTGCTTCAAAAAAGAACAAATGAAACACTGATTATGCTTTCTTTGTCTTTCTACAGTGTAAAATATGTTATCAGACTGTACTCAAAATAAGGGGAAAAAACAACTCTATTTTTGTTCCTTTTCAGTCTTTAGATTTGTTGGATCTTTTACACACTTACTCATACAATGCTCGTATTTTCACCATATATTCACACGTTTCAGTCACTAAGTAACCATATATACGTACAATGTTATTAAAATTCAAACACATCGTTGCCATAACAACAACTTTTACGACATGTAGTTGTACAAACATAAAACCGAAGTACTGAATAAGCGGCAACGGACTCACATGTCATTTTCGTTTTTTGGTTGCCACAGTTTCTTTTATTTGTCTTCTCTTTCTTCGGAATTAGTATGAACAACAAATTCGAGATCTAACATTACACTGGGGCTTTGAACGAGATTCAAATGTGAGGGTATCAGAAAGAAACCCAAAAAAAATGCATCATGTCCATTCTGTATCTAAGTTAACAACAATATTGACAAAAATAAAAAAGTAAAATGGTGGTACACTATTTTTTAATTTGGGGGAGGGGACCTCAGCGGGAAATGGGGAAGGGAGTTTAGGAGCAATATGGTTCTCTGATTGTACCGGTATGTCTGAGATTCTTCTGATTGTACAGTTGCCATGTTTTTTTGCCATGTTTTTTTTTTCTTTGTTTAAGTTAAGTATACCAACTTCATCAACGTGAATAGTTAAACCACAAAACAAAATATATGCAAAATGATACATTCGATTGTCACATATTTGTTTTCATAAATTATTGACTTTCAAAATATCTGCAAATTCACCAGGATATGACCTGCTTGTTGTTTCATTTTTTCTTCATTAGTCTTCGATTAATGTAGATTCTTTCTTTTGAGTAATGTTAACAGAAAAACTAAATAAGAATCAGTGAATTGCCACCTCGCGACCCACTGCAAAAAATAATGCAAATTACATGTTGTTTGTCTTGGCTGTACAACTGTTGCTGCCTTCAGTTATTTTATTTCATTTTTTTTATGTTTTTCGATCAAATGCACTGACACATGTTAACCCCCCACACAAAAAAATATAATGAAAACCAAACACAAACTAAAAACACGAATAACGTATGATGTTGAATTTTTCTGTAGGATCTTTTCAGACAGTTTGCAATCCTTTTGGATAGGTATACATGTTCAAAGAAGCACGTACCGCATTGTCCATGAAGAATACGGCCACGGTCGGCAAGATTCACGACCAACTGTAATTTTTCTGCATGTACCGCCTATATCAGCATTTACCAAAAACCTTCATTAGGCGACATTAGACTTGTTTCAAGGTTCAGCAACGACGTTCTGCAATGTTCCTATGTCAACATCCATCAACAAAAACCTTGTTCGACGACATATTCCTTTATCGATATTTATCAACATTTCTCAGTTTGGATGCATGCTCCTATATCAACATCAATCAACATCTCCCAGTCGGCTGCATGTACGTACATCAACATTCATCAACAACCCTCCTTTGGCGACATGCGCCTATCATATGCGTTTATACAGGAAAAAGAAAACTATACCTCGCTCTGTGCTGTTACTTTCTCAGCAAATGCTATCTTCACTGTATGAGGGGTATTTTCTTTTAAATGTCTGCTGCCGAATATTACCTTATCATCACCACCTTATATCACCCCTTCAAAACGGGTTTGACTGTCGAATCCCTTATGTCTTTGGCTTGCCCTTATATAGTTGAATCCAATCAAGGGGTTGTGTTTTCGTCTCAAAAGTCTTTCATAATTTCATTCCTTCATTTGCCTGTTTACTATTCTTGCTTTTATTTTTCGTTTTTACTTTATTCTGTGTCTGTTTTTATCATCTGTGAACTGCGCCTGAATTTTCTGTCGTTAGGCGCAGTGAAATGACAGATACCCTGGAAAGGTGCCACCCCTATGAATACGGTAGTCGATGCGTGCGTTTTCGCTACTCCCTCCCTCGCTCTCTTTCTCTCTTTACATACACCCTTGTCACACGCTTGACTGCTTCACGCTGGTGAAATTTCAGAGGCTTTCCCTTCTTCTAGTGTTATTATTTTGCGTTTTCTTTTCTCATTTCGTGTTCCGGATATAAAGAGACTACACAGACTGATAGTTTGTATATATTAAAAGCTGAGACGAAAACTACTCAACACTTAGAACTGTATTCACAAATAAGATGATATCTGACTCTATGTATTTCTATACAAAATTCAATATCCATATCTGTTTAATGAGAATTCAGGTTTGAAAAGCCAAATATCTCCTTTCAGGTTCTTTGTGTCTTTTTCCACCTACATTTCTCTTTCATTCTTTACCGACTGCATATTTAATTTTACTCTATTAGGAATATACAGGAAAGTGTACTATTTTCCCTCTGCGGTATCTCTGTACGATGTATTGGCCGGTTATATATCGAGTATGTAACCTTATGGCAGATTGTAAAATTGGAGAAATAATCATAAACTTTTTGGAACTGGATTATTTTAACCACGGTATCTTACGCGATGTAATATTGACGTCACTTGACAGTCTTTAATGTCGAATGTTTGGTTCAGTTGGTTCATTCAATGAAATATAAAACACGAAATATATTATTATTCTAATGGCAGTTGCAGCTTTTAATTAAACACAAATCACATTTTAATACTGAGGCAAAAATAAAAACGTTAACTTCAGTTATTTGAAAAGGGTTTTAGTACAATGCAAGAATTATTCCACAAATTTCAAAGCAGTGTAATTTTCATATACATCGTAATGGTGTACCAATGATCATCGTTAAACTACCAACTATACTGTCGTACCAACTTGAGAATAACAATCTCCTATGTGAGAGCCTCGTTGTATAAACACTTCTTTGGCAACACGTCCTCGAGTCCTACATTCTAGATTGTAGACGAGTAGCAGTTACGTCTTAGCCTGTGGGCAGATGGAGGTGCCCTGGATTTGACCAGGACGGGCAGTTCAAACTATACTGACTGAAGCGATAGGAAATAGAAACAGTAGATATAAAAAATGCAAGGGTAAGAGAACCATTGGAGGAGAATTGGAGGAGAATAGGAACAGTGAAGGGCAAAGCCGTGGCTACATTGAGGGGTGTGTTGTCACGAGCGCACCCCACCCCCACAAAAATAAAGTATTTTAGAACAGGGATCGGTTGTTTAAAGCAACTAAATAGGTATAGAAAAATGGAAAATTTTAGTGCATGTATCTGTACTGATTATTCCCAGCAGGTGTTGGCATGCAACAGAGCTGACGCATGAGTAAAACACGTCCTCCCGGGGGGGGGGGGGGTGGATACCCCCACCGGGGCATTTGATCCTTTAGTTTGAGACACAGTTACTGTCGTTCAGTCATGGTTGTACCATGTTAGGAGCAGTAAGACAGCACTTTTGACATAAAGGTCCTTATTACACTTTCATTAAGATTTTTTTCAGACATTTTTTCAGAAGTTCTCTCCCATCTTCTTATTAAAGTTCACATGACGTACGTGTCCTCTTGGTAACTCTCTACAAACGTAGAAAAGGACGATTACTCTTACTACGTACTCTTGTATAGTGAATAATACTATTCTGATTCTGATAGCCAAACGATATATATATATATATATATATATATATATATATATATATATATTATATATATATATATATATATATATATATATATATATATATATATATATATATATATATATATATATATATATATATATATATACATACATACACACACGCTGTGATGATTCATTGCTACGTGCAAATAGTAACCGTAAACTAGTGACGTTTGCAGAGAGTTGCCAAGCAGAGACTGACGTCACAGGAGATTTAAATGAGACGACCAATCACCTAGGAGGGTAATAAACCGTCGCAGTAGAACCTGTTCGGATTCGAATCGTAGTGGCTTAAATAGCGTATAGTATACACGTCCCCACTATGTTCACTGTACTGTATGTTAATGCATGCATCTGTTGAATACACAAGTCGATCGAGTTGTTCTAAACTGTAAGAAGGTCACACGAATAAGCCATATAATAGCCTACATCCTTCATGTGTAGTACTTTGCATGAATTTCTCCGCATTAATGTGTTGAAAAGCTAAATATACATGCCCTACGTGTGTGAGGCCTCAAATTGGATGAAAAACGTCCCTGTAGCCTTGCATGTTTTTTTTTTTTTCTTTTTTTTTTCTTTTTACCGTTTTCTCCTCAAACGACTTTTACCCGTTTTTCTTCTTTCAAGACATTTGATATAATTCCCAGGTATACGTTTAAGTTGTCATTTATCACCAAACAAAAAAAGTTTCTTTATTATTTTATTGTCGACAAAATAAAGAGAAGACAGGATTACTGTTTGCAGAATCGAGGAACTTGATCTGTCGATCTACTGACAATAACAAACGATGATTTTGCTTCCATTTTTACCCTGCGGTAATTGCGTCCAACGTGTAACGTTAATTCAGTTTTTGTGCTTCCTGTATATTCTAGACTTAGATGAAGTAACATCTTTATATATTCGGTTAACTAAGGTTGATATTGTGTAATGATTGTATAGCTCGTAGTTGCGAGGAATGACTTCCAATCCCAGTGTGGATTCTTAAGGTACACGACTCTGAAATATAAACGTCACTGGCTATGCAGCCACAGTTTTACAATGGTCTGTACGCTAAAAAACTTACCCATAGAAAAGAAAATGACGTCAATTCTTGACTGTAGTAGATACGATTAAGGAGATACTATTTATTTGTGTGTAACATTAACAACTTACGTCACAACAAAATAAATCACCTGACATCTTGGATCACGACGATGTCACTGTAGACGCATACCCCTTCACATCCGTAGACCACATATCAGGGAAGCCCCAGTGCCTGAAAGCATTTTACACGAAAGTGGCAACTTGCCATCCCTGAAGTGGTGTATCGTCCCCAGCTGGGGCGAATCACTACACGCAAGAATTCGACAGCTCAGTTATGTTTATAATCTCTTTGTTTTGCGTTTCTTGCAATACCGACAGATGAAAACAGACTTTGATAGATATTTCAACTTCAACGGTTCAGACGGTTCCGTAAGTTTCGTTGATTTGTCCTGGGTTATTAAATTCATAGCCTATATCATTGTCAAAATGACCATAGCCCTATGTTCCGACACCCCTGTGTTCCGACAATCCTTTGTTGCTACACATCCATTACGTCAGACACCATTTAGGGGTCTGACTATGATGCTAGTTATGATGCAGTGATCATCTTATGCAGGGGTAACTTTACTCAAGTTGCAAAACACTGTTTATAGGACTTTAGTGTCGAAATATAACAGCATCAATAAATAGCATGAAATAGCATCGCATATAGTGCCATATCTTGTGTGCATTGGCATGGTAATGTGTAGATATGTGCACTAATGGCAGGAGAGAGCTAATAAACTTGAGACTGCGGTACCGTTGGTTTGAGGACCAACCACTGCTCCTTATCCATGGGGTCCAGGGGGGTCTTACTAAGCCCATGCTGTCGGAATATATGGGTGTCGGAACATCGGAGTGTCGGAATATAGGGCAGTCATCGTGAAAAATAGATATAGTTCGGTTCTACATCGGGAAGTTGTAAGAAATACTTCAAACCATGAAGGGATAGTGCAATAATTGAAATTAACAATGCATGCAATATGCTATGTTTAAGACTTCCTAACATGTAAAACATTGCGGGAATGGTAAAGCAAATCGGTAATTATACCGGTAATAATATTCAAGACAGAGTATCCGAATTCACTTTAGTTTTGGTTTTTTTTCTCCTGTTGTACACTCATTTTCCTCTTCACGCCTCAGCATTTTATAGTAAATAATATAAAACATTATGCTCCCTTCATGAACAAAAACTAAATACTAGGACACCAAGCGAAGAGGTTATACGGGAATCTTCACGGTAAAATGAAACCGACAATTTCTCGAGCACTAATAGCAGTAAAAATCATCATATGATAAGAACTCTAAAGGCAAAACATGCCCAAGTCACGATCTCGCATGTACGACATAGGCTTCTGGGAATTGTGACCGTAGCTGACCCCTTGGCGCCGTGCGCCTTAAAACAAGGCAAGTGTACAGTTAAATCGATACTTAAATATGAGACCATAACTCTATCCCATCTGTCACTGCTGCGTTCCCAATTCTGGTGTTAATTGGGTGTGCGCATGTACGACCGTACACTTACACTTAATGTAGATTGGAAACGTGCGTATGTCACTATATAGAAATGATCGACCAGAAATACCTGAATACATGAAATACATCATCCCCGACGACGAAAGACAGACAAAGAGGAGGATGCGATAGAGGAAGAATAGAAATGTTGAGACATTCAAAGCCATATGAATCGACATGATACTTAACCTCGAAATGTTATTATTATATTTATCATTGTTGTTATCATCGTGAGCATCATCATTATAACTACTCTAATCACCATCGTCGTCGTCATTATAATCATTATCATCATCAGCATAATCGTCATCATCATAAATAATTATCATCATCGTTATCACTTTTTTCATCGCCATCGTCACCATCATCATCATTATCGTCATCGTTATTACTTTTATCATCATCATCGTCATCATCATCATTATTATCATCATCATCATCGTCAATATCAACATCATCATCGTCAACATCACCGCAATCATCATCATCATCATCATCATCATTATAGTCGTCCTCATCGTCCTTGTTGTCATCATCGTAATCATCATCATCATATCATCAGTGTCATCAAAATTAATCATTTAGTTGCTAAGAAGCAGTAGCTACATCTGAAAAGCACAATTTAAAGTGCTCAGTCTTGTACACAAGATAAACAAATCACCTTGAGAGCAAACCCACGATAAACGCAATCATCTTCTCTATTATAATTATACATTCACAGTGGGTGAGATCATTCTACACTGTAGGAACAGTTCAAAATCACCCCCGATAGTGAAATTTAAAAAAAAAAAAACATAGAGGAAATCTTCGCGAATCATCTGTATTTCTTGGGAGTTGTCGACCTGTGTTGTCTGTGGTCACTTGCCATCTTCCATTTTACCGCGTTGCACGATAAATTGTCATCATCCTTGGGAGTCTTCATGATTCTTATTTGCAAGGTGCTTCCCTCGAAAGATGAAAGGTCGAACAAAGATGAAAGAGAAAAAAATCATATCGATCTTATCAATGGAAAAAGCTTGGTCGCCATGGAGACTAAATTGCACCAAGCTGTTGGTTTCTGGGTACATGGATGGATAGACGCATGCATACATGTGTAGTGTTGGGTTTTTTTTTTACCGTGCTTGCTGTAGTTGACTTTTTTTTCAGGTGTAACAATATGATAAAGATGTATATGTCTACTTTTATGTTTTCACCAGTTCAAAAGTAATTGGTTATGTTGCCATATGTTATATTGGGTATACTCACGGACGGTCGGGCTGAAAATAATTCCTAGGAAAAAATCTCGTAGCAGCACAAATACCATTGAAGATTCATTACGTACACAATGCACAGATGGCCACTACGAACGACTCGGTGTAATTCATTTTATTGTCATTTTATTTTTATATGTAAACGTTGCAAAGAATATCGCATGTTGTACTTTAATTGCAAACATAGATAAAAAACCATATGTCAGCGAAATCGTTTTGACCCATACCCAGTTGAGATGTTTACTATATTTACCATTTTTAACTTCCCGTGTACATGAGGCTTATAACGTGCGTGTTCTAACATTAGGACAATTCTACTACCCACGACTTGCCTTGATTTCAACAAGTTTGTGAAAATATTTTCACAGCATTTGCTATATTCCTACAGAAAGAAACATGGCGTCGATCTTTTTTTTTTGTGGGGGTACATGTCCCCTCCATCTTTTGAGATGAGGGGACACTAACACATTGTTCCCCCTCCCCACTTTTTGTAACGTGAGACAGAAAAAAAAAACAGCAGTATACATTATTCTTAGTGGAAGGGTAGATTTACTAACTTATGTTCTAAAAGGTAGACAAAATTTAGCAGAAATTACCCGGCCAGAAGAACTGAGATGTGCCATTTCCTGCAATCTAAGAGGTATTCTGTATCATTTTTTTTAGGTACGCTACGCAAGTGTGTGTAAAAAACTTAGATCTTAATGGAGGTATTACTTCCACCATTTCAATCCTTTGATTAAAGTCTACTTACACCAATGGCAGGGGAACAGGAAGTCTCAAGCCTACTGCTGTAGCTTACGTAATTTTGCTTTCTTTTTTATAAAACTAAAACTTAGCCACAGTTACACGTTAATCAGCCATAGTGTGTTCTTTCATTCGGGAATTCAAAAGTTAATTCCTTCCTCAACTTATCACTTGAGCTCATGTCTATACAAACCATTGTACACCATGTAGGCCCATATGCTAACGTTCACGACTTCGGTGATGTCAATTAAAGCTGGAAGCAGCGTTCTGAACATATTTTCAAGAGGGGGGGGGGGGGGTTTACCAGGGAGGTGTATGAGTGATGGGGTTTAACGACACCTGTTATCTCTGTAGAGATGAAGGATTGTCTCTACTTCACGGGAACTGTTTGCGTTAAGGAATGCCTTTATTTTAGCCCTGCCAGATTCCTTTGGCCATGAGTGAAAGAGTTTCTGTGGATGGATATTTTGTTTTTGAGCTGAGTCTATCAATTGTTGCCTTTCATTGATCTCATTCATGGTCAGTCTATCCAAGGAGCTTTGCATTCAGTTTCGTTTGCTTGTATGGCTTGGAGGGTAAATTCCGTTCGTTGAGCTTTGTTCAGGGAGTGTTCCTTGCCTGGATACAGAGAGCTGTTTGAGCCAGTCAGTTCTTGCTTACTCTCTCTGAATAATCCCGTATAGTCGCTGTTATCCCTTAACGTGTGTTTCGTGTACTATGTGTGCTGGATGTGTTGGCCACCCTTTTTTCAGTGGAGATCAAAACAATTTGTAAGTATTTACTATTTGTTTTATTTAATGTTTGGGGGGATTATCAATATTTTTTACATGTTTGTTCAAATGTAATTTAATTTCTGATGATTAAGTATTGGTCAGAGAATATGCTTACATAGTGTTGTAAAGGCCATTAGTGGATCTTGTTATTTTATTGCCCTTGTCTCCTCTTTTTTTTTTTTTTTTTTTGAAATTCATCGATTCTCTAAATGGAGTTTAATAGACCTCCTCCACTATCGCAAACTTTCTTGTCTTCTTGCTTTTTCCTGGCCCCACATCACAACACCTTTTAACAATTGAGACGCTATATGATGCAAAATGGTGTCACCAACACGCGATTTCTTCTAATTGAATTGGCAGTGGCCATATTGTCAGCTTCTTTTTCAGCAGCCTGGATATATTTTAAGGGGTATGGAATTTTGTAGGAGCGCTCAATATTTCAGAGGTAATTTTTACTCTGGGAAAGCCCCTTAGAATCCCCTGTGGATAATACTGAGAAGAAGATATTGACAAACAGGTGCTATCTTCTGGTCTACTTGCATGGGATGAAAAGAATAACATACTCTGTATCACCATATCTTTTAGCATACCTCAAATAGTAAATTTATTCCCTGTGTTGTAGTTCCTTTCCGTTGAAACAACGGCACAGTTCTTGGGGACTTTTTGCACTTCATTGTAATCTCGGCATCCCTGCTGTCGTAGAAAAAGGGGGGGGGGGAGACGTAAAAAGAAATGTCTTCTAGAAAATGAAGGCCGACAAAAGTCCCAAAGAAGAGCAAAACCACATAAAACTAAATTATAGGGTTGAAATCCTCCTTTTATCCATCTACGACGCATTTGACGTAGACCGATTTTGCTTTCTCGCCGCGTTACATCTTAAAGGGACGTTGCGTTACCTTTCCCCCTTTGGTTCAAATCACCTTCAGTATATACGGAAAATACAAGCCAACGGCACAAATAAATGAGCGACAATATACGCAATAACGGGAAAGGAAAATAGAAAAATATAGAGGCTTGAATTTATTTTCTCTTATTTTATTATTTCTCCAATACAAAATACTTTCTTTGCAACTGAAAAGCAGCACAGAGGTCGGTGAATGAATATGCAGAAATGCATGAAAAACGCTCATAATGACAAGAAGAGTTTGTTTTGTTTATCGGAAGAATTGATCGATTAGAACTATATGGTCGCTTTAAGAAAATGAAAAAAAAAAAAAGAAGCCAAAGGAAAGGAATGATTTCAATTTTCGCTGTCTCTCGATGAAGAGGGATGTGTGGATTATAAACACACCTCGTGAAAAAATGGGTTAATGTAGAAAACAGACACCAGTGCAAACTTAGTTACCACTAATTAAGATATTGCCGAGTGCACGCCATGCGAAGTAAACGAATCCTCAAAAACACGTAGTTAAATATAAAAGTAAGTAACAGAGCGACACGAATGCTTATATCAAGTCTCTGTATGTCCTGTGTGATGGGAATTATCGAGCTGATGATGATGAGGATGATGATGATGATGATGGTGATGATGATGATGATGATGATGACGACGATAGTGATGACGCTGATGGTAAAAGAGGGTTGTGGTAATGGTGACGGTGATGATAACGATGATGAAGATAGTGAATATGTTGATGAAAAAGATGACGATGTTGGTGGTGATGATAATAATGTTGATGATAACGATAATGATTATGATGGCGATGATAATGATGTTGATGATGGTAATGACGAAAATGAATACAATGATGATGACGATGATGTTGCAGAAGAGGGTAGGATGAAGAAAGTGAAGAAAACGTCACAATGATGCGCGTGATGATAAAAAGGACGATGGGGGATTGAAAAAGAAAGTTGACGATGATGTTATTGACGTTACTTTAAGATGAATGTTCTCATTTTTTGTGTCGTCATTGTCCTCCCGCCGATCTCTTCAAAATGTCAGGCTACCCAAGTCTGCCATTGATATCTACATAAACAGGGCGATACTCTCTGTGTTGAATGGCGACGGAGTTAACATTTAATTTGGAGCCTACGGTTTGTTATGGTAGACAAATTGATTCGGTGATGTTCCATTGACGTCGCCGGACGATAATGATTTCATGATGATATTGGCCGTTTCGTCAGCGGCCATATAATAAACATCCGCGCCGGAGCATGTGTCCTTTTCGTTGTACTTCTGAGCGAACATACGAAATAGAAATTCATTTTGTAAAACATCGGTATGGTCATTCTCCCAGACTGATTTTTGAAGGAGGATATAGGTAATTGTGACATGCGTAACGTTTGCACTCTCCTCTTCAAAAGCGGGTACAAGTACATCTCCTGAACAGATAAGTGGTAGAAAATGATCTACAAATGGCGAAGTCGGTCAGAAACTTAGTAGGCAATTAATTAGAAAATTCAGTAAACAAAAAAAAAAAAACATGTTTACATTTGATTTGTGTGTGTTGACTTCCCACAGTGAATGAGTTCTATGCCTCTACCTACAGCTTTCCACTTGAAATGTCGTTCAAAGGTCATCAATGTTTACTTTACAGAGTTCAGGTGAGCATTGATGAACCTTGGGCAAACAACCTTTCATGAAGAAACACCACGGAGAGGCAATGGACACATAATACGGTACTCATGAATATTATCTGTGGGACGTCAACGTATAAGGAAAGAGCAAGACGGCTCTTCTCTCAATTGGCCTATTTTCTTACTGAAATTGCCGTTTGCAGATCATTTCTTACCACAAATCTTTTGAGGGGATATGCTTAAATACGAAATTTAGAAGAAAGTGTGCAAAGAGCCATGTAAGATGTAGAACGACAACTACACATATTCGTCTAACAAAGCATTATAAGGAATCTCCTCGTTGCGCGTCTCAAAACATACTATGGCAGTGAAGTGATTAAGTACAATGAATGTTCGGTAACAGTGTCGCGGTAAAATATCACACGATGGTCATTGTAGTTTGTAGATCGCGTGGCTATACGGTAACAGGTTCTCTCACTGTAACTATTTAGCAACATACCGCAATTGATACTTCGGAAGGATCACTGTTAGATGATCACCGTATATGTAGTAATACGGTTGTCACTTGATCATTTTATAGCACCCTCTTCGGCTAGTTCTGTGGATCATGTATATATCAACTGATACTTGTCGGTAATGTTATATGTTTAGATCATCCAAACTATATTTCAATCTCTTTCATGTAAATGGCAATGACAGTACATGAAAACATGATTTAATTGATAACAGACAGTAGTAATATATGTCAATAATGATCATCACCGCAAGTAGCCCTTTTCGGCAACTACCGTATGTTGTAACATGTCTCAACTGACAATTTTAGAAAAAAAAAAAACATTATTCGGTGACTATATGTAGTAATATATGTCATCATCGTATAGACATCTCTCCTCCCCAACTGCAATATGTTGTAAAACATATCAATCAGAGACACTGTTCCCTAAACTATATGTAGTCATATATGCAGAAATATATGATTAATCATAATTGAATAAACCCCCCCCCCCCCCATGCAGCAAATCTTGAAAGTCGTAACACGTCAAGCACATCCCTCAGTAGAAGCACTGCTCGGGTAACTACGATGTAACTTGTTCTGACTGCCAACGTATTTCAAGAAACCCCTATCATCCAACTATATTTGAAATCGTGTCAACACATAGCTAAGTCTAGACTTCAAAATTCCAACGTGCACAGTGATGCAACTTAGTTCTGAACTTTATTATGATTCCGTTTCCTCATTTTTTTTTTATTGTCTAACTCTTTATTTGTACCGAGAGAGAGTAACTTGTAATGTACAGACTTGTCATACTTCGAGCAACTGTATGATAAAGTCAGTTTTCATTTTACAAGTTTTTCCAGAAGTGAGCCTAGTGCTGCAAATTAAAAAGAAAACCGACGTGGAGACCTCTAACTGTTGATTACAAGAAGGAATCGAATCATAATTATGTTCCATTCCCTTTCTTTGCTACATTACATCCATAAACTCATGGCAACCGTTATATGCCGACGCGTACATACAACAGTGTACAATTCCTGAGTTTCATACACGACCGATTTTGTTACATAGTGGTATATTTACATCATGTTTTTTATTACGCCTGGTCTTGACGAATCAGAATTCCCTTGGCAACCGACTGACTGATATTTTTTCGCTAAATTGTTGTACAGCATCGTAAATTTATCCATCATGCATAGGGGCGATAACTCACTCACGTGAATCTTAAGATAAAAAATAAACAGTAAAATGTCTTCAAGTTGCCTAACAAATTCAAAATTGCATGATCTCCAAGTATGACTGTCGTCTCTTCGTTACTTTTCATTTTCTTTTCCATGTGTGCGTCCTTCAGAGTCACTAAAATCGTCATTCGTATTAGCTTTTCTCCTTTTCATTCTTCTTTTACATTTTATTCTCATATATCGCTTACGTCACGGAAAAATATAGCAAGATACTACTGGTATATCCACTTCTTCAATATTTAATTCCTCTAAGCTATAACACGTGTGTAGATCTCATCAACAACTTAAAGCTAAAACAAATAGAGGATACCATATAAAAATGACAGAATTAGCCTTAAAATATATCAACAGGCTCGTTAATCTTGCAGACCGATATATATGAGGGAAGAAAAAAATCCTTTGAATGTATCTGGAAGGCTCTGCCGACCAAAATTGAAATACGGTGATAAATTTTAAGTAGAGCCTCAGACAAGCTTTATTTCCTTGATTAAACAAGGAACCCCTGATTAAATTAGGTGCAAGGTATTGAGTAAATCCATCGTGTCTTTAAGGTGAAGTGACGCCAATATAACAGACGTGTATTTTTGAGGAACTTACGTGAAGGACATATCATGAAATTGTAGCAGGAGGTTGGATAGAGATGTATGTAATTTTAACGAAAGCGAAATGAAATTTTCCAGAACCTTGGGCCTCCGGAGGCAAATTAATGGTTCTATTTTCCGAACTTATATCAAATATCAGTCCATCCGTTAAAATGTAATAGCCGGCCAAAGCCACAAGACCATGCCCATTACAAGAAATCACATATCTTTTTCAGGCATTCCAAGGGGTAATTTATGTAGTAATAATATTAAACGACATCCCAAAGAAGGGCAAAAGCCCTGAAGGATTACAGCCAAAGAGTGATGGACGTAGCCAAAATGTATATCATGAGAACTGTAAAAACAAACATAAAGCTGTATCTCCAGGGAAATGTTGCCATGAATTTTGTTCTTCTTGATAACTATTCTAGATTACGTAACTGGAAATTGCTTAATTCAAACATCAGAAGAGATGTGCAAAATATGAAGAGTGTGTGTGTGTGTGCGTTTTTACCATGTCTGCCTGGAGGAGTTGTTGATTTAACTTATACTGCATGTACTACATGAACACACGGCCATGTATTGGACTGTTGTTATCTGCATTTTACATTAGGCCTATTACAAAAGACTCGATGATGGATTCTTCATAAGCGATGGCGCCATTACTCGGTTAGCAAGTTTCAACGTATTAGTCTTAGCTCTTCACACTTCACACGATATACAGTATCCTATCTGTGTAATGTATATGCCAAATCATAGCCTATACATTATATCTTTTTCAAGTCTGTCTTTCGTATTTTATAAGTATGAACCATCTGTTGAACTTTCAGGTTGATATTTCTACTTTAATCCATTTATATTAGAACGATAACACTACAATGAGTTTATTATGAATACGACGTTTATGTTGCCCTTCCTGTATCAAAATCAATGCCCATCTGCCATTTTCTATTTACATCTGGGGCTCATAGATATAACCTTGGCGTCGAGCGAATGTTACTCCTCTGTAATTTCTAGACTGTTTTTTTTTTTCGTTACTGTGCGAAGTTCCCCTCTTTTTTAATATTTTTTTGACGTTGAGATACAAAGATCAATGAGATTGCGTTGTCGATGCCACAACAAATAAACATTTCATTAACTGTAGGCTGTAACTCTACCATTGCTTTTCAACACATTATCCTATTACTACCTTATAGCTTGACTAAGTTGGTTCCATTCACTCTGTACAAAGTTTATTCAAGGACTAGTAGGTTTCCAAAATAAACAAACAAGGAATAATTTTCATAGAAAACTTAAAATTTAGGAAATGTATGTCAGTTTGATAATACCTTGGAATGTTATGTTTGAAATGCTACTTGTTGATATGGAAACTGTTTTAAACTTATACATGACAAGAGACGATTCGTCTTCGTAAAAATGATGATTTTTCTTCGTAAAAATGCCGGCATGTGACACACCTGTTGCTATGGTGCCAGATATTTCAACATGATTCTTACAACTTATTCGCCTTATTTTGTGGGCGTATCCCACTGAACTCCAAAATAAACGGTCTCCCAAGCGGCCTTCGAAAAAGTAAGGATTTGCGTAACAATTGTTTACTGAATTGTTGTTCAATTGCATGTGGGGATAGATTACGTGTAAAATATCACTAGGTTGCGGGTATAGTCTTTCGTTTCTGACGGTGCACTTCTCTTAGAGGTGTAAAATTATATAGCCTAATTTTCCAGTTTAGGTTCCTTTTTCTCTTCAAATGGACATAAAAAAGGTGGTACGTAAAGAAAGTCCATTGGGCGTCCGCAGAAATTTTTTTTTCTTGGGGGGGGGGAGAGTACGATACTTTCAACTGATCAGATGAGTGGGGATTTTTTACTCACTGCAAAAAGAGCCTCTGTGCTGTGGGATCACCGGCATTTGTCATGTGGGGGGGGGATGAAGCAGTGCAAAGGATTGAACAGTAATAACACTATTTAAGAGGGGCAGATAACGTACATGAAAACTTTGTACCTTAAAAAAATGCCTTTAAGATTGCAGGAAACTGAAGTCTTTGACCTTGTAAGTTCCAGTTGTAAGCATTCTTTATTTTTTAGAATACTGGCTGGGAAAAATTTTACACTCTTCCAGTTTTTTAAGGTTTTGTACTCCCCCTCCCCTCTCTTTCACAGAAACATTCTCTTGTTTTGGGTGGAAAAAACAAATCACCTCTAAAGTCAGATTTATGTTAGTGTGTGTCCCACTGCTGTCTTTAGGATACATTTTACATTAAAACTGCATATGTTTCGTCTAGCTTAAGGGATTATTGGCCAAGATTTCAACTGTTATAATACTTTCTACTCGAGTCTGTATCTTTGCATAATGCATGATTATGATTCATCTGGATAAAAACAAAAAGGAAAAAGAAAATTAAAAAGGAAAAAAGAAGTCCTACTTGAGTTTTTTCCCTCAACTCAGTACCCCTCAAAGGGTATGGCTTTGTTACTCTACCGGGCTTTTGCATTGCTTTGTTATGATAGGGCCTATTTCCATTGTTCTAGAGTATAATAAGCCAATCACGAATTATCAGAGCTCAAGTATTATTCCCCCCAAAGAGCAATACCTCCCCCCCCCCTTTTTTTTTACTTTCTTATTCTTGATTTTAGCACGTTGAACTACACCCCTACTCTTATCCCTCCTCATCTCAAAGAAAGTTTTAAAGAAAGTATCACGCAGAATGAGTGACCTTTTTTTCGGTGAATTCAAGTCAAAGAAAAACCTAGGGGAGTAAAATTGAATTGGGTTTTATAATACACACAAGTGTTTTAAAAGGGAAATGTACTTGACTAAAATGTTTAAAATGAAACAAATGCAAATTACCGCTAGAATGGCTATCCCCCACAGCAGTTTATAACCCCATATGAATTTCAGATCTAATCTAGAAACGATACCGGGCCCCGCGGTACTTTTTTGCTTCTATATCTTCTTTTTTTTCTTCACTTTCTCTCGTTTTTCGTGTGTGCATTGTACATAGCTTGACAGTCCGGCAGGATATAATTAAAAGATTAGTTTTAGATGAATAAATAGCAAGATTGTTTGCCAATAATTTCATAAATTTTAAGGAACCTTTGAAGAAGTGAATGAAATCGACGCCAGTGACATTCAAAACAAAATGAAGCCAGTTTGAAATAAATTCTTTGGAGGGTGAAAATGTGTCATGAAATGAAACTACCTTCAGAAGAAAAAAGACAAGTGGATGAAATCAAGAAATTATTGCGAAATAATTGTCCTATTTTGAAATAGTGGGCCTACCTGATATTGTATGTTTGTCATGCGACAAGACTACTCTAAAATGTAAGTATGATATTAACACATTGATGGTCGCGTAGCAACCGATAAATCTGTTCTGTTTTGAGTAAAAACAGGCAAATTCACTCTTCGTCTCAGTTTACTGTTCGTGATTTTTACATTTTCGTTTGGTTTCCTTTCTCTATTGATTAATCAATTGCTTTCTTTATTTATGATTATTTGATTGCTTGTTTGATTGATCAGGTGACTATTGCTGTTGTTGTCTACAGCCGAATGCAGGGAGGGGGTGAGGGTCTTAAAACGATCCCCTCCTCTCTCTCTCTCAAGGGTAACCTTACCTTAATGTGGGTTAATCGAAAGAAACCCTCCAGTCGAAAAAAATTTATGACAGTCAGTCCTGAAAGCTTTCTATGAAACGGGGGAATGTTTTACTCCAATGTATTGACTGAAATGTGCTTCATTGCTGGTTAATTTTTGTCACTATATAAATGAATCTACAGGGACCTGTGTGATACGTTAGTCTGTAATACAAATATTAAAAAAAAAAGAATCAGGAGATTGCCTTTTCAAATTCAGCCAAATAATTATTTTATGTCGTTTTCCTGTACTGATTAAGAAGAAGAAAGAAAAACCTGTCAATAAAATTTCACTTAATTTTTAACAACCGGCAAATAAAAAAAAAAACAAGTGTCGTAAAAATTTATGGTGCAGTAAAAAAGATTGTTCAATGTTCCATACACGTCCACGCCCAGCTAATTACAAAACTCCTGTGTGTACTATCACCATGGTTACACCACATAACACAATTGTTCGTAGTTTAGCGGACCTCACACGGTCTTCCACTTCCGCTATGCATAGAAAAACAATAACGTGTCCGAATAAGCTCGTATTCAATAGAATTCATTCAGCAGTCAGATATACAGCAATACACAGCAAAGTCAACGAAGAAAAGACAGTTTACCTTTGCGGAATACAAAGAAAAGGTCTTAAAGAGTCACCCAGGATATTATCAAGCATACGGATAAATCGCTGTCCAATATTTGGCAATCCTTGTAAAATGTGACGCACGTACAACACAGTATTTCCCAGTAGCTATAAGTTTTATTGACGCATCTGACGTGCTCACAGCGAATTTAAAGCAAAACAGTGTCAGGGCCAAACTAAAGTTATTTAACTTTACCCTCATTTATGCCGAGTCCTCCTAATATTTTTTCCTTTCTTTGTTTGCTTTCTTTATTATTCTTTTAATTTTTTCCTTATTGCTTTCTCTGATCTCGTATTGCTTTTCTTGTTTTCTCCTTTTCTTCGAAGCGTGGGGGACTACTTGATGGCAAGCTCTGTTTATTTTTCAGCATGAACCTTTCTTCAAGGCCTCTGTAGGATTAAAAATTTGTTAAAAAATAGGTAATGGAAGGAACTGCAGTTGAAGTAAAAACGGAGGGATGTGACGGGAAACAATGAACTAGTAAAATGAAGGAACATGACTGGAAGTAGGCTGATGTCGAAGGAAACATTGATAGAATATGGAGATAAAGATGATTCTTTTTTATCTTTTTCTTCCTATCTATCATTGTTGTTACATGTTTTGGAAAACATTGGAAAACAGGACAATTTTCGATGACAAACTTTATCCCAAGCGCTAAAGTGTTGCAATTATAAATTAAAAATTACCTTGATTTAAGAAATAAACTCTGCAAATAACGAACATGGTTGTTTTAACGGAAAATATGGGAGTGAAATACCCGATAGAATGTTGAAGTTGGCAAGGGAGAGGATAAAAAGCCCCAATATCCATAGTGTAACAGAGACCAATGGTTGAAGATGGGTATATCAGTAATGAACTACAAACATGTAAAGTGCTTGAAGGTGGTTGATGATCTTTTTTAATCTTATATGACGTCTTCTCAGAAAAGTGGGGGAAGTACAGCCCACACCGTCCCCCCCCCCCCGTCCCCTCTCGTGTCCGTGTTCATGGCGCTGCTCACGGAGCCAACTACCCCCCTTATTTTTAGCAAAGACTGTTATCGGTCACGTTTGTGATTGCATAAACGTTGCACTGTAAAGTTTTTAATACACGATTTTATATTATCTTTATAAGGAAAAAACAGGCCTACAAGATGTATTATTTGTTGGTACGTGGAGGATGGTGGCTCATAAATGGACATACATTTATTCACGACACAAATAAACAAGTAAACGTTATTAATATGTCTCACATTTTCTCAATCACAATTGAATGACGTCTGTAACATGCATTTATAACTGTATCTTCCCAAGTGTAACTGAATCTGAACTAATAACTAGCGGGTCTAACTCGTCTTATCTCATAAACTGTAAATAAAGGTAAACCGTAAAACTTGAACCAATTACATCTCTTATATTTTATCTTCTCAATTACAACGGAGGGTAAACCAATAACATGTCTAACTCTGTTTTCTCAATGGCGTCCGCAGGTAAATCAGCAACATTGTCTCATCTTGTCTCATTTTGTCTCGTCTCGTCTCATCAATTTCGAATGAGGGTAAACTATTTACAATTCTCACTACATCATCTCAATTGCAATGTAGGGTAAACCAATTACATCACTAAGCTCATCTCTATAATTGTAAGTGAATGTAAGCTCTCTTTCTGAATGTCGGTATACTTAAAATTCCAATTTTTTCGCGATGAATTAGGCAAACTTAAATACCGTGTAAGATCTAATGTAAATTGATAAACGGTTACATTTCTTATTAGTCTGCATGCGTAGCAGTTTGATAACATGTACAGAGCAACTGGTGATCTTTGGCATATAGTCAATCGATTGAAATAGAGGGACACGATATCAAAAGATTTAATACAAAACCAAAAAAGAAAAAAAAAACGTAATAAAATGGTCCCGTCGTTTTGACGCACTATATAGAACACATGAGAGCATGTATATAGAGCACATGAGAGTGCACGTGGCGAAAATAATTTGATTTGCTTAGAAAAAAGGGCTAAAAGAAAAATAAACAGATGTAGGCCTATCCACGTAGAGGTGAATTTCATTTTTTTTTTCTGATAATGCACAGCATGTGGCAAACTTTGCTTTCACATTCGCATAAATTCCCCGTCTGATGAAACAAAAGTGTTTTAAGCCGTATTCTGGGTATATCACTGTTATGGCCTATGTCTGTGCAATATCATTTCTACATTTGACATTTTGAGATTATCTAAGCAATTAATATTTGAAGTTGTAAACTAAAAGTCTCTTTGCGTGCTTGGAATTTACTTTTTGTCACAATTTCGCCATAAACTCCGCCCATATTACGAATATATAAAAAGAAAGTCAGATCTTCGAGTAACAGAAAAAAAAAAGCAGCTTTTGAAACTGAAACCTCCGATTTCATTTGATTATACTCTAGTGTACGCTATCCATGTGTGTGTGTAGCCAACGAGACAATGGCAGGATCATTTGTGGATGAATCTGTGTATATTCACACCCAATTCATAACATGATATCATGCATGCAGTTGGTGGTAATAGACATCTCATCTGTGATTGGTTGAATTTGAAACGGTGGCTGCATGTGATTAATATCAAAGAAGTCAAATGTTTGGCTTGAACATGTTCTTGAGAATAAAGTGTATATCTTCATTATTAAGTAGACCTAATTCAACATTCGTTAGTGGGCTAAAAAAAAAGAGAAAGTGAACGTCTTACGTTGATAGTTTAGTTCAAACTGGGTATGACGTAACGGCATGAATATAAAGATGCCCAAGGCACTATGCGGCCTTAAAATACATAAGTCGAATTCTGACTCGTCGACGTAATATACACAGGCCTATACCTGTTCAATGCTACATGGCACCCGTGTATGAGAGAACAAGAAGGGCGAGGGGGGGGGGGGGAGTTTCTCCACATTTCAAATCATTATCTCAAACGGCTTACCTTATGCCTCGGATTTCGCAGTGTTTTTCGAAGTTTGGAAGTGACAAATGCAAGCTTGAAGAAGCTTGTTTTTCTTGTGTGGTGTGTGTGTGATGTCCACCGTCACATACACTCAACTCCGTTTCTGTTGCTGTGGCAGATTGCATACACATCAGTGTCCCATGCATTGTATAATAAAGTTACCTCAAAGAAGAAATAGAAACCACAAAGGCTGTCAACCTTGAACATGTCCTCAAAATATCTTCATTTTATAGCCTTGTTTTTCTTCGTTGAATTGGTTGTTTTCCTTTTTATGTCTGCCCATGGCCACGTCTTTCTTTCCTCGGTTGTTGCTGTTTTATGAAGGGAATTCCGAAGATCCCGAGAAAGAACTTCCATCATAATATTTCTCTATAAATAGTTTCGCTTTTAACGCATCATCTGGAGACAAGCAGGGGTTTATCTTTTAAAAGTTTGCATGTATTAAGAACCTCTGCGTTACAGGGTTCTAGCTCGCATATGTACGACGCAGAAGTTAAATTAATTGTCACTTAACCTATAATGACACTGATTACTGACAAGTATGTCTGAACTCCCATTCAAAGCTCAATTTGCTGGAACAGCACCGTGTTTTGTAGAGTTAAGAACACTTTTAAGAACACTCGAAGAGGAGTTTGCGGGTACTCTCGAAACCTCTGAAGAGGTAAACCTACCTTTGGGTCGGGTTGCTGATGAGGTAGCTTTGTGAATGTCGTCCTCATTTATTTCCGAAATTTTTTTCCAAACATAACCATCCTAACAACTGGAGAAAAAAATGACATTCATGTCAGCTGCTCATAATTAAATGTATCGCTTTTTTATTTTCAAAATATTTTTGATGTTGCGTAATACCGTTATCGGAGGACCCATTATTAAGAAAAAAAGATGAGCTTAGCCTCACATTTGCTTCAGTACGCTTAAAAAAATTAAAAAGTATTAAAACACTTGGAAAAGAAACGCCCGTCTTTGATCACTCGTGAAACCAAAGAGGAAATTTTGCAACATGCCAAACGTCTTTGCACATTGCAAAAGAAATCTCTTAAACTTTTGAGAACGAAAAGATTGTTTTTAAAAGTTATTAAGTAACATTTTACTAGGAAAAGAACTAATCGAATCGAGATTTATAATACGTGTTGAAATTTTTTCATAAGCATACACATTGTTTATTCTTTTTGCATTACATGTTTCAAATTCTCTCTCTCTATGTGTGTGTGTGTGTGGTTTTTTTTTATGGGTTTTTTTTTTTTTTTTTGAGAAACTTTTGTGTAAATCATGAAAATCTCTGGTTGGGATCAGACTAGAAAAGTTTTAAGCTTCGTCTGGCGCAATCCAATTTTCTTTCCTACGCACGCGTTATGACTTTTTTTTCAATGTATGTCGATATAAATATATGTGCATGTGTTTGCAAGTGAAGATAAACCAGACCAAACTACGCTAAACGAAAATATAATAATGTATGCATGCCTAGATTCTAACTTCAAACCGAAACTGACATATTATCCATTTTCAAATATACACAATAAAACACATTTACTATAGACACGGTGTTTTCAGCGTCATAGCTGTAACCCCAAAACATCAGCGCATTTAAAGTGGTGTCCATTCATTTTGCTTTTTTCTTTTTCCTTGCTCTCCTAAATGAAGATTGATTTCAAATGTTAAGGATACCTATTTAGTTTTTTTATTTCCTGTCATCATTTTTAAGCCATCTTTAAATTTGGCATTCTCACGTAAATATAAACATATTTAATGTCAACCGTGTGGGATGTTCATTGGTTAGTACATTTAAACACATAGGTTAGACACAGTTGTGGGTTTCTTTAAAAATATTTTATCAATGTCTCTACTATGTTTTTTTTAATTGCTCAAATAAAAGAAAACACACAAAAATACAAGATGCAAAAACAAAAACAGACAGTATATACCAAATACATAGCTGGGAAGAAAATATCATTGTGTAATCTGCGATGAGCCCTTAAAATTCTGTTTCAATGAGCCAGTCATTTTCTTTAAATCGCTAGGGACCGCAGTGTACTGACTTCTCAATCATTCACTTTTCTTTCTAAATGATTTCTTTTTAAATCAATCATCCACTTTTCTTTCTAAATGATATTGAATCGAAAAGCAATGCAGTCGTTCCCCCCGAGCCTTCCTCTGATATTATTAGTGTAATTTTTTGGGGGGTTATTTTTTTTTTTTGATCTTACATGTCTTACTTTTCCAATCTCTTTTTTTCTTCCCATTTTCAACTAGCAAGGAAAACCGTCAGTAGCTATCAATCTCCTTTGAAGTATTTCCAGATATTATGAAAAAAAGTAGAGAAGGAAAAATTAAATAGCGCATGACTCGTTCTGCAGGTTTGCGCAAAAACAGGAGAAGTTAATATTTTATGTTTCACATACATATAAAAGCAACATCAAAGTAAAATTGTGCCTGACGTTCCGTATCGGGGACTCATTAACAAGCCATTAACCCACCACTGTTCAATTACGGCAAACGTTAAAGGGATCGCCTGAATGGTACAAATTTTACGATAATGACGACAAAGTTGTATGTACATTTTTATAAAACATAATACATGAATATGTGACTAAAAATGACATTTAAAACGAGAACAAACCGTGAAAGTGTAGCTATGTAAATGTAACGTAATGGAAATGAATATAGGTATCCCTGACAGAAATGGTGAAGTCTACCATAAAGCAACAGGAAAGATCAGGTCATCCTATAACAGAAAGTGGCAGAGTGAGTCCGTCCTTCCTGAAGAGGGGGGGGGGGGGGTGGGACCGCGATGTTCGAGTGGCGCCCACCATCACTTCATGCTAATGACCATGTAAGTGATTATGGGATAAATGTGAACCCTTTAATATTCATTGTAATGTTCTAATGATTCAGCGAGGCAGGATGTCTATGTTCTGATATTTACAATTTATATCGGTGGCTGAGAGCCCATTAACCACATTTGACTCCCTTACTCTCATCCACCCCTCTTCGCAAAAAAAAGTAGGGCAAACAACCCCCCCCCCCTCCCAGTCACGCCGCCACTGCCAACAGGGAAGACCACCACCCACCGGTTACCACGTAATAAGATCTCCACCATGCTACAATTCACCAGAGAGCTTTATACCAAAGAGGAGATATTCTCCAAGGTAATTTCAAAATAGAACTCGGATGATAGCAAGAACTACTGTACCGCGGAATGTAACATGCTTTCTATTACGATATAGGCCAACCATAATTCTGCATAATTGTGGATATAGTTTGTCGGATATGTCAGAGCAACAATTGCAGACTGAAAAACTAAAATCACTATAATCATAAAAAAAATGAAACATGAACTCATCACCATCAGCAACAGAACAAGTATAAAAATGACAATTTGCTATGATATTCTCTTGTGATTATAAAACTAGGGCACATTTTAGGTGTAACAAAATTGATGTTGCTGACTAAATATAAGATAAGGAAGCAAAGACTGAACCGATACCCCACAAAATCGACTGCCACGCCTGTATATATATATCATTTAGGTTTCTTAAAATTGTACCTTCTTGATTACGTTATATATTCCTTGATTTTCTTTTTGTCTTCATTTTATTTTTTTCTGCTGATTCTTTCGTCGTCTTTGTATTTGTTTTCTTTTTTATGTGGCTTGTATATTCAGCTGATAAACATTTCAAGCATATACAAAAGATAAATATAACCCAAATAATAAGAGAAGTATGTAGAGTACAATGAAAAAAAAAGAGAAATAGCTTGAGGTATTATTCACTTTGCTTCCTCTACACAACAAAGGTGTTTTCCCTAATGTCTGTCGTATAAACCCTTATTCTTCTTTTCGGCCCTTATTTTTGTACCACAGAGTGTTATTTAAGAAAGTCTCTTCAATGGCCCTTTTTGACATGCAAATGCTAATTTCCCTAGATACCACTGCGAGAGGTCCAGTTTAATTTGCTTACAGAAGCTTGTTTCGTAACTCCACCGATGCAGAGTTTGATATTACAATTATGGAACCGAGTGGTGTTAACGGCGATGTAACCTACGAGTCAAAAATTTAGCAGGCACAATAAGACATAATTTACACAAGTAGGAAAGCACAGTATTGCAAAACAAATGGGATTAGAGTAACAGGTTAGAGTCTCACATAGCAAAGTAATTACACAGGTTTCGTTGAGAAGTATGGTATTTAAAATGGAGGGTAAGGGGCGATCTAATATAACAATTGTTACAAACAATAGTGTCAGCGATGCTATGGTCATAGGGTGTAATCCTCCATGAAGAGCTAAACATTTACACTTTAAAACTTAAAAACAGACAAAAAAAGATACTTTCTCGGCAGTTTTGTTCGTGAGGTTGTATTTTTTTAGAAGACGCCAATGAGAGTGATTTATACATGCAGACCACCGTTTCAACGAGAATTTAAAACATTACGAAAATATAAGAAAATATGGCACACAAAATATGCACTAGTGATGCCATATAGTTGAGACTGCTATCTTTTGTTTTTGATTGCATTCTGTCTGTTTTACGTTCTGTGTAAACGTTTTGCAATCACTACAACAAAGCTCATAGACAGGGAGCAAGATACGCCCCGATTTATAACATGGATTGTGCTTTAAAGCTTTATTTTGTAAACCGAATTATTTATGAAAAGAAAAAAAAAACTTTATTAAAAGATACCAGTTTGTGTGCTCTGTTTCTCCTCCATAGTGGTTTAGCGATCTTTAATAACGATAGGATTTTGACAAAAATTTGAAAAAAATTCTGCATGCAGATATTATTTTTCAAGATGTTTGAGATCATTACGATTTTTGCCATGTATCGAATGGTAACATATCCTTTTAAGTGATCTATTTTGTCCTATATATAGAAAAGTTCATAAAAGCTATGAAAGTATAAAAAAAACCTTCGTAATTTGACTGATTTCGTGAAACTGTGTAACATGAGTTCATCTTTGTAAGAACTTAGATCAATCTTAATTTTACGTCATGAAAAACACAATAACCTAAAAATAAATAGAGTTTCAGGAAGCAAATAATCTGCCCTAATTGTGCAATCTCTTTTTCCTCGTGAGATATATATATATGTATGTAATTATTAATTCGCATAGAAGATGGACATTAATCTTTCACATAATTATCGAGTTATATCATAAGCTAAGCAAAAGTTATTTACATATTTTATCGCTTAAGCCCTAAATCACCTACAAATTACTATCTCAGTCTTTCTCTATTCTTTCTTGTTTTACAATCAGCGCGTGCATTAAAATAAATCATATTTTATGCACAAAATGAGAGAAAAACAGCCACTGAAGAAACTAAGGGGTTAAATATGATAAAAGTTCACAAAGAGGTAATGATAATCTAGTTCCGACAATAGGTTAAATCTAAAATACGCGTATGTAAAATTGGCTCAAATGAGGGCAAAACGAAAATGAGAAAAAAAAAGTAGACAAGGTGAAGTTAGGAATAACGTGAAGGTTGAAAGGAGGACAGGTAGCTATGACATGCATTTTATATTTTACATCTTTCGGTTTTCTTGAGATGCTTCGACAAGGGTATAAGCATGTCTCCGTAGCATATTTGTCGTGAAAAATGACCTATGAATGGCGAACTTTGCCCCAGCAGGTACTTGAGATAGCAGCAAATAACCAAAGGTATAAGTATACATTTACAGTGATAAAAATACTGCTGCTATAATTATTTGTGTGTGTGTATGCGTGTGTGTGAAGCAGAATGTTTCTTACAATAAGTTTTTAACTCACAATAGATAACTAAGAATAATGTTTGTGATTTCGAGGGTCTCTTACACTGTCGGTCATTTTAATATTTTTCTTCTTTAGCTAAATATACATCTCTCTGACGACGCTTTGGAGGAATTCTTATTCAATTTATTTATTTATGTATTGGCTACTTCAAATCATACCAGTAAGTTAATTTACTTTAAAAACTAATAACTGTCTGTTTTAAATTTACATCCAATAACCACTGCTTATATATTCAAGTCCCTGTGAGAGTTCTGTGGTCACGTTTTTCCATGCGTGCTTGTCTCAAAGCACAAAAATATTTGTAATTTCTTCTTCATAGTCGAAAGTGTTTTTACGATTATGAGAACTCTTGACTACAATAAATGTCCCGTTCTTGACCATTGAAGTTCATCTACCCACGATGAAGAAACTACACTCAGCATCTTTTTAAGTCTTCCATCTTATTAATAGTTTTGTTTGCTCAAGTTTTGTCGAGATTGTAAAACCAAACTCGTGACATTCCCTCATCTCAGTGTCCTTTATCGTTCTCCATCCGACGTGTGAATGTAACTGCAGATACTATGACAACATTTCCTGATATTTAAGTATCGCCACTCCATATTCGCTGAGAGACCCTTCAAACGCTCTTTCATTTCCTCCACTGTGAGTAGCTGATATTGTCAATGGCAGTGTCACTCAGAGAGACATTTAAGACCGACGATGTACCGAAGTTTGATATGAAATTATGTCTTTTTTTTCAATTTCTCCCTTTTGTTTTTGTACTCTTGCTGCCACATAAACGATTGAGTGTCTTTTATCGCTTCTTGGTACACTGGTAGACTTGAGTGAAGGCTGTGAGGAACAACAAACGTTAGAATAGTGCGTCTTTTAAGCCACGAAAAAGTGTCTCTCTTAAATTCTCTTTGACTTGGAATCGTAATTGCTTTGGTTGTTTAGGTTTTTTGTGTAACAATTGTGTACATTTGTGTAACAATTGTTTGCAATTGTAAAATAATCGATAAATTAATCAGCGTCAGGATCAAAACAATTACACTGTCTGTTTTGTATAAACTTAGCGGTTCGATCGTCCATGTACTCGGACTAGAACGCGGAGCTTCCGTAGACGACGGGAACTTTATGACGCGTCCTCTCCCGCACATGCACTCACATATTTTCATGTTATGTTCGTTCAAATGCTGCACGTTTTACTTCATGGTTAACATATCTTGTGAAACAATGCACAAATCTTTGCACAAAAAAAATGAACTGTTTCCATGTATTGACTGAAAAGGACTAATTAACATCGTGTTCTAGTTTTCTTTTTCTTTCTTTTGACTTAAAATTGTTAATACTGTAGGCCTTCGAAACGACTCTGCGGGCGTTTCAGATATCAGTGGCTTACATCTGGCAAGACTAAAGTAGGATCACCCATCTTTTTCACGCTAGTGCTTGTTAAGTGTTTATAATTCTAAACGCTTCTAATAAAAGAAAACAAAGTCACAGTATGACGCCGGAATTACATCACGTTTCAAAACCTCCTACCAATTATGACGTCAAAAAAAAAAAACAATCGATGAACAACATTTTCAGGAGAATGATATGACAGTTTTCAAGTTTTCGTGTCTGTAGGCCTAAATTCAGAAGACTAGAAACTAAAGGATCACAAGCAAGAGAAAGGCTGCTATAAAGAATTCGTATCCTCTTGCAGGACGAGAACTGATATAACACATAGTCGACTGCTACGATTATTACATCATTTTGAGAAATTGCGCATGCGTCACGTCGACTAACCTTCGTTCACTAGCCAAATCTAAGACGACAAAACCACGGTTTACGCATTCTCGATTTGGCGAGTGAACGAGGGTAGACGAAGTGACGCATGCGCAAAGGCTGAAGTGACGTTATAATCGCAGCAGTGGACTATGTGAACGTACAAATCAAATGCTCCCGATTATTTCATAGGGACTTCAGTATATCCCTCAGAAATGTCAGATAAAACACTGAAACTAGTCACGACCATGTGAAATGAAAGAAATAACGCATTCTTCATTCTCAAGTTGTGGAGGTTCACCTTAAAGAAATGCAACTGTTAACATCATTAAGACTGGTTCATTTTATCCTAATTAATTTGAATTAATTAAAGCAACATACATTTTGAATTGACCGGCATACGAGTTTCAATAAAAAAAAAACGTGATAAAAGTATGTTTTGGTGTAACCTAAGGCAATACTTAGCGTGTTTCTGTTTTGGAGTAAATTTAAAGTTCATTTTGTCTAGACTATATATATATGGTCACGTATTTTCAGTAAGAATACTGTTTGGAGCATTAATTGTTAGTACTGACTTCTTATTTATGTAGTTACTTAGAGAATTTACAGTAACTATATGTGAACTGGAGTTACTTTAAGTTGCTGATTTCTTACACAACTTTCATACCACAGAGGGGGGTTTTTATAGAACGGAGTAATGGATCTTCAATTATGTTTTTAGGTGATCCTAAAGGTAGTTGATTGACCAAACAAAAGAAAGGAAATTTGTGCCATTTTGATGTTCTTGCTCGATCCCTTGAAAAGTGCTTGTACGTTTCGAAAGTTCCAGATCAATTTTAAGGACCTTCTGGAGGATGGAAGCTCCTGGAATCGAGACTCATGTATGCATACATTATTAACAGCTTGACGTCATAAACACATATGTGAGATTTAACATCAAACCTGAAATTTCTATCGATCTGGAAATCTGTTCTATAAATTTAAAAGGACCCGGAGCAGTCTTTTAGTGACATTTCAATAAGAGAAATTAACGGAGAACAGCAGAGTTGAGCGGCAATTCTTAGAATGTTACGTAGAAATTCCTTTTCTCAATCCTTGTACGATACTTCATCCATGAGTAGATTTTAGAGAGCTTTTTTGTCGGCGCGGGGGGGTCTATGTTAAGTCCTGCACAGATTCAAAATTATATATACTCGAAAGAGTGTGTTGGTGGTTTTATTTTAAATTTTCATGGCTTCACTCATTTGAATAGTGAGGTACTAAAAAAAAAAATATTTAGATCTCAATTTCGCTATTATTATTAATAAAAGCTTGATGTTGTGAATAACTTGTTAACATAATTACGTTATTTGCCCTTTTAATGCAAATCGGATCGATTGTTTCTAGTCAAAATTTAACTTGTTAGCGACTTGACTTGCCCAAGTCTTTTTAGAACGTAATTGGAAGCTGGTATGCAGTGACTATGCCATAGCCATTGGTGAAAAGATGTGAATTCATGGGGCCTCGTCATTTGGCAATGTACTATACTTATAGCGTTGGTTAGCTAATGTATCAGCGCTAGCGGGAGAGAAATAAAAGACAACATTGCTCTCTTTTGCAATCCTCATTATCTGTACATTTAATATTTGATGAAATCGTTCTCAAGGAGTTAAACACGGTGATCAAATCACCAGCTTCTTTCATTTTACGAAATTTTATCAAAGAGAGTGGAACGATGAACAATGAATTTAACTTTGTTTAATTGGCAGATTATTTATACAAATGACCTTGGCGATAATGCTATATGTTTGGAAAATATTGTGGTACCTTGAAACGCTGCCAACTTGCTTTTCTTCCCGCTTTCCCCACAAACACCACACACACACATACATTTGTGGGAGTGCTTGGTGACAGTTTTGGACTCATGTTCTGTTCAAAAATTCCAGGAGAGATACAGAAAACGCCACACCTCACCAGGGCCGTCAAATCTTTGTATAACCCCTTTTAGTGCACGATAGCTATTGTCAGTTATATTCACAATGAAATTCTTCTAAAGAGTTTCTCCCTCTCTCTTTGTTATTGTAATTATCTTTTTTTATCATTTTATTAGACGCTATTAAGTGACCTGAGAGCTGTTAGTGACGCTTGTATCTTGTAGTCTCATTCTTGTACTTCCATCTCGGGGAAAACAGCAGAGATGAAAAACAAACATAAGGAAGAGAGAGAAAGACAAGATGGAAGCGTGAGTGTACAGGGTCAAATTACGGTCAATTGTATATGAAGCGAAACATTGCCTATTGAAAGTCCATTTTATCAAACATTTTAAAGAGCTCACACCTTATTATCTTCGAGGGTTTATATATAGTTCTGCAAATCAAGGGAGACCTTTTTTTTTCTTTTTCTTCTTTTCTTTCCTGCCTCTCTCGAGATTGGTATAGAAGGAGAAAATTTCATTAAACCGTACAAAATTATTTCACACTTTGAAGCAAAGGTATACCCTCAGTTTTAATTACAGCAAGCAAAGTTTCTTGGTTTGTCTTGACACCTTTATTTCACGGTCACCAGCGGCATAGCATATACCTTCCGGTTACCATACTGATCCTACGATCAATCACAGTCGCTAACACATTTCTTACTTCTTGGTAAACAAGTTGCTTTTACTTTCGTAAAAAATGACTTTTTGGACTTGAATAGTTTGAGAAATCAAGACTGTTCTCTCGCAAGAGTTGACTCTTGTTACGTTATACATTTGTAAACATCCATATCTAAAGACAAACAAGTCAAATGAATGCCTCGTGAATATTCATGATCTACAATTTATTTGCCAATGTCCGTTTTCGTTGCCACACATGAAAATGGAATGCGGATTCCAGCAAAATCTGCAGAAGTATCGTATGATATATCCTTTTTTTATCTGTGCAAATATACTATGGCGCATCTTGTAAAAATGATCGGTTCGAAATTAAAAAGGAGTCATTTCCCCGTGGTTCGTTCTCAAGTGGATTCCAGATATTGTTAGTTAGCATTTAAGTTCGACATTACTGTTTTCTTTTCTTTTTTTTGTCAAGGTAAGCATCTCCATGACAACCATACATTGTAGGTAGTAATGACGTGAGCAAACATGGCTACCTTGGTGACGAGTCAGGAAAAACCACAAAATGCACACACACATACACAAATTGAATTCTAGGTCCTGCAAAACTGACGATAGAGTGCTCAATGGTAGACCAGAGCTTATATAACATACGGTAACATAAATAAATGAAATCAGAAGTTTTGACTCATACTGTGAAGTACTACTGGTTAGTTTCGTACAGCACACCAGGTTCTGCACTCTTCAGGTGATATGACAGTTCTGATTGATTCATACAAAGTTAAACAAGCAGGCAATCCACGGAGTTTGCAAATCTCATCCGGCGTTTTGCATACCCATTCTCCCGAAGTACGCTGAGCAGTATATGTCATCAGTGATTCAGATTTGATTGCTCGTTGTGGACAGAAGTGCTGAATATTCAAGTCACTTGATAATGCAGTACTGAAATACACCGCGTAAGTATGGAACGGCACAAATACCTGCATGAGCGTACACATATATGTGCCTAGCTATCGAGCGTGCGTCAAAAGTATTTCCAGAAAACGCGTGAGCGTCAGAGTGTTATATCCACACGCCCCGTCACTGTGGATCCTTTGCATTGAGAGCCGTGAAAAGCGCGTTGATTTATGCGTGGCCCAATATTTTCTTCACAGTGCGTAATTGTGCAGTAGGTCTATATATTTTCACATTGTAAACATATACTGAGTGAAGGTACTATCAACGCACCGAAAATGGCATGGCTACCAGACGTAAACATTCAGCTAAGCACTGGTTGTATAGGTTGAAATACCTTGCCACATTCATGGAAAGGCAAATGTGTAAAAGTTGACACCATGTGCTACTACCACCTAACATTGCATTATGCGTTACAGTAATCATGATGTTTTACCTTGACCTGTGGCGTCATCAGTCCGACGGACACTACATCTCACACCGAGTCACCCACCCACCAAGTTTGAAGTTCATCCGACTTATCGTCTAGAAAAAAGATCTTTACACACTTTTAGAACATTCTTTGCCGATTGTTACCTTTAATTACGTGACCTTTGACCTGGTGACGTCATCGATATTCCCCCAAAAATCTCGTGTTGTTTACTTCCTTTATATGGTATTTTTATAACTCTAGTATATTCACACATTGAGATAATGCAAAAAATGTGTTTTTTGTTTTCATGACCTTTGACCTATGACGTCATCGCTCGGGCGGACACTACACCTTGCACCCGAGCACCTTCTCACCAAAGGTGAGGTTCATGCGACTTACCGTCTGGGAGAAGATCGTGACACAAGTTCGGTTGTACACACATACTCACACACATATCCACCCCTACTCACCCCCAACCCTAGGTACAATATCTCCCCCCTGCACACTACGTATAGCGATGAGCTAATAGAGCAGGAAACATTGTGCATATTTAGATGGAATTAGTAGACAACGCGCGACCCTGCGTAACAAGGGAAACATTGTAAGATATGCGCCCTTCAAATGCGTTGCTAAGTTTCTCAGCAAAAAACTTTCTTGCATGTCCACTAGTTCGTTACGCTTATTTAGGGTAGCTGAGTCAAAACTTGCAATCATCTAAATTTTTATTCATGTTGGTGTAAGCGTTTTGTGTTTTTACATGTTTGAGTCACATACAATTGCAGCTGTAAGTCCAAACGAAAGTATCGTCGTCATTATTTTGACAGAGAAAATGACTAACATTAGCGATATCGTAAATTTTTATCGCTTAAGTCATTAACACACGACCTTCTTTCACATAAATTTTATTGTTGATATACTAACAGATATAAATGGACGTCGTGTTCAACCAAAGCGTAACAGACGAACCTAGTTTAGTATGAAATGTTATTTCTCATGTCATAATTTCTAGACCAAGTTAATTGCAACTGGTTACTTTTTACATTCGATGTTTCTGGATACGAAAATCTTCCGGATCGGAGTATGAATACTCTTCACAAAAGAAAAAGCATTTCCTCCCCTCACAAAGCATTACTTCACAGCCTTGTCTATTTTTGTCGAATATTAGAAATTCTTCCACTAATTTTTATGTAATATATTTCTATGCTTCCGTGCATACGTGCTTGCGCTCCTCATTATCAGCTACACTAGCCTACATGTAAACGCCCTTGGTACACTTAAATCGCTATAGCGTGATTCCAATCAGGCACTTTTCGTCGAGGTTGCTGTCATTTTTAAAGACAGTAACGATTTTAATGTATTGTGAAGAGAAAAAAGGAAAAGAAAGAGAGAAAAGGAAGAAAAATGACTACTGTACTTTGTTGCCATGGCAATCGACACGAAATTGGTTCTGACAGCAGTAAACTATATATAACGAGTATTAGTAGTGTATTCTCGCTTTCATTATTACTTCTTTTTTTTCATTTCTTTGTCACTTTCTCCATGATGAATGGTAGATTTCTTACACAGCTATCAGTTTTGAAGAGCAATCAAAGTGATTGGCATTAAAAACTAAATGTTTGTACACTTGCCGGTGTACAATACAAGCTTAACGTCAAAATGAAACAAACGAAAAAAGAAAGGAAGAAAAAACGTAACGAAAAGCCTTGATCGTTTATCAATGGATGAGATTGTCTGATGTATGATACAACATTCCTCATTGCTTGTTATGGCATATTCCGTACGTTCCGATGTAAGGAACGTAGCAAATATCCCGCATATAAAAGGTTAATTCCCTCCACACTAACCAAAGGTACTAAGAGATGTTAAAATTTACACGGAAGCATTGATGATATAGATAACACTTAACAGCTGAAATGTGTCTGTAGTTGGCTAAGATTTGCGTTGCTGAGTTAGGCTGTATTATAATGTTTACACTCTCTTCAGTGTCTTTCCCTAACTCGTTGATATACGGTTTTGTAGAATTATGAAAACCAGCGTAACTACATCATGTTATCAACTATTGTGTTTGTAATCTCCTTGTGGAGGCTAGCCATCGTTCGTCTACTTTGTAAACGCAGTGTTAACTTCCCCGAGCACCAGAATTTAATTTAGTTGTAATTTACTTGGCCACTTAGGGCGAGCTCTCGTAAGTCTGAATTGTGACGAAAATTTCTTTTTAAGTCTCATAATATAGAACAAAGCAACACGCTCAAGGCCACCATCGAGTAGGATATTTTTCGGAAGTACCTATGGTAATTAACGAAAACGTTGGACAACAGAAAGAAAAACTTAAAGAAACACAAACTTGTTTCATAACAGATTTTTTTGTAACTTATATGTTAAGTATATATACAATACAATATATAAATATATATATATAAATATATAGTCACTATACTCTGTTAGTCATCCGCTACAAAATCTTGGCCCAAATCTCCCACATACATCTTCCTTTGCAAAAGTTGTCAAGTTAACCACCTCTTCGACAGTTTTGCCATATTGTCTTTATTTTTTGTCATTAAATAATCATAGCTTAATTTATAGATAATTAGAAATTTCAGTATCGGAGGTATGTACGGATATAATATTTGTACATCTGTACCAGTATATTATTCGTACTTCCCTGACGTATAGCCCACAGAACTTTTGTAAGTATGCAAGAAGGCGGTTTTTTTCTTATTTTTAAGATGCGTTGGCAATAAATCCTCGGTGACAATCGCTTCTAACGCCATCAAGCAAACAGGATGCGTGCTTGGTCAATGGCGCGTGACATAATTTCAGTGGCAGATGCAAATAAGACAGGGTTTAATATTCATTGTTTTCTGCTTCTCGTGATGCATGCATGAGGTTGTAAAGGAAAAGGCACGGACATGTTGTGCAGTTCAGTATACGTATCACTGAACGTGAAATTGATCAGAACGCTCTTCTGAACAGACTACTATTTTAAATGTTTCCAAAATGTTGGAAGCGACTTTTCAACTTTACTTTTACGCTTGCAAAGTCTGTCGATCAATTACTGTTTCAAGTGTAGGCTTGTCGTCTGGAATAGTAAATGAATTGGAATAGTCGGCTGGAAATAAACATTAGAAAGGAGGTGGAAAGCAATAAGAAAAAAAAAACAGAAAAGACAATCAAAAATTAAAAGTTGCGATAACATATACATTTGTGCAATCGTTGGTTAACAGTCCATAAATATTTCAAATGTATCAATGGATTTAAAATTCAAAACGATTCAAATTTTCATGAAATATTCCGTCTCTTCAAAAACATTCCCTCGGTCTTCCTCGGGGTTCTTTCCTTGAAGAGCATTTGTGACGCCATCGTAAATTTATCCACAATGAAATATTATTCACACTACAGCAAGCAAAAGGTTACATTTAAAGAAAAACACAAATTTATACACACATCGGACAATTGTGAACATTGTTTTTATCTCACTTGTTACAAGGTCTATACATTTTCCGAGCTGTTACCGCAGTCTCTAAAGTAAATAGACATATTAAAAATCTCACGGAGAGATAATGGTTGTTTTCGATAATGAAAGTGGTTTCACAAGTTTTTAGGTAAAAATAGAGTAAAAAACCCGTTTTGTTCATAGTAGGTAATTTTCTGTTTTTGCAAAAGCATAAAGCACTCTTTTCTCAGCCTTGTGTGATGGTTTCAACAGCAACAGGAACAAGAAATTTATGTTGAACCTTTTCACGAAGATGGATGCTACCGCCCCTTTTCTCGTGACTTGCACAGCATATATCTCTACCTGACAACATCAGAAATTCAAGATTGCTAGAGTAAACTGAATAACAAAAGGTTGGGTGGCATTCGAACATTTCTTTCCTTTTTTATTATTCTTGCAAACGAGAACTATCAGAGTGTAGTATACGAATTTAAATCGAAGCATTGCCCTTTATACAAGTTCAATAATATAGGGCAGTACAGAGCAAGGCGATGTAGTGCTTTGAATGCATAGCTAGGCAGTGGCGTTTGCCTATACGTAAAGCTCCGCTGCAGTGAAGAGCACTATACACTGAACTGATTTTAAGTTTCACTGCATTTTAATTTATAATGACCTCACAGGATCCATAGACCTAAATGCATTTTCACAAAATGTCAAGTGGGGATGTCAATATGGGGATGAATAAAAATAACAGCAATGAAGTAACGCATTTTTTTTAGAGATGACCATAGTAGCGGTTAAGCTCACTGAAAACAGTGCCATGCTCCAATAGGGTTTGCTTTACTCTCGCTTGATACAAATACCTCCCCCTTTCAAAAATCCTGATATTCTTCATGATGTAAGCCATCATTCCTCTACCTTATATTCAGAATTGCATGTTTTACAAAGTTGAACATGTTTCCTCCGTCTGATGATAGTTAGTTTATCTGTCAAAATTTCTCTCTGAATCCTTCATTTAGACCATCTTGTAAATGACGCGTGGCCGTTGGCGGGTGTCAAACAGACCGATTGCGCGCAGTGGTGATCGTGATAATCAAACGTGCCAATCCTCATCTACTGTGGACTAACATGCGAAATGACAGCCCGCCCTCAGTTCATTGACGATGTCCTCATAAGTGTCTACATCGTAAAACGGCCATTTTAAAAGTTCCACGTACTTTTCAAGAGATACCCAGCGGAAATATATCTTCATTACTTCCTTGACTTCTCTCTATGTAAAAGAAGTCGAAAGTGACATTTCATCCTATCTCATTTGCTCTTCTTCCTCCTTACGTTAAAGTAGCATCTCGTTTTGTCATTACTCATCAAGAATCCTACAAATAACCTATCGTTTCCCTGTATAAATACTTTTCTCGTAACTATGACGTAGGAGCAGTATTACGGTTTGCCACAGAAGCAGTTCGAGAGATAGGCTGCACATACCCGTATGTAACCAGCACAGGAGAGGCAATAGACACATTAACATCACAAACTTTCACCGTAACTTCGAGTTAAGTGGATTTTAAAGAAACAGACTAACGCATTGTCATGGTTTGTTTTCAGCTATTCCAGATCCCAATCCTTGAAAATTTCTTTGCACTGTAACGAAAGACTTGAGGAGATGTGGCCTGTGTTCGTTTCGTCGATAACTATTATCAAGGAAGAAAAAAAAATCCTTTGAAATAGTACAGTCGTGTTGGGTTGTGATTTTTTTTTTTCGAACACCGGTAAAGGGACACTTGTTGGTTTGAACCGAAACCATAGCCAAGCATAGTTACATATTGAGTATACAAAAATATTGATATCATACAGGTTAAGAATTTGTGACACTTTTGTCTGTTTTTTTTTTCTCTCTCTTTCTTTAGGCTCATAACAATTCCTGTTTGCACAATGGCGCCACTTAGAATTTTAGAGACATGTCAGTGTATCACTAAACTGAAAAAGATAGGTGATCATCTCCAATGGATGATTCTGCACTGGCTTTTTCTTTGCCCCGTGCCTCGATTGAAAAACAGTGTTGCATGAAAGTAAAGAACAAACTGTCAAAAAGTAACCATCTGACATAAAATTAGGAAGGGTGTGTGTAACAACTATTGCCCACCTCCGCATAATGTATGTCCTTTCACTTTTTTTTTCTTTTTGACATGTGTGTATATACACCAAAAGACATTATATAGAGAAATGCATTTGCGGTAACGATAATGTTACTGTCTGGTGTACTTCCTTTCACTGATTTGTCCTTCAAACCAATTTCGATGTCCCAACGACTTTGAGTACATGAAAACTTACTTCAAGCTGTTTTACGATCAATAAACTCTACTGTACTGTTCCATTTCGTCAACAGACAGCAATTTCTGCCTTTCTAACGCCCGTGTTCTGGATTATCCAATCGTGTACAGTAGTGATGGCTTTTGTAAGATGTCTGGTTTTAGGAGAGCTGACGTCATACACAGGAGCAGCACGTTCAACTTCATGTTCGGAGAACTCACAGATAAAGACACAATCAGGAGGGTCGAAGAAGCCTTGGACAAACAGACTTCGGAGCAGTTCGAGATCCTCATATACAAGAAAAACAGTAAGTCCGAGACATGTAATATATACAAGCTATAAATGCCAGCAAATGCCGTTCACTCCTCCGATCATTTTTGGTCTTTACTAATTTCTTTATGACCGTTATCGGTGTCTCTACGAACAGTGAGGTAATCCTTAAAAACAAATGTGTATGGGAATATTTTCTTCCTAAAAGTTCGTAATAGGGAAACATACACAATGTTCTGCAATTTATGCTCTATCCTCGCTGATAGGTTATCTCATTTCCCAAATTTCGAATCCACTTTCTCAGAATCAACAGAAAGCGCGGTAAAATAAATTAATAGAGAGGAAAGGTAGCAAGGATGTGAAGAGGAAAAGAGCATGTAGGTCTTTGGGGATATTTTCGTCATGAGGGCGTGACTGAACTGATGTAAAATACTCATCTGAGGAAATAATCAGAGGGGCACCTCTAATAATTCCGAACTATCAACCCAAAAGTAGACTATGCTCTTTTCTCTGCTTTTGGGGATGGGTAATGAAGGAGGTTATTTTCTTACTCGTGAGAAATGAAACCCCTTCGTGTTCGATGTTTGTCGTTGATAGCTGTATACGTATTGTAATGTATTTGTATGACTCTGTGTAATTTTTCTCACCGTCGTTCGACGGAGACTTTCGAGAAAGAAGTACACCTTACGTCGGTTATTAACCTGATAAGTTACTGAACATTGTGCAGTGGCCTCTTTGAGGGGGCTTTATTTGAACACAAATTTCAGATAAATTTGACTGACTTCCTCGGGCATCTTATGAGACACAGACTTTATTAATCTTCCCACGAAAAAAAAAAGAAGTTATTTAAGATGCCGCAACTTTCCTTTGTCATGTTATAAATCATGTGTCTTATTTTAAAATGAACTCCAACAGTTAAAGGCTTTCCACTCACTTGGCAAACAGTAGCCGCTAACCACATGGCCTAAAAGTGCAGAAAATGAGGTCATTAAAAAGGGCGGGATAGAGGGCGTGAGCGGGTGGGGGTCATGGTGTAGTTTGGTGAAGGTTCCATGCTAAAGATCTTAACAATTTTGTCGTTTAAAGCTGACTTTTTTACTTGAAAACAGTTATGTTGAAGTTATCACGTAGATTGTCCCGTATACCCGAATTGCGAAAAAAAAATCGGTGCATCATAAAGGCCGTACTTTTCATTACCCTCATGAAGTCAGATACGTACCAACTAATATGGGGACAGATGTAGCTAAGACAAATGGTCTGTGACCTTGCAGACCTAATGTTATTAACAATAAATTTATGAAAGCACTCATTTACACATTCATTTTCTTAAGGCGAGGTTGAAATTAAGACAAAACCACAGAGCTGTAATGGTCTTGAAATATGACTTTATGTGGATGTCTCATACGGTCTTCATCATTGTTTTTTTTTTTGTATTTTTTATACGTTAATATGACCTGAACCCATCTTGGAAATACTTACTTTTAATACTCAATTTAGAGGAAGGCTTTTTCCCCTTCCTAGATATCGTAAACATATAAAATAGCATTTGTAGCTGTACACACAATCGACTTCAGAGGGGTAGCATTTTTGGTCCTGCACGATTGACACGTATTGTACTCTTTCAACTAAAACTAACACAAACTAAAACAGGTAAGTGCAACACCGAGGAAGACCATTTCCGCGAAACAACAATTACATAACAACTGAACATGCAGCAATAAGCCGTCCACAATTAGGCAACATACCACCTCCAAAGACAATGAAATCAATCAAAGCCCGTTGTCATGACGAAATACCTGAGATACAGCTGCCATTTTTAGAATTTTAAATGTAAAGTGTTTGGGATTTGAATATGCAGTCAGAGAATGGATTTAAAGAGCTGAAATAAAATTTCGAAGGTTTTGATCACTATATTGCAAATACGAACCCTTCCAAACAGACGTATCGAATCGTCTTTTTTGGAAACTAACATGGCCTCCCCGTATAATTAGAATGGGATCGGTCTTTCTCCCAATTCTCACGTCCAATCTTCTTCTCTGTTTCACCCCACGCTTCATCGGGATAACAACCATAATGGAATACCCACCCTCCGTAACGGAATTTCTTAATTATTGATGAAGTTCAAATGAAACTAGTAACAACGATAGATATAGAAAGACTTATGAAGAAACGGGGAAAACGTGAATGAAGGAACGGAAAAAATTTTCCGGTAACCTACATAAACGACGCAAACATAACGAGTTTAAATGCTGTGTATAGTGGAATGTGGAGTTGCTTAAAGAATTATTTGTGACATGCTGTGACACTCCCCATGGCCGTGAAAGCAGGCGGTTCACGTGATAGTGATCAGATTTTGATAATTCAGTAGAGGTGAAAAAAAAAATGAAAAAACGATGAGTTATGTTCACACAGAGATGTTTTGCCGGGAAGTGTGCCTTAATTATTGCACTGATAGATGCACTCAGACATAAGTTACTGGTAAACAAACCTGTGATGGTAATGATGATGTTGATGATGACAGTGGTGACGATGGCGATAATGAGATGATAATGATGATGATAATGATATTGACGATGTTGATGACTATGATGATAGTGGCCATGATAATGTTGAGATGATGATGATGACAGTGTTGACGACTATGATGATGGTGACGATGACGATATTAAGATGATAATGATGTTGAAGATGTTGACTACTATGATGATAGTGACGATGATAATATTGAGTTGACGATGTCGATGACGACGATGATGATGATAGTGATGTTGATGACGATGTCGAAGACTATGATGATGGTGACGATGATGATGATGATGATGACAACGAAAATTATTATGATGCTGATGACTTAGATAATTGGGATGACGATAATCAAAATCACAGTAATTGGTGACGCCGACGATGACGATGATGATGTTGCGTATGAAGACAATGAGATGATGCTTATGAAAAAAGATGATGATGAAGATGATAATAATGATGATTATGACGATGATGATGATGACAATGATGATGATGATATTAATGAGCTGCTGCTGATGATCCGACTGTACGACGAAGACGATTATGATGAAATTAATGATTTCACTTTGAAATTTTCCGTCACAGCTTTCCAAAGTTATGTATCATACAAATGAACAACGTAAACATTGTGTAATTTTGCTCAAGTTACATACCTACACTGTTACTCAAGAAGGTAATGCTCATCCAACTAAATACATAAAGAAAGTGTTGCATACTACGTCATTAAGCACGCGGCCAGATTACAAACCATATCCCTTATGTAATCATGTACCATTTCAAGCTATGTCTTGATATAAAATGGGATCAATAAAGCAGATTTTTGAAGCATGCCCATATCACTTAATACAACAAGATTAACGTACTGTAGACACACAGATAGGTTTTAACCATATTGCACATAAATCGTTACACTGATGTTAAAAATGAGACAACTTATCAAGCACAGAACAAAGGAACAAAAGGAACTGATGTTTGACAGAGAAGGAAACAGAAAACGCCACGTACTCAAAGGGGGGCTGCAGGATAAAATCGGTTACAGATAGGGGCGTGCTGTCACGGACGGGGGGAGGGGACGGGGTTCGATGGACCCGTAGGTAAAAAAAATGAAACACGTAGGGGAGTAGTCAAAATATATCACTCGTAAACCTTTAGATAAAAGAAAATACAGAAAATCAGGAGCTAAACAGTATATATGTGGTAAATATATGCATGTATTACACAGAGAAAATTTTGGCGGGAAGCTTCACAGTGCGGAAAGCGTGCAAAATGTTACCTCGCGTGGCGGACGAACTTTTTTCGCCCAGCTTATCGCTACGAAAAAACTAACGGCAGCCTAAGAGAGGTGGCAGCCACAGAGGCGCTACGTAGACTAGCTAAATGTTTGTTAAGGTATTTTTGCTATGGGGACCCGTGTCGCGGACCTCACTCCATCCTCTACAGAAATGTATAGCTTAAACGCAGTTTCCAAATGATAAAAAATACCTTTTTGAAAAGGGGGGGAGGGTAGTCTTCCCATTCCCAACTCACCCACCCCCTCCCGTGCCTCCACCAGTAGTCAAATGATGGGGAATGTGTCAACACAGTGAGGATAAAGACGCCAAAAAGACGCCAAAGAGACGCCAAATTCGTTTTTACATAATGGCCTATTGCTTTTGGTGACGTTTTTCGTGACGGTTGCACGGATACCGTAGTATGTCTGCTAAATATGGATCCTTTCATTTTATACTAAACACGGTGTTTTAATCACTCCTGGTCTATATCAGTAAGTAATACAAATGTGTAATAACCCCATTCAAACAAAGGAATTAAGTAGTTTTAAAGGTAAAAATAAAGTATACACCTTGATTCGAAATGAACGTAGAAATAGTTTAAAAAAAATCTTTATCAATTCAATTAAATTTACTTGATTTTCAAGTCAAAATTGCCTAGCGACTTCAGGTTTACAATATTCGTGAGGTATGTCATACATGACATTTGATGTACTTTCTTCTGGTTGAATCGGCTTGCAAGCATCCCATCCCCGCCCTCGTATATATGACCTGTACTCTTTCCACGGTTTCTGGCAATGGTACCTGTAAAAGATCGTGCACGCGAACAGAATGCTATCCTACGGCCTTTTGGCAAATCAGCCGTGGACTAAATGTTATTGTGATGCACAGGTCACGTGCCAAATATCAGAAAGCTCACCAAATATCGCTAGTGTGATTCTCTCTCATTCCTCTTTTTTTTTCTTTTTGACTGCTGGGTTGTCTTACGTTATGGTTTAGCACGCAACATCACTTGATTCAATTTTAGTATGCCAAAGGGTATAACGTAGGTGAATCAAGACGAAAATGTCAGTTAAAAATAGTTACATCGATAAACTCCGTCGACACACCATAACGCCCTGTAGTAAAGACATCATCCAGTATGGCGCGACGCACCGAAGAAGAGCTTTAACAATATATCCCTCGCTAGGCCAGGGAGCAAATCTGCAATATATGCCTCTATGTAACATAGAAATAAAATAAAACAATAATGCTTTAATACGTGATGTATGCAGTTGGTCGAACGTTTTGGTTGGGGAGCTTTGGCGGCTAGGTGGTGGTTAGGTCTTCGTACCTGCTGTGCAGCTGCATTCTACTTTGAAAAATTGGGTTTGCAATTGTGACATCACTTATTTCTGTTATCTACTCTTTTAAAAATTACGAGTGAAACTACTGTCTACCTCCCTAGATTTTTGACAATATTGACACAGCGCCGCGGTGTTAAAATTTACGTTTATCTGTTACGCGCCGTCGCGTCGGTCTCTTCCTTACAAACGATCGAAAGTGTCATTCTCCTTATAGTTAAATTTTCTAGTCTTAACATGAATAGTCTACAGTTTTGTTGGTTGTACATGAAACCGTGATAACATGAGATTATATAACTGAATGTACATGCGTACATTCATGTGAACGCGATCTATGTTTTCTTGGTAGTGTGAGAAGTTTCAACCCTGTAACCTGTGATTCACAGTACATATTAACCATTAACATATCATTTACATATCAAAGCATAAAATACCACACAGACGACAGTCAATGAAGCTCACCTTGAAGTGCAAGAAAAGATCATGCAAATGTGCAATAATTAAGTTCGCCCTCGTACCCCAACCTGCACGACTCGGTTTCTCTCGGCTCTCCCTTGTTTTTAACGTATACTTTACACCTAACGCCGGTCATGCTTCTCCAGTAATATAAATTTCCTATTGGGCAACTAGTATGAAAATGCTATGGGAAATGCTCACCAAAATGTGTATCAAAAACCCCACAAACATGGGCGTCAACAGGTGGGGGACAGGGGGACATGTCCTCCCCACTTTCCAAGGTGGACGAGATATCATATCATTTGTCCCATCAGAGCAGTTATTAAAAAAGTCACATGCATATGCGCGATTTTCTATCACAATTGAGATGGACGCTGTGTAATTCGTCTCCCTTGGTGTCATAGCGGCATCTTTCTACCAGTACTTTCTGTTGGAATTTAGTTTTGTGAGACAAAACTCACAGATCTGGTTCTGATGTAACTAAAAACAACTCAGGAAGGCCGTCTCCTGCGATCCAGGGGGTCTTATGTACCCAAAATTTTCTGGTAGCTACGGGCCAACTAATGGTGGCGGTCAGCTTAGATAGTATAGTGTCCCCCTCACTTTCTGAAACCTGCTGACGCCTATGCTGACAAAGAATACATCCTGTATGGGTGAATTCAAGTAATATCTTTGAGGCTTCCAGCTCGCTGCCTGGAACAACTTTCGGTTGCATAGCGGTACGCCTAATAATCTGTGTGCATGAGGAGAATATATTAATTTCGAATCCGTTTCCTATGACAAAGGTGATTGAAACATTTTTTCATTGACCTCTTACAGTGATATTGAACTTAGCCCATTTGTGCCTTAACATCTGCTAGTCTGTCTGTCTGACTATCTAGTAATAATTAATACAATTACAATGTGTCTAAGTTCCTGCGTATGTGTAATATAGTAGACATTTATGTTGTGTTGTGCGTAATAGGAATGGCATGCATTATTTATAATTCAATTATCAGATGTAGCCATTGATAGCCTATTAATACATGTTGCAGTCACGCTTTCACGTCAAGCTGATCACGTTATGAGTAATGTCTTAACAGGGCTGCAATCCGTGTCTGTCCCTAGCAACAGGAACACGATATGGATATGATTGAAGGAACCACGTGTTGAAGTAGGCAATGTAAAGAACTCATTCATTAAGTATACGCTATTTGATTTCAGAGGCAACTTCTCGCTTTACCGATGAAGTTATATCATGATTGATATAGACTACAGAGTATATGGTCCCATAATGTGATAGGCTTGTTGTGAATTCAACTGCCGGTACATTATATTGGCCGTTTCAAACCATGTGAAGAACTACATGCTTATTGTCACACAAATTCTTCCAGAGATTCATCCTTCTCCCCCCTCCCCCCCCCCATATCGTGGAGTAATGAAACGCGGGAGCGTGCATCAAGTAAAGGTTAATCAACGCCGGACCGTGTATTAACAGCAGGATAATGCACGAGCGGGGTTAATGCAAGCGTTCACGAGGGCGCAAGCATGAATGAATGAATATATTTTTTTCTGTAAATCCATTTAAAGTCTATTTTAAGTACCCTTCAATGCAAATACCGGTTTATTTTTAAATAATGTCAAAAAAAGCGGAAGAAAGTACAATGTGATGACTAAATCTATGTATAACCTGTAAATATTTTTGCCATAAACTTTCTCTTTGGGTTTTCCATACCTGGTAACTTACCTATATATTTGGAAGAACCAAAGTGGTTGCATTCACAGATAAAAAAGAATTCACTTACAGCATAGGGGTGCATGCAGAATGAAGCAAAATAAGATTGTTTAACGTCTCATGATATAATGTGAGCACTCTTATGGACAGTTTGCTTGACGTTTAGCAAACTAATTCATACCCACCACTAAATTAACGCTAAGGAGTAGGAACTTAATCATGTATAGGAGAGTATAGGAAAGTATGACAATAAAGCACATGAACGTGACCGGCGAAGTCCGAACTTATCACACACCAAATGTATAAAGAAGCTACACCCATTTCCTCACACCTCACCCACCAAAAAAACAAAACAAAAAAGGTCAGTTTCAAATGTAGTCTGGGGAAGGTGTGGACCTGCGTTCTTTACCTTTCCAAAAGTTTTACCTTCCCAAAAGTATCCACTCTTCATCCTCACCAGTCAACCTGCAGTTTCAGTAGTACCTTCACGGTAGAGAAGATTCATTTTAAGTGCCATACACTGCTCGTGCTTTGTTGTAACTCCACTGTTTTCTCTCGCTCGGGGTACGTGCACTTTTAATTCGAAAGAGATTCTTCCCTCGGAGGTGTTTCGTTCCACGTTCAGGAGCAGCTACTTCTTGCAGAGATATCCCTTTTTCGGCATCTCAAGTTTCCAACCCTCCATTATCGAGTGGGGATTATCGTTTTTCAAAGTTTTGATGTGGCTCGCTGCTGGAACCGTACGACGGCTCATCTTTTACCGGGCGTGCTTGTAAATAAGAAAATCAACTTTAAACATACTTGTCTGACTAAGAAAAGGTCAACATCACTTGAGATACACAAACACACCCACACCGACGCACGCACACACTCACACACACTCACACACATAAACATATGTATATGCTCTTTATATCTTTTCTCCTCAAGGTCAACTTTACCATGTATATACTTACATATTTACTTTGCTCCTCAAGGTTAACTTTTCCATGTACATCCTTTGAGACCTTCGAGCTGGATGTCATCGTCCCATTAGTTATAGACAGCGTTTAAGCCTTTTTCACAAGGACGCACAAAATCCTGTAAATTTGATAAACGCATGGGAGGCCTGAAAGAAAGCAAGTTAAAACAAGCGAAAAGTAAAAAAAAACGTTGAAGACCTTTGTGCCTTTTAAAATTATAAAGAAAAGAAGCGATTAAGTACCTGCAACTGAAGAAATATTTTTGTCATCAGTTACGATTTTCATGGTTATGACATTTCTCTCAATTGTTTGCGATCAGCTTTTTTTTTTCATTGTTGGGTGGGGTGTGGTGGGGTGTGGGTGGGTTTGTAAAAGTTAAGTTTGTGGATAACTGTAAGTTCAAATTAACTTAACGTTACAATTAGAAAGAGGTAAATCGATTAGCTTTGTGGCTGGTGCATGATTGAATCAGTACACATGTAAAGATTATTTGTACTACAGCAGGCTTGTGCGGTTGGCAACCTCCACTGCCTCTATTGCATTTTGGATTTTGCTTTGTCACAAAAGGGCATGCGCGCAGCTTTCCCACTTTCAGAATGTCTTCTTTTTCAAAAGTGCATACTCCATTTCACAAGCAATTTGCATAAATGGACAAATTCTCGCATCCTGACGTATAAACGTCTTGAATAACCAAACAATAATAAATAAGATGTGGCAGGAATTTGCATATGAACACCAGGCGCTATCCGGCGGGGGGGGGGGGGGTTCGGGGGCTCGAACCCCCCTTACAAAATCTGGGGTTCAGCCTATAATAGTAAGCCTACGTTAGCAACATATAAAATGAGTTTTAATTTGTTGATTCTGATTGTCGGGTAAATTGTTCCACTTGTGGTAAAATCGACCCCCCCCCCCGAAAAAGCTGCATAAGTGCCTGACGACCGCAACAGAACAATTTACTAGGCAAGTGAACGAGATAGTGTGATAGCAAAAACTGACCAAACCATTCTATTGCCACAAAGTTAACAGAGGTTTGAAGATCAGAGCTGTGCGTGGCGTAGCTTGAGCGCGACCGTCATTTGATCCCTAAAACTTTTCAAAACGCGACTTCAGTACCATTGCCATGACATTTGTGTATTCCTTCCCGCACTTATTCTTGCTTTTTTTACAAAGTTCCATTCATCCTTACTCACTTATTTTTAGACTTCATCCTTGGTTATCCTTCATGATCTATTGTACGCAGGGCTAAGGTTCCAAAAAATTAAAGCCGACTCGGCTGGTGTTCAAATGGCCACTGGCAGTATTCTTTAGTCCAGTTTCAAGTGACACCGTCCATTTGGCTTTGTTCTGTTAAAACGAACTCCCATCGTATACGTACGACGACTGCGAATGGCTCGAACCTGTCGCTACAGGCAACCAATGTTAACATAGTGACGTGTTCATGTGTTCAATGGAGGATGTTACTTTCAGGGCAATGACACCAGAAAGTTCAATTATTGATTAAATCAAGTCTCTACAAAACATTCAAATCACTAGGGGACAAAAATCTCAAAATAGATAATGGGAAGATATAAGCATCCCTGGAGTAGGAATGTTACACTCCTAAACTGTTGAAAATAGAATCGATATTCGTATTATAGTCACGAACACGTCCCCTGTGTATACTTACCAATATATCCATATATATATATGTATATATATATATATATATATATATATATATATATATATATATATATATATGAAATGAAAGTAAAAATAACAAAATATATGCATAAAATTATCATCACATTTTTACAGAAGTGTCCATGCATGGTGTCACCACGGCAATTCAGATGCCGGGTCCAGAGTGCATTCAGATACAAACATGTCCTATTTGCAATATGTGACCATATATAACAGAGTCTTTGTATTTCGTTAAGTTACGTATAGAACTTGCAATCTCTTCCTCCCAAAGAAAGTTCATTCACTTTCTTTTATTTCGTTTTCATGTATTCATCCGCGATGTAACATCAGGATATTTTATAGAATGGCGTTCTTAAATGATGGTTTGTTACAATGTCAAAACGTTTGGAAAGTAAAGAAAAAAATATTTAATATCATAAATGTTTATTTGGACTCGGTGACAAGACTTTAACACAGTTATTTGTTATGAAGAATACGATATTCTTTAATTGAGGGCCTGACCTAGAAAAACACATTTAAGAAAGAATTTGATATATTCTGGATCAGTGTTATTTGATCTATGTAGAGCAATGTGTGACATGTTTAGCGTTCAAAATGAAGTTGATTGCATGCGTGCTTCTTGTCATCGTCTTGACGTCGGCATTTATCCCTGCCGCATGTTCACCGAAAATGGAAACAGCACCATGCCAAAATGTTCTTGCTTTTATCGCATTTTCAAAGAAAGTTCATTTATGGTGCGGAATAATGACGAGTCTTACCGAAGGTTACAAGTATGCTGGGTTTGACACTCACATTGAAAGGTTATGGTAGGATCGAAAGCATCTAAATTTGTAATACAGTGATGGCTGTTAGACTATCGTGTAAGATGTTGCTCTTTATGCAGCTGGGCTGAATGAATGAATAAATAAATAAATACTTCCACTTTTACCGAATAGTCCGGGAGCCCAGAGGGGTCATCTTAGCTGGAGAGATAACCAATTTTGATCTACTCAGCAATGAACTATATCACTACCAATGTGAGGAAATGGGCATCTGGTATGTTCCCTTTGGTGGGTGTGGTAACGAGGGCCCTAAGAAGTCGGTTCCCACAGTGAAGAATACTGCCAAGAGAACCTTCAAGACTTTCCGGATTACCAGCATTAATCCATCTCAATTATCTTGAGGGCAGTTCTTGTATATCGCAACGCATTAATCTATACACAAATGCACCTCACTGTCCTTTTGATAGGTAATAATCTACCACATTGATTTGTCACCCAAAACTCACAACTCAAATGATTCCAAATGGATGGTGTATAGGGATGAGATGGAGAAGAGTGGTGTGGAGAGGAGAGCGCCACCAAATCTGACGATTGAGGAGGACATGAGTGATGTTTTAAGCCAACAAAGTTAGGATCGATTTTGTTAAGGTACTGCTATATGCACTCCTGATCTATATATTTCAGAATGAACTGTGTATAACTAAAAGGCGGTACTCAACCTACAATCTTGGATTAAAACTGTGAGGACACTTTGCCGTACGTTGCGATTATCATCCCAAATTTTAGGTGAGAGGATTAACCCGCGCCCCGCTCAGATTTTGCACTAATGGAAGTGAATGAACGCTGTGAACAGTAATCCTATAGCCAACATTGGAAGAGGGGAACGGGCTGTCCCAAGGAGTTTGTTACGTCCAAGATTGTAGCTCCGAGATGCTTCTAACATGCAACGAAGGTTCTCGTCATCGAAGAGTCTCGATTGCTTGTTCTCACAAAGGGCAGCTAGTGATGTCATACACCTTCGAACTCTCTCAAATGATGTTAAAATACTCGGTGTTACTGGACGTTTGCAGATAGTCTGGAACTCGGTCAGTTGTACAGTATATATTGCACTGCCAATCCGTGTGGGATTCTTCAGTGGATTCAATCCGACCTGATGAAAACATCTCCTCGATGAAGTTAGTACTGTGATTACAAGCACTGCCCAACGTTAGCCTCCCCTACAGTACTTCAAAGTTGCTCTCGTCTCAACTGTATTATCTCCATTGGCTATTTGAAACCTATGCTTATTCAACGGTCCGAAGCCTAACCATCTAGTGTGGGTTTTCTGTCGTAGACCTTGCTGTTTGACGCCTAACCATCGACTTTCTTTATGAGCTGTGTTTATTGCCCATCACTGACCCTTTGCAACTTCTGAATACCGTTATTTTAAGCTTTACAGTGTTACTACAAATTTCCAGCCCCCCTTCCCCAAACCGAGTTGAAGGCCAGTCCAAACTCCAGAGCTGGCACCAGTTACCAGCTCACCAGGTACTACCCTTACAGTATATTAAGTCTAATTGATAAGATATAGTTAGTCGAACGTCATTATCATTATAGCCTAACAAGAAATAGTTTGTACATTGTATTCTGAATCGGTCTGAAGCTGAAATCTGAACGAGAAGTTATAGATCTACTTGAAACTTAAAGCAAAGCTCTCGTTCAGTCAATCGTCTGCTAGTGAACATATTTATTTCCTTTTTTTCTGTCGCCATTTTTGGGAAAATATAGTACGGATCTTTAAATAGAAAACATGATATTTTAATAACGCAACCTTATCTGTGCAAATATTATCGTCAAGTGAAATATAATCGTCACTGTTCTCCTTTTTGTTTGAATCAAGTTTGACATAGTTTAAACTAAAGGGCTTGGGTAATAGGCTGGTCTCCTCTTTATTGTTTGTTAATGCAGTTATTGCATCTCAAACACAGCGACGCTCACTAATGCAGTAAAAAAAAAATGACATGAAATATTAAATGTCCAAAAAAAAACAACGTTTTCATCCTTTCACTTTACTGTCATACATTGTTGAAGAAAATTACGTAGACTTTTTCTTTTCTTTAGGTTAGATAATCAGATGTCTTGAATTAGAATGAGGTAGGAAAAAAAATACACGTTCTATAAACGTATTTAACCAAACGGAGGGTACAGTAAAGACTGTAACAATTACTATCCAACGTGTGTGTCAAAATAATTCCACTTTGGGTAAGATGGGGGTAGCTTTCGTATGTTTGCATATATGCATTATTTCTTCTTGCTTATAGTGATTCGGAGCTTACAAGGGTGTAAGTACCCAAGGATGTTTCAAAGACCTGCCTTTGAAGGAGTGAAAAGTTTGTTGCGAAATTGGTTCCCATGCAGTGTACTTGGCGATGTATAATTCGTGAGACTGGTGTAGAGAGTATACCTACCATCTGTAGCACTACGCACAGTAGTTCAGTATTCAAGTGCTCTGCTCCAGACTGCGAACATTTCGAACTTACTTTTAATAAGGGAGAAAAATTTCGAGTCTCGTATCGCGTTTGGCAAGTAACTACAAGGTCAGAATTTTATTCCAAAGCCATCGTTGTGCTCTTCAAAATGAAATAGAAATGCTTAACGAATGTCTAAAAATAAAATTGCTTACATGTACGTAAGCGACAGCGAACGGTTGCTAGGCAGTGGCGTTTAATAACCATAATCGAAACCCTATCATTTTGTTCCTTAGTTTAATGTTTTTTTCTTGATTCGCTGCCCTGTCTATTTCCCGAATGCCCGGTCATCAAAAAACATATTATCCAGGTTAATAGATTATGTTCTGCGATTGTTTCGGTCCATATACAGATGAAGATTCTTGATAATGATGCTTCTTGTCACAAAATAACACAGGAGAATTGGGGTTTGGTTTTTAGCTTCGACTGAACATCTGAGAAAAATGATTAGGCCGAAGTGTAACATATTCATTTGGTATATTTATTCAAATTTTTTCAACTATTTTGTAAAGGTCAATGCTTGGTTTAACACTTTTGTTGTAGTCTTTCCTTGATTTCCGGTTGTGACTAGTCAGTGAAGGTTTGTTTTATGTGACAAACCTTATCTAAGATCCGTGAATATAACTTCTTATAGTTACCCTAAGGTTTGTTCTCTTAGATTAGGATTTGCATAATGAACAGTGTCATTTGCGGCTTCTAGGTTAAGGTTTGCTTTGTTTACCTTGTTTAGGTACATTTGTTTAAGGTGTCTCTGACTTCTTAATTAAGCTTCATTTAAACAATGACTCTTGTCTGGTAAAGCAAGATTGTATACACATACTCGATTTGGTTTGTGACAGGAATAAAGATGGCGGACTGCAGTTGACATTTTCCATTAAATTCTTCACACGTCACGCCTTTATACGTGGAGAGATTACACACCATTTCGCCCCAACACCCTTTGTTTTACTTCTCTCTGGGCCATTTACTTTTCGCAGTCTTTTCACTGTCTATGTTTTTCTCTATCCTGCTTTGCTGTATTTTGGCAGTGCTTGTAATAACTAACATCACGTACACAGCCTATCGTTTCGAACCAAGCCTTTTCTTTTTCTAAATTACTTTGTAATCATTTTAACTTTCTGATGTATTTATTGCCGAAAAGTTAAAAGCAAAAACTAGTTTATCTGCCACAGTTCCTTTGAAAGTTCTGACAGAGGCACAGAATGAAAGCTTTAACGAAACAGTTCAATATTTGCCCCTTTTTTTTTTTTTTGTCTCTCTCTCTCATTGTGTAGGAGTAGCCTATTATTGGAGAGAAGACTAACCGGCAAAGCGGAAACTATTGAGAGAGACACGCTTGAAAAGATTTACATGCAAAATCAGAAACATATCGAGGACCTGAATATGCCTTAATTATACACATAAATACAAAATAACATGACAAGAATTTCAGCAAATATTGTACCGTAACAAAATAATATGACAAACGTTCAGATACAGGTTTGCAGTATATATGTCTACTTCTTTAATTAGACGTAAACCTCTTATTTCATATTTCGATGTACGAAGGAGACTGTGTGGATGATAGATACCTGAAGTATGACTTGAGAACAAATCAGCAACGAGATTACTAAACCATTTGTGCAAACAAAGTTTCTTTTGACCTTAAAGAAAAAGTGCATGATAAGAAAAGAAAGTGCAAATACGCAACACACAGTAACTTAACCTGATGGATTATATCTTCTTTTTTTCCTAAAAAAAGTTTTCTCATTCCTCTCAGTGACTTGATTTTCTTTCTTTTTTTCTTGTCACTTGTCGAGACTCTTTTGGGAAGACAAAACGACTCTAAAATTTCATTTGATTTTCTTTTTTTTGTAAGTTAAAAGGGGTATCGAGAAGGCAGTTTGCTAGTTGAGGGGATAGAGGATTCATCAGTTCAACTCATGGAAATGAAATAACCTCGTTAATGCTTCGTTGGAGTTTCCTGAGGTAAAATTTCTTGAAATATAACAATCAATTCTAAATCTTTTATCATAATAAATCTTTTGCGGCGATAGGACGAGCTTGAATACCATAGAGACTTCACCACTGAGGCTGGGATATCGGTCTGAAAAGGAAATTCAATTAGGGGCTATAAACGGGGTGCCGCTTTGAACATCTGCGGATTGGAAAGGAAGGGGGGGGGGGATTTTTATGAAGCCGGCTCGTTGTCCAGCTAGCCAGGAGAGCGATACTGCACGATGGTTCAGGAACATTCGCAGGAGAGTTGAACAAACAAACAAACAAACATTTTCAACAAAATTTAGAAGAGGATAGGAATAGGTAATTAATTGCGTTCCTTATAATTATTCTTGTATTTCTCTCGCCGCAACAAGTGTTGCAATTTATTTCACAGACATTTTCATTTACCGTCAGAGATATCAGGTTTTTCCTGTGATTTCTTGTACAATGGAATCTGAATATACTCTAAATATACCCCTGACAAACACTGAGTATGACATAATTTCTGTAAATATCTACTTGTGATATTTGGTTTTTTTTTTTATTGAGTCTAGACCTATACTATATATCAGTAACTTGCCGTATAAGAAGTGTTTTGTCTTCTTTTGATCCTTTTGCTTTTGAAGAAGGATAGGTAGGTATGTCACTTTAAATGTACCATTCTGATTATTTGAGAAAAAAAATAGGTTTCAGGTGATGAATTCTGCCATATGATTTCCCGTTCTTCTAACACGAAAAGTGTAAACGACGATAATGTAGTGGTTGACAGTTTCCAGTCAAATCAACTGTGCGCTCATTTGAACCAGTCAATGGGAAGTATGCCTATACTGATAATGAATATTCATGTGGCTCAAATTGATCAAGGAGTAACCACTTGGGTAGCATGTTTCACTAGTGAGATCTACATGTACTGTTGCATAGTCATTATGTAGGACATATCTTATCCTTCTCGTTTTCCGTACACATCACGCAATCACTTAAAAGCAGTTCTTTGGAAGTATTTAGATTTTCTCCCCGCGTACTTTTCTCTTCTTGTCGTACATAATTTCTCTTTGCACACAGCAGAAGCGGATCCAGGACATGGCAGAAGGAGCTTGGCCCATCACGATGATGGCTGACTGCCATCCCGGGGGAGGGGTAAAAGGGGTCACTCCCCTTTTGAAAATTTTTGCTAACGTAGGCTGGGCTTAATGCAAAATGGTGCTGCATATGATGCTAGATTTGAATTCTTACTGTTTAAGTAATGATTTTATTTTTTCATCTCTCTCGGTGAAATATTCATTCTTAAACCTTTTCTGGGTAATTGAATTTTTTTCCACCTGGCACAGTGGTTGCACCTCAGCTCACACCTCTGCCCAGGTCGTCGTAATTTGTGTTAAATACTGATCTTGGGGGAGGGGATGTCCCTCTCCCCTTCAAAAATTTTTGCTAACATAGGGTGGGCTGGATGCAAAATGGTGTTACATTTGATGCTAGATTTAACTTGAATATTTCTTCAGGAATTCAGGATTTCTTTTCAGCGATGGTTTATTTTTCATCTTTCTTGGTGATTTCTCTTCTATTTTCTTTCACCTGGCACATCCTTCGCACCCAAGATTACACCCTGCCAAGGTCATGGTGATTTGAAGAAACAACTGATCTTGGGGAGGATTCTAAGTTGAGGGGGTTTCCCTTTGGAGTTTTCTTTTACAAACAGGTCTCGCGTTATACAAAATGCTAGAATTGTTTGTGCTTTTCATATGGATGACTGATAAAAAATGTAAACAGTGAATCTAGCAGTTTCAGTCAGAGGGGGCGAAAATGACTTTCAGGAGCACTGTTTTATAGAAAGCAGGACTATACATTAGCGTTCCTATATTGAGATTGTTGCGGTTTTAGACACCATTTTGCCTCCAGCTGTACGAAAATTGTATGTGCATGCATGTAGGGTACATGATCTCAACTTATTGAGTAAAAAACAAACATGTAAAACGGGGTTTTTATTGCTTATCATATATCAAAAAGGATCAATAGGGTCGTGCAGTTGGAGGCAAAATGACGCCACATAGGCCTAACCAGTAGTCGCTACCCTCTCTATCCAGGAACAATGAGGACTGTCTGAGCGGAGCGCCACCATTGATTGGCGAGGAGCATATACGAAAATTGGGGTTTTTCAAAATCCCCAGAGGGTCTGAAATAGCACTTTTTGTGTGTTGTAAACTGATATGTCCAGTCTTGAAACACCGATCTCGTGTTTGCAATTTCTCAAATTAACAAGAGCGAAAGTAAATCTATGAAAATACTAATACATAAATGGTTTGAGATGATGCGAGAATCATATATAACTTATGTATTCTCTTTCACATATTATTTTAGCACTTGGCAAATATTTGACTGGTTATGAGCGTATCTTTAGACCCACACTTTTTTTTCCATTGGTTAATGAAGTCACATTGATTGTTTGCAGGGGATCAAGAGACTCAAAGTGCGCCATCACCATAGTTAGACTCGCTTTCCCACTGCGCCTGTGGCATCGATTAGTGGACATCAACGGGTGTGATACGGAAATACAGTATGCGCAACTGTTTGTGTGAAAACGGTCCCTGCAATCCACTTTAGTCGGTCGAGGGGGTGGGCGGGGGGGGGGGGGGGTCGCCCTACCATATTGTAGCTCCACCACTAAATGCGAATTGTCTTAGTGCTGTCGTTAAATTTATGTTTGGGTATGCAGCCATCAGATGGAATAGAGACGTTGATAATGCAAGCCATGAGTGTATTATTGAAAACAACTTAAAACTTTAGACGTTTAATGGTAAATGAAACAGTGGAACGGATAGTATGGGCAATATTTTTCAAACTGCGTGTCACTGTGTCTGTCACTGAGTTTGTAGCAACTAAAGAAAGCAGTCTAGAGAGTGAAATCTCTGTGACAGTTTTGTTTTGTAACAAAGGTATAAGTACATTTTTTTCCCCCTCACTTTATGTGTGACAACTGTAGTCATGCCATGAAGTTCTTCATAGAATAAGTTTCAAAATGATGGTGCCACATAGCAGGGTGATAATTTCTTTCTTGTATAGCTTACTTTTTTCTTCAGATCACCCAGAATTTCCATCCAAACCATTGCATGACATCGAGTAAAACACTAACAGTGGAGGGAGTTATAGCCTGAGATTGTAGAAAATTATAGTTGAAGTCTCTTGAAAGTGGAAATCAGTTTTCTGTGGGACTGGTTACCATGGTAATAGACTTTAAAGGGGAAATCAGGGTTTGACTGAGAAAATTCACCTTTAGTTGATTTTTCTTTCTAAACTGATTGTTCACCGAAATATAGAGACGTCGGGGAGGTGTTTGAAGGTAGAAGAAACGGTAATTTTTGCGTAAATTACTGTTGAATGAGAACTCTTAATATTTGTCGTGTACAAAAAATAAACGTTCATGTACAAGACAAGACAGCCTCCTCTATATGATGACCAATCACAGCGTAAGACTGCGATGACGTTATATCAATTAACGTAACCGAATGTTTACGGTTCCCATGCTGTTCGTGCATTGCGCAATGCTAAGTAAACAAGAGTTTAGTGATGGTTGATGATACATACAGCACACGTAGGCTACGTATGAAATAGGAAGCCTCACATCCTCATACCTTGAAAAGGCGATAGTATTGAATATTCATATTTGATTCGATGAATATGGATGTTACAGACTTTCAGGAGATCTTCACCGCTTTTTGCGAATTTGACTCGTTTCTCGAAATTGCCCACATGTTTTGAGATAATCTTGATCATATTTGTTAGTTGTACGATACCGGTGAGGAATTGTAGTGAAATAAATTGTGAAAATAAACCCTGATTTCCCCTTTAAGTCAGCAATCCAATCCTGTGTAGTGCTTATGAGTAACCACAGAGGTTAATACTCCCGGTACCCTCTAAATGTAAAAGAGTGACTACTCTTTTAAAAAGAGTGGAATTCGATTGAGATTTCACTCTGCCTGAAGTGGTTATTAACTTTAATTGCGTATAAATGTCACTCAACGGAGAGTGGAATGTCAGTCGAGAAAAAGAGTGATCACTGCAGTCACTCTTTTTTGTAGAATTTCACTGTTTTACATTTAGAGAGCAATGACTTGAGTTGGCTTACGTTATGGTACATTTTGAGCCATAGTATTATCAGGGTGCCAAAATTCTTGGTAACAGAGTTAAGAAACTCTTCAGGGAGTACTACTGTTTTGAGGTCGAAAATAATGAAGTTTCACTAACTAATCACATAGGCCCAATGTTCTAATTGGATAAGGGTTTGTACTGTTTCATAAAGTCGGAAAAAAATCAACAATTTTGGAAGGGGGCTGTCCCCTCTAAATTCGCCCCTGCGGCCGTGGGTCACACACTGTCCTCGAAGCAAAATAAAATAAACGAAAGTGGAAAAGTATATGAAGATATTATACATTTGAAAGTTGGTGATAACTATTATTTTGGTGTAAAATCTTGCGCTCACTACGTATGCCGATATTACTGATTTTTCACATTTTTGTTTGTTTGTTTGTTTGGTTTTTTTTTTCTTTGGCATTCGCCTTGCCATATAAAATTCTATTGATACACGTTCCCGGGCAGCGATATGTGTCGTCTTGGCACAGAATGCCACAGATAGTATAAAGGGTAATAAAGGAAGGATAAGCAACTTGCGCGACCAGCCACAAAAGGTGACAATGAGTTCCTTGATTCAAAAAGTGTGGTCACCCATCCATTGCTGTATCCCTTAAATCGTGTGTGCATAGAAGTATGTAAAGGACAGAACAAATACAAAGGCGTTACATGTCAGTTTTAGCGTCTACAACCCATTTGCGTTCGTTACAAAATCCTTCTTATATTTCCTGAAATATGTTGACATATAATCTTAGTTGTTTGAAAGAACAAAGTTGAACATCAGACGGGGTTGGTTAATTGCGTCTGCGTGGGAGCTCAAAGTTACAAGTCAAAGCTTACTATTGTCGAAATATTGATATGCATAATGTGTCACTGAACACCTATATATCTTGCACAGATGTGCAAATACAGAAATGAGATCTACCGTATATTACGGCAGTATTAAAAGACGAATAGTCGAACCAGATGACTTCCAGCCTGCAGGCCTATATATTCCTGTTCTGGTGGTAATTACTAAAACACGATAGTAATTAGTCAGCCATTATTCCTTAATGACGTCACGTTACCATGGAGACGGTAAGATATATTTCAAAAGGTTCGACTCCGTCTGTCCATGGTAGTAGGCCTTAACTATATGGCTGAATCTGAAAACTGTATAATTTACAAAGTAATTTCGGCAGGTACGAATCAAAGAGATAACTCGTCAAAGAGCAATAAGAAGAAGAAGAATTAGATGAGGCATTATGTCTCCTGGATACTATTTTTTTTTTATATATAGACCTATGTCGCGTATGTTGTGCTGTTGTATCGTAACAATGTTACTAGCTTTTTCCTTTCACAGCTGTTGTCGTTGCTTCTATCTTGTTTTTTTTTTTTTAATTGTTTCTGTACTTTCTTCTTTATTGTTCGTTCAAGTTGCTATTGCATTGACTAGTAATACTATTGTAGATATTTACTAACCTTCTCATTTCGCCCCGCCCCCCCTCTCCTTTTTTTTTTTGTGGTCAGTTTATATCGCTTTAAGCTGAATATGACAGCTCAGGGAAGCGCCAAGTTTTAAGTTCAATTTCTTCATCTCCCCCGAGTCGTTCTTCTTAAATAACAATTTTTATTTTCTTTGATGCATTATGCTCCGTCGGGGAACGATTCCGTCAGTAAAGTAGCAATTGCAGTGATCACACGCACCACGCCGAAGATGATTGACGAAGGTATTAAAAAAATATCAAGCGAAAAAATATCAAACAGGGAGAGAAAAAGAGAGAATGGCAGAAGACGATTCCTTTTTGCATTGGTATCCTCTTAAATGCGATTACACGAAACACAAGATTAAAGCATGTAATCACCTTTGTCACGACGAAATATTGTCATTGTCCAACAACTGATGCAGTTCATTTTCGCGGAGGCATAAAAATGGCTCAAACAGATCCAAAATGGCGGCTACACATGTACACCTCCAGAAGATGGATGTAATTTTTCTCACCGGGCCAGTCCAATGTTCATGCATTGCATTTCATTTTTGAATAAATAGAATTTTTTTTCAATTCGTGTGAGGTTGTATGAATGCTTAAGAAAGATGCACACAGAAGAATATCGTCATCATTGTCTATTGCTTGAATGACAGTTCTGTTGAATTTATTAGAATTACTTCGGAGGTCATTGATAGAACCCACCGTCAGGTCTTGACGTCATTTGAGATCTTAATCTTATATTTGCTCGAAATATTTAAGTTAAGAAAAGAAGAAATAAGACAATGAACTGAAAAATAAACAAAGAAAACAGGCAGGTTACATCCCAATGAAACGAGATAACTTCGTGTGGGGTATAGATAGAAGGATATGTGATGTGGGATGCGGGGGTTGGGGCTGATAGAAATTAGTCTGTTTCTTAGAACAACTTCTACTTACTACATATCGAATTTTCGATAAATATTTTTATGATATCTCACCAACTCGATCCAGAATGTCACCATCTGTCAAAGTTCCTCAGCAAACGTTTCAGTGACTTGACATGGAAGGAACACTATTTTTTATTATCGCTGACAGTTGTCAGTGTGATAAATCTTAAAGAGAGACTTTTCTTTCTGCCTCGATTGTTTTGTCCCCGCGCTCTGTTTTTCTCTTTTCTTTTTCACTTTTACAATGAATGATATGATTGAAACTGACAGATTAAACTTTGTTCTCTCGATAACTGTCCATTCATTACGTATACGTTAATCTGAAGACATCTTCTTCGTTTTAACTTTTCGCCGTTTTGACGAACATCGGACGAAATGAAAAAAAAAAGAGCTAAGATGAAAAAATCGAAAATTTCAAAAGTCAAAGAAAGGACTGTACTATGAAGGTTAATCGATAAGATGGACTTGGTACATATACACATTCTTTTTAATTATGTAGGTTTGTTAACGGTGTGGTGTTTGGAGACCCTAACACAGTAGGCTGATATGTAGACTTAAGAAGATATAGTAGGAGTGTTTTACCTTAATGACTATCACATTGAGTAATGTTACAAAGTGCTGAAGTCGTCTCACAACTAAGCATGTAACTTGTATTATTACATAACCAAATCCTTCACTCATGTTATATATATTGAATACATTCGTGGTCTATCCATGTGAGAAAATACAGCCATTGGTTCCTCTTCCTTTAACCTTAACCAATGGTGGGTTACAGGTATATTATTTAGTATGGCAATAATACGATCATTTAAATTGGATGAATGTATTTCATGTTCGTTCGTACTCGGTCAGTTTAAAAGTATAATCACAGGCAGATGAATACAATGAAAACGTAGATGAAAAGTATTTTATCATGTGCTGTCTTACTCGCTTGTATTCATTAAGTCACGATTGTGCATTGTAAGTCCAAAGTTTATTCACCTTTCGTTGTAGTATGGATCTAGCCGTTTTGCATGTAGGATTAGGTATCCTACTTTGTAACATATATACATATTTACAGTGCACGTTAATCACCGGTAAGTATGAAGAACGCAGACCATGGTATGGTTCACGAGCAGTTTTTGAGAACAAAGTTTCGCCTTTTACGAAATCCTCTGCTTTAGGTTTCATGTAATTTGGAAAAATATTTACGCGCTGATTTTTTTCAGTGTAGCAAATATAATATTGAAGTTAATATCTTGCAATGTAGTTGTGATGTAATAAATTACTGTTGTATTACAATATCATAGGTAGCATGTCAATTTACATTACTAATACATTTTCTTACGTAAATATTAGTTTTTGTATTGCATAACCTTTTTACAGTAGTTACAGCATGTACTTTAACTATAACGCAATCTAAAACATTGCATCAGAACATTAAATAATTTATACTGGGATGAATGAAGAGAACTTATAGAGCCCATTTGAAATAAGACCGGGGTGCGGCAGGCCGACAACTTCCATACATAGCGTGTCCTTAACAGCGTGTCTTTAATAAATCCTTGCATATCGGCTATATACTGCCTCATTCAGCATTTTTATATTTTGTTTATTCCTATCATTTTTATTGATAGTTTCAAAGTTTTTCACGTATTTCTGTTATATCTTTTTGCATTTCAAATAAGCAGTTGTTAATTACTGTAAATCTGCACATGCCTCTTCATATTTAAGAGCATCGCAAGACAGTTGCTTGCGACCATTATCCTTGTTTTGTTTTAATTTGGATTGGCCAATGATTTGAAAGTACTCTCTAAACTTCTATACCGATTCCTTTTCCAAAACCAAAGTTACTGAAGAGTATGCTTCTAATATCTACTTTCATATATTTCTGTTCCTTACCTCATTTTTTTAAATCCTTTATTTTGTCATAGCAACAATACTAACACAAACTCACACATGGCCTAGCAGATGTAACAAGAAAGAACCCCCCCAAAAAAAAAACTCACATGGGAACAAATTATTTATATGTTACTTTTCTTTGTAAATGGTCTATCAAAAACAAGTAGAGAGAAGGCAACATAAACACAACATTGATTTAAAAAAAAAAAAAAACACCAGCCAACATTTTTCGTTTTCCCCTTTATGTTTGCGTTGCATTTCGGTCGTTGCTGTTTTGAAGTCGTTACTATATCATTTTTCTCACTTAATTATTAATTTTCAATATGATTAAAAAAATACAAAGGTAATGAAGCAAAGGTATAGTAAAACCCCAGTTAGCTGTTTGAGAGCGTGTGTGTGTAAGTGTGTTTTCGAGTCTCCTTCCACACGTTCCAGAATAAACGTCGTCATGGGAGGATGACTGTAAATACCGACTATAACAACTAACGTACAGAAGAAAGGCGTTAAAGTCGATTTTTGTTCAATTACTTTTCACATATGGGGACCAATCTGCTCGATATTAAAACTGATTGATTACTTGCAGCATATCACAAAAGAATGCCATTAACGAATACTCGGTAGAGAGATGAATGAGATTGCGAACAAAAACATAATGAGTAATAAATAAATTATATACAATACTTAAAAAAAATAATGAGAGTATGTTTACAGAACTATACGATATTACACTTATTTCAAAAAACAAAAAAAAAAATAATGTCACACAATTATTTAAGGCATTATCCTCAAAACGAAATTTGGTGATGTTAATTGACTGTCATTATTTCACGAGAGGAACTACGTGGTATACATTGCGATGCGTTGCAATACTTTTACCATATATACCAAGCTATATCAATGAAACCAAGAGTTGATAATAGGAATGACATATATATTAGGAAATGAGTGAGCGGGCTTTGCTTTCGCGTGCCTAAATTATTTTGAAAACTTAAATTTTTTGCTTAGACGATAATATTGCTATCCCTGAATTAGGAAAGCTATTTTCTACATTGAATTGTAAAAATGTGATTTATTCTTTACAATATATGACAAAAGTGCAAGTTGTATTCTGACGAATGATGTATATACTTTAACTTATGTATCATAGAACAATATCGATTGATATTTCTTTGTAAGTGTTTTCTTTTTTTTCTAATGAATAATCAAGCAATAAGGTCGCGATTATTAATTATTCCACACAATAAAAAGTTCATCAGCCGAACATTTCCTTCAGGCACGTACACACTAATGCTGTCGTCACCACTGGCATTGACGCGTCGTGAGTGAAAGACAACCTACACATTTAAACCTCATGCAATTTCTATAGAAACAAAAGATTTGTTTTCACCAATTATCCATTTGAAATTATTAATGGGTTTATGACCACCTGCTTTTGTGTTTCTATTGTTGCTATAAAGGGCAATACGTAAGGTCAAGCCTTTGGTATACCAGGTGATAAAGATACAACGTTCAATATATTAAATTTGTTAGCTTTTGTCCCTTTCTGTTATTGCTCAATGCATGCCAATGCAAGACAATCAAGTTTGAAGGGCGAGAGACATGAAAATAGACGTAACCCTAATGCCTCACTTATACCCATGCTACGAGCTTTGTTTCATACAAAATTATGGTAGGCCAATATGAAGCATTTAATGTGAACTCATCTACTGGAGATGACTCTCAACCTGTTTAGTAGTGAGAACATCAAACTCTGATCAAACTCAGACATTATTCTCAATCGTCGGTAAAATTACGTTAAACTGTGAACGTTATGATGCACTGGTGAACACTATGGAAGAAGGTCCAAAATTATTTCAGGTACTGCCAATACATGTTTCTATATTCAGTTAATACAATGCATCAAAAAGTAAATGTGCATTTCTAAAATTGGACACCACAACGAAGACATATATTGGAACGGCACATCTTCAAAACTCTGCAATATAACCGATTTTAAAGATATTGTAATTTACAACTATTTTCTGTAAATTCGTAGAGTATTTTTGAACCATTGTCTTGATCTTAATCTATACCTTTTATTATTTGCTTTCAAACTGTACAACCGCATCTGTTACAAGGAGCATTACAAAAGTTCATGTTTTAATCATTCTTGATTATCATTCACTAGAATCCCTTGAATCGTTAACTTATGGAGCCAAGACCATCATGTTTAACAAATATGCAATAATTACAATGGATGTAAATGGCAATTATTAATGAACAAGAAATCATTAAAGCAGTAATGACTACAGTTTTCCAAGAAGTCAAAGCGACGAAACTTCCTGATTGTTGACAACACTCGTATCCTATCCTGATGAAACACGAGGTATCGCTGTATCAATACTCCTTATATTAAGAGTAAAAGTCAATTTTTCCGTAATGCAGTTTGAGAAAGTGTATTATCTCAAAGACAGACGTTGCAGAAAAGACAAAAAAAAAAAAAAAAAAACGTCAGTGCTGCACTTTTGGCAGTGATTGGCGCTCATTAGCGTTCTCCTTAAAGAGGTTAAAGATGATGATGTTATAATGATTAAAGTCTGCTTTCGAGATTGAACTACAAATGTTTCCTATCTCTCAGAGGATCAGAATTTGGAAAAAGGTTGTTCTCTTTTTTTTTCTTTTTTTTTCCTGATTGAAGACAATATCTTGTTTCACATGTCTTGAGGGTGTGCTTTTCTATTATGATACAGACACATCTATCTACCCTCGAGCGATCAACATTTTCTCAACAGATGTCCACTAATAGATCTGACCAAATGCCAAAATTAGGCTATCGATTGACTGCATGCGCCGTCATACTGTCAGTCATATTCTGATCCATTAAGCAGCAGCGTACACACTGATCTTATCATTAGATGCAGAGAAAGGTGGACTGAACTGTACGCAGTATGCAAAACATCAACATTCTACCTTGACTGAAACTGTATTTCCACTGATGGACAAAGTGGTTAAAAGCGTTTTAAGAAGAGAGTTTTTTAACCTTTCAAGGCAGTATATATAGGCAACCTTACTATTCCAGATCTTCACACGCACTCGGTAGTTTTACGATAGTATAAGAGAAACGATAATGTTTTAATCATAGTACCAGTTTTAAGCTCATCCTATGTATGGACTGTGTATGATTAGTTTTTGAAAAATAAGATGAGGTCACAATCAGGTAAGGTGTAAATTCTTCCATCTAATTTGATTTATAAAACGAAAGTTTTTACCACAGTGTAATGTGCCCCTAACATATTTAATCAACATCATATATGGGGTATAATTGAAAGGTTGTAAGTTTATCAAGTCTATACTCATCCTCTGACACTTTAGAGGCCGTTTTGTCTTATAAACCACACCATTAAGCTTTGTCAACGCACATCATTACATGCAAGCTTTGTCAAAAGATTAAAATGTTTTAAGCATAACGAAAAGTGTATAAGGTGTAGAATACGTACCAATACCACTGGTTGAATAAAATACTTTCACCGGTGTACTTCATACGCGCACAATTTATTTCAAATATATTTATATCTGTTACCGCTATGAAATATTATTGAATGTAGTAAGATGACATCTTTAGATACAGAGGGAACAAAACACACACAAATTTGGGAGATCTTTTGCAGCTTGTCTTTCCTCCGGGGCTTTCACGCTCGTGCAATTTCTATCGAGATTAAAATGTAAGCCTTGGAAAGTAAAAAATTGGTTTCCAATTCTGTTTTAATGTTTACAGTTTCTTCTACCTTTTCCCGAATTCAATTCTCTCTCTTTTTGCATTTGATCTGCAAATCATCCCAAAGATTGATTTCTCATTTTGACCAGAAGGAATTGAAATGTATCAGTACCCATCGGAAAAAGACTTAAAGTTGTATGTGCGCTCACTTTATTATTTTATTTTCAAATTGCATCACCCTAGTATGTAGCGCAACAAGAACTCCCGCCAAACCTTATGTGTACATCGACACAAGATGAATCATTCTATCATTGCTTTTCATGATGGACATACATTGTACTTGAAAATGAAACTTGACTATGTAACAGCATTACGTATGCAACTATAGTTATCTTAAGGAGCATAAAGTGTGACTTCACAGAAGTAGGGCACATGTAACCTTCAAGGAAATTCAAGGTAGCCTACATATGCACAGTGAAAAATCACCATATCAGCATGTTTAGTATGTGTATAACGACAATTCTGTTAATTCACCGTAACAATAGAATCCAAGGTTTTCCTTCTAAAGTACAACTCTGACCTTCCCGAAGGCAAATTGAATTGTGACTTTGTAGGCTGCAAGTTTTGAAATTATTGGAATCATTATTGCAATCACAACTACGGATGATGATATTTTAATCCATTTGGGAACAAATTTGGTCACAGTTTAAAACCTTTATTAGTGTTGTCAATTTGTGGTATTTTTACTATGTCACATTACATCATTCTCAAGTCTCTATGTAACTCTTAAATTTAGTCAAGCAGTTTTTAGCTCTATCGCATTTACTCTTGAGAAAATTTTTCCACCTGGAAAAGTTGAAAGTTAATTTGAAACAGGACGACTAAACTATCAGCTTGATGTAAAGACTTCGTTGATTTTTATGATTCACTCAACTACTGATGTTAGTTTTCGTGCTGGTAATACGTTATAACGATCGATGTTAGACCAAAATATTTCAAGAAAACATTGCTTTCATATTCCTAGGATAACAACTGACTGACATCATGTAATTTCATTTGAAACATTTTATGTGAGGATGTTGTAATTTGGTCTCATTTGCTTCGCCATTTTGCCACACAATGTCAGCGATGTTGACTGCAGATGGTATACTAAACTGTGGTGTTGACTTAACGGAGAATCCTTTTGCTCTCACAAGTCGAACTGCGATCCTTCCTTTATTTTAGTCACAGATTTTGAATTATTCGTCTCGTAATTTTTCAGTAAAAGTAAGATCCATGGCAACGAATACGTTCATGACAAAACGTGATACCTCTTTAGAGGAGAGGGGGGGGGGAGTGAAGTCAATACTTGTGTTTAGTATTTGTTATTGTTTTTCTTGAGCTACCTAACGGCGGGAGGCAATAAAGTACAAAGAAAGTTTATTAATTCCCTAATTAAAACGACCGACGCAATGAAGTTATGAGTAGGCCTATTATATATGAAAGTGTAAGATCCAAAATGTTGCGAAAGTAAATGAAGTGGGTGTTACTAGTAAGCAATATATATATATGTATGTATATATATATATATACACTGCTTACTAGGATATATGTAGGTATATATATATATACTCGTGAGACCCGTCGCATATTTCCTTTACTTCAATTTTATAAAATATTCACCCATCGTCATGATGGGAAATGCAGGTGTAACTCCCCTCACGTGATATTCCCTTGCTGTCTGAAATGCTCCAATCCCTTCACTCTTGTTTTTTTTTTCTTTTATTTCATTTGATCTCATCTTAATATCGTTTTAGTTATTAGCAAGATATATCTTCCATTCTCACTCACGTCAATGTCTCAAACCAGTAAGAATTTCAGCGATTGCCAAAGGCGGGAAGAATGTCGTGTCTGCTGGAAAAATTAACATATTAATCGTTCAGTCTAAGATATTTTCATACAACAACGAATGGCTTCCCTCGTTTGCTATAGTCATGCACTTACACTTTTCTCATGTTGTATTACAAACTGTTGTCTGTCTTTGTTTTGATTATATTTTGTATTTCATTATGTTATGTAATGTTATTTATGCAAAGGAATTTCACTGACAAACATTTGGAATCGAACGATCATTAGTGAGTTTTCGTCACACTTACTACAAAAACAAAAGTGATAGTGTTTTGTATCTGATTAAAGGGTTATGCCATGACAAGATATATCTCTCTAAAGCATGCATATGCAAAAGGATATATGGCTGTCTTCTACTTCGTCGTCTTAATTGACATTTTGCCATAGAGGTAAAATATTCAGAAGGATATCAAAATTGTAACGATCGATATTTAATAGCCTTTATAGACGGCTTCTTATGTCAACGAAGTGGATACAGAGTCAAGCTGTTTCCATTAACCTTCACTTTTATCTGGAGTAGTTGTTATGAATCCATCGCTTGAAGGCGGAAAAACTAGGGTTTTACGTCCTACCTTGAGAAAAAGACGAAAAAAAATATCGACTCTGTGAGCTAATCGATAACTTGACTGTGGTAATACCACATGTATGCACATAAAATATTTTTCGTTAATCGATAATTCATTGGCGGCCAGAATATTTACCGAACGGAAGTTTCTGTTGTTAAAGCAAACAGCAATAAGGATAACATTCTGTTGATGGTGCTCTGTTTCTTATTAATACACGACGTATACTCTGTAACTTATGTTGTATCCTCATATACCCATAAGGTCACTGATGAGGTCAGGTTTTTGTCAGGTTTTTGACAGGTCTTCTAAGGACTGAAAACTTTCGAAAGGAAGTTGTATAATCGTCGTGTTCCCTTTTCGGTTTCAATGCTAATACTATATGCTCACCTTGGAAATGGCGTTCATTCATTCCGATCCGAATTGTATTTCTTACAAACATGAAATTATCTCGGACTGAGCTTTGATGCATGGTAACTTTGGAAATCAATAGAGATTTTCATTTTGTCTAGTTTGAAGAGCTTCCGGTACAAAAAAAGGGGGAGACTATGTTTTTACCCTCGGCCGAAATATGATTGGTGATTGTTGTACCAGAGATGAATGTAAAGACCGTAGTAACATACGTTGAAACTACGGAATTGACTTTGCCTTGGTGAAATAAAAAGAACAATCCACACTTTTACGTCATAAATATTCTGAAACGTTACGAAGACTTGACTTCGAAAGATGTACATAATATTTCTTGTCTAAAACATCGACACACAAATCATCAGGGACGTCAAACGTCCGAAGCGAACGTTACTTCATTACATTATAGAACATAACTATATGTCCATGGCAGATTGATTAGGCTGGCTGTATCCCACACCAGTCACATTTGTCATTAGTGATGCAGAGAGGTAATGTACACAAAAACGACATTGCGACATTATTACGTTTTACGGATTCATTATTTATGATTTCGACTGCCAAATATGACGTTATTATGTTCGTTATTTGACAGATACATGGGTAATAAAGTTGTTAGTGACTTAAAACATGTAACATCAATCATGCCAACCATAGGAAAACGAACTTTTGGGTAAGACCGACTGGTTTGTGAGTTATTGATCAGAACTAGCGTAATGTTTTCTCCCTTTTCTTCTTTTCTCTCTTTAACTTTGTCGTCTATGTATATCGGACAATGTTTTATTGTCGCTCAGGCTCGTTTTTATCTGTTGATTGATTGATCAGTTTATTAATACTTACATTAGTCAATCTTGTTGTCAGTCAAAACAAAATCAAAACAAAATTGGTTGATCATATATTTGATCTTTTTCTCCGTTCTCCTGTTCGTCGATGCATCAGTTGATTCATCTGTCTGTCCGATCTTCTGTGTATACGTTTGTCCTTCTATCTGCCTGATCTTCCACTGTGTCTATGTGCTTGTTTGTCTGTCTGTCTGTCTGTGATTAAGCATAGCCAGTCATAATTGCACTGCGGGATGATCTGTTACAGGTAGATTCCAATTTATACATGATCGGCTCTGTTTGTAGCTTAAAGTGATTGCATGTGTACTGAAAAACCAAAAAGATAAGATTATGTTTGATCTTAACTTTTTCTTTATTTTTAAATGTACACGCGAGGGTATACACGAACGGACTATGTCTTTCACTGAAGGAAAATGACAGTAACTACTTCGAAAAGCAACGGGATTGGCATAAAAACAGTAAAAAACAGAAATCATGTTTGAAACTTAACGGTTCTTTCTATAAGCGCCGACATAGTGAATATGCAACAGTCTCACTGTTGCATATTCAATATGAATATGCGATAGGTCTCACCGTGAATATGCGATAGGTCTCACTATAGTGTATCAAAAACATACCACTCTAGCCTAATGAATATGCAATAGGTCTTACTATAGTCTATCAAGAACATACCACTCTAGTCGTCGCTCCTTGGTCGGTATCGGGAATTCTAGTATTTGGTGAAAGGAAGCACTGTATTTACAAATAATCTAAGAACTGAACACAACATTGCGGAGTCAGTGATCCTGAGTTGTTTTGACTAACTGAATATTCAATACTATAGGCCTACTTACCATTGGCTTGTTCAAAGACGCACACCGTTGATTTGAATGAAAACTGTCAACCACTACATTGTCGTATTTTACACTTTTTGTCGTTATGTTAGAATTTTAAATCATATGCCAGAATTAACCAATGGAAACCTATTTCTTTTCCTAGATCGTCTGAATTGTGTAATTAAAAGCCTTACCAAACTTTTGGAGATGAAATTTCAATGTTTTTACTTTTTGCCTACGCACGCAGTCACTTTAAGAAATCCTGTCACGTGACTTAAAATGGCAGAGGACTTGTTCACGTGACTGCCGTAGATATGATACGAGGTGTGGGTATACTGTGATCAAATGAACTTAAGTCATGAAACATTCACGATATTCGTCATTTACATTCTTTATAAAACTAACAAGAAATTTTTTTTTTTGTACATACCTACCCTTCCCGTCTTCTCACCCTTCCACATCTGCTCTTCCAAGTCCCTCCATCTTCCGATCAATAATCGATTTGTCAAGTTTGTGGAAAGAATATAAAATGCAGTCATTGTCATGTTTAACGTTGGTAACCGAGATACATCATTTTCATATGACATCCATTTTAGTTACTGTGTACATGGAGCAGTGTAGTAGTATCTTCACGGTTCATGAATTAGACATAGAAATGCATGGATCAGACGGTTTGGGATGCAGTACCTGAATTAGAAAAATGTCAGTATCTCACAGATATGGTACGTGATTTAATATGTCATCAGTAATTTTCCTCCATGATTCGATATGATGCGTGTGTGTCCTATGTCGTAAGTATTCCTGTCTTTCTTTGTCTCACACAGAAGTGCCGATGTGGACGTTACTGCAGATAGCACCCATCAAGAATGAGAAGGACAAAGTGGTCCTGTTTCTATGCACATTCAAAGATATTACAGCTTTGAAACAACCCATAGAAGATGACTCAGCTAAAGGTAAAACTGCACATGAACGGGATGTTTGGGTTTCGGTCAAAACTTGTAAAGGTTTATTTGTAATGGGGGGGGGGGGGGGGAAGTAAACGATTACAGGTAAACGACATTGGAAGGCGGTCAAAAGGGGTGAACGGTTGCTTGTGAAACTTGATGTTTGAGAAGAGGACAAAAGGTTAAAAACAATCCAAAGAAGTTGACTCAGCTAAAGGAAAACGATTGCACGGTAAACGGGGCGTAAGGGTGAAAAGGTCAAAAAGGATAAACGACTGCACGTAAACGGGATGTGAGTGAGGTAAAAATGGGGTAAACAACTGCGCATTAACTGGATGTGGGGGGAGGTCAAGATTGAGCAACTTTCGATATTACAAAAATACATTCTTTCTTTTCTTAAGTCATCTTTTTCTTAACATTCTCTTCTAAACTTATGTCTATTTCGTTTTCAGTGTAATTTCTTAGTTCTCACAAACCAAATCTGAACACTGTCTGCAATCACATTTACATATATTTTTTCATCCCATATAGGAATGGGTCGATTCGCCCGTCTCGCCAGGAGCGTCACGAGGAGTCGTTCTGTCTTTGTTCAGGTCGCTCAACATTTACCAAACGTTAAAGCAGAACAAACCAAACAAACACAAATTTCACAGATTGCTCATGTAAGTCACTCTAGGTCATCTTCGTTCCCCCCCCCCCTCCCCAGTTTCCCATTACTTTTCATTTACTCGTTATTTTTACACCATTTTTTCCCTTACTTGTCACAATTTCATATTACGATTAAACTTTTGTTTTATTCACACGGACTGTCTTCTGTGGCATTCCGACTTATGAATATTCATACCAGTCGGCACATGACGTCAGTCACGTAGATCATGGTCAACAATGTTGGTCTACGTACTTTTTACGGTTCCAGCTCTCGCTCGCTCTTCTTGGTGCTGGTAAAAGTTAATTACTTCAAACAATGTAAATGTGTATATTTCAGCCAAGGGTAAAATACGTTTGGATGACTTAACTTGTATTCAAGAAAAAGCGTGGCTGCTTTATTCAAGGCTAGTAAATACGCAAAGGCAAAATTCAGGGGCAATCAATTTTCATACGAGCACAATATGTTGATCCAATTGCATGCCAATGTATTACTGGTAGGCCTACACCTGTAACAAAATCTATTTGTTACCCACTTCATAATGTGAACCTAAAAGTGAGACTTGTTAGGCAAGGCTTTTCGTTTATCGTTTATATATGTATACATACTTTAACATAGGAATATTGCTGTTTTGGAGAGAGTATTTCAAACGTGCCTTCTTCTCATCTCTCGTTAAAATATGCCCCCAGAAATACGGAAAAGGGGACAAATAAGCACTACAGAGAAAAATAAAAATGTTTGTTTCAAATCTGTAATTAAGTTCGACTGTTTTATGAGCCATCCGTGGAAAGTCCTTGAATGAGCAGAATTGAGTTGGTTTATAAGAGCTATCGTGATAAAAATCTGATGAAGAGAAAACTGCATGGAAAAAATGTAAACATGCAATAGAAATATATTGAGATAATCAAGAAAAACTAAAGGGCAACTTCTTTTTTTTTAACAGGTGTGTTTGGAATAATAAGGCACGGGGAAGGGAGAACCTAGCAGCGGTTCTAACGGTAGAAAATGAAAATGCAAATATTAGTTATGCTGGAAATTGAAGACATTATCTGTACCCCTTGGTCGTCCTAAAAAGATTTTGTGTCTTGTTGTATGTATATAATCGTAAAAGTCAAAGAGAAAAAAACAACACTAGATAGAATGTCACTTTGGTATAACATCTCAACAGAGACAAAGTAAGTTACAGATGTTAAATACAAAATATATTTTTGATTGCCAACCATTTGTCTGATCTACATCTGAAGCACTTGATAGGTCATGATACGTCTGTGCCATTAATAATAAAAATGATGGGTTCGTGTGTTGAAATTGACGAAAGGTAATAGGCCCAGATAATGAAATGCACTCACCGTATAAGTCATAACTTTTTGTTTAATTTTCAGTAATACTTTGGGAAAAATCCTTTCAATCATATCTGTTTTATGTGTGTTGCCGGTGGCAGGAACTTAAGATTACATATACCGTATGTTGTAAATATCACGTTGCTTTTGGAGATAATTGTTGACAAAGACCATGCCTCGAATCAATCACACAGTGTTTGATAAAAATTTAAAAAAAAAAATACGTTTGTTTGTATTCCATAAAAATTTCTACTGAGTAGACATTTTGACTTTCTTTCGCTTGTTATCTTCACGTACATCAATTTATCGACTTAGGCACGTAGCCAATTGTCAAGAAGGGTGCGAAGCCCGTACACAGACTATCTAAGCGTAGTGACCCCGTAGGTTAGTGCGAAATACAATTGTAACTGTAATTGGCACTTCCCATGACTTTTAAGTTGCATATAAAAATTAAAGAAATCCGAGTGATATCATAAAAACATTCAAAAAGGACAAAGTATATGCTCACCGAAGGATAACTTGCCCGTTCTTGGGTACACCCCACTGGATACGATTTCATTTAACTTTAAAGTTTCTTTATCGATACTCATATCTCGGGGCTTGTTTGCTCAAAAATGTTTTGTTGTGCCTTTCTTGTCTAATTGAATTGCTGATTTACAATTATCTGACGTATCTAATTTCTTATCTTTGTTATTCAACTTTTTATCTAGCGATTGATGTTTCCTCGGATTCACAGAAGGGATCAACTCAAAATGATTCACTTCCCTTCTTTTAGATCTTTTACTCGAACAAACAAGTTTCACTGTCATGGATGTACTTCCTGCATATATTAAGCCTCTCTCCTCCTTATAGGAAGGAAAGCAAACAAGTCCAAAATAATGACATGGATTACCGAAAATAGAAAAATGATTCCGTACTCTAGCAAAACAAAAAATAAAAATAAACGTAAATATGAGATACGATACGTGTGTTTGTGCGATGTCTCTGTGTCTATGGTGTGTTTAGAGGGGTCAAAGGTCAGTATTAATCTAAATATCAGCACTTCGATATACACTTACACCTACGTAAGACAGAAACTTGTATTTTGATTGCATTTGTTAGTTTCTTGCTGCTTTCTACAGTAAAAGGATGAAACCGTTCCAAAGAAAAAAAAAAACAGGCTACAATGTCTCTCCTGAGAAGTGAAATTGTTAGACCGTAATATGTTGAAATGCTTGAGATCTTCATGTGATGGGGTTCCTGTTCTGGTAGGTTAACCCTACATTGTTTTTATATTTTTCCTGGAAACAATCTATATTTTGTTGGCGACGTTTAGAAACCGCATAAACATGTTTATAACGGATGTATGTTATTGGAAAACTTAATAATGGAGGAAAGTCACAGGCAAAAGAAAAACAGACCTTCATGCATTTCTATGTTAATCTCACCACAAATTGAACGATCAAGACACTGTCCCATCAATAAACCCGAAACATAATTTGCAAGTTTAAATCTTTTTAAGAGTAATTCACCAACGGTTGAAGAAAATATGAATATAAACTGTGCTCTTTGTTAACGGAGCGGAAGGATTTTTGGCCATTCCTCTCTCTTATTTTTTTTGGGGGGAGAGCTCTGTTTCGTCATTTTCTCAGTTTGATTCTGTACCTGAAACGGAGAATAATGTAGTCTTTCGTCACAGCTATCCTTCCTAAAACGTTTGAAGTGCACCTGTCAATGCTGTTGGGTATTTAACGGACGGAAGCAGCAGCCTCATGAGGTAAAGATGAAAGCGTATAGATTCTGAAGGACATTCAAAAGCTGAAAATAGAAAGCAGGCATCTCTTTAAAGTATAAAATCTTGTTTATGTTATCTTGTCACTTTGGTCAAATGTTTTAACGACTTTGGTTTCACAGAGACGAAAACTAAAATTAGACCTAATGCGACGGGTAAGTAATGAGCACGTTAGAAGCACTATCATAATCACGGTGTTTGTCATTGCTACATGCAGACATCATATCTCTCCATTAAAACATCATGTTCCATTAATGTGACCAAATGTAGTGATTCCCCCAACATTCTGTAAATAGAATGTATCGTGATTACCAAGGCCATCTCAAAAAAAAAGGGGGGGGAGACAAACTAGACACATTGCATTGTCATCTCTTGATGTTTGTAACGTTCACGTTTTACTGCATTTTGGACCAAATGAAAATGTTACATGCATTACGTAATGCATGACGTAATGCATGACGTTATTTGAAACGCAATTTGAATAAAAAAGAACACAGGCCTGCAATGCTTCAACCAGGTATGAAGTTCTGTGTGCAAAGTGACGTAATAAGGAGAGCACATTCTAAATTTTAGCTGTGTTGGCCTATACAGCAGTTGGCCCATTTTGTCAATATGTGTATCATTATTTTATTAATTCTGTTAAATCATGGGTGGCGGTTAAAGCATGTTAAACTTAGAATTTTAGTTGGTGCCTCTTTTCTGGTCATATCATATCATTCTTTCAGTCAATTCTGATGAGATAGGAAATTCAAAAGAAAAATACGTCAGTAACAAAATCACTTCATTGATGCATATTTCGATTCTTTTTGATGTCCCCCCTTCAGCAAGACCTAAATTTTCCCCTCATTTTTCAATTTACCCACCTTTAGAGAAATATATAATAAATAATGAGTCAGTGGGTAGGGATGGGGATAGAATATATCTGAAGAGATCGTTATCAATATTCTCCCCTCGTTTGTTGAGGACGAAACGGATAGCACCAAGCTACAGGGTTCCCAACACTTCTCATCTGGATGGGTATCTTTAGGGAGCAATATGCATGAAAAAAAAAAAAAAAACATTTTAACAACTTTCTCCTAATGCACTGTCTGGCCTTATTCAACTTTATCTCTCCTTGTTTCAATCTTTGTCATCATTCTCTTCCATGGTGGTGTGGTGGTACACGAGGAGTGCGGTTTATGAAGTAACAGGAACATCAGGCATAACGTTCAGGAGGTTGCACGTGTAATTCATATCTGAGCAATGTGAGGAAGAATAGTCACTTGCTTTATTGCCGAATGTCAAGCCAAGAAAATGTGCGAGGGGGTGTCGTACGGCGAGAAGTCGGAAAAGATGTATTTTCAGACTTAAAAGTTGAATTTAAAATTGATTCCTATTGACTTGTAATATCAATTACTTCAAAAATAAAATTAGTGAACATTTACTTGCTACTTTTTTTTTTTGCAAATGTGACGCGCAATATTGCCATTTCCAGGAACCGAAGACTTGCCACAGAGTGTTCCTTTTTTGTGCTGCAATCTACAGGAATTACTCAAGAAATTAATAGTTTCCGTTGGAAACCATTTGCTCTGCAGTGAGGGGCTTTACTCGTCAAGAACCATTGTTGCCTTAGAGTGATGTATTGCACGCCGTTACTCTCTTCAGGTTTACACAACAGCTTAACAGCTTTATGTCACATGACCTGCATTCCCTTAACATGGTAATTTTGATTTTTACGTACAGGTTCACAAATAACATCGAACATGGGGTCCGGATATCATGAATTCATTATTTCCGTTAAATGTATCTTTGTCTGTCGTATAGTGTAAGAAAATGTTTTAGGATAGACATCAGCGTGCGAAGACATTACACTATATCGTGCTATAGTAGATGGGGATTCACAGAAGACTAGACAGAGATCGAATGGAAAACAGTTTTTACTGGTGGGTCCTGACCCTTTTGAAAGGGGTATGAACGTTTTCATTTACTTACTTCAAAATATCCTGATATCTGCCTTACATTCCTTAAAAAAATTCCAACCTTTAGAAAGGAAAGATAATGATGTTAACAAAAGGTCAACAAATTGGCAAGAGCAAAATCAAACATAAAACAAAGACGACATTCGTAACTATATTAATGATATCCTCTCCTGAGGGAAAGCTTCTTTGGACAAAACAAATATCAAAAAAGTAACATTGCCTTTATATTTGTTATCCTCCGAAGATAAATTTTATTCAGTTGTTTTATTCATTATTTGCGGTGACAACAACGACAACAATGTATAAACATGTTTACCGATGAGTGAAATTTGACACCCTTCCAAAGTCAATGAAAATATGAAACAAAAATAAAAACACATGAGTGCACGATTTCTACTTGAAGAAAACAAAGCAGTTGCCAAAAAAAAGTTCTTGGTGCTCTGCGTTCTAAATAAATATCAGGTTAAACCTAGGGAGGAGTATTTTTGTTCCTCTTTGCTTTCACTGTGCCAAAGGAAAAAAAAATAGAACAAATTGTATAGGGTGCTGCAGGCACAGTTTGTACCAAAAACGTTAACACTTTCTTTAGAGATAATAGTGGTCAAGCCAACGAAGATTGGTTGACAATCAAAATAACTATAAAAGCAAAAACCCAAAGGTGTTATTTTTACTTTCGTCATGCCGTACAAACTTAGCACTTGGATCAGTTTTGAGGCCACGATCCGGCAAAAATAAATCGACAAGAGTGACTAGGTAAACTGAAAAGGACAGGAAGAGAAACAAGAAACAACGATCTTCGTTTCAACTAAAAGAGTTTTCCAAAAATATAGCATACAAGCGACATAACATAATTATCAGAGTAATCGTTACTATAGCATTTTTTTTAGTCATAGCTGATAAATTATAGTTGACAACAGACGAAACTGTAGAAAAACAACTTACTTTACTTGTTTGACAGGTTGTGAAAGGTTGTGAAAGGAAATCAGAACCTTGTTGCTAACGTACTAGTGAATCGGGGTCGGATTTACCAATGAAGGGGACGCAAACTGATGTGAGGCCCCTCCCCTTCGACCATGATCCTTCACAAGACTAGGGTGGCGCCCTATGCAAATCACAGACAGCCTATACATGTACACAAAGAAATTAGCAGACCTCCACAAAATCATACAGGAACATCTTTCAAAATAAATTAATAACTGGAGTGACATTTAAACGTTAACAATCTCCAGAGATTCTGTTGTAACAATAATATGGTTCAAGAGACATTAAGTTTTTTCAAAGCACCTTCATAACTTTCATCCCCTCTTTTTTTCCAGTCTCCACGCATCTCCTAAAATCTTCCCTTCAAGTCACTGAGTTACGATTTAAAGTGTAATTTTCTCTGTTTTGTTTTCATCCCATCCCAAATAAACTTGAATACAATATACTTTCGAGTTCGTTAAAGTCAGCGATAAAATAAAACAAAATATAAGAAATCCTTCCTCAAGCATCTTTTTAATAGGCTGCATTTATTGCTATATCCATTTATATCTTTCAAATTACATTCAATAATGAAACTTTAAAGCAACGTGTATCGGAAATTTTAGCAACGTATATGGCCGAATTACGATTCGGTTTGGCTACAGCTCATTCCTCATGTACCGTATGTTCTATGCGGGCCGTAAAGCTGGAATTGGGTGCATAACGTCATTTCGATATGAGAGTATCTAATTCATGGAGGCCTTATAACGTCATTTTTATACAACGGACCAATCCTGAAGTATTTCGGAAGGGTAAAAAATATCTTAATAAGCAATGTGGAAAGTGTCGCTATACTGTTCTGCCAAACACAGCAGTTGTCAAAGACAAAAGGAAAAAGCTTGAAACCACGACGTCACCCTTTAAACAACGACTTTGTCATTCAGTTGCGCTTCGTCTGTTTTGAATACGTTTTAAATAAAAGTTTACGAAGCGTTGCTTGTGTACACTGTTGTTAAAATATATACACTAATATATATATATACTAAGCAACTTCAGTAAAAAGTGATGGCAACCGTACTGGTTGGAAATCGATTATATTACTCTGAGCCCTTACAGGAGTGTTTGTATACGTTCACTGAACTAGCAGCTATAGATGGCCAGGCAAAGATTTCCTTTGAAAGCAGGATGAACAATTTTCGTCTTCTTGTGTTTATAATTTATGCAACGCTCACAATACCGTTGCAGTATAGAGAAACTAGTTGAGGGTATCCGGGAAACAAAAATGATAATGTTCTTAAAGTGTTTATGATGTAAAAAACATTTCATTTCCCACTCATAAAATGATACTCTAATATTTGGCTCGTGGTTTTGAAGAAATTAACGATGATTAGGTGAGATGAAAACAAAATTTAGAAAAGGCTGTTTAAACAGCATACTGTCCTTAACTTCTTCGTTTCGAAAGGTTTCGAAAATGAAGAAAGACGGTACTTGGACCCATAAGAAATTAATTCAGATGAAACGAAATCTTGTATCAATTTATTACAACGATTCAATCTAGTCATTGAAAGTTTACACACTGAATGAGTCGCTCTTGCTGTGCGACAGGTCTACACCCTAGGCTATAACTGCAGTCTACATGGGCTTCAAACCAGTCAATTTATCGAACGATGAGTCGAATCGTGCGTTGACTTGAACACATGTGACCATAGCTTCGGGTTATCCCTATCAACGATAACTACTTGATATTTAAAACTTGATCTTCCCAGTGAGCGATGACAGTGGCGGGGAGGTAATAAATTCACTTGAGATAAATACGATTTTATCCGCAAAAGTGTCTCTCGACTCGTCATCACACTTGAGGAAACGATCGCTGCTTAAAATTGTCATGGATAAATTACAGTTTTCTCTTCTTCATCACCCCCCCCCCCCCACCTCCCGTCTGACCCGCTTGGTTTTCATTTTCTCTCGTGACAAACATTTCTGATTGAAATTACATTTAGTGACGTTTCTGTCGCCATGGCGGTGGGAACATGTATGTTGAGTGAATTTATTAGTGACCTCGTTTTCCTTAGGTTCTATCGCTTCGAATTTATTGGCTTTTATTCCAAAATGGGAAACAATTCAAGCTGTTAAAAATCATTGCTTAATGATGTGATCATTCGTTCGAATGGTAACATTGGAGTACTTTTGAATTCGGATGTTCCTTTTATTACTTTGACGTCATTCCCCACTGGCTGTGAAGTATAAAGCTCTCAAAAGAATGAACTGCATTTTTCTTTTTTTCACAATACCGAAAAGTACATTTTCAGAAGTTTGCTTGACGGTTCGTCGGCTTGCTCCTATGTTCAATTGCAACAAATCTCTGGCAATGTTACTAAAATACAGAGAAATATAGACGATCAACAATACAGAAAACTGAAAAAATAGAGCTCTCTGCCATGTCCACTTGTCTTTTACGACACTCGGCTATTTACTATAGGCAGATTAAAAAGTTACGCCTGCGCCATACGGTGCAGCCTTTGTCATTATAATACGTCCTTTTCTTACCTTTTTTCTCTTTGGTTATGAATATTCAGATGATGAGTATGGACGCCGAGATGCTCCCACAGTACAAGCGAGAAACACCGAAGACGCCCCCACACATCATTCTCCATTATAGTACCTTTAAAGCGATATGGGACTGGGTTATATTACTGCTTACATTTTATACCGCTGTGGCTGTGCCTTTCAATGTTGCCTTCACCGATCGGAACTCTGAGGACTACATCACGATGGTCGTCATTGACGGGATCGTAGATATCGTCTTTTTCGTCGACGTCATTTTGAATTTCCATACGACATTTGTCGGACCCGGTGGCGAGGTCGTGTCCGACCCTAAAATCATTCGAATGAACTATCTTAAGACCTGGTTCATCATCGACCTTCTCTCCTGCTTGCCTTATGATGTCATCAATGCGTTCCAGGGATCACCAAACGTAAGTGTCACGGGAAGAGCTTTGTTAAAAGAACCACAAATCTCTCAGTGACGTACGGAGAGAATGACCATCGTGTCGTGGTTGTCCCTGGCCATCTGAACACCGAGGTCACCAGCTTTGGAAATTAAGTCTGTGTGTGGTAGTACAACATGATAATTTGATCAAAGCTAACCAAGGAATTAGAGACCACTTCTTTGAAGTTCAAACTTATACGATTTGAAATGTTTACTGCTGTTATGTATGCCTCACGTAGTACGAAAATTGTGTCCACATCTCTACGTTAGCTGTGATCATTTGAATGACAGTAGGGGGGGGAGGTTATGGCCGAGCCATGCTGGATATTGTGGTAAATGTTGTAACTTGTAGATGGAACGAACAGATATGAACAATTCCATCAAATTCAACTATTTTTAGTAATCTAGTGCAAGGGTAACCAACTATAGCCACAACCCTATTTGAACACCATTTAAAAAAAAAATCTTTAGTCTGTCTGTTATTGTGTAATTAATCCACAACGAATGACAAGGGAGGGGGGGGGGTGCACAGGTGATTTCTGATTCAACTGCCAAGCCGAGGGAAATATTTACGTTCCTCACTGCTCCTTTTCTTTTTCTTTCGCCTGCAGAGTGACATCAGCAGGATTTTTAGCGCGTTGAAGGTGGTGCGTCTCTTGAGATTGGGAAGAGTGGTCCGTAAACTCGATCACTACATCGAGTACGGGTTAGCCTTCCTTGTACTACTCATGTTGTTCTTTGTTTTAATCGCCCATTGGCTAGCTTGTATCTGGTATAAGATCGGTATCGATAATCTCACCGCACAGAGTTGGCTTTACAAGCTAGGGAGAGACGTCGAGGAGCCTTACAACCTAACGAACAAAAACGACCCCGGGGAGGGTCCGGGGACCACCATGGCCTACGTCTCCGCACTTTACTACACGATGAGCAGCCTCACCAGTGTCGGTTTCGGGAACATCTCCGCAACGACCTCGTTGGAGAAAATGTTCTCTATCGCCATGATGATTCTCGGATGTAAGTAGTTCCTGTATAATGAGAAAATAACTAAGACTAGAGAAATTCTTCTGTTCCCAGTTTGGAAGCGAACCAGTCCTCGTACATGTTATGTTAGAGAAAGGTATGTGTGTGTGTGTTTAAATGTGTTCAATCTGCCTGAAGATAACGTCCAAATTGTTAATTACTGACATTTATTATGCATGGATCAAATAACTAGAATGCAGAAATGCATTGTGGTTTCGATGATCTGCTTAAGAGAATTTTTTTTCGATTGTTTTTATGTCTTACAAACATTTTACTTATTTTGATGTTCCATTGTCGCCAAGTTTTATCTTTCTACTAAAATGCTAATTTGTGTTTGATGTGCCCTGCAAGGTGCACAGCTTTCATGTACACAACTTGAAGCGCGTGTCTTGGAATTTTCTGTAACCCTTTATTCCAATTCCAATTTTATACTTCTAACTATAGCATGTATATTGCAACCATCCATTGGGCAATGAAGCACAAGCCATTGTGTGAAGGTTAGTACATGTTTGCAGTTCAGTTGCGTTCTCTCTGAAAGACTACCTGTGCTTCCTTCACACGGCTTTACTTTTTGCTAAGTATTATCCACCTTTCTAAGTGTACCTGGTATGTTTGGTATACATGTTAGCTGCCATGATATGTATGCCAGGTATACTGACGCAGTTTATTTACAATGTTTTCACAGTTTCACCCTTCTTGACCTCAAGTGATCGTTGACCTCCATTAAAATAAAAGCATTCTTGTTCTAAATAAGATACACCTACATACCAAATATAAGATCTGTCCAAGCTCCCCTTCTTGAGATATCGTGTTTACAAGGTTTTCACAATTTGACCCCTGTTGACCCCAAATAACCTTTGACCTCCACCAAAAACAATAGGGTTCTTGTACTCAATGTGGTACATCTGCATACCCAAATATGAGATCTGTCCAAGCTTCCCTTATTGAGATATCGTGTTTACAAGGTTTTCACAATTTGACGTCTGTTGACCCCAAATGACCTTTGACCTCCACCAAAAACAATAGGTTTCTTCTACTCAATGTGGTTCATCTACATACCAAATATGAGATCTGTCCAGGCTTCCCTTATTGCGACATTGTGTTTGCAAGGTTTTTCACAATTTGACCCCTGTTGACCCCAAATGACCTTTGACCTCCACCAAAAACAATAGCTTTCTTCTACTTAATGTGGTACATCTACATACCAAATATGAGATCTGTCCAAGTTTCCCTTCTTGAGATATCGTGTTTACAAGGTTTTCACAATTTGACCCCTGTTGACCCTAAATGACCTTTGACCTCCACCAAAAACAAAAGGGTTCTTCTACTCAATGTGGTACATCTACATACCAAATATGAGATCTTTCCAAGCTTCCCTTCTTGAGATATCGTGTTTACAAGGTAGGGCGTCAGAAACAAGCATACACACACACACACGCGTACACACACGCACACGCATTCATGATTACAAAGGTTACGATTATCATCGAAACCAAAAACTTAACGTTCTTCTGACATGTAGCCTAGTAATTTCCTTGCAAAGATAAATTATCCTGATTATTCGAAAAGAACAACAACTAAAAAGAAAACTACATCTCTTATTTACCCCTTTGTTTTGTCGATGTTATGGTAGAGGTGTGATAAACCATATATCTAATGAGACCCCCATCACATTGATGACTTTCTTGTGGCTACAATTGCTTGATATCATCAAAGACGGCTTGAAGTTCTCTTTCACGTTATCATTCTCGTCTGTAACTCACCGTTATTTTTTACTTACGTTTAATGCTGCCGTGGCACTTCTTTTTCCTGATGTAACCCGTCACAGAGGCCCTCTGGTCTACCTTGGGAAATCTAGCGTGAAATAAGGCGCTGTTTAGTACTGATTACCCCCCGAAAGCAATGCATCAGTCACTCCTCATTTCACGCCCATGTGTTATTCATCTTCCCTCGAGGTGACATTCCCGAGTCGTCCCTTTCAGCCTGCGAAACATTAGCCAATCACGGAAATTGATCCTCTCGCGTCCAAACTACGTCAGAGGTCAGGGGTCACGGGAAGGGTTTCCATTGTCTGGTGAGCCAAGCGGGTTAGTCGAGAATGTGCTAATTTTAGCTTGTCTCACACCATCTTGAAAGCTTTTCTCTCATCTAAAGAATCATGTCAAAAGAGAGAATAATGGAAAACAAAGCACTAAAAGAGATTATCTCTGCAGGGATGAAATGTCTTAGGAACGAGAGTAAGAAAAAAAGGCCCATTCACTAAGAATGGTAACTCTAAAGTACTCAAAAAGAGACTGACAGTGAGTTAATTCAGACCCGGTTCTATCAGAAACAGTGCACATTTTATGGCAATATTCCTATGTTTAAACAAGATCAATGCTTCTGACGCAAAAAAAGCAACGTATATAGTTTCAGTGCTCAAGCCAAGGCTTGAGCTAAGAATTGATAAGGCCAAGAGAGGTACACGTTTCGTCAGTGAATTTATCAAAATTTATTTAGAAACCTTTCTCGTCAGGGAAACTTTCTCTGCAAAAGAATATTTCCAAAAACAACGAGAAAAAGATTCAACTCGTAATCTATCTGTACGTATTTTACGTTTTGTTACTATGGCTACATAAAAATCGATTTCATATTCATGCATGTGAAATAAAATCCCGCACCGATCTTATTACGGCTTGCGATTGAAACTCAGATGAGTTTTTAATATTTCTACTTTTATTATAGGTCTATATAATTATTATCATATAATGATGTTACTACAGTTAAATTTTGTCGAAATTGCCAGTTTGTGTCGACTTGCCAAAAGCCACGTATATCGTACAAAAAGAACCGTATGTGATTGGAACAAAAAGGAAGAACGAACCCACGAAACGATACCGTTTTATGACGTCACCCCTGAATGTCACGCCCCACATTCAAAGGTTGTCTCACTATATGGCTGTTGTAAACGATGCCCATTTGTGAACCCACTTAAAAACAACATAACGTATATGGTGCAAATTAAAGTCTCCACCGGGATTGGAACTTAACACTTTCTTCTTTAGTGTACTCCCAAGAAACACTGATTGTGAATCATTTGTGTAAATGACCAATATAGCGCAGACCAGGGGGCATTTAACCTGTGATCCCAGCTGAGTGCAATTCGCTGAGAGGCCTCATGCGGCCCCATCCCCTCATTTAGAACAGAAATTACAATTTAAGACAAAGAAAAGAAATGGGGAAATTAATACTGATATTATCCGTATAAAAAGGTCGGAATTAATAACATTTTGTTGTCAAATCTTACGCTCACTACATATGCCGATGGTACCCCTTTTCACACTTCTCTTTCATCAATTCGCATAGCCTTGGACATTTCTGCATGCATACTACTATATACTTCATTCACAGTTCTATTGTCTTAGTACTCGTTACAAGTTTCCTAGGGGGGGGGGGGGAGAGATCGATTTATTACAGTATAAATTAGTATAAAGAGGAGGATAACAGAGGGGAGGGGTGAGGGCGAGAGGGCGGGTGAGGGGCTGGCTAGCAATCTGTGCGACCCGCCCAAAAGTCAAAATTTGGCAATTTGGCTCCTTGGTTGGCCACCCCTGGTATTGGGAATTCCAACATCAGAAAGAGAGCTGTGGTCTAAAGGTTCAGAGGGTACTCCCTAGTGATTGAGGTCATGTCGTTCGAATCCTGTCGTAGTCTGATGAGGCCCACAAAGCACGAAACCGGTTATGACGTAGATTTTTTTCTGATGTTGCTGTATTATTTTCATGTATATTGCGAGTTCTAATACATGAATAAATGATAAAATGAAAGTTATATACTTTTGAATTTATGCCGAATTTTTTTTTTTCTTGTATGTACAGTATTGTACAGTAACTTATGATTTATATACGTTGCATATTGAAGTATAAGTCACTTCTGTTTGCCCACATATCTACTAGCGAAGCGAATTTGTTTTGCATACATGAAACTAAAAAGGATTCTGTTATATCTGCAGTGTTGTATCAATACGTTTAATATGCATCCAGCCATATAACCATATAACTCTCGTCAGACGCATTGACCTACACTTGTTATCGGTAGCCCATATATTATAGCCCACAGACCTTATAAAATAGATCTCCATACTCGGTACACCCAACGCCTGGCCCCGTGCTGAATATATTTCAGCATGGTTAGACCGTTGACAGGGTATCGTTTTCACCGAAGTACTAACTATCTTATGAGGTGTTACTATACCTCATTGAAATACATGAATTAAACAATACACACTGACAATCTTAAGTGTTATGCATGAATTTTCATTTTCATGGGTCCGACGGTAGTTCCAAAGTCACCAAGTTCTAAAGTCTTTCACAATCTTCAGCACTTGCATTTATTTGAGGATGGAATTGACTCTAAAATATATATCGTTTCATTTACACCGTGTTATCTGATCTTTGTACAAACGAAAGCAGTCTGGTCACCTATCCTGATCATAATTATCCATATATGCATTTGACTAAAGTTCCGACGTATGGCTCCTTTGTTCGTCCCATAATGTTGTCATTCAAACACGCATAAAAACCGCATACATGTTGCCTCCATGGTACTGAACGCCGTATTGGCCTTGAAAAGTTTTACTTGATTAGAGGTAACATGCGCATTACACTGTTACATTCAAACGCATTTCTGCAACACCTGCCATAACAAGAGAGTGATATTTCTGTTGAGGGTATGCATTATCGGTTTGTTTATTGTAACAGCGGGAAAATTGCTACCATATTTCATCAAATGCCAACTCCCTGGTTCTTGTTCGGTCTGTTTTTATGATTATTATTCATTCCACTTCGTTTTTGTCGATATGTTACTCAGCGTAGTTAACCACCATCGAAGAATGTTAGCATATTTTCAGATGTGTAAAATGTGTCGGTAAGGAGAATAAAAGTTCCTATTTTTATCAAACAGCACTTTTGTACGCCTCCATCTTTGGTAACGTGGCGACCATATTCCAACAATTCACATCCAATACCGCAAGGTACCACGACATGCTACACAACGTAAGAGAGTTCATGAAGTTACACCAGGTGAACAACCAACTCACAGAAAGGGTGGTAGACTATGTGGTCTCAAGATGGTCCATCACCAAGGGAATCGACACAGAAAAGGTTGGTATTTTTTAAGCGCATTGTGCCTTGATGTAGTTTTAAAACAACTTCTTATAGAGGGCAAAACAAAATAAAAATGGGAATAGAAAAGTGATATCAAATGTATATGACTCGCAACATTTTTTTTTTTTCGTTGATGCAAATTGGACATTTTACATTTCTAATGTTATTTGTGTAAACATGAAGAAGAGAGATATCCTATTATATACAAGCCGAATACTTACAACTGTGGCAAGTTCTGTCGATTCCCATAGAAACTGAAGTTTACCGAGAATGTAGCTATGACTACCACAAGAAAAGGACGGCGCGTAACACATACAAACCACAATAAAATGCAATACTTTAGCTTTAAGAAGTTCTCCACAGTAAAAGAAATGGGGGACAGTGAAGGGTCACCTGATGCGGGAATGTAATCTTACGGTGAGTTCAATAGTTTGTGCACCCATATTTTTGACTGCTTAACTAGATGTAGGCTACGAAAGATTAACATTTTACATCAGTTATACGAAATAAGGAGTAATTACAAGACGACACAAACTTGCAGCATTGAAGGCGCAAATCACTCCACTGTGTTTTACGAAGTCCAAATTGTCAGACAAAAAAAATCGACTTTCGAGACAGTAAATCGGAATTTCGAGTGTACGAAGTCGAAATTCGAGGTCTTGTCTCAGCCACGGTTAATGTCGCAAACTGTTACTCGATACGAACGTCCATTGCACCGATGAAGACACACATCTGGCTTTTTTATCCGACAAGCGAGCTGCGCTTTCGTTTTTCTCGACTTCATTTGATGATATTCGTGAGACGATATACTACACCAAGTCTTCACTCTTCCTTTAAATTTCTTTTCCATGGTATAACGTTCTCACGTTTATGTGGGGTAAAAGAAATTTTCAAGGCTTTCATTCGAAACTATCGCAATAGTTACAATGAATTTTAACTCGGTACGCGTTTTCATTTAATCCAAGACAGTGGGATCCTGTCAATTAATTTCTCGTTTCTTGTAGTGCATTCATTTCATTGAATTCAATAAATTAAACTACATCGACTTCGTCCAACACATTTACGGCGAACATTGCCAATCACCAGGCCTTCCAAAATACCTCACACATTCAAGGAACTTCAAAATGAAATAAATTCAACGCCTACAAGCGTGCATTGCATTCATTTTTATCACTGTGCGTTCATTTCATTTGCAACTGTGTATTTACTTCAATCGTAACATTTACTTCAACGTTCACAAAGGTTTTTTTTTTTTTTGTAAAGAGCATTGTTGCTTCCCTGACAGTAGAAATTTAATGCTAATGGCGTTAACGCCGAAGGCAAAATGGCAATTTTCTCTTCTCGTTGTCATTATCTTTCTTTATTTTCTGCCTTAAAATTCCGACATATTGCATAAAGCTGTAAAAAGTTGAATACGTGACATCAATAAAGTGGCAAACAGACTACAATCAACACATTTATGAAAGGAAGCGACTCTGTGAAACGAAGCCTTAACTTAATCAGCATCCATTGTTACTTGGTAAAAATCCTGAAATTCTATTGGACGATTAATGTCAGCTGACGCCCCTTTTTTTTTCTTGTTAAAATTCATACTTTGCAGAATCATTGGCGGATGAATACAAATGAAACGTTTAAATGTTCGTTGAAATACGAGAGTTAATAGTCTGTTATACAAAGTAAAAGAGGCTAACGATTAACCGCAGAGTCCGTTCCTGCTCCCTCCCCCCCCCCCCCACCATTGCATTTTCTTTTCTATTTATAAGACCACTCAATCCGTAAAGTCCTAACAGTATACTACCCTAACAGCTTTGACTTTGACGGGTCGTGCGGCGAGACATTTCGTTTTATTCTTAAGCCGAGCAATCATAATCTTAGCACAGCCTGATCCCGTGGTAAATGTACGGGACGTAGGTGCGAATAACCACAACGCATCACAAAAGTAATGCATTTTAGATGATTTTGCTCAAGAAATGAAAGAGCGAGTAGCTTGGTCATCAGATCATATTCGACCCCGTTAACGTGTCGAGTGTTTTTACTCTTTCATTCAGTGTTACGTTGCCATTAGGACACAAGATTAGAATTCGAAGCTTTCCTTGAAAGTCACCACGATCAATCTCTTTCTATAGTATCCTAAGTTTAATCCTTCACAGGTTTTATTCTAAGTACTGTGTGTGTGTTTTTTAAGGGCCCAGTGCGTCATCCAAACACGCATGGACCTGCACACAAGAAAGGGGGGCGAAGGACGATTTCGGGGATAACGTGGTTGTTTGTCAAAATTTTGTTTTTGCGACATTTGGAAACAAAATGCTGGATGAATGAAACGGTTAAGTGATGGGGAGTGGATGAGGGCTTTATCGCTGTTGGATGCATGCAGCGGAATACTGGACCCTGCCTGACTCATATTAAGAACGTAACTCCTGATCGTGCATTAACACGAAGGTAGAAGTAAACCAAATTGTCTATAGACGAATAATTATGCCATGCTATTACGTTAGGACAAATTTCTAGGAAAACACGATAGATATCAGTGTCGTCGCGTGGACAAGAGGAACGTGTGAAACATTAGCTTTTCTTATCCAGCGATTCGATGTCTTTGTCGTTTCTTCGTTTCTGATTGACCGATAAAGGTGAAAAGGACTTGTCAGTGCAAGTATAAATCACATTAATTTCAGCGATCTGAAAGCTTTCGATGGTACGGCTGGAAAAGCTTGAAACATGTCACCGATCCTACAGACACTGCACATGTACTGCACATGAACTGCACGTGTACGTTATCGATGATCCTACTGATTATAGTCAGTATTACGTAATCGCCCTTCTTTTCTGTTTTAAAGGTACTGAGTTATTGTCCAAAGGACATGAAGGCAGACGTGTGCGTCCATTTGAACAGGAAAGTCTTCAACGAACACCCTGCGTTTCGGTTGGCCAGTGAGGGGTGCCTCAGAGCACTTGCGATCAGTTTTGCTATGAGCCACAGCGCCCCCGGTGATCTGCTGATTCACAGCGGAGAGAGTATCGATTGTCTCTTCTTCGTTGTCTCGGGATCTCTGGAAGTCATACAGGACGACGAAGTGGTGGCGATTCTAGGTACAGTAATTGATATGGGAGTGACACTACTTGAGAGTTGAACAGCAAATATGTCAAGAAACACTTCTGATTAGTAGTACAAACACCCCTTGTGGATATATATATGTATGTCTCAACATGCAAAAGTTGTTTTTATTTAACCAAAAAGTAATTCAGAACAAATACTGGAAATGTTGCCTCTGAAGCCTTGTCTTTAATTTCCTATATAGCAATTGAAATAACGCAGATCCTGTTCCGCGAAACATAACAGCAGAATTGCAGCGACTAAATGATGCTTAATGAATGGACATCGTGTAATCTGGTATATTTTGAATGGCCCGATATATAGGTCAGGCACCTAAAAATGCAGCGCTTTTCAGTTCCAAAAGTTGTTCGCTCTATTTGTGTACAATGTTTGGTTTACTGTGATGTATTCGGCTACGAGCTGACCAGTAGCCACGTCAGATTCCTAGTCTGTTGTAAAGAGGTATTAAAGATGGAAATATGAGTTGCACGTTTGTCAGTGAATATCAAATTGTGCGAAATACTTAGCATAGGCACTACCAAAAAAACATTCTTTGAGCCCTGTTTCTGCCTAAATAAATATTCACATCCACTCCCATTGATCTGTTTGATTTCAAGTAACGGTGATTGACTATTAGGCTTTTTTTGGACTATTATTCGGAGACTATGACGCTTTTTTGTAGTGCCAACAAAAATGCCAAGATAATTTTCATATTCAAATATCTGGAAGATGCGTGGTTCTCTACCAGATTTTGTGACATGTGATCTTTTCTTCTCTGAAACACTGACAAAGAAAGGTAGATGACCAGGCGATTGGCAGTATAAGTAATATTCCAGCTTCAATAGGCAATAGAAATATGGGCTGACGACCGGCGTGTGTGTCTGTTGAGTTTGTGGTTCGCCCCTGCTGATACCTGAGGTTCACGTGTGTGTGTGTGTGTGGGGGGGGGGGTGATTCTCTAAAAACTGGTATTATATTTCAACCTTTTGTAAAATTCTAGGGGGTTGAATTTTTAGTCGAAAGATGCCCCTCCCCTCATTGACTATGGGGCTTGGCCATGAGATCAGGCCATATTTTGGTGATTTCGTGCTAAGACTAGAAAAGTGCTCAGGCAAGAATCCCACATAATTAGGAAGTTACTACGTATGTCTTCACTTTTATGTTTCTTCGAGAACTATAAGAGGAAAGTTATACCCATTCGATTTAAACCATCACACTTTTGATAGAAAAAAAATCAACGTGGTCTGGAAAAGGTCTGACAATTCGATCCATGCAAACAGAATCATGTTTTAAGTTTGACATTCGAGGTAAGACTTGAAGCCAAATCAATCATTCGAACGATGAAAAAACAAACTTTATTTTATTTGATTTATAATCTGCTTGCCTGAAAAGTCAACCAAACCTTCTCCGAATTTGGTGTGTGAGTGCAAATTTTTTTTTTTCGTCGTGAGTGATATCATGTTATCTTCTAAAAGGACGACGCTTTTCCATCCATCTTTTGAAATAACGACGGTTGCAGGGAGACGATGCCTTGAACATTACTTCCAAAGCACACGAGAAAAGACGCAGGATAAAATATCTCTGCGAGTTTCTGCAGTACGTCAATATTTGGGTAAAAAGAAGGGGAAAGAAAAATTAAGAAAAATTTTAAAACAAAAAAAAAAGGAAAGAGTAAAAAAGAGATCGGTATAAAAGCGGATCTCTAGTTTTTAAGCATGATTAATCTTCCAGTACATGTCAACTTTTGTCAATTCTTTCCCTTCTTCATTTTTTTTTTCTCGCTTTTTCTCTCAGCATCTCGCGTGTCAGCACTTATCCTAATTTCTAAAAATAACACTCAAAAGCGAAGGAAGATTTTCACGAATGATATGCAATTTGCATAAGCAAGCTCTCTCTGTCAAGTTCAAACTTATTTTTTTTTAACTTTAAGATTTTTTTGTTGGCTAGTATATGGTAGATTACGTGGCTCTCTCCGAGTTATTTAAGCCACTCACATAACATCGACGTAATAAAAAAAAAACGAAAGGCAGCGAAAAATTGCCAGGGAAATAAGCTCTATACCTAATATGATTGCGGGATAATCAACTCGATAAACTAGCCACGGTAACCTTTTTTTACTCTATTCTTTTGCCTATTTTTCTTTTTTCTCTCTCAAATTGCTTGAAACCAATTCAGCCAATATATGTAAATCTCAAGATATAAAAAAGACTGAAAAGAAAATAGGTTTCCCGCAGCCAAGGCCAAATGATGTAGTATGCCGCGGACGAGCTGTTTTCAATGTCCTACAAAATCGTGTACTGATTTCGAAATTTGACGGTGAGATCTCTCCACTAGGCTGGTAAACTTACCATCAATTTTGTCCTAACTTAATTACGATTATAACTGGACTTGAATTAGAGGGCCAAAAACTCTAACAACAACTTGATTTAATCCGATTCCTTCGCTAGCAGAAACGGCAACGTTACGCATCTCAGGGGAAATGAACGAAAAACAGTTCTTCTATTTTGACTGGACTGTTCAAATACGATCTAGTTTTCAGACGTTATGTCTTCGCCATTTACTATGCTTTGTATTCGATTCTTACCTAAACAGATAATCAACATTACACACGGAGCTTACTATGATATGAACCCTTAGGCAGCCCGTGGAGGTCGAGTATAACATGCAATGTACACCATCACATCTGTATAGTTCTATTTATACACCACAGAAATGAAACGGAAAAAGTAAGGAGACGGGTTTCACGGGATCATTATACTGGAGGCACACTGTTGGTGCGTCAACAGAGTGACTTTCCGTACTGTGGTACGTCGCGACTAAATAAGTGGTAGTCACGTGAATGGCTTTTGTCAAGTATCATCAAGACTAAAGCCAAAGTATAAATTTTAGGAATATGATAAATGAAAACGAAGAACGTCCCATTAATTTCAAAATTGAATACATACTGTTATGTGAGGACACGCAGAGTCATCCGGGCTTTTTGGCGCTCAATGAAACAAGCAACATGCTTCTCGCCACAATCCATTGCTATATTTTTGTGTTACAAGGTTAATTAACACTCTTTAATTTCTTTTTCACCTCGAATAGGAAAAGGTGACGTTTTTGGAGATCAATTTTGGCGGGAATCGACATTAGGCCAGTCGGCTGCTAACGTCAAAGCGTTGACCTATTGTGACCTTCACTCGATAAAACGAGACGATTTGCTGGACGTCCTGTCGTTCTATACGGGATTCGCCAATTCGTTCGCCAGGAATATGGTGCTGACTTACAACTTACGGCATAGGGTAAGAAATGGGATGGCGGTTAGTCAGTTTTGGTCTTCCGCTCACTAATGAAATCGACTACATTGTAAACCTCTGGAAAAAATGCAGTTTTCGCAAAACGAAAAAAAAAAAAAATGGCGAAGTTGAGAAAATACATTGTTACAAAAGTCTGAATAACTGAACATTAATTACATTTGTTATTCTCCTTTCACAATACATACTGACGCACCTTTGAGATCCCTCCACCGTATTGTCAGTGACAGACCTGGGAGAGTTTCATGCAGAGGAGGGAAATCATGAATTATACCCACAAGATTGAAAAGGATTTTATCAGCACTTTTGATGTGCAATTTTTTTTCCTCAAATTAATGTTGAGAACACAAGTTTTTTAACCTTTTTCTTCTCTTATAAGGTCACCTTCACCTCTGTATGTGAAAACGTTGTTCATGTAATTAACATATTGGCTTGAACGTTTTTGCAGTAGTTGGTGGTTTTCATGTCGCCTTTAACCATAGTGTGATGACTTAAATAAAAAGATTTTTTTTCGGAAGCTTGATTAAAAAGAAGGAGTACGAGTGATTTTTTTCTTCTCTTTTTTTTCTGGTCGATTTTTTTCCCCGTTAATAACAAATGTTGTGTAAATATGAACCATTAATGCAAAAGCACAAATGTTATAGGTACAATTAGATCATTGTTATATGAAATCACGACAAACAGTGAATAATGTTGTATCATATTCCATTGTATTTCGACGTGTCGAATCTATTCAGGTATTATGCACTCGAGGCGTACTTAATCTCATATATGAGTGACTTTAAAGCACCGTGAGTTTTAGATCCATTATCAACTACCAAATAAAATAAAAATGAAGTAAGAGATGCTCAGAGGAAAAAAAATGGAAAGAAGCTTTGTCCTCTTTGGTACAAAAGAAAACAGAGCAAAAAAAGAAGAATCAGGTGGCCTATATCTTTTCCTTCCCTTCAAAAAACACTCAGATGTAATAATGGCTGATTAATTTAGTTACTTTGCATCGATGCCCTATGTACTTAAAATTCAAATCCTCGATGGTAAATAAAGGCAAGAATGGCGTCTCACGACACGAAATATTTGTCGACGGATATGCAGTAGGTCATTTTAGTGCCTGCAGTTGTTCAAATAAGCATACAAAACAAACGAAAAAAAAAAAGAGACATACATAAAAGCAGCTACTAATAAGTTAAAAAAGGAAACAAATAAGTAGACAAACTTGATAAAGGCCAGATGTTTGCCTCACCTAGCCGGTATTACTTCCATATGTAATATTCTTGGTAAATGGATGATCTACTTAAAATTCGACGTGAATTTAGAAACCATCGACTTAAGCAACTCCCTTGAGCTATGATCTCGTTGGAAAAAAAGAGTGGTATATACACAAGGAGGATGGATAAGAGCACGTGCAAGGCAAGGAACTTCTTGCATAACGGAATATATATGTATACATATTCATTTGTTAAATGAAGCATGAATTTATCTAGAAGTATATGCAAACATTTCTTCATTGTCAACAAGTTATAGTTCAAAATTGATCTTGATTTTGACCGATTTCTCACTTTTTTGCAATGTTTCCATTCAGTTCGTTTTTCGGAAACTGTCCGACGTACAGAGAGAAAGGGAGCAGGCTGAAAAGGCCAAGAACGAACCGCCTATTCCTGCAAATCACCCCGTTCGGAAAATGTTAAACAAATTTCGTAAACTGAGCGATGTGCCTGAGAAACGTCAACCGGGGAGCGAAGTGGAATTGACTGAGAGGGTAGCGAGTCCCAAAGAAGCAGTTGTTAAAAATAATGAGACTATTACGTCACTGATGAGGTCACGGCCCAACCGTGTGCCGGAGATCAAAAAGAATCCTCTGAGGGCAGGTAGAGATGTCAAAAACGAATCAAAGTGGGGGCCATTCAAGAAGAATATGCTCAACAAAACCGAATCGACGGACAGCGGAATCTTGAAATGCGACCAAAAGCTGGACGAGGCCAGTCGCAGCGACAGCGGTAAGGAAAACAGCAGCTCTGCCGCAAGTACCGCCAGTACCAGTTCCATCGACCACCAGCTTCTCACGAGTCTGATGGATATCAAAATAGAACTGAAAGACGAAATAGAGAGACTCGGGCGCAAAATGAACAAAATGGATGAACAAATATCCGGAATAGTCAATCTGCTGTCGGTCTCTTCGTCGACCTACAATTCATTTTTACGGAACGACACGCTCGAGCTCCCGGTGCCGTCAGTCCAAAACACGGCGACCCATCTCGTTAAGGTCAAGGAGCACACCGATACGACCTCGGATAGTAGTGGCTTAGGGGATCAGCGAACGTCGAGCGCTGCGTCGGAGACGTCCAACGGGTCCAAGCACGGTCTTTTACCCCGCTTGGGCGGCCCCGCCGATGCACATCCGCCGGTGGAAATTCCGGTCCACGGTTCTGAGATAATCGATATGGGACGAGCGAACGGAGACGAGATGTCCCATTGTATTGACATAGAATCTCCGCCAAGTCCCAAGAATGAAACCAACATGCAAATATGAACATCGAAAGGTGGGTCACGTGACAGCCTACGTCAGGCTGCGCAATACGCGTATTATACATCGTCCGACATATTGAGGCTATATAACAACGTAGTATATGTGCTGAAGTTACTCAGTGTCTTCACACGCTTATAACAAATAAGTTATCTGTGACGCACAAGCAGAAAATGATCACGGTTTATTCAAGATGCTTCAAGATGCTTCAATTTTCAGTCGATGCAAGGATTCTAGTATCAGAAGTTGAAAATACTTCTTTCAGTTTTCCATTGTTTTTCTTACATTTGGTACAATAGAGAGAGAGAGGTAGTTGAAACGTTCAAAATGCAATGAAGTACAAAATGTAATGCATCTTACAAAGAAATCATTCCAAAGGTAATAAGTCCATGATCCGTGTGTTTTATTCTCCATTTCTCTTTGAACTTATCACGAACGTGTCAAACATACATGAACATACATGATGTAGGGTGGGGAAGGGAGGTCGAATTTAAGCTTTATTTGATTGACTTGGAGAACAGTCTCTTAAACTTGCTCAAGCCCCAAAGGTCCCCCCCCCCCGAGGGTATCTCAGGACACCTTGGTGAGGAAAATCTACCTAAAATCGGTATTGGAAGTGAGTTGACTTCAAAGTATGTTTCCCACCTGCACCGCCTCCAAGACGAAATCAATCATAGCAACCTTAATGCACTTTTGTTCAACAGTTTTAAAATTCAATCACCATGCCAGAGTTTCCAGTGTGATTGCAAATTACTTGGACGTCTCTTACTGTATACGTATAATGTTTATTCATTAAGATTTTGCGCTGATATGATTCACGATAAAATCAACAATGTCACAAACACACACACACAAAAGAAAGAAAAAGAACACTGTCTTCCTGTACCCATAGCAACAGGACTGAAAAAGAAAATGAAACCAGGGCGGTATTCATGATCAACATGCACGGCAAAGTTGCCGCGCATATTACACTTAATCCATTTGTGATTACTGATATGCAGTAATACTGTCAACAGAATCCCACATTTAAAATTTAGAAGAGGTTGGGTATACCCCGACTTTTGATGTAGAAATCATCATGACATGAAACTTGCTGTGCAATTTTATTCCAAATCAATACAGGCTAACAACACAAAGTCTTGGCCAAGACTTAGTGAATCTTCCTTCCATTCCCTGTTGGTATAGCACTACTCCAGTGTACGACCCCTTCTGTGTACTGCTCTGCTTTGAACTGCAATGTCCTCGAATAGCTTTCGTATATCGTAGTAAGTGCGTGCTGTACGTATCAGTTTCTAGAACTGTAAGGGATGTAACACAAGACTACCCTCTCCCCCGGCAACTCGCACACACCGCACTGCAACGTCTCTGCACCATTTTTCATTTTTTTGTTTTTGTTTTTGAGTACCCAAACTTTCGTTCTCGGGCTTGCTAGTCGGAGGAGGAAGAAACGTCTGGAAAGCCGTTTTTTTTTTTTTGGTACTGGAGTTATCATGTTATCACTGCATAGGAGAGTTTTGTCGACAATCTGTAAGTACTATTCACAAAAAATAAAACTGTAAATTTCAAAGACAAAAAAATCCGCTTCTTACAGACTCATGTACAGTAATAAACTTGCGATGTAATTTGCATTAAAGTGCCATATATAGTTTATAGGTTAAACAAAGTTACTCTTCGCCCATGTCTTTCACGATATAGCTTATTTGAGTGATAGCAATTCTTTCAATTACATGTAACGCTTAATGTACAATATATATACATACATATATATAAAAAAAAAATTGATTTCAAGTAAAGCAACGATGATTAACGAAGCAAAAAAAAAAGCCCGCCCTCTTCACCAGGGTGATGTGAGATGAAGTGCCGTTTTTTTTATATAGTGTACTCCTTACGAATCTTAGCGACAAAACATTCACTTTTAATTTGATCATTCCATTGTAGCCTATACTAACTTATCTTTACGCTACCGTATATATATATCTATTTTTGGCAAGATGGTCCCTTTATATTACGTTCACGTTCTACATCTAAATTGGAAGACTGTACTATTGAAATCACATTTGCAAACTATTCGCGACTGTGGTTGACATCGAATGCACATCAAATCATTGGTACCCAAATATTTCATTTCTTCTTAATTGAACAAACCTTACCTTAGAAGAAAACTGTTCAATCTTTTTGAAGCTTGTTTTCGTAACATAATTTTCTTTTTGCTAATTTTTGTAAACCATATTATAATAATGGAATGTGGTCACCAAATATCGACAAACAGTCCATCCACTAAAGGAATGTCAAGCAGACGATATTATCGTTTGGCACAGAGTGAGTGTGTTATCGTCTCATCGCTTTTAGAAATGATGTTTTAATTTGCTGAAAGTCTCCTCACGTGGTTTTAAGTAATATTTATCTGTCTGCGAGAGCACATGGCTTTTTGCCAATAGGAACTTAACATGAATTGTCGTCCATATGACAGAATTGATTTCATTATTCATGATATAAAACTCGTGTTTAATTACGGCTACGAGTTCTCCCATAAAATAATACAGCCGTACTGTGTGCAGTAAACATAACGTATTCTTTCAGTTTTCCCCGTAATATTCTTTATTTCCACTTTTTTACTTTTCTTCAATACCAAATGTTGTTTCCATACTCGTGTACACTCAATTCCAACGAATTACTAGCACACATGAAAAGATGTGCTAACAAAACCGAAGCTTCAACTGACCGGGTATGGGGATGAGGGGGTTGAGTTGTGCAAGGGAACTACTTTTTTTTGGGGGGGGGGCAGAATATCTGGTCTCCCTTGTTTTCTTTAACATTTGATCTGTTACACAGTTAGGCTAACAAACTTTCTGACCAAACCGATAGGACAGCCAGACGGATATTTCGCTCCTATCTTACGTTGCAACTCCCTTGCTGAGGGTTCCAACGACCAGAACACACACAAATACACAAACGTAAATACACAACTGCTTACTTGGCGGTTACTTTTCAGTATCTACAAGAGGCTGATGGACACATTGCAGGTGAGAGTGTATTTATACATACTAGCTCACCGACGATAACATGAGTGCTTTAGGATATTAAGGCTGAAGTCATGGAGCTCTCGAAAGAGGCTCTACTTTGTTTACGTAGTAGATACATAATTTACATCAAATAAAATATTAAATAATTTAAAGGTTGATGGGATATGCGAAAAGAATTGTACCCTACCACCTTATATATTACATATACATATATATACACATATAGTTATGTAAAACGTAATGATCAGAACAAACAACAATCAATATTCCCCTGGGGAAAACTTTTATGTTCGACTAGAGGAAGAATAACGTAGATCTGCGGTGGGTTTCCATGGAAACCATATGGGTTTTACAACAGTGTTTTGCCTTATATTCAAGGAAAGGCACTTCACATTATTATGTGAAAATTACGCAGAGAAAATAGGGTACGCCGCGGTAGTTTCAATTTCATACTGCATGGCAAAATTTCTCTCTGTCTCCCTGTCAACTAAAATGATTGTAATGTAAAAGTTGATTTTCGTATCGGAGGTTCGTGGCTTGCCAGTTCATTGTGTAATGCTATAAGTGTCTTTATGCTTAGTGTAACATTAATGGACCTGTGCTCTGTAAGAGCAGACCTGTTCAAGCTGGCTAAAAAATGTTGGCAAAAAAAATGCACAAACAATAAAGCTCCCAAATTCGCGAGGTATCATCGTATGGCAGTTGTTGTATGAGTGAAATCAGTGAGAGTAAAATCCGTATTTTTAGCATGTTTTGTGTACCAACAGTTTCGATGACGCCTTTGCTGTGTGCTGTTTGTTGTTGATTGACACAGAAGGATATTAATAGCCCGTGTAGTTAATGTTGTATCCCCCCCCCCCCCTTCCCTTCAAATTAACGTATGCGTTATTACGAAGAGACTAAGTATTCAATATAGGTAACATTAAATGCATTTAGTGTTGTAGGCCTATACACGTCAGTCCAATAATCAGTTAACTATGTGCAAACTGCCCCGAAACAAGCGGAAAGAACTTCCATACACAACAGGTGCTACACAAACCGTTTGTATACGTAAGTGACTCAAAAATGAGATGCAGTTTTACGGAATCGAAGTTTTAGAGAAATTTGATGTATCCAGGGCCTGATTGGGTCTTACAACCGGCCCGCCCCGGTTATTTTTTTTTTCACCTGGATCGACATTTTTCATGTGTCATCTTTTGGGTAGGTCTGAGTGGAGGTGGTATTTCTAACACAGATGTAGGTAAAGGTAAAATAACTTGTCATCCAACAACAAAAAATGCTCATCTGCGGTAAAAAGCAACATATTCAGACAAAAATCCAACAATAAAAAATAATGAACGGACAGAGAAAAAGCAAAGTAATGTCATGATTCACTTCCTCACTGAAAAGTTGTTTCCTTGTGATACAACAACTTGAACCGCCTTTCAATATACAGTGTAGACTAAGACGCCATCTTAGAGATTCAGCCATGGTTCGCAGTGCGTTCTATTCACTTTTTGTGACAAAGAGCCGTATTTTTGTCCAGGCTTCCCCACTGTCTACATTTAACAGTTGTTCTTGCAAAGAACCATTTTCAAGTCCAAACAAGGAATCAGCCATACCATGGAATCGAAAAAAAAAAACGCAGTGAAACAGAATCGCAAATTCAAACATTAGTTAATTGTGTGATGAATATGAGTGTCAGGTCTTAAATTGGATTGAGACATCTGATGACGTCATCTAAGGAGGGGGGGTCAAGGGCCTCTCTGAATGAAGCAGAGTCTCTTGGTTTGATATGAAGAAAATTTTATACATTGACATTGACCTAATCGATAAATTGAGGGACGTAATTTCAATGTCACACCATTTTTTTTTCTCTTTTTTTTTCAATAATCCCGATTAGCAACCCGAATTGTAATGTCACCCGATTAGAATAAAGCAACATAATTCACGAACAAACGTTGCAAAACACATGTTTCTATAGTTACAAAAAATCGTAGCTACAATCCAATATTTATCATGAATAACGTCGCATCAACGTCAGTTAGGTCGCACAGTACACATCAACCAATGTGCACTAGACGTAAATTCAAGTTTCATATAGACAATCTATCACAAAGGGAAGTCATCGTTGTCCGTGAGAAAATTTTTTCGCCCCCCCCCCCCGATCGACAAGGTATCAACTATACTTCAGTAATTTTGTATATTTAATTTAGTACAGTTCTCCTCTCTGATGTCCACGTGCAATAATGCCGGCGTTTGACGTCATTCTGGGGCAAGCTTGTTTGCACACAGGATAATCCTTTACGGGGCTGTTACGGTTGGTCTCTTCAAAAAATGAAGCGAAGGCTACCGAGTTGTTTCGTGAAAATTCACTAAATTTTCCTAAACCCGTCAAATTTCTATCACATACTAGTGACGTATAGAAGATCCCCATGTACCACATTTAAAGGAAAATCAGTGAGTACCTAATTAAAGATTCAGTTTTGTTTTTTGAACTTTTTTTCAAATTAGTACTATTTCATACGCACACAACCAGTGCAAGTCAGTGTCAAACATTTAAAACTATTGATTGTGACAACTCAATTAGCCCCTTTAAACTATCGATAGGCTAGGTTATTATTCTAATTTTTGGATTAATTCCAGGTTGTCTGAAATATCTGCAAAAAACTTAAACCGAACAATGTTACTGACCAAATATACGAAAAAAATTGAAACAACTAATTAATCCTCACCAAGAAGACACTTACGGTATATCCTCATTGAAAATGTCATAATTTCATTTCATTTGATTTTTTTTTGTCGATTTCCCTCTCGAAATTTCTTTAGTTTTCAGACTTTACATAACCTTTTCCTAACTTTACTTTCACGAACGGTTGTGAACTCGCTCTTGTATACATAGAGAGAATTCGCTGAGACAACTGTATAGGTCAAGACATGACATTAATGCATCACTTTGTTTATGGTTAACCGAAAAATGTTGTTTGAGAAAACATTGATGTGCATTCCAATAGCTCACGAGAGATTAATTTTAACAGTCCAATTCCACTATCAAATAATGTTTTTGACGTGATTTTGTAAGGAGAAGAAAGAGTGACAAAAGACAAAACTTGATTTTATTTTATGAGGCGGTGTAGGAGGAGGGTATGGGTGAGTAGAAATTCGACAATAACTGATTTGAAATATGCAAATGTCTGTCATGTGCCTATTCACTTAAACGAAGGCGTTGGAGTACTTGCTAAGCATCGTAGAAAAGAGTTTTTTACGTATAAACACGTATAAATTGTTTCAACTGACGTTAATGTACATAAAAAATTAAATCGTTTTAGTAATAACTGTATTAACCTCGGAAATATCCGAAAAAAAATACTGTTCCATTTCTGATTGAAAAAAAGTTTAGCTATATTTCAATCTTACTACAAGTGATACATATGCCTCAACTGAGCCATGAAAGTAACATACCGTAACACTAACCTCCATATATCACGTTAGGATCTCGTGTCAGCGGCCGCCGTCAAATGCTGGGAAAATTACACACACCTTGTATCGATTTTAACCAGATTTTAACCAGCTTTTGAAAAAGATTTTCAATGTCAGAACAATCAACAAAGCAAAACGTTGCTTTAATCGGCAATATTTTTACATAAGCGATTATGCTTTTTGCGATGAAAGACCGTCCTCATCATTTTTATCTAGTGTCTGCAGATTGACCAATGGGTCTTACAGAACTTGTTTAACACCTTGTGCCCCTCAAACCAACCCCCCCCCCCTTAAAATAGAAGTCAAGCAAAATACAACAGTGGGGGGAATTTCCCTATTGTTAACCATTAAACTTTCTGTAAAAAATTCTTTACATTGGTTATTTAATGAATGTAAACATTTGAATGCCAAACGGAAGGAAATTATCAACAGCCCGGTATATGTCACCGTGGTTGCAGCGGGGAGGTGGAATTGAGACACCCTGATTGAACTTTTTACAAACCAAGTCACGTTACAAGCTGTCAATCTTTGCTGTATTTCATTACAAAAATGCAAGGCACGGTATTCTCAATAGTACGATGGGAAAAGCGTATACGAAAGCGTTAGCATTCCACAATTGAACATAGCTTTCTTTTCTTACGTCTTTTTCTTGTTTTGTCTTTCTACTCCATGTTAAGTATGTCAACTTCTTCTGGCACTTTTCTATTTTGTTCAACAAACTGCCTCGAACAAAAGTGTTTCAAATAGATACGTATAATTTAATTACAATTTCTTCATTTTTGGCAGTCAAACATCTCAATACAAAATTGTAGCTTCATATTTGATTTATTTATGACTATTCCGACACAATATTAGGTATTGACGTCACTAATTGCGACTGTCACGTGGGTCTTTCCTTCTTGTGGCACACGCATGCAGTATATATTTAAATTCATCGACGTTTAAAATTGCATATAACTAGGGAGGCGTAATATGCAACGTTCGCGAGCAAATTTAGAAAGAAGTGTGGGTGTCATGCAAGTTCAGATGAGAATATTTTCATGGTCATCTTATACACATTTCATTTGGCGTAATTCCCAGGATCGTTCTGTGATGTAATTCTGGGAAAAGGGGATTTACGGACGATGGAAGTGACTATTTTGAGTAATATTATAATGTTGTATTTTTTCGTCACTTCTGCAGTTTCTTTCAGAATTTCATTGATCTTGTTCCAACGGTTCATATGGTCGCACAATCAGTAAAGACACTTCTTTCTTTTTATGATAGAGAAAAACTATATGGGTACAATTAAAACTTTACGGGGAATCTTTTTTTTTTTTTAATCGACGAAATTCTGGAAAGGTTTCCTAATCCGATACTACGAGAAAAGTGAGGGGTATGTAAAAAATAAAAAAAAGGAACATGATCCTACTTTTGAGAAGTTTTCACTAGATAAATTGTAACTTTCTTTAATACGAAGTTACTTTATATTGATACTAGACAAGACACGTTTTATTGTTTTGTGAATATTTTCAAAGAAATTATAAGCGCCATTTGTATCTGTCAACGTCTGCTGGTTGAGGAATAAACTAACCATGAAAGTTGTTTATTACCTGCGATAGTTTCTTTGATGTTTTCTTCTCTTCCATCACAGCTTATTTTTACACCCACGGCTACACACCCATGTTCTTATCTTTCCCAACTTATTATATGCATCACTATACACAATATAAACATTAAATCCCAAACTGCAACGGTAAGGGGAACTTTAATACAAAGTATAATTGACGTATGTAGGAAAAGTAGACACTGTCTATCTATCCATTCATGAATCTATCCGTCTGTCTGTTGAGGACAGATGGATATAGGCAGTGCAACATATACTGCTGCTCAAAATTACGCATGATTCGACCAAACAAGGATTTTAACATGAAGTGACACCAGCAATACGATGAAGGTGGGAGCAAGGGGGGGGGGGGGTGTGAATGAGGTATATTGATAGAAGAAACACTGAACCGAACAGACAAATCTCCAATATCACTTTTGTATAATAGATTATCGGGTTCCTTTTCTAATTCGATATTGGTGTTTATGCAAACGATTTTATATAATCCATTTGTTCAACGATAGAAATTCTGTCCTTTCCATGTGTATATATACATCAAGAGATAACCTTGCATACGCAGACGTAAGCCAACTTTTGAGTTCTGCATTTCTTCTTTCTAAAGTTTCTTTTCTGGTAATGCGCCTTGCATCTGAGGGCTCCATTCCGATTGTCCCTGCTTTTTCCATTACTTCAGCGATTACCAACCCCCCCCCCCCCCCCCCCGCAGATTTATTCTCTCTTAGCATCCACGTTTATTTTTCTCGCCTTCGGTACCTTTCAAAATTTATAGAACGATGATAATACTCTTTCCCATCAAATATTTACATCTTCTCTGGATGAATATCGTTCCCCATCAGACTCCGCCAAGCATGACTCTTGGATTTGTATTGACGTCAGTTGGTTACGTTAAATGACATCTGCTTTTCGGCTTAAGCCATCCAGTAATATTCTCGAGGCTTTGGACACGTGTATAAGAGAAAACACAACAGCGCCATCAAAACGGCAAATCTCATATTTTTCAATGAACTAGATTGTTAGATTACAGAATAAAAAAGTAGGTCCCATTAAAAAAAATGTGAACAAATATACTAGTAGATTTTGCTAACCAATGTCTAAATTAGAAGATGTTAAAAGCACATTGCGGCTTGAATAAGTTGAAAACTTAACTCATTCAAATGTGTTTTAGGCGAAGTTGTGGCTTTGACTTCAAGCAATTCGAGAGAACAATTTCGGATAGAACGGCGGGTTGCAAATTGCAGGGCGGACCAGGTTATTTCGTCCCTTCCGTAGTGATCTCAAACGTCACCCCCAAGTCCCAAAAGCACTTTGAGGTTCTGAGGCCCTTTATGTGAACTTTACGACAGCGTTACGTGCTAACACTGAGCCAAAGCTTTTAGACTTTGGTTCAGCATCATTTTCAGTCAAGATAGTTTCAGCTTCAATGCAATTTTTTAGTCATGACAACATTTGCGAGACTGCAAGGTCTTCAGTATAATCTGCTCTTTACGTTCAAGGTGTTACCCAAATGCAGCCAGCATCCACAAATTTATGTCGTAACACAGTCAAAGGTGAGAACTGGGTAGTTACAACAAAAGTTTCGTGCGAGTTGATTGCATCATATCATGATGACTGTTGGTGTTGGTACAAGTAAGCAAAATAAAAACAAACAAAAAAAACTTATCGACACAATTTAGAAGTGAAGTTTTTAATAACAAATAATTTTCTTTGCACCGACCAAGTTGTGCCAGGTAGATGATAATCACAAATACACCAACCAATCGGGCATAATATCGCCCTTCCATTTCGTAAATTTTATTTTCACTATACCTGCTCCTCTCACTTATATCAAAGATAATATGTTCCTAAGGAATGGATTGTATTGCTCGTATCCGATGACAGAAGTCAAATTCCGTAAAACTTAAACGAGAAATACTTTTAACGAAGATTGCCAGATACAGATATGACATTATTCCGTGGATTCTCTGTAAGTAAGGTATTCCTGCAAACAACAGAGAAGAATGGCAGTAAAGTGGACCCCGGCGAGGTTTCTCAAACAGGGCTCTAGCACTGTTGCTTTTTGTGTCGTATGTACGACTTTGGGTTGATGTCATTGCTTTGGTAGCTTTGTTATCTTGCGCTACATTTCTAAGTTCTAGGTTCTCCTCCTTGTTCTATTTTATAACATTCTATTCATTCTATTCTGTACTTTATACAGTGAGCAATTCGTTTGACCTTGTTAAACAGCAAATTTGTCTTTTATCTTCGGTCAACCACAGATATTCTGATATAGGCATACGTAACTTTACTCCAGTCTTTCGTCATAGATGTAAGCAGAAGAACAAGTTGACAGTTAATTCAATAAACAGATTGTAGAGTGATGATTATAAGACGGTTGGAAAAGCTTAAAGGAGTAATCATGTATCATAAAAAAAAGAAACAAACACATACCAAATAACAAACAACAAATAACAAGTAACGATGCTGTCGTTATGAATACATGTTGGGTGTGTTTGTAGTGTTACAGTAAGTTACCGAGTCACGAATCAAGAAGAAAAAAATCGCTACAGACAGTGGTATCTGTTGATCTACGATGATGACTAACGGACATGACTCAACACGCACACCTGGATACTAAATAAGAAAGATGCCCCAAGCTCCTTGTCTTGAGATTCATTGTGTACACGGTGTGCAAAAATTGACCGTTGACCCAAATGACCTCCACCAAATATAACAGACGATATGATACATCGCAAACAAATACATAACAAATATAACATCAAAGCATCCCCCTTTCTTGAGATATCGTGTTCACCATGCTGATTGGACGTGTGTTGACCGCTATCAAAAACCTCCTTGCTCTGAATGTGGTACACCTTCACACCAAACATGAGATGTGTTCAAGCTTCCCTTCTTTACTGTAGGCCTCTTGTTTACATTGTTTTTACTATTTGACCTTCTTGATCCCAAATGAACTTTGACCCCATAGACAGCAATGCAATTCTTGTACTCAGTGCGGTACAGTAATTTGTGCAAGATATTAGATATGTCCACGTTGTCACTTCTTGAGATACTGCGTTTGCGATATTACTGTATTTTCAATATTTGACCCCTGTTGACCTCCAAAGAACTTGGGCTCCACCAAAGCGATGGTCATTTCGTATTTTATAAGAAACTCCTACAAACTACAAATGAGATCCGGCCAAGTTTCCCTTCTTGTTGTAGTGTGACCCGACACTGACTCAAAATGACCTTTGACCTCCACGAAAATGATAGGTTTCTTGTACTCAACAAAGAACACCTACATACCAAATATGTGTTAGGTCCAAGCTTAACTACGATATATATCACATTTGCAAGTTAGGAGTCACTATCATACATTCACACCACGCACAAACGAAACGCAAAAAAAAAAAAAAAAAACAAGATGAGAAATTTACAATTATCGTTAAATGAAAAGCACTTACGCGAATTGGGAAATAGGAAAAGAACAAGGAAAGAAGATAAAACGAACATACGAGACAACAAAACCAATTGGCGAGTAACAAAAGAGGATTTAAAGGCCGATTACGCGTTCGTCGTAAAAACAACTGCTATCATATGCACAATACAATCTGAAAGCTTATGTGTACACAGCAAAAGTGACACGGCCACCGACACCGTAAGACAGGGGTATTAACAACCGTCGGCAATAGAGCACAGAAAGATGACGGAAAAATACAAACTAGTTAATACAATCTAGTTTATGACTAAAAGTTCTACAAGGACAGCTTCTTTTGGGCTAGGGTGATTGTAGAGTGATCTTGAAGAGCAGTCTCTTAACAAGATATCGATCTTTTTTTTCTTGAAAATACGAAAAACGGAAACCATGAGCACCGGTCGTCCATTTATAGATTTCTGTCTCGGATTTCTGGGAACGGTGGTAGTCATCTTATAGTTTTTTTTTTTTTTACTTGTAGACAGAGTTTAAGCTGTGGCGGCACACCTCAAGGTTCAAGTTTCCGCCAGTCCTGTTTGTCTGTCAGTCCGCTGGCGAAATAAGCGATAAATGAAGAGCACAATTTGTAATCGTTCGAAATTATATAGATTCAAGTCCCACTCACTCACCATCCACATACCACGAGTTTCAAAGGTGAAGGAAACCCTGACAACGAAGCAGAAGTGTTTGACAAACATCTTCACAAAGTTTCATTCAAAAACGTTTCCTTTCTGAGTTGCACACTTATGAAATCTAGAGAAGGGTGCTACCATCTTTGCCTAATTTGACTGTAAACCTGCTTGAGTAAGTCGAATTATGATGTCACAAAACCACTGATAGCAGAAATTTTAATGCATTTCTTTGTAAACTTAACCTATAATTTCCAGAGATCCGCACATGCTTGTACACATTTTGTGCTGAAGTACTGAGGTGCATTATGCAATAATCAAATTATTAATGCTCTGATTTGAATCTATGCATTGCTGTTAAAAATATTTGACAATGAAATATAGAGAGAAAAACAAAAGATTTTCAATCACATGGGGACCGGTTATGTCATCACAATCTCAGAGTGGCAGCTTGGAAATCTTGGAAATTAAACAACAAATTCAAATGAAATTTGGTGATGGTGTGCACCCTAATGTTAGTCTTTCATTTAAAATTGTCAAAACGTCCTGATTTTCCTTCTCCTTGTGACGTCTGCATCGGGCTCCACAGTCTCAAGTCTTACGTTTTACATCCATATAACTTGAAGTCTCACCGAAGAAATCGGTATCATACTACTATGTTGATGGGGCTTGAGAAGCGGTGTTGAGGGATTTTAAGATGCCATGGAGCTGTACTAGCATGAAAATATTGACTTTATTATCGCCGTTTATCGAAGGTAGTACAATGGGGTACTTTTGTTTGGTTTAAAGCCTCTCCGGTCTGTCTTCACTACGCGTTATTGCATCACAGCCTTTTCACTACTCCTTTGACGGACTTTCAGGTTTATGTTGACTACAGGTTATACTGTTCACAGTACACATTCACTCCTTTAGAGCAACGTTTGAAAAGGTTGGGGGTTTCACGTTACCCTCTCAACTGAGATTCGGGACTGCAGTAGTAAAGTACTCTAAAGTGTCCCAACAATTTTGTCTAAGATAGTAGGTACTGAGGCTGATTCACTGTGACTTAATGAACCACGAGCGGGTAGTCTTCCTTGATAAATACTGTAGTTTTGAAATAAAAATGGTGAGGGGGAGGGGTAGGGGACCACTATTTACTTTAGATATTAATATTTTTGATATTCTCTAACACATTCACATGGAAGCCTTTTTTATGGGAAAGTATTTACGATTATCATACTTCAAGTTGAGTCCAGAAATTAAAAATGGCGGATAAGGATCTTTATCGCCATTATCCGCCATCCACGAGGAATACGTCTCCGTAATTATCACTACATATGTAGCGATATGCTTTATTGCAATTTTTCGCATCCTTGCAAAAGTCATATATCACTCAAAATTATTATGAGTTGAATATCATATCCCCCCCCCCTCCGACTTCCATTGACAGAAAAGGGGGAAAAAATATGTTTTATAAAGTGACATGTCATTTATAATTGATACGGGTAAACCGCAATGTGAACTCCTTTTCCAAGAATTTTAACTGTACCACGTGTTGATTTGACGATTGCAGGTAGGTAAGAAGGAAGGTATTCTGTTTGCATAAGACATTCAGTCCGTGACATTTGTCGTATAAGCAGGGTTGAAATCAGTTTTTATTTCCCCCCTCTGAATGTACTCTTTCTGAATTATAAAAAACAATTATATGATTGATAACATTCATACATAATATTGCACGACTTAAGAGAATTATCCTGATACATCGTAAATAGACAGGGAGTCATGGAAATTAAAATAAAAATTTAAATGAAATGTCAGTGATATGAAGAAAAACGAATGATACCGGTACAGCGTCTGACCGTATGAAGGGAAGATCTGTTACAAGGTTTCGTGGCACACAGAAATCATGTTACGAGCTTTCCCAACTTCAAAATGGTGACAACGTGATCAGTCACTGCGGTGTTCTCATGATGAGAATAACACCCTGATTCTCCATAATTGATTAGGACTATGTTGAATATTCTAATTTTAAATATTTCTGTTTCCTTTCTCTTACGTTTTTAAACTTGTAAGTAAAAAAAAAACCCAAGTTTGTTTAGGCTGAAATATTTGAAGAATTTGACTTTGATGAATCCCAACTTTGTTCAGTGCTCAAAATAAATAGGAGAATAACCTTGATAACAATATTTTGCCGAACTTTGCAGATCCTACTACTGCATTAGTAACAGAACTGAAATTATCTCAGAAAAAGGTTACATATGAAATACAAAAATCATTCTCAAGGTTTAGTGAAATTAGATACATTGACTCCCTAACTTTTATTCTTTTGATGAAGGACGGATGTGTGTGCCCAAATTTACGAAAGTAAACATTTCCTTCCACTGTACATAGAAACAGCATGGATTTCACAATCATGTCAGACCCATATAATGGTAATATTCATGCTACTAAACATTTGCCAATTTTTTTACGAAAATTGTTAATTTGAAAGTGATATTATTATAGCAATAAGTAATGATTTAACGTAAAATGGAAATTCAAGTAAATAAGAGTCAGCAATACGAGTAGATAACCTTTTAAATATCGTTTATCGCTCCAGTTTAAACTTGACCACACAAGGGCGTAAATTAATGGCGCGGGGTTGCCCGTTGTTATCAAATTGGTCGCATCGCATAGGTCACTTCCTGACTATCACTTATGACACTGAATTCTGACTCATCCATTCTCACATTGTGGGAAAACAATAGTCCCATTTTTTTTCTTTTCTTTGTAATTTGTGATTAGACTGTAACCGTTTTTAAACCACCACCCCTTAACATTTTCGGTGATGAATGTTGGCTTGCAATTTTTGGTATATCTTATCTTTTATTCGACAGTAATGCAAGCGTTGTAGCACGATAAAGTAAAGGCTACGATTTGTCGATAGAGACCCCCAATCAGAGAAGAATCAATGTATATCAATGGTAAGGAGGTATTGAAAAGTAAAGTAGGTAAAGAAAGTGAAGAAAGTATGAAAAGTACTTTAAAAGTATTAATGTGCTCAACTAGCAAATTTGTTTTAAAACGTCGGTTTCCCACTTTCTAATGCAGAGGATACTTCGGCAACAAACTGCGCAGCATGTAATGGTCTATAGATCTTAATGGTACAGTATTTATCTATCCCATCAGTGGTAAAGCGAAGAGGTGTGACGTCATTTTTTTTTTTGCACGAACAAGAAAGGCATTTGCTTTTCTTCATTGGAAAATAGCAGCAAATATTATCTACGGAAGTGTGAAAACAACTGCAAGTAAACAACAGTCTGTTTTACGTTCAAACTTGCTAGAAAGTGTGAGCCCTCAACTCTCCTCCTTTCTTTTTCTTCAAAACGAAAGACCAGATATCATCAAAGCAACTAATAACTTGTAACTTCCCCTATTGTAAACTGTAAAAGGCAAACGTTGGGTTACTCTGTTTTCGGTTAGGTTGCCGCCATTTACAAAGGAAGGCATGCTAGACATTCATGTTACGATCACTGCCGCTCAACTGACTTTTACAGTTATTTTCTGCGAAGCCTATCTGAGGGTTAATTTATCATCCACCGAGGAAATTCATTTTGTCTAAAATGACGATGACCGATGTCTGAACAAAGTCTGAAGGGTCATCATCAAGTACGTGTATGCCCAACACTGGTAACCTGTAAATATCAAGTGTGAGTAAAGTCTTAGCAAAGATTCAACTGACGGTTTCTTTTGGCAATATCGATGTGGCCAGTCTGATATTTCGGATCCACCTAATTGGCTCTTCAAACCCACAGCTTCACTTTTCAACAGTTCCTATGATCACGATGCGAGCATCTCGTGAAAGTAAAGAAGAAACGAAGCACGGAGGAAAGAAATATTCACAGTGTCATTGACTCTGATGGGTCCGTATCTTTGAATGAACCCCGGGAATATTCTTTCAAACCATCTACTGTCTCCAAGTGTAATACTCTGAGAGACAGTCAGGTCGGAGAAACTGTAAACAACTTATCTAAAACACTTTTAGCTTCTTTTTAACTTTTTTTTGTCAGGAAATATCATTTCACACCATCTGTTATTCCTCCAGATGATATTAAATAAAGCTGAGTGATTAGAGGTCTTACTTTTTTTCTGTGTTTTACTCCCCTTGAAAAGAAACCATCAATTTGATTACTTTCCACATTTTGATGTAATGAAGCCTTTTCTACTCCCAACGTCATGTTTTGTTTTTTTTGTTTTCCCTTTCCTCGTGAACGTGTCTACTAAGGGCAGAATGCAACACCGTGTAATTACTTAAGTCATGACTTTAATTTATCAGTTAAAGCGACATGTGCATCACTTAAAAGTGCCTCGATGTTCATTTTTGGATGGCATATTATGTTTTGATTTGTTTTACTGAAAAAAAAACTCTGTACTTGTTATTTAAGAAAACAAAGCATGCATGAATTGTCAATTAACATGACAAAATACTTTGCAAATGAGGTAAAAACATGGATTGTTGAAGTTTACTAAATTACAAACAGATGTATATCTAACGACTGGAATTGCTTAACAATTGCTTTTAATTTGTTATGGTCGAGACCACACGAAAGCTAAATGTGGTAGGCACATCATTAAAGTGGTACCGTACACATGACACTCCTCCTCTGAACTGCAAAACGCAATGCAGAATTTTTTTTCAGTGCTATTCTTTTTTTCCTAATTGCTAATTGTAATCTACAGAGCATTTGTCTTAATCTACCAAAGACCATAATTTTCAACTAGTATAACTTTCCATATGACATTGCAAATTTAAATTCTTTCAACCCACAATGGTGTCCCAACCCGGCATCTCAGTCCAGAGGACCAAAGAACATCCTCTCTGAACTGAGAGAATGCAAGATGATGGTTACTTTTTCAAAAAACAGACTGAACTATACCCAGATGCCCCACTATAAGGAGAAATTAAACAGCCATTGAATAATTCATCTCTCTTCACAGAAGTCATTTTGCATTTCAATCAAGTCCGATTTTCATTTCTTTCTTTTAGCATACATTTACAAAACAAATACAAAAGGATAACAATGGTATTGAGGACAAATTTTAAATTCATACAAATGCAATAAAATGTGAAAGAGTTTGAAAGTAGGGGCTTAAAACAGCAGGTTTGCAAATACAAGAGTTGGGATGATGTGTTTCTTAATAGAGAGGATAATTTGGGATGGAAGACAGCATGAGATACTGCAGACATCTGTTCAACTGAAGATGACAGGTTTCATCGGCAGCAGCCGGGGGTTACTCCTGAGCCCCTCTTCATCAATAATGTCAGCCAACTGAAAATTAGATCATCAAAATACTATGGTCTGGCCATCCAATTTGCCAAAGTAGAGAGAAGAGACCAGAGATGGTAATCATATATAGCCTCCGGGTGCAATTATGAGATTTTAAATGGATTGGAGAAAAAGGGGTTACCCTTACAGAGTGCCTTGAAGAAATTTATGATGGTGAGCATCAAAATCTTTTAAATTATGTAAAAGATTCCAAAATAACCTCCTTTTGGCCACACCTGAATGATGTATGGAGTCCATTATACATGACCCAGATATGGAGCATTATATACATGATTCAAACCGGGAGGGGGGGACACGACAGTTTAGACGATGATGCAGGAACAATAATTAACATGAGAAAATGGTAATGAGCACTGGGAGTAGACTCAAAACTGGCCTCGTAGCCATTCCAGGTGAGAGCCCCGGGAGCTCAGAGTGGATGTAAATCTCGCACTTCCCTAGGGAGATGGAAACCAAGGATGGGCATAGACAGGAAAAAGCAAAAAAATAAAATGAAGGATAAACTCCATACTCTTTGGGGTCGATACTTTTTGGACAACTTGATATCATCAGAATATTCACGACAGAGCTCTTTTACCTAGATACATCATTTTTTAAAATCCTGGAAGCCCATCGGGGTCGGACGATAAGGGCCCTGAAAGGTATTGATGAGCACATGGTAACTGAAAAAGTATGGCTACTTGACCAATTGAACCAACAAACTCTCCAAATGACTCGGTCCCTGTGGCGTTGTATTGGACCATGTGAATTAAAATCTCATGTTTACTTGAATAAATTGCTCACAGCATTGACATACATGTCTTGTGCCTAAACATCAGATATGCAGAATTATTCAACTGAGTTACCAAACATGGACATTTTTCTTTGGGGGGGGGGGGGGAGGTGGGGGCATTTACCAAAACTGGAAGACTAAAATTCAAAGAAGTGTGCTCCTTGCGGATAAGATACTAAATTTTAAAATGAGCACGTCTGCATGTGCAGCGTCTCTGTCATTCAATCTACACGTGTATAGCGTGGCAATAATCTACTGTTCCTCTGTTTGTCTAAAGGAGGGCATCCTTGTTGGCTGTTATGTGATGTCCATCACAGTAGACTGGTTTGATTGAAGGAGGGCTATAGATATTACATGTCTTGATGGTACTGTCTTGCTATGGAGTGAACTACTATGTGAACAAGGTGTAACAATCTACAGTAGCAACAGATTTGGACTAAACTGGGTAACAGTTTTGGTGAATTTAATAATTTATATGACTGTATAGTAGTATTGCAAATGAATATGATGCAGAAATTACACAAAACTGCTATGTCTAAACTACTTTCCATTAACAACACAGTAAAAACATTTCATTACTCTCTTCTTTATGAATATATCATAAAAGTTTGTTGAAAAGTAAGAGGCATTTAAACCATTATATTTTTTCGTCACTGACGACTTTGTTGACTACTACTGGTCTTCTCAGATGCTTACAGATGAGGCCATCCTCCTCATCTGTTCTGCATCTGAATCAAGAAACACAAAAATTGAGATGGAGAGGTCTAGTTTCTGCTCAAGGTGAGAACAATCCTACATTGTGCAGTGCTTAAAGCTGTTATATGATGACTGTAATGTATGAAACATATTTTGCAATCTGTGACTGATAGGGAACTCCGGAAAACTGAGGAGACTTTTCACGAGTCACTACGTTAAACTGATTGGTGACAAAGTACTCCATCTGATCTCCGGGGTCCATCTGCCAAACTCTCCTTTTGAATTTCTGCTATCAACCAGCAGTATGTTCCAGACTGCATTTCTTTTACATCTCTCTGTAGCATTTTTACAAGTTCCATTCAACTACTTATGAAGGGCATGCAATTTGGCAGTGTTAAATGCGACCTTTAGTTGCACTTCCATCTGACTGACTCATACCCGAGGTATTTTGGTAGGCTTTTGAAAGAATTGGCAGGAAATTCCATCCTCACCAGTGAACTATTTATGACTTCCAAGTCTTTCGTTACTGTTTGTGAGCTAATTACGTTATAAACAGGCTGTGGCTTCAGTTTCAAATTAATGATCTGTAATGGTGTTCAAATTGGACAGAAAAGACTTTCACAGGATGATTTCACTCAAGGGTGCCAATTTAAATATGTATAACAAATAGAGAGATGTACAATCTTTGTTTGACAAAGTAATGGAACAAGCAGTAACCAGAATGCAAAAATGTTTTATCGTTTCGACAATGTCACCTAATCGCGCTGCTGCTTACAGTAATTAGTGCACAAATAGTGGGAATTGGCCCATGATAAACAGTAACATTTACACATACCATATAAAAGGTCCGAGTATGCCCCCTTCAACGTTAGTGTGTAATTAAAGTGAGAGTCGGTGTTTATATTTGCTTGCTCAGCAGAGCACCTTCCCAATGACGCACTACATCTATAAAGTCAATGAAAAGGAGATTCATGATTTTAGCCAAAAGTCTCTTATAAACTTCCAGCGGCTGAAAAGAGACCAAACAAACCTTCCAGCAGCAATATGTATGATTGCTCATATGTTCCAGCAGAGAAAAAGTTTGCCTGCTATACTTAATACTATATGGTCAAGCACTGCATAATGATAATCGAAACCTAGCAAAGCTTACAAACTTCTTAAAACTCATAAACGTACCACTCTACACCACCATTGCACCAAAAAAAGAGCAGGCTTCTTACACTTAATGTAATATATCACCACACTAAATACGACATATGGCCAAGCTGTCCTGAGATACTGCACTTTCATGGTTTCAGAGATCGACCTCTGCTGACATCAAATGGCCTTAGCCAAACTCAACAAGTTTCTTACATCTACTGTGGTCGATCAACACACTGTGAGTGAGATCAATACACCCTTGCATTTTTGAAGTATTCACAGTTTGACTTCTGTTAACCTCAAATGACTCTTGCCCTATACCAAAAATTTACAGGACTCATAGAATTAACAGACCACATGTAAGATCAATCATAGTGCATTGTTGAGATATTGCATAAATTTGCAAGCAGACATCATCAACTGGCCTTTAACCTTTACCAAAAGCAATCAGGTTCTAGTACTTATACCGTGATTCATCGACATAACATACTAAAGGATCAGTCCAAGTTTGCATCTTTGATGTAATGTGTTTGCAATGTTTTACATACTGACCTTTGCTAACCTCAGATCACCTACACCACAAACTTAACGGGCCAATTCTTTTGGAAGTGAACAATGACATCAGCAGGTAAAGGGGGATCTATTTTTAGTCAAAATTAATTATAGAAAAAGATCCCTTTTTTACATCACAAAGTATAATTATGCACGCTGCTGGGTTATCCTTCAATTTTTACTTGTGGAAACACTGCATATTGTATGAAATTTAATCCTCAATCCCACCCCCACCCACCATGTGTAGACATTATAAATTAACCAGAAAGTCAAATGACTGTGATTCCTTGCCAATGTCTCCTTTTTTTCCAAACACTCACAACCACTTTAAACAAAAGCAACTGGTGGAAAGGGGAAGGGACAATATCAAAGACACAACAAAATGCAAGAATGTACACCACATCTGAAAATTGTCATAATGAAGGATGACATACATCTCTTAACCAAGGAAGTCCATACGTGACTAGAAAGCTCCTGACACCAAATTGTAGTTAAAAGTCTGCAAAGACAACTTGGAAAATATCTTATTTGCTTAAGTATAGTTCCCTTGGGAAAGTACTTTGTTAATCTTGACAGTTGTTGGCAAATAAGTTGCTGATAAATGTAAGAAGCTACCTTAAGTGATCAGTTTAGTGATTGTTTGAAGAGGGTGCCAAAAAAAAATGGTTATTTAATAGTCTAAAGAAGAAAATGAGCCCATATTCTATTTAGCTACATTTATCTGCCACTAAACATCTACCTTTTGACAAAGAGCGTGGGGAGGGTAAAGGGGAGGGGAATGGGATTGATCCATCCGATACCATTTCAGTGATGCCAAGATGGGACAATTGACTTCTCCAAAATATTACACAAGTGTCATCTAGAAGAAGGTTCAAAAACGTCAGCTTTGGCTGTAAATACAAATCTCTGTGGTCGTTAACTCTAAGGTTTTAACATGGGACTCGGTATGAAAACAATGATAGATGATTTTCTCAGTCTCTCAAAGGGCAATTTAAATGACAGACCTCATGTAATCTTTGACTCCAACAAAACTTTACAGACATCATCTACCTATTAAGTGCAACCAATTGTCACAGTTTGAAGTTCCAGCTACATTCGGGTGCTGAGATATCCCCCTTAACAGGTTTTCAGACTTCCCCCTCTGGTGACCTCAAATGACCTTTGACCTTCCTGAAAAAGAGTCGGGATCATCTACTGACAATGGACTACCTACACACCAACTTTGCAGTTCAACAACTTTGCCTTCTTGAGATACGGTGTTTGCAAGGTTTTCAAAGTATGACCTCTACTGACCTCATGTGACCTTTAACCTCTACAAAACTTGACAGAGATCATCTACTTATCAAGTACTAACAATGGTTGGGGTTTGAAGTTCCAGCAACTTTCAGTTGCTGAGATATCCTCCTTAATGGGTTTTCAGACTTTCTCCTCTGGTGACCTCAAATGACATTTGACCTCAATGAAAAATAATGGGGATCATAAAATAACAATGAACCACCTACACACTTTGAAGTTCAAGCAACTCTCCCTTCTTGAGTTACCATGTTTGAAAGCCAAGGTATCACACACATAGACACACATGTCACAGATTTCTTGCCTTCGGCAAGGAATAAATAAAGAGTAAATACTAGCATTTTAGGCATTAACAATTGGATGATACATATGAGAAAAAACACCCAGCATGATGCTGGATATGGACCACAATTTAGTCTGAGTGCTGAGAACAAATATTGACTTATGAATAACTGCCATTGACTGACTGAGTGAAGGAAATTGATTGGGTTGGCTATTAGGAGGGGAGTGTCTATGTCTACTTGATAGACTGACTGCCTGATTATATGATAGACTGGCAAAATTAAATGACTCACTGCAATTATTAAAACTCTCTCCCACACCCATCCCCATTATTTATAATGTGTTTCAGTAAGGATATTTTTTGCTCAGAATGTCAGCAGTTCTGTCACAGTTTACTCATAAACTTTGATCCACTGAACCTTTAATCATTTTCACTTCTACCTCAGGCAAGCTTTAAGTCACCTGCTTCAATGTAAACAAACAAAAAAAACACAAGCAAAACAAAAACCCTCTCAAATCATTGAGCACTAATTGCTTAAAGTCGCTCTTAAATCATTGTTAGTATTTTTTCATACAAGAAATGACCTCAGAAGAGGCTCACAATAAAGTCCCTTTTCATATGCTATTACAGGTTCTGAAAGTAATAGATGGCGCCATACAGATTTACACTCCATCTACGCTCTACATAATTGGTGGCAGCACATAAGAATGTTTTCACTGCCCAAACATCTGCATAGAATGTGTTATACACTCTATGGGGAAGTCAATGCAAATGAAAAAGCTTGTGAGGGTGTGAGTTAACATGGTGAGAAGGCAGTGTGTCACTGCACGTCAAACAACTGCTCTTGATTTAGCAAAAATACTGACACTGAATTACACCAAATGCTGGCAAATGCATGTACATCATTGCTGATGGTAGAATGATAGATCTGTCCAACTTGCAACAGAAAACTACCTCTGAAGATCATAACTATTGTAAGTGTTACTGATCAATTGTATGATAAATGTAGCTTATACCACTGATAGGGGGAATTGCTTGCTCACTTCCCAATAATACGATGGAATGCCATTGTGAAGAAAAATGTGGAGGATTAATAACGGCCCGCTACCATCAAGATCATAACAATGTGAATTCAGAGGCACCCCTTTATGTTTGTATCATTTCAAATGACTAACCATCCAGCGTGCTATCAAGATTGACAATTCCGACTACTTCACATTTGTAGATGTTGGGTGACAGTTACAATAGCATGTGAAGCGTAGAGTAGCTCTCTTCGGAAACAATCCGTTAAGAGTACCGGTAAATATGCGATCCTTAAATATCTTGCAAGTCGTGCAAAAAAATGCGAAAACATAAGGAAGTTTTTCAAGTACGCATCATCAAAACAGTCAGTCTCAGCAAAAGATGCCATAAATGTTTCTATTACAGCTGAGTTTGCCCATGCTGTCATAAACAGTGACGATGATCAAAATTATAACCTTTATGACTTCCTGCAAAATTTAATAAATAAGAACAGAAATATTAAAACTCATGCTACCATGCCTGACACAATTAAAACATTGAAAAGCAAGCCCTAGGAGGGCACAATGGTTCCTTGCATGTGGATTATTTTTGCTATCATTTAGTCTTAACTAAGTTTAATCCATGATTTATCACTAACCAAAAAAGTTTGGGCCTCATTTTGTCCCTGAGAATGCTGATCAGCCAAAGGTTCTGACTACCATAGTACTAACATGAAAACCCTCAACACTGTAACATATAGTAAATGTAATGATGTAAGTCCCACATGGCTCATTCTGAAGCCGGAGCCATGAATGTTGAACACTGCAAGGGTTCCACTGCCACAATACTAATTTGACAAACCTTTCCACAGTTAAGCAAAGTATGCAGAAAAGAAAGGTTTTTCATGATTTCATAAAGTGGTCCATATGGCCCATATGGGACCAATAATACTGAACAACCTCAAGGAACCTCTACCATATTAAATGTGACACTATTTCAACTTAAATAACATACAATCTATAGGAAAGATGCGTTCTGCATGATTTCATAAAATGGCCCATGTGGATGTTGGACCCAAAAATCTTGAACATCCCGGGGGCACTAAGTATGAACTTTATTCAAGCTTAATAACTGGAGATATTCGTTTTTAAAAGGTTTCCAGAGTTTTGCCTCCAGATGATCTTTGACCTCCACCAAAAAATAGGGTACACCTTTCTCAATAAGGCAGACGAACACACCAAGTTTGACTTTTATCCAACTTTCCCCTGTGGAGTTTGAGCGTACCCAAGCAAGTGTCACAGACAAACACATACACACAGCACATACTTGCACTCATTGCCTTACGGGGTACTGATGACAGTTCTCGGTAAGGAAATCAGTGGAATTCACCTTCAGCAAATGAGCAGCATGTGAGTGCCCAATGAGAGGGGAGGGGGGCTGGGTATCAGGTGAGAGACCTTGTTGCAGTGTCAGACTTTTCGGGCAGCTACGCCAATTCTGAGCTCTGCACGAGCAAGAAAAAGCTTGCACGGATCGGGCTCTTGCGAGCAACTGGTACCTGCTAAGGCAGCATTTGTAGGTGCACACTTACAGAGACAAGCCAGCCTGACTGCATAGGTTTCTTTGCTGATGCAAGGAACCAAAAAAAAAGGCAGAACGAGGCAGATTTTTTCCAGTAATTGAGAAGGTTAAAAAAAGACAATAGGACATTGAGAGTAATTTGTATCAAATTATGACAAAACACACCCCTATAAACTTAGCTTTTCTCACCTTGAATAAAACTATCATAATTGTAACTGATATTGTAGTAATGTGAATTAGAAGGAACAGTGTTCACTGGATTGCAAAAGACCAACATCAAGATGACAATCCCAACTACTTCACATTACAAAAATCTGCAAACCTGTAAATGTTCTTTTTCTCACCTTTACTATATCGGCCGTTTCATCTGGTGGTTGCCTGGTAGCTGCTTCTATAGTCCAGACCGATATTCACTCAATGGGAAAAGTGACCTCTGATCAAACACTGGACTTCTTCATATAGTGGAAGGATCTGATGATAAAAAAAAAAATGACGAAGTGGGTAACAGATAATATCTGAGGGTGAAAAGGAAAAAAGGTAACAGAGAAACAGTGCCATGTGCAGACCTAAGGTGATGATTGATAGGCATCATGACGTCATGATGCACACCTGCATACTAAGTAAGGGATATAGTCAAGCTTTCTGTCTTAAGGTTCCACGTTTACATGATTTTACAAATTGGATCCTTGTTGGTGAAAATGGCCTCTATCAGAATACAATAGGCTTTTGTACTCAGTATAGTATACTCTGCTAAACGGTACATATCAAATCAAAGATCAGCACAAACTTCCCCTCTTGAGATACCATATTTACAATGCTTCATATTTGATCCCAGTTAACCCCAAATGACCTTTGACCTCCACCACAAAGGCACAAATAAAACCAAAAAAAAAAGAAGAGGAAATTGATACACACAGGTGATGAAACCTTACTGTCCAAAAATATGAACAGTTTTCAAAGAAGTCCCATCTTCCTTGTCAGATAAGAGAGGGACAACATTAAATTTATGACAAAGTCTGAATTAGAAAGAACAGATACTACAAATGGTGTATACAACAACACAACGAGAAATCAAAATACGGATAATATGAAAGAACAGCCATGATGATACAGTTATGTATTTCAAGTAGGTTTGTACTTCTTTATACAGTGCTTCCTTGTTCCTAATTTCAAAGTCGGAGTTACCAAACAATGTTTTTGAGAAATTGCTGATGGTGCCAGCCCTCTGTTCTTGACAATGACTGAGAAGCATCATGAATGGCAGGGTTTCCATTCAGATAGAACTGAAGTAATTTGTTTCCCAATAAAAATTTGTTCACTCAAATTTTCAAAAATTCAAATGATGCATCGTCTGTGACTCTTCTTATGCGAAATACTTTGAGAAGATGAAGCTTTTGCAGATGTTTATTGATGAGACTGAATGGCTTAACAATAATAAAAGCTGTTTTCTTTGTACACCATTGTTGGTGCATTTTAAACACCCTATTACCCTGGAAAGTGCTGTGTCACCTTTTTCAACATTTGCTCTCCAACCACCACTCACCCTTGTTGATTCCACTCAACAAAACCTCCCCACCCCCTCACATGATTCCGTCACCGTGCATGCCCTACGTGACGGAAGGACTGCAATTCTCATTGGTACAATTTGATGTTTGTAGTTCAAAATCCCACCTAGTTAAAGTAAACATAATTCATACTTTGGGTTAATAATTTAACTAGAGATTCATGCATCCAACCAAAAAAAGGAAAGAAAATTTTGTCTCATACATTTGTCTGTCTAGAATTATAATGCCTGTTGCTTCCTCATTTCACAACAAGGAATACAAAACTGTTTGGACGGCTGGTGCAAAGTCCGTCCTGGCTGGTGGAGTCCTGTTACGGCAGGTTCTGTTGACATACTGCCAGACTCAAACCATAAGCAAAACAATGACAACACCAAAACCTTCTTTCTTTTTTTTTCCTTTTTTTTGGTATGTCAATCTCATCTGATGGGGGGCATTCATAGACTGACTCACAGGTGATGGTTGCATCAATCTCACAGTGCACTCATCAAGAGGGGCCCTGTTGCCTACTGCTCTTTGGTTTTCATGTGCCGTGGAGAAGGCAGACTTATGTATGATCTTTTGCAATCAATGGATATTTCTATCTGTACATTTTTTAAAAAGTATTTGCATTGCAACTATTGTTTCTCTTCTTTATACTGCGTGGTTTTGTAAACTTGCAAGATGTGAACAAGATCGCCATGAAATTGGTTCAGTGTAGACCCCGACTCAAACTGGTTTAGACCACTGCCCCCTTTCACCATCTGAAATTGTCCCAGGGCCCATTCCAGCGGTCCTACCACTCAAAGCCAAATGATCGACGATATTTTATTTTCTCAGTTGATTTTCGCTATTTGCAAGAATGACAAAAACCTGCAGAAGGCAGGCGTACTGTGGAACTGGTATAGAGAACCCAAATGAAGTTTAGTCAGCAGTATGAAAGGTGAGCTTGCTGGAATGCTGTCTGATTACGAATCTACGGTTACATCTCAGTGTGGAAGAATGCCTCTTCAAAGGTCCAGTTAAAATGTCTACTGAGAGGTTCTCTTTCTTAACAGAAAAGGCCCTCCAAAAAAGAGTAAAAAGCTTGATCTGAAACGGGGCACAGTCTAACTATGATACCATCATAGCTAACAAAGCCAAAACATCAAGGTTTTTGGTAGCATGAGCTTGTGGTCAAAGTCAATATAGCTTTATTTGCAATATTTGAAATTCTGTGTCCCAGCTTTCAAAACAGCATGCTTTCACTGGGAAAGTTTCTTATATCTTCTTTTCTATTCTGGCAGCTGTTCTACTAAATGCTCTACAACATATATATAGTCTGTCAAGCTGCTTGCTGCTGTGTGGTTCTTTTTGCAACAAGCAATAAAGCATCATAGCAGGTTCAGGTAAAGACGATGAGGGTAATTGGACAACTGCAAGCACAGAAATACAGACAAATATACAATTTAAGAGGAATACGAGTTACAAACGGAATAATCATGACGAGTACAGGACCACAGAAATAGGCAAGGTCAACTGTTTGCCATACAGTTGAGTGGTTTTTCTGCAAGTTGTAGAGCTACAATGACTAATGATGTTCTTTGGCTGCATGAGGAAAAAGCAGTCATACTTTTGTGTCATATTTGAGCACATCATTTTCTGTGTCAGGTTGTTGACTTTGGAGAAAAGCAAGGTAGACCCTTCATGGACCCACTTTCTTGTGTCACAACTCACAGAGCAGGAAATCAGACTTTCAGGCTATGAATAACACGTCTATACATGCTGAGTTGATTGGCCACTGATAGGTCAGCGATTCCTCTTGACTCTTTTGGTTACACTTTCAAATGAAATGTGATAGAACCCTTCCTGGAAACGAATCACCCAAAAGGCAATGCTCTGAGGGATTGGCTTACAGGATGTGACCTCCTGCAGAGTTTCTGAACAGAGCATTTCCATCGATACCACGTCCTTAGCAGCCATTCGGCAAACCGTCGGCTGAACTCTGATGTGACTGCAGGACGCAGCATGTTGTGTCCATGTTGCCACATGCTATCAACCCTTATCGTTGGGCATACGACGATGATGACTTGCTCGACACTGGCAGGGAGATGGGATGTTGCATGACCCAGTCCTTCGTGATTAACAGTTACACTCCTGGACTTAATGTTACGACAAAATAATATTTCAAACATTTGGAAGGACTCATCTTGGATGTCCTTGATTTTCATGACTTACTTATCTCGACTATCCATTAACTATGGTATATACAAACTAAGACACACATAAGGGATGAAACCTTTGTGGTATTTCTACGTTCATCACACATTTTGCTCATGACAAGAAAGTTCAATGATCAAGTGTAGACTATCTATATAGTATTTATAAACTAATAGGGATCATACATACACACCTACACACACACACACAAAATACAAGCTTCCCTTCTGGAGATATTGTGTTTACAAGGTTTTCACAATTTGACCCTTATTGACCCCAAATGACCTTTGACTCTACCAAAATCTAAATGGATTTTGTACTCAATGTGGTACACACATGTACTAAACACGAGATTTTTCTAAGCTTTCCTTCTTGAGATATCCTGTTTACAAGGTAGGCATCACAAACACGTACACACACACATACACTGCCACATGATTACAAAGGCTACAATTTCATCGAAACCAAAAATATGGGTATTCAAACCGAAGTTTGAAACATCTACCACACAACGGTTATGCTATAATTATTGGCCTAAATTTGGCGATATGTCCAGTCTAATAGACCATGGTACAGTAGATTTTATAGCTTTTGACAACTTGCATAGCCAGTCCTTTGATGCACTTTTGACATTGCAGGAAGCAACAGCACATCCTGCTTCAACATTGTAACAAGATCAAGTTTTGTCATCAACTGGTGATTGCAATTAAAAGAATATTGCAACAGACTATGCAACACTAGACATCACCAATTAAAAAACATTCCACCTATAAAACACCTTATTAATTCATCTGCATCCGATTGGAGGATTGGTGGTCACATGCCATGCTTGATTCGGCACTGTCATCACGATTGTAATACTCAACTGTGGGTTAGTCTGTCCTAACCCAATGTCACGAGTTAGTACATACATGCCCACAGCAATGAGTCAGCGATCACTGCTTTCACTGAAAGTTTGAACGTTCTGTTAAACTTGACTTTGCCTCATTGAATAGAACTTCCAGTCTTTCAAATCATGACGTTATTCACACTACTTTTTCCACGAATGGAAAACATTATTTTTAGACTACCGTAAAAGTTGGGAACCGCATAGGCACTTGTTTCTAAAATGTAAATACTTCTTGCTTGAATGCCGGTTGGGGCCTAGAATACTGAATCAAAGAAAATTACATGGAAAGGACCATGATGTCATTCAGTCAGGTGTTCCCCACCTTCACTTCCTTCTACCAGAAAAAAAAAAAAAAAGAAGCTTTATCTGTTATGAATTTCCAGGAAATGTGAAACAATTGATACGCATGCTTTGCAGATTCTCTGAACAGTTCAACAAAGAGGAACTTTTCTATGGATGTTATCTTCCACAAAGGATAATAAACAGTTTTTTAATTTCATAGAAAGAAAAGCAATGACAATGTTTTCTTTTTTTTCATTAGCTCTGGTGCTTCCAGATGCAGTTGTTCATTTTTTTGCCATCTACTTCTTTAGATTAAAGCACAACATGAAGGTGTAATTTTCATGTACAGTAGTGTTTCAACTCTTTAGATTAAATTAATGAACCAATAAATTATTGTCACTCCAGGTAGAGTGTCGTTCAATCAACATTGGCGGGCTTCCTACAAACCATGAGAGCTGACATGCCTTGCTACTCTGTAGCAGTATACGAAACATGAACTTAAATGTAACATATAATCATTGTAGAGAACAACATACAAGGTTCTCATAAGAGTCATTTTGAAAGAGAGGTTGTAAAAAGAGGGAAAAGGAATCGGTTTGTCCAAAACATTAGTGAATGATTCCTGCACATTAAAGTAAATAAATTTTACTTTTCCATGATTATCTCAGGACCCTTACATGACCAAATACTAACACAACTACGAGAGATTGATTAACAAATAATGCCACAACAATCATAATAGAAAAATTTATTTTTTTTTTACCCTTTTTTTAGAATTACCAGTCTATTCTAAATTTTTAGTAAATTTCAGGACTTCATGAGGCCTAGATTGTGAAAGTATAGTTGCAACATTTCCAGGCCATGGCAACCCTGCTAATCAGGGATGAAATTTAGCGGTCGTCTGGTCGTCCGAGACGACCAAAATTTCTGTAGGACGACCAAGTTACTACCTCAGGTTGTCCTTTGGACGACCAAATTTTTACCCCTGGTCATTTATATTGTGACACAATGCGTACAACTCAACACTGAGATGCAACCAAAATATTTAACTTGCATGAACTCCATTCCAAAACATCTGTTTTCTTTCACAAAAATCCGCCAAAACAACCTGAAATTCACGGTAAGTAAAACGCCAAACAAACAGTCTCAGTGTACGATCATGTTTCAACTGATTTTACTGTACCAGACATGCACATACTGTACACAGCAAGTGCCAGATAGATGAGTCGCAGTTGAAGAATTCGGTCATATGTGCTACGTGCAAGGAGAGCTGGTATGAATTTTCTAAATAGTGATAGTACCGTTCAAGATTAGTAATGTATCATATTTTGATTTGAAACAAACATTATACTATAAAGAGATTTTCTTCCATATGATATATACTTTACAGCATCAGTGATTCCCTTTGGAGAAACCCTGAGCATTACTTATAAGTTACAAGTCAGTAGTATAATTTAGCTATGGAAAGTTTCAACCTGTATAAGAAAGACAAATAAAAACATCGTCTTGACTGTGCAAAATACACATTTTGCACATTTCTTGTTTTTACATGTCCGTTGTGGAGGACGACCAAATTTTTGGGAGGACAACCAAATTTTTGCAGCTGGTTGTCCTTCGGACAACCATTTTCAGTTGCTTAAGGATCATCCCTGCTAATGCTTATAATTTTTATATCAGCATATGGATCCTTCCCAAATGATAACAGAAATTTCCTCATCTTGGCCAATGAATCAACCTTTACGACTGCAGCATGCCACATAGTGGTTAAAACAATGTTCTATAGTGGATAAATGAGTATGCACCAGAGAGATTCAAGGCAGTGTTCTGCAAAGTGGTTCAAACAGCATACTACTGTATATGGTAGTTAAAACAGTGTTCTACATAGCGGATAAAAAGGTACGATTGATAGAGGCAATGTTTGTCATAGTGGATCAAAAACAGCATGCTACACTGTGGTAAAAAATGTGCTCTGTCGGTGGATAAAACGGTATGCACCAGAGTGACTTCTGCAAAGCGGTTGAAATAGCATGCTTCATAGCTGTTAAACAGTGTTCTGTTTACTGGCTGGCACAACACTAAATAGTGGATGAAACCCCGTGTACTACATAGGGGTTAATAAAGTACACTGGATGATGGCTATAATGATCACTAAAACAGCACATGATACACAGTGTTTGGAAGCAGTGTGCTGGACAGTGCTGGCATCGCCATACGAAGTCATAAATAAGGAAACTTTCCATTCACATTTGGGCTGCAGTAAACTGTGGTTTAAGGAGAGAACATTTTTTTATTCAGCAACGCTGCAGTAAATGTCACTATGTCTCATGGGTGGGATTTACAGGTTCCATAGTGTAAATACAGTCAGCCATATTTACATAATACAGAAATGTTTGTCTTTGAACAAGGAACTGATTGCGACTCTCAAAGGGCTTGTACCTGAACACATGGTACAAATTGTACAATGCAGATAACACTTGAACTACTTGATAATCGTTGTTTAGAATCGGTAGCATAGCACAGCATGGTAGACAGAGAGAGGAATATGCCAATTGACAAATAACCTATTGGAAGAAATCTGATTTTATGTCTACATCCCCAGTTCTCACACCATTTCTGTTGTGACTGCTTTCTGACAATACACTGTTGCCCTGCCACCTGTGACACCAAAATGAAGTAAAAAAATGTAACATTCAAATGTTCTACCACTATGGACATTGGCCTAGACAGTGCTGAGAGTGTGAGATAGGGAGGTATGATAGACAGGTTTGCTCTCTTGCTACTTGTGATGAGGAACCACACCTTTAGGTATGTCTTCAAAGCATACCTATGTTCAGTTGGTCAGAGCTGTCCATTGGTGTCACTCAGTCACAGTTAAGGTGAGCAATTTGTCATGTACAGGCATTCTCTGGAAGCCTTGACACAGTACAGTCTGCAAAATTTCCATGAAAAGAATTACTACTAAGGCTATCCTAGTCTAGACATTGCTCACCACCCATGAGACCCACACATCTGCTCAGTACCCAACAGAAAACATTTGGCTACCCACAGTTGGGGTGGGACCCATCATTTGAGAATGGCTGGTCTACATGGATTTTCATTCAGTACTAAAGCAAATCTGATTACTTCTGAGCCAAAGCAAATTAATTCACTTAGTTAAGCTTACCTACAGGATATTTTCATATTAATAACCAAGCTTATGGGGTACCATGGAAGAGTTGGTCATGAGATCCTCTGACAGGAGTTGCCATGGTAGCGTGACATCATCACCATCCCACTGTAGATGAGATCAGGGTGGTGTAGCAACAGCACTGGGAGGCTTCATGGCTGTGTTTAAGTTTGAGACCTACAGGAACACAAACACAAATGTATGTTACAAATACACATTGTAAACATACAGAGTCCTAAATACAATAATGAAACAGTGGAAACAGTAACATGATGATGTAGACTAGACAGTCTGCTGCCATAGCAACCAATATGCCAAGCCCGTACCATGATGTATTAATGGTACCTTACAATACCCAATGAATGACAAGCAATGCTACCGCAAATGTTCAACAGAACGTTTAAAAAATGGAACACATACAGAAATGAGCAAGAAAGTAAGGCAAGCAAATTATCAGTGGCTGAGACCAATTTCAACAGATGGAGCTCCTTCTCCAGGTAGGAAAGGAAGGGGGAGGGGGTGGGGTAGGGTGGTTGAGTTCTGGTGCAATCAGATCATACAATCACACCAGCCTGAAACTTAACTGGATCTCCTCTTTTATCTGCAGGAATGGCGCTGCTGCTACTCGGCATGGCTTTGTGACATACAGCACCAGCAGTCAAAACCCTTCTTAACGTGCTTCCATTAAACTTGGATCAAAGTCAGGCAATGACGGCAGCAAGCTGTAACACACAGACAAGGATGCGGATGTTGCTGCTGGTGAAAAACTGTGACTCAGAAGCGATACATAGCCAAATGATGCTGGGAGGATCTATGTTTGGTATGCCCAATCCGATCACCAGGGAACAGCTAAGGTTGGACTGAGGTGGAACGCAAACTTCCCTGCACATTGATCGTTTGGGATTTGTCTTACTTTTGCATCACAGAGTGCTTAAAAAAGTTAGTTAACACTTAACTGTGGGTATGGTCTCTGGAAATGGGAGTGCAGTTGTTCGTGCTGAGCATATTCTACTTATTCCCGGCACATTTGCTATACCCTGTATGCAAAGCTTAGAGTCAAGTTGAAAAAAACACACACACACACAAAAATAACACACACATGGTCCTCTCTTGTCATGCCCTCCTGACAATTATGAGTATGACAAATGTAAATGGGATGGAAGCTGATAGGCTCATAGGCCCAAGAACCATTTTGAATATTGCCAAACAATTACCCCAACTAACAGAAGAAATAACCCCCACACCGAAGGGTTATTTTTCTGGGAGGTTATCTGTTACCCGTCTAGGGTATTTGCCCTATTTTTGATTCACTTGGTGAGGTATTCGAATGCCCACGTACTATGGTTTATATCAAGTATGATGTACAAAATGTCAAATTGTGACCCATCATGAAATTCAATACATGCAAAGAATGAACAGTATACTGATCAACAACTGCAGAGGGAGTGATGTAAACACGGTTTGGCCAAGGAAGTAATGCATCTTTATTTCCTTCCAGGTGTATAGTCACTTTCAGAGGACCTTGAAAATCAATATCACTCTTTGGTCATTCATTTCCTGAAAATTTGTTTCATCTTCCAAATCAACAGAAACAACAAACCACAGACTTGGACACGGAAAATGACCTTCCAACCTTAAAGTAACAATTTCTTGGAAAGCACAATGTACTTGGGTCATTCCATAAATAAGGGTACCAAAGGTGTTTGGTGTCCCATTTACATTGTGACATTTTCTTACAACAGATTTTGTAAGAAGATTTACAGTTAACTTACCAATATTACTCCAGATACATCTATCTGTTGGTACATTTCAAACAATATACAAAAAAACATTTTTACTTCTTGCATTTGGACTTTATGTCACAATAGACTGTCATGTTTCACGTGCAAACGGGACACCAAAGCTGTGTGGAAAGCTTTATTATGCTTGTGTTAATTAATGTTCTGCATTATTATAATGTAGGATAATTTTGTCATTTTCTTGTGTTAAGATTGACCGTTAAAATGCTTAGCTGAGCAAGTACATTGGAGCAGAGTTCATGTGTTTCACATGTAAATGTAAACCAAAATTTTGGTGTCCCCTTTTTATTGTTTAAATTGTAACATGTTGTGAACTACGGCCAACTGAAAAAAAAGTAGCAAATGAAATTGTGTTGCTACACTTAACCTTTGCAATACCTATTATGTGTCTGGATTTGGAAAAGAAGGAACAACTTAAACATAATAATTTTTGGAAAGTCTTGATGTCACAATGTAAATATTTTACCTAGGGACACCAAAATGGTGTCCCCTTTAACACAAGACTGTAAAAATTGCAATGTCCCAAATACACCTAATTTTTGCAACTGATTGAAGTGTGTGAATGGGAAGGAACAAAATATTAGCTTAGATGGGCATGTATCCCACAAACTGTATGATATGTGGCATAAAATTCTAAAAAATGGGCTTTGGTGTCCCATTTACATTATGACGCAAAATGCCATAAAAATAAAAAAAAACATAATAATTTTATTTTCACGATGCAATTATGCTTTAGTTTCAGTGTATTTACTGAGGAATGTTATTATCTTTCAGTTACAGCATATCACTTCTTTTACCTTCCCTTATCCAATTTTTGCCCAAAATGTCATACATTCAACCTCTTATTTATGGTATGACCCACTTCTGAGGTTCTCCATATACACAGTTGCATTGAATGCAAGCATCAAAGAACTCAAGAGGGTCTTTGCTTAATGTTTTTTGTCTGCAACATGCCCAACATGTTATGTGAAAAGTGTGCAGTATACAAAACATCACCATACTTTTTTGACGTAACCACCAAAGAATGAAGCATGTTCACTCTGATACAGTGGCACCAGTGTCATAGACAGATTGCGTAGCTAAAATGCAGCAGCATGCTTTAAGTACCTTCTGTCATTCCAACTGTTTAAAGATTGTGTGACATGAATACAACAATTTGCAATGTTAAAGTGATTGCGTGTGTACTGAAAAACCAAAAAGATAAGATTATGTTTGATCTTAACTTTTTCTTTATTGTTAAATGTACATGCGAGGTTGTACATGGACAGACTATGTCTTTCAATGAAGGAAAATGACAGTAACTACTTCGAAAAGCAACGGGATTGGCATAAGAACAGTAATAACAGAAATCATACTTGAAAATAAACAGTTCTTACTGTAAGCACCCACATAATGAATATGCAACGGCACAAGATCTCACTTGTGTATCAAAGACATACTTCTCATAGCGTCGCTCCTTGGTAGGTATCGAGAATTGTAGTGTTTGGTGAAAGGAAGCACTGTATTTACAAATAACCTATGAACTGAACACAACTTTGCGGCGCCAGTGATCCTGAGTTGTTTTGACTAACTGAATATTCATCACTAGCATACTTCCCATTGGCTTGCTCAAAGAAGCACATTGTTGATTTGAATCAAAACAGTCAACCACTACATTATCGTATTCTACACTTTTTTGTTATGTTAGAAGAATTTGAAATCATATGGCAGAATTAACCAACTGAAACCTATTTGTTTTCCCAGATCGTCTGAATGGTGTAATTAAAAGCCTTACTAAACTTTTGGAGATGAAATTTCAATGTTTTTACTTTTTGCCTATGCACACAATCACTTTAACTGTATTGATCATTAAAAATGTTGAATATAGCCACAAATTCCATCAAAATCCATCAAATATTGACGATTTTACAGATAAATTCCTGTCTCACACATGAATAAACAAACTAGCTAAGTATGCACATTGATGATGTCAAGAGAAGGACTCCCTAGAAATGTCTTACCATATCCCTTGTTTACCTCACCTTCATTTAAAGGGCAATTGAGAATTTTACATGCCTCTACGGCTTTGTTACCGAAGCATGTATTTTCTTCTTTACAAATACTGGCATCACTTAGAAATGTGACACTCAGTAATTAAGTGATAATATACATAGGCTTAGCAAAAGAAACAATGATACAGTGCAACACACCATGTCATCATATTTGCATTTTCATCAAATTTTGAATAGTCATGTACCTCCAAAACAGATATTCATCCATGGTTTCACTCTGCAACTTTTGAATATGGCCAGTTCTTTTCTAGATGCATGTCACACTACATTCACAGAGAGAAGGCAGAGGTCACAGAGACAAAAAATTGCTACTTTCTCAGCATTAATTACAAAAATACAATGTACTAGGAAATTGCATGTGGAAGAGATAGTTACCTTGAATGTACATATGCACGTATTTGCTTAAGTGTCAGAAACAGGCGACATTTTGCATTTCATTTTTTCTTTTACTAGCAACATTTGAACAGAATGTATATTACTACCCAAAGGTATCTGCTCATGGTAGCTACTATAGGTGGAGGGTCCATCTTGCATACACTAGGTCCCCGGATCAAATCCCGGTGGAACCACTTAGAATCTTTCTGGGGATTCAAAATTCGGTAAAGCTGTTAACAGTGGTGCTGAGGGGGTTATTTGGTGATTTCGATTGGGTTCCTGTTGTCCATTTCAGGTATCATCCACTTCAGGTTCTCGGTACAGCTAGTGGGCTGCTGGGCTGGGCAGGTCCTCCACCCCTCCCAGCCTTTGGGAAAGTGGCTAAAGACTAGGGGATAAACTCTAGTCCATCGGATGGAGATGTTAAATGGCAGTCACGGGAGCAGGTTTGGGTTTGTATGGGATTGTTGGGTTCACCCCTGCCTTGCTATCCTCTGAACATTGATAAAAAAAGAGTAGGTGAATTTTGCCGGTGTTCATCCACGATCAACATGGTATGGGATCCTCGATGAGTCTGCAGACATTCTGATCCTCAACTTCTGAACTGCTAGTAACAGCTGATATAAACACCAATGTGTTGTAACAAAATTGCATAACCAGTTAGGGCACACACTTATATCTTGCATGGAGATTTTAAAGGTGGTCTCTTTGAAAGAAACCGTCAGAAATTAACTGATTCATGAATGTTGATTGCTGATCACAGAATATTATCTACTCAGTCTGATTGATAAGAAATTACCATGTTCACTGAATTTTTTGAGGGCCAGTAGTGGTGTAATTACAAGGTCTGCATGGGCATAGATTTTCAGTAGCACCACAGGAGTGAAAGGGCATCTGCATACGGTAGCCTGGAGAGGTGATTTTTGGGCATCTATAAGGCACTTCTATCCAAAACTTTTCTGATATGCTCCTTGGATGCTGATGGTGCAGTCTGACCACAGTTTTTGCTATAAAATGTGACGATGTGATGATGGGTACCACTTAGGCATTGTCATCTCCCCCAGAAGGGCACACCTGCCACTGTTCAACCACAAGAAATTTAGACTGCAGGATTCTACATAACGATTGCGGCCATAATACCACAGCACAGAAGCTACACAGACACTATCATTACAGATGACACCAGTTCAACAGCTAATTTCCCATCACTATTAACAATAGTTTTGTAAAAACTGTTGAAACATCATAAAACACAACATTTGACAGGAAGGAATTTATGACAAAGACTTGGTTTTTCCTAATTTTGACAATGGAACACGACACGCAGGTTTGTATAGGTTTTCCACATTATGGCTGGATTTCAGACATGCAAAATGAATGAATACAAAACTCAAAGAGCTATCTGAGAAAATCTTTGCAATTACTTTCTTGACAAGTTTTGTAAAGAATTTTTGCCATTATAGAGAGTATAAAAAGTAAGAGATGAAAAAAAGAAAAAAAAAGAAAATCTGTCTTCTATGGTGGGTATTTTTGTTGAGTCAATGAAATGACTTTCATGAGTAGAATAACCATCACAGCATGAGTGAAGGAACTCTCAGGTACTTAAAAAACAGGAAGCCATAAACCTGAAGACAATACCATAAATTTTCGTTTTAGGAAAGTTTTTACAGTAATAGAGGAAGTAGCAAGATTATCCATAATTAGGAATTTGAAAAATCACGATGCCATACAAGCTACGGACAGAGCTACGAAAGATTGCACTTTATGAAGTGAGTGAGCACCATGTGCAAATATCGAGACCATTTCCACCGCGGCAAAGCGTGATTCATCGTCATCGAATGAAAGACCCACAATTCAGGAAGTGATATCAGCTTGAACGAGAAAGTAATATCAGATTACCACTAAGAATAAGCCAAAGGCATGGCAAAGTCCTTTAAAAGTCACATGAATCGCTGACAGACTAATCCAGAGCACGTGAATCGCGGCTCTGAATGTGGCATGAAACAATCAGAGAGGAACATTAATGGCTTAAAGAGATGAAAATTTTAGATGAGGAATGTCAGAGAGACATCTGGTAATACTTGCTTTATTTTAAATGAGGAGAATGGATAGATTTGCTGGAAAGAAAGCAGGGATTCAGTTTTAAGAGAGGGATAAATTGAAGGGGAGGGGAAACTGTCCAAACGATAACTCCCAGAATAACCGTATGATTTTTCGTTTGATCGTTTAGTTGCGATGAAACTTCTCCCATCCTGTGTCAAGATCAATTTATGTCATCCCTCCTCACGTGACAGAGACGTGAGAGTCCTCCTCCCACGAACACCAAATTTCAAGATATCAAAATCAAAGACAAATGGCACTGCTATCTATGATGAGTAGATTTCTGAAGAAATGATGGACGGCGATTAATTGCGAAGGTGATGGTGCGACGATGTCGTCGCAATCAACCTTTGATGTACATCATCCCATAATAGAAAGCAGGAGTCCTGGTCCTGTTGCGCCATTCACGAAAATTAAGATCCGTGCCTATGGAGGATGTCCTTCGTACTGATCAACGTATCAAACTTTGTCACCACAGTTGGTTTTTAAACACCACATCTGCACGATGCAGGTGTAAAAGAGGTATGCATCATGACACAGCGCAGCCATGGTTATGAAAAGACGGTCAGAATACATATCAACAGAAGTGTTAATCTGTGTCAAGACATGGACTAATATTTAAGTGTGAAGAAAGCAGTCACTGTATTACTTGTAAGCAACTTTGGATACAAGTATTCCAAAAAGGTGCAAGGGGATTGTGTGAGTTTCATGTGCCCCTAAATAACGCCAAACCAATTTTCAGGAGTTCTTTAGACTCATTCTAACTGAGCTGTTACACATTCCTCTTAATACAAGTCCTTTGAACACTGGGCGTACAAGTAGTGCCGTACAACAAGTGTGACCTATTCTTCAAGAGAAACTAACTCATTCACTTTAAAGGAGAATGAAACCCTGGGAATATCTTTATAAAATATGAAGCAGAAGTGTTTGACAAAACACTTGTCAAAGTTAAATTAAAAAATATTCTTCCCTTCCTAAGTTATGCACTTTTGAAATCTAGAGAAGGGTGTTGCCATTTTTGTCTCAGTTGAATGTGAACAGACTTGAGTAAGTCAAACTATGATGTCACATAACCCCTGATGGCAGGAGTTTAATGTATTTCTTTGTTTTTGTTTCTCATAATTTCCATGAATGCATATACACTGTACACAACTTTGTGTTGAATTACTGAGGTGTATCATGCAATGATCAAATTATTCATACTTTGATTGTAATAGATGCATAACTGTTAAAACTATTTGTCAATAAATTACAAAGAAAAACAAAAGCTTTTCAATAACAAGTGGTCAGGGTATAACATCACAATCTCAGCATGGCAGCATCCTGATTGATTTTTATGAACTTTCAAATTGCAATATCTTGAAAAGTAAACAACATATGCACATGAAATTTGGTGATGGTGATCACCACATGTTAGTCTTTCATTTGACAGTGATGTTTTATTGTAAAACGTTCTGACTTTCATTCTCCTTTAAGATGCAACCAACTCTTCCTTGTTGAGATATCATATTTACACTGTTTTCATTGACCCCAGTTGGGCAACTGCAGGTGATAACCAGGTGACAGGTAGTTGTCACAGCTGGCATCACCCATTTATTTCTTAGGTAACCCCACTTTTGAATTGGTGGTCCATAAATAAATCCAATCAAGCACGCACTTAATCAACCATCGTTCAGTTTTATGTTCATCTTGTCAAATATTTGAACAAGCGAAGATCACACAGGCCTACTCAACATTCAACTTGAAATGTCAACAGCAAAGGGGCTTGGTCTATCAAAGGGAGGGAAAAGTAAATGAAGACATACCATCAGACAATGTGACTCACAGCTCCATTCAGGGGACTGGAAAACGTCTTGCTGACAAGGCCAACGAGATGCCCCTGTAGAACATAAACATTAAATTTTAAAAAGAGTAAGAACAAAACTAACATGTCATGTAGACTGCAGTACATTCTAGGGACTATTTCAAAATGGCACTGTATGAATACCAACGCTAGGTATTCTTCAAGAAGTTAATTCTAGTATCCAGTGTACTTCTAGGCCCTGTATTGGTATTGTATGTATTTGTTTCCTCTAAATCTACCTTCCCATACCCACAGTACCTGAACCTCTTTATGGCGAATGTCACTCCTCCTGTTTGCCCCATCCTCATCTCTTCTTTTGGCCCCATCCTCCCTCACCTTCCGTGTGTCCCCACCCTCAAATTTCAAGGAGGAAAGGTAGTTCTATGAACTTCTAAACATACTTTTTCTTCGGTACAGACGTCCTCTGAAGGATCCATATCATATTATACTAGCACTATGAGTATGATCACCCTTTTTTAAATGATGATCCAGCTTCAAAATTTGTATTTCTTTTGAAAAAAAAAAATTTGTGCCCCGCTTTAAAGCAAACATTTAACTTAACAAAAGATGGGCTGTGTGATGAAAACAGAAAAAACAGCTTTTATTGTTCATTTTCCATCATTCTCTTCCATCTGATATCAACATGGAAAGTATCTTCACCTACTAGAGTGTAAATCTGTCAAAAGAAGATCGATACTGTTTCTTTTTTTTTGGGGGGGGGGGGGTGGGGGGGCTAAAATCATAGCAGAATGGGGTCCTATGGTATCTGTAAATATGTGAGACTTCCATGCCAATGACCACAACAAAACCCAAATGCAAAATCATTTCTTTCAGAAATTTGTCATTTTTATCTATTTTCGGACAAAAAGACAGACATATGGTACTGCACTTCTCACAGCATTTTACACAGCCCGTTAGAAGTAAAGCCAGTCCCGTGGTGCAGTTTTGAAAACATAGGATTAACAGCACATACTGATTTAGAACTGTGTTTCCTATGGATTACAAGGATACATCGGTCAGTTTCATAGCTCTGAACTGAAGCCACAAAAAGCCTGTTTTTCATACCACACTAAGGTAGACATTAGTGTGGTGTATCTCCTTACCAACCTCATCACCGCGGGTCATTTTTATCACCTCACAGTATTTGATCCTACTCAGGTAACCAACAATACCAAGGTCAATTAAACATCAAATACCTACTGAGGTTCTCTTGCTGTAATTTCAGGTGACCTCATCTGTCATGCCCATAGGCAACAAATGAGATTGAGAAGGGTCTGACCTCTTTAGCAAGAAAACAGAATTTTTAGCTGCTTCTATTGAGGATGAGTTTCTGGCCTATGATGTAGAATGCATATTGTAGAGGAAGAATGTGCAAAGATAATTATGTAAAGATCAAATCCCCAATGTCACCTATTTTGAATATTTATGAGTGAAGGACTTTATACCTGTATGGTGAGGAATGAATTAAATTTACCCCTCCTCCTGGAGCTATGGAAAGATGTGTGAGCACTGCTAAGGAGAGACAACTGTTGTAGGGGATCCATATACCAAAGCATAAATCAATTTAAGTTGTGTTTTTATCTTTCATGTCACTCATGTTTCCATAAGACCTACAGGCTTGCGGGTAGGCGTGCGGTCGGTCAGTGATGGGTTAGATGTTCATAAGTAAAACACTGCTCCATATATTTAAATGGAAGGAAGGTGGGGCACTGGGTTTACATTGTGACATCAATATTGTACCTTTGGTCAAAAACTTGAGAGACACAAAAGTAGAAGCACATATATGGTTCCTCTACTAACATACAAATCATGTGATGACAACTGAAACCAATAAGGGGAATTGTTTTGGAAACTTCAGCAGGCTGAACAAGATTTAATTTGGAACGAACGCATGACAAACATTTGAGTTGGAAAACAACATGAAACTATGACATTTTGTTCAATGTGTTGTAGTAACCACTGTCTCGAGATTGATTTGCATTAATCAAAATGAAAGAGCTGCCGACGTTCTCAAATCTTTTGGACACCCCTCCCCCCTCCTCTTCTTGTACATCTTAACCCACTTACTACTCAAAATTCAACCTCAAAGTTTCAAAGCTTTCACAAGGATTTTCAACTTTCTCTGGCCAAGTTTCAAACATAATAAGCTAATAAATGTAGAGGAAGTTGCACCATGAACTGCTGATGTCGGATGGTGATAAGTTCAATGGAAATTTCAAAGGGCCAATGACTCCACAGTGTTTCTATGTATATGTCAAACTAGGTTTAAAAAGGAAGTACCCGAGCACTCAATACTGATATACTGAAGTTTCTCTTTTTCTTCATTATTTATGCAGGTATTGAGGCAATGTAATGACTTCAATTATCATATTTAAAATGAAACTGAGAAATGCTGAAAATTATCAGTGTAAGTGCACTGTGACCTCTGTTATCTCTTGCTCGAAATAGATTATGATTAATGTAAAACTTGGACAGGTCTGAATCATGAAAAACTGACATATGGTGCATGGTAGCAGTACTGTAATTTTCAGTTTAATGAAACCTGAAGACAGTTTCTGTGAAAAGGAGTGTATTTGCAAATGGTAGAACCCCTTCAGCGAAGGTTGTCTCACCTTTTCCTTGAATGGAACCTCCATGTTAGTTGAGTGATGTCATACTTGATACAAAATAACTATGTGATCTTTTGACCAATTCATACAGGTGAAAACCTAAATGAGATTTATTACATGGATACATAAAACACATATATCTAACAGGAATACCAAAACATACAAACATGCCAGTGTTAAAAGAATCACAGGATGGTAGAGCACATATCACTGTACAATGCTCAAGGAAAATAAGCAGCCAATATTTTCCAAACTTTTAAATAGAGTTTAAAATTTTAGAATTTTTTCCAACATATGTGTAAATATAAGCTGTTGACGATGCAAAAACTTCTGATTGTGTTACGAAGTAGTTCAGTTGCTACATAAAATGCCATGTGCAATTTAACTTGTAGACATAGTCCTCATTTTGTTCTTTGTTTCTATTTTTATGTTTGCTTTTTATGCTATTGTTTTTATTGCTATGTTCACTAAGATAACGGGGAAAACGTTTCATAAGTATTTCTAGCATTTATTCGTTATTGTTCCCACAACTGGTTCTTATCCTATTTGTGCACAATGTACTAGAAATAAATGTTGATGCATCAACCAGTCAATCTTTCTTTTTTTCAATCTATCAATCAAGCAAATAGTAAGCGGCTCATATTGAAACCTCTGCTGCCACCATCACAAGGACTGAAGCCCTGTGCCTTAAAAGGTTGCTGCAATCCAAACTCAGAATGATTTGAGGCTAATCTCTTATTACCTGTGTTGAACTGTATTGTTCATTGCTAAACGAATGAGTGACACAGCCTGTTAATTAAAGCATATTATTTTCTCAAGAACTTCCCATCAATTTGCAATAACAGGAAGTCCACTATTATTCAGCAGTATTAAGATTGCCACTGAGGGGTTGACTCCATTCTGGACAATAACAAAAGCAAACTGTAGCTCAGAACGAAAACGACATAAACAGAGCCGTAGTTGAACAGAGGTTTTCGGCCACGTGAAGAGTCAAGGAATTTATCAAAATGGTAAATATGCTCACCGGGCACCTGGAGATAAACTGTGCATGCCTATGGTCTTATGTAAAACCTTTTCATCGGACAATATCACACTGCTAAGGAAATACTCCACTGTCTTTCTGAATTCTACTTTATTTAAAACAACCATCGAAGAAATCAAAGTTTTGTGTCACACATGATGTGACAGATTTACAATGAGTTTATGCCAGATGATATTTGGTATATTGTGTTAATTTTAACAAAATACTGTGCTCTAAAATAAAAACAAATACAGTTGCCATGTCAGTGAGTTAAAATGTATGTTGGTTCTTCTTTGGTTTATAGTGTTATTTTTAAAGTAACTGTCAACTACTGACTAGGTGTCAACTTTCAAGATCATGCTAAATGACCCAACATCTATGACGTCAACTCCCCACAACTTATGGTGCCTAATGGTGAGTTCCTCATAACTGTATTTCCATTTCTGTTAAAACAATGTACTACAACCTGACAAGGAAATTTTGTGTGAACGTGTATCAATAGTCATACAGTATCTGACTGTAAGAGAGAAATGTTACATCTTTACAGTAGACCCATTTAAAACTGCAGACAACACATGTAACATGAGGCTGCAAGCTAAACAAGCAGCCTCATGTTAACATTTTAATCTAGAACTGGCACTGGCTATCCATACTACAAGAGAGTAAACGGACAATACAAATATTATAACATAATAACACTTCATCATTTTATTTCCGCCTTCATTTTAAGGCTGTGTACTAGTTTCCAAGGGAACGGACATACAGAATGACAACAATTACTACGGAAACGTTGCAAAAGCTGGGTAGACCTAAATGTGATACAAAGGGTAGGACTATACAGTTCAAGCTACAACTTTGCCGATATCGACGAACTATGTGCTCTCTAAAGTGTACGATTATTCTACCTTAAACGTACACTATTTGTCAAGGATTGCTGATTCACACAATGTACTTGATTGTGCAAAGCATCCCTCACAGAAAACACGGGTGCCTTGCTATTCTCCAATTATGGCATTGCACCCTCCTCTCTCAAACCAATAAAAGCCTCTGGGTTGCATCACTAAGAGCAAAACAGAGAACATGTTTATGATACATATTTATTTAAAGGCCAGAGTAGAGACACTTACTGACGATAAGTGCTGCTAGTGACATGCAATAGTCTAATTTTTATACCTACTTCCTTTTGGAACTGACTGCATGCCCACCTGTTACTTAAATTTATCATGTACATGATAAGATCAGACCATTTCCACAGTATGGAACGTAACTGGAAGAAGGCAATCCCTGGCTGAATATTTCTAAACACAAACCACTTTGCAACTGATCAATGGTAACTTAGTCATTTCTGCCTGATGTAATCTATCAATGCTTCTAATTGCTATAAGAATGTGACAAGAAATGAACCCTTTGTAACCTTTGACCTCAGCTGGATATGTATAGCCCTCCATACATAGCCTAAACACAAACTGAATATGTGATGATAGGTTCTATCATTATCAAACAGAGTTTCATGCAAGGTGATACCGTTTTCGCATTTCGTTTCATAGTGACAATTTATCTAGTCTGGACAGATGACAAATGCATGTAATTTCATGACGATTCAAGTATCAGCTACGAAACCCCTTCTGGATAATAATTACATTATGATTTTATCTGGAAGGAATATAGGCCTGTTTTTTTCTCAACTTGGATAATCCTATGCGAAACTCTAACATCTAACCATTGCAGAATGAAAGTTTGTGGTCCTTCTCAGTTAAAAGCACACAATAATGCATGTAAGGTACAAGTCTTTCTTACAATCCTTTTCCTCTTTGAGTCATTGGGGGGGGGGGGGAGAGGGTGGATTTCACATTGATATGCTCCTTCTCTTTGCTACTTCCTGATTCTTTCAATAGAAACTAGTGTCAAGAATTGGGAATCAATCTGGCATTCTGTGTTTGATACATCTTGAGTAATCTAATGACTTACTAACATCTGTACGACTAAAGTCTTAAGCTGCTATAATATGCATAATATTACGCTTCCTGTGGTTAAGTGTCCTTGATACATTGACAAACCCTGGCTGTTTCAATTTGAATTGCTATGACAAACTGCCATTTGGTTTCGAGTTATCTGTGTGCTGGATCTATGTTCCATAATTCCTTGATAAAGTCCATACTGCACTTCACATTGCATTGATAAAGGTATTATTTCTTATTTCAAGGTGCAAATATCAGCTGCAAACAGACCTGAGTCACTGGACACATACAACCTTTGGAACAAATGTGTAATCAGTGGTGACGGCCACCCTCACCAAAGTCATTTATACAAACCAAGCACTTCAAAGTGGATACAGTAACCTAAATTTAGCATGCTACATGATGAATGTTTCACTTTCTAAATTGATACCAAAATTCTAGCTGATGTAACTCAAGGAACTTTTCTAAAACTAGAAGCATATTGGGAGCATTGACTCATTGTGCAAAAAGAAAAAGTTTTCCACTTTATGTTCAATCTTTGCCAAAGTATAGGAAGTCACAAGTATGGAACTTCTGAAAACCTGTCATGTGTTTTACATGAGAGATATATGCACTGAAGTCTTTTATTTTACTCTCAGACATCAATTGTCATATATCAAACTCTTTATTATCCTTTTACATTTAACTAAAGTGCTTGTCCAGAAGTTATTTTATTACTGTAATCAATTCTCCATAATCACACATACTTTTGTTTAAAACAGTTTTACTCAATAGTCCCTCCTAATGCTACAGTAGTAGCTGATATCTACAAATATGTGGTACAGATGTTTTGACTGAGTTTTGTTTCTTGTTTCAGCCACACTTACTCTGTTATCCTGATATTGCTTTGGGAGTGGAAATTTCCACGCACCTAAAGAATAAAATCATGAAAAATATGGTGTCCTTTTTTGATATCGCATTCTCTAACAATAGGATGGGAAAGACAAAGTTCAGTCTCCTCCTGCCATTTTGCTCAAGGATTTCCAACAGGAGGACAGAAAATCAAAGAGTTGTAGATGATAATAGAGATGGATGTAGGATAATTCAAGTCTTCAGCACATGATATACATTGATGGGGTAGAATGATTAATACTGATTGCAATTAACAAGATAGCCTATGATTTTATTGGAAGGATTCATTAAATTACACCACTCTGTACAGCGTTTCTACGGATCTGAAAGTGTATTACAGAGGGGGCATTTTCCATCACAGTTTATAGGATGTTTTGTAGGACGAATACACTGTTGCAGTCTACTGGTATGTTTTCTCAGGCAAATATAGGGTTCTATGGGGATGTTTTAAAGGGCAAATATAGGGTTCAAAGGCTTTCATACCAACATTTGACATGATTGACACAGTAAATTATGCATCAACCAGGCCAAAATGGGCTACAGGGCTTTGTCTACAGAACCCACATTATAGATCTGAATGTTGATGCCAAATCCACATACTCACAAATTTAAAATATGCTGGTCTCTAAAGCTGGATCCTGACATTTCAAAAAACAAGAGCAGAACTTGGAGAAAGTGGGCTTTCCACAAGTAATTGTGAGAAACAATCAAATGACTGTTTAATAGAACTTGTACACCAACAACAAGGATCACAGCATCCTTGGACTCACAAGCTCGCATGGAAATAGGGGAAAAGAGAAAATAGGAAAGACAAAAAAAAGGGCTTACTGGACAAATTGGCAAAAAAAGGAATCTATAGGGGGAACAAATCAAATACGCAGGGCTAGTATGTGCCCGTATGTAAAGCAAAGTAAATAAAACTAATCTTTCTGCTTTTCAGTGAGTAGGGTGAAACAATTCACATCAAAGGGACTTTATGTGTTGGCAAATTCAAATTATTCAAGTGGCAAGTGATGAGACAGCAATTTACCAAGTTAATTTGCAAATCCTGTACAATGGATTGATTTCCATAAAGAGATGTAACATTCTGACTCAGTTAAATAGGTAGACAAATCAAGTATTGAGATCAGCTGCTAAAGTAAAGTTTGAAGAGAAGCATTTTAAATATATTTTTTTCATCTGATCAGCAGAGGGTGTGGGATGGTACTTTCCTCAACAGACAGGTATTGAAAAAAATGTTGTGAAATGCATGTTGGACATTTATAGGCTGGCTTCCCATTTCAATTTTCATGAGTAAAATTAGTAGCATAATTGCAAGTCATTTTTAAACAACTGACACTTAACGTCAGTGAAAGTAAAAGTTGCATTTCTTTACTTTATCAGACAACAAATGTAACCAACCTTGGTGAATGCCAACTAATATTTCAGACCATTAAGAACAGTTCTAGATATGTTAAAGCTGGACTGTGAGTTGAAAATTTGTCAGTGAAAGTCAAATTCTGCAGAATATGTCATGGGCACTATAAAAAACATTGTTTAAGCTCCATTTTTGCATAAATGAACATTCACAACCATTCCCATTGGTCTGTTTGATTTCAATTAATGGTAATTGACTGCTATGCTTTCTTGTAAAGTTTAAATTTTGTAGGGTCAAACAAAAATGTCAAGACAATCTCCATATTCAAATATCTGGACGATGAATGCATATTTCTCTTCCAGATTTTGTGACAAGTGATCTTTTCCCCTACTTTCTCTTCCCTGAAACACTGACAGAGAATAAAGGAGATTGCCAGTGCAGCTCATGTTCCATCTATAACACTATTTTAAGTTTTAGGGTGACTGCATGGCTTCCAGGCTAACAATAGTGTTACCTTACTGCCGTGACAGTCCATTGCACAACAGAGTCAAAACTTGTCAAAAACAAAAGTGTGCTCACCATCATGCCATGATGTAGTCAAAGTACTTCCTGTTTAGTGGTCAGATATTATCCTTCCTTTGCAGTCACCATCTTCTGTCCACTCTTCTCTGCAGGACATATCCACCAAAAGTATCATCGCTAGGGAAAATCACCTTGCTTCCTAGTCTGCTCGAAACAAATGACCCCTCTGCAGGTTTAAAAAAGTTAAAAGCCAGTTCAACACAAAGGAAAGCGATTCATGTCAAATTAAAATGTGTTACACCTGTCATGTAAAAAAGAATGATATTCTTCTTTTTATATACTTTATCAAAGTACGACCTACTTTGAAGTATTTGAGATTGTCTTTCACATTTGCCCTATTACCTAAAATAACCTGTCAGAATTTCGGCAACTCTCTACTTTAATCAAGCTAACTTCTGGTAAACACTTCCATCAAATTCATACAGTTCCTCAGTCACTGTTCGTTATTAGTACACATAAGTACTGATTTAAATTAATAGCATTGTCTCTGTGGTTTTGAGTTCATTAACAGGGGGTGACACATTTTATTCTATGATGTATTTTACAAGTTCTGTATTAACATCTCACGGTGGTGATCACTGACCATCCACGTTGTCTGGGATCATCAGAAACCTTTACTCCACAAAAATGCACGTCGGGTTTGACTGTGAATTCCTGACCAATTTGACAAAAACACCTGGGACACCTTCACATCTATATCCCAATATCATCACAAGGATTAAAAGTTCTAGGCACACAATGCCACAACTTAGACAGCTATAACTAAATAACTGATTCAAGTTTTAAGTCCACCAAATACTTCTCATGCATTTAAGTATTAAACAAATGTGTAATTATTTTTAACTGTGGTTCCAAAATTTAAAGGTCCTAATGTTTCCTGTGGATAACTTCACACAGGAATGTTTTTTTTTTTTTCCTGGAAGTAAAATAAACTCACTTCAAAGGATAGATTTGACATGCAAACCAAATGATTCACTCTTTTTTTTTAATGACATCAGAAAGATATTCCCTTTTTGGAAGTACTGTATGACCTTAACATGAGTTATGACATTCCTGTATGGATCACTATTCAGCATATTTAATGCATCGAAGCAGTTTTCGTACAAACAATAGTGACATTTGACTAACAGAGTGTACAGCATAGAAATAGATAAACTAGAATGACGTCACTGTAACTACTCACACACTAGACAAATGAAGCCGAACAATAACAGGGGGCATCTTAGGCGGTCAGGAAAAACAGCTCTGCCTCCAACATTTCCAACATACTGTACGATGCACGGATGGTAGGAGAATTTGTTTTTTTGATATCTAACTACATCTTTGGGGAAAACAAAAGTAAATGCAACCGTCTGCTTTTCCAAGATAACCGTATAATATGCAGGTAAAAAAATACATCTCAATAATAAGCTGTTTGAGGGCTACATTATCCTAAAATTTCTGCTGGATGTGTCTTATGTGGTTTCATGAGAACGCGTTTTGCCATACAGAGTTTTGTTTTCACTTGTTCCGTGACATCATTCTCTTTTATCTATTTCTCTGGTGTACAGTCATGTGAGCCTCGAAGGAAATGACGTTGCACAGAGACTAAACGGGAGATTTCCTTTTGCTTAAAGTTCAACGACAAGCTGAACCTGAAAGCAACCTATCACGACTATTCAATGACAGGGCATCAAGGTTGTCATTTACATTGTTATTATTATCATATTACATTTATACCGCCCATTTAGTAAAACATTATTCGCTTTAATATAGAATACAATCAAAATTGAAGTACTTATGGTGACACATTTACAGACAAGAGGGACAAAAACATGAGGAAAAAGTGTACATAGTTGCAAAAGACTAGGGCCTTAATAAAAGTCTTTGAGAGCAAGAGTAATTAAATACATTTTTAGGTTTTTCTTAAACAGGATTGGTAGTTGTGACGTGTATTTTACGTCATTTTTTGCACATTATTTGTCCAGATTGCATCTAATCATGATCTATCAATAGCACATTCTGTCATAAAGTGCCCTCGTAGAGAGAAAAAAAAATGTTAATTTTTCAATTTTTTTTATCTTGACATCCCCTAGATAATATTCATGAGTATGTGTTTGATGTCTATCCCTACCTTGAATAAGGAATGTTGTTTGATCAAAAAATAATCAATGTTTACCTTAACTATTCAGGTAAACACTGATGACCTGCAACCAACAACATTCCATCTGCAAAGCTAGGAGGAGGCATAAACCACATACTCATAAATATTAACTAGGGGACACAAAGATAAGAAAAATTTAAAAACATGTTTTTTTTCTCTCTCTCTACTGGGGCACTTAATTCTAACAGAATTTACAATTTGTCATTACCAATGCAACTGGCATCTAAGCGGGGTGGAAAATGACAGTTGCCATTAAACTTGATGGGACAACAAGACAGGCAGCATGATATTTGTAAGCGTCGAGGTCTAGTAAAGAAGACTTATAAAGTGAACACTGACACCCTACAGTACACACTCAAGGAAGAAGGGTAAAGAACTGCACAATACATGAAAGCATCCAAGACTTGCCATGTAGTAAAGTAGGGCATTCATCATGATCTGCTACATACATCAGCACTGCAAAGAGTCGCTTTCAGTTTACTGACTGGAGAAATACTGTAACAGAGATATTTTGGCCAATTCTACTTAGCGGAAATTGCTTGTCCTGTAACAATCAACATCAGTTCCTTTTCTAGGACACCTAAAACTGAATGCACAATTTACGTCGATACTTAATAAATACAGATTAAGATTATGCAGGAATCAAAACTTACAGCGTCTATTGAAAAGTGTATGCAGCCTAGATGTCACCAAGCACAGGCAATGCATGCACAAATTGTTACACCAGGAAATCTACCCAAAGTATTGTAGATTTGAAAGTAATGAAGATCACAGGAAGTGTAAATTCAACCTCTTGAAAATTATCTGGCAGGATCCACAGGTAATGGCCAATGGCCACATGCACCAACACTTCAGCTACAGTACTGCATGATCGGCATTTCCTCAATCATCCTGGCGAGAAATAAAAACCAAAATGAATATTTAATGACAGCGTTAAGTTCATGCAATGCCATATTTAGCCACAACTGTTGAGCTGATGGTAAATGGACAAACTAAGGGATTGCAAATATCTCTCATACAAATAAAGCAACAATGATAGGATAACTAATGCTTAAAATCATTTGTTACAAAAGTGTGACCACACACTTTTTGAAATACTGTATTTTAACCATAGGCAACTCCTGTCACTGAAAGTCTGCAAATTTATCAAATTTTCAATCTGTTGGATCTATACATGACTAACGTGGCATAATACTAGAAGTATTGGCATGCAATGGCTAAATTTGAACTCATCACAAAATAAATAACATCAACTCTATGAGTCCCTTTAATATTAATTCTTATTTCTCACAATTTATTCAGTGCTTTACTGATCTCAAATTGTCTCACAACATAATACAGGTACGTACGTTCCTCAGGTACATTAACAAATCTGGCATCTTAATACTCAAAAACATGGTAAAGTTACTATCTATGCAAAGGTAATGACACGTTAGTACTGTCATGGTGTTTACAGAAGATGCTCAAATACAATGTGTATAGAGCATGTTAACATACTTAATTAAGGATTCTTTGCCAATAACTGATCAAGTACACAATCACAGAAAATCTGACATATCACAGATTTTGTGTCAGATGTAGTGCTATATTTGGAGCCAATACAACCAGTGCCATTAACAGACAATGTCAGTATTTTTGCTTCATGACTGGGCAGGGGGGGGGGGTTGTTTATGCAGCATCAAGACAAATATTTTTTAAGACAAGAGTCATGAATCTGACCTGGTCTATATCCACAAAGTGTCAGGTTTGCTAGTACATGGAGACTAACATCATTTCCTTGATAGGTCTATGAACAAATAATTCCTTGTAAACTCAAGAGCTGTCACTCAAAACAAGCATATGGTAGAACTTGGTCCCTAACTAGCTTCTGGGGATTGAGATTTTGTGCCATTTTTCTGCCACAGAGCCAGTCTTTTCTAGTCTTCACCTGGCAATTTGTAACTAGCACCCAACAATATACTTATAAGCTCAACAGCAAGTACTAATGCCTAGGTCACATTTGACACGGCTGCCGTGGCATCTAAAATACAGTATCTATGGCCAATAGCAATTACAGGGTAGCTGCAACATTGCTGCAACATTTCCACAGTTGCAGCAGTCACCTATTTTAGGGTAGCTGTACAAAGTATTTTGACTTTTTAGGGACCTCCTGTGACTGCCATAGAGTACGGCCTTTGAGGTAACATTGCACAGTCACCTATGGGTATCATTGAGATGGCCGTAGGTTTTTACTAATATGAAGGTAGATGCAAAGTACCCACAAGGCACCTGTTATACAGTAGAAGATTATATGGGAACTGTGTGGCCAGACTGATGCTACTGCTGCATGCCAGGAGTATAAATGTTTGCCACACAGAACAATTTCACAACCGATACTTCATAACAGTTTCAGAGTGTATTTAAAGTTTCACATGAAGAGGGCTCATCCAAAGAAGAGAGCAGCAAAGAAAAATTAGGGTGGAAAGGTGCAGAGCTAGGATGTGGAGAAGACCAACCCAGTCCCTGATAAGTCAGTCAGTCCTGAGCGACCATTCGGGTACATTAGTCTCACAGCAAAAGCAATGCCATCACACACTCGACATACAGGTGCCGTGTGATCACTGACCATCATATGACCTGCCATTTGCTATGACCAACGTAGAACAATCCTCCAGTGACCTCTACGCGTACAGTCTATCAGAGATAGATGCATCCGTAGCCCTGGACAGGGCTGTTCGTTAGATCACACTCCACAACACAGCCCTTGCGCTGCTAACACAAATTTTTAACCCATTTAAGCTTTGCTACAAAATGCCCCCAAATCAGCACAAACGATTCATACAGTACTTTCATTACAACTAAATGATATGGAAGTACATCTTCAGTATAACATTACTTATAAAACTGTTTTTGGTGACCAAGTGAAGCACAAAATAGGAAAATTCAGCATCAGCTACTCACTAAAGGCTTGCAAATGTGGCGTAAAGTCGCGTACTGATTTAGTGTTACGTTCAGTTATTCGAGTCCAAATTCATCCATTTCCTCATCATATTTTGGTAAAAACCTTATGCAGAAAGGTGAACGTGGTGCCAGAGATCATTTGTGTAAACTTTGGTAAGAAAACGTAACTGTGAAACTACTGTATGTGTGAACGAGTCTGGTGAGGGTCGACTAATGGGTCAAAAATTTGTGTTACTGTTAGCGTCGCAAGGACTGTGATGTGGAGTGCAATAAGCTTAGGCCATGTAACTTAATGCACAGCCCTGTTCAAGGGCTAATGCATGCCCTCAGGTGATTGTAAAATCACCACAGATTTCTCTTCATCTGCCACAGGTATCTCTTGATTTCAGGGCCCTACAGTCACTGTATGCTAAGTTCCTAGCTGTAGAACAAATGTGACTTCCATTCCCCTAGGTATAGGTATATAGTATACATAGAAAGTACACCAAGAATGACACATCCGCTGGAATGATGCACCCCTAGCTATTGCTGAAACTGTACTTCTTCAGACAACCTAACATACTTCATTGAAAGCAGACTGACATAATTCCTTAAACTCAGTATGCTGCTAAGCATGTCAGTTCTGCATCTTTGATAAGGTTTTTACACCCTTGATTTGAGCTATAAGCTAGATTTCCTAACTTGAAATGTCACTTTAACAAAACAAGGAAGAACACACCTCAAAATGCCACCATATCGAGACCAAAGAACTAGTTTATCTATTTCTTTGTTTGAGACACAAGTTATGATACACAATGACACATATACCTCATGGTTAATGCTACTTTGACATTTGACTCTGCTTACGACTCCACAAAAGTTGCAAAGTGTCAATTTAGGTGCGTAAAAATACTTCTATTGCATCCTCCGACAGCAGAAATCTTGGGCTCACGTTGTGCTCACGTATTTAAATTCGAGTCGCACTCCTTCCCTCAAATGGAACAGTTTCATACCCGTTTAGTTCGGTCTTACCAATTACAGTTACACCGGTGGTACTACAGTAGTATAGTACAAGCTGACGTTTGATAGCGGTTGCACGAGATTTCAATATCACAAGCGGCAACCTTGATTTTGAACCTGCGATGATAAAGACACCGGCTGAAAACGAAAGCCTATAGGTGCCATCTAAAAAAAATTAAATCTGTAATAACAGATTATTACTCTGTAATTACAGATTAAAATGTAATCTGTAATTACAGATTAATAATCTATATTAAGAGTTCATTAATCTGTAACAACAGATTATCTTTTATTACAGGTTAAAAAATATTTATATAGATGGCACTGATAGGCTTTCGTAGCTGATATGACATTCGTAAAGATAAATATCAAAACACTGTCTTTGAGGTAAGAACCTGTCTTCCGAGCATAGTCCATTATCAAATTGATCAACAGAATAACATGTGACCATAAACCAAATAAACCTCAAAACTTTGCAGCCAGATTATTCTTTCAGTACACAGGCAATCACTTTAACTTGTAGTATTTTCAAATCATACGGTGTGAAAGGAGATAGTGCTCTGTGTTCTACGGATAATAATTCACTGAAATTATGTCCCCAGGTTATGTCCGGTCAACAGTATTTCCTGTCCTGCCGGGCATTTTTAAACAGGGAAATTCGTCCATGTCTAGTATTTAGTTTTGCGTGAAAAAAAAAACACGGTGGTGAGAGAAAATTGTGCTACAAGTCAGTATAGCAACATTTCACTGTGTAGACTCACTGAATTCTACACGGATGGGGACGCAAAACAGCGAACACGTCACAAGCAAAATAACCACTATGTCAAACAGTGACTTCCTTTTTATGTTCTCTTCTGTTATAGGTAACTTTAAAGAACGTTAAGTACCGTAACGGTTCTCTGCAAAGAATACAAAATACATATCAAAACTCGAACAAATACCAAACGTTCAAAAAAAAAAAAAGAACAACTTCTATCACATACAAAATATTTGAAATCTGTAACAAGGGCCTACAAAAATAAACATTGAAATTCTCAATGTAAATCATACAAGTGGGTACATGATTCTGCAAGACTGGCATTCTGAAGATTAATAAACATTGTACATATGGGTGCGGCACTAAAGCCGGAGTTTCTCTGAGATTAAATAGGTAATCTAGATAGCATCTCCCACAAATTATCTTTATTTCAGACATGTACAGCAAAAACAATCACTAAAATCACCCAAACTAAGAAATTTTGAATAAGAAATATTGAATACATTCAGGATATTTACCAGTTGTTGTGCTTCCTTGACACGAATTATGGCTCTCGATAGTCCGCCTTTGCAATCGCTCAGTGGAGATTTACGAAGGTCTGGTACAACGTTCAGGCCAGCCGCACCTAGTTAGGAACACGTAGACAGTCACACTCGACTGAGTTTAGATAAACAATACTAAGAGGTCGCAATTGCAAACTCTGCTCACGTATGAGCAGAGCAAAGTTCATGACCTAGTACGGGTAACTTAACCTGCCACTACACTGTGTCTAGCAAATAGATCTCTGCCTGAAGCGTATAATGATCTTAATGACGTATCCACAATAACAGCATAGCTACTGTGAGCAACGAACATATTTTTGGCTCTTAAGCCTGAATCATATGGCAAGCCATTTTAACATTTACCCTCTATTTCCACTTAAGTGTAATACATTCCGCTTAAGTGGAATTCAATTCCACTTAGGTAAAATTGTATTCCACTTAAGTGGAATTCAATTTTACTTAAGTGGGATATAGTTTACTTCAGTGGAATTGTATTGCACTTAAGTAGAATGCAGATGCGGTATTTTACTTAAGTGGAAATGTATTCCACTTAAGTAAAATTCAATTCTACTTAAGTAGAATGCATTTCCACTTAAGTGAAATTGTATTTTACTTAAGTAGAATTGTATTCTACTTAAGTGGAATAGGCAAGCTATTCTACTTAAGTGAAATTGTATTGTACGTAAGTGAAATACAATTCCACTTGAGAAAAATACAATTCTACTTGAGTAGAATTGTATTCCACTTAAGTAAAATACAATTTCACTTAAGCGGAATACAATTTCACTTAAGTGAAATACATCACCCATAGGCCCAATTCCAATAGGTGACCAATTCTGCTTAAGTGGAATTGTATTCCACTTAAGTGAAATTGTATTTTAATTAGGTGGAATACAATTCCACTTGAGTTAAATTGCATTCCACTTAAGTGGAATACAATTTTACTTAAGTGGAATTGAATTCCCCTTAAGTGGAATGTATTTCACTTAAGTGGAAATAGGGCGTAAATGTTAAAATGGCTTGCCATAGAATCACACCCTCTGAGTATTTCCTTACAATACGACGCGACACAATATATTTGAAACTCTTAAGTCTATGGATGTTACTTATATATCGTTCCGAAAGTCGGCCTCACATGCTAAGTTCATGCGCATATCTCATACAATGTGATGCTACACTAGTCGACAACATACAACTGCATCTGGCATTATAAAAACTGCATGCTGGATGAAAAGAAAGCTGTTTCCAGTCGAGCACGAGCACTTCAAATCTGCATACGGACTGGAACACTCTGCGTCCGCATTATACGACACGATTTTCTTGCTATGATTTCGGTCCCGTAACTTGGAAAGGACAGCGCTTCGACGGGCTTTGACTGAATTTTTGAACATGTTCAAAAATCTGCGATATAAGAATAAGCGAGAAGTTGCTGAAACTCGTGGCATATTGTACTCTGCAAATCCTAACACACTGATTTCTCTCCTATTTCTGTGTGCTATAAAATAGCAAGTCTTCTGATATCAAAGGAAAATGTGTGTGTGAGACGATGCAGGGCTTTAAACCTCACTTTTTCATTCAACGTCGCCCACCTTCATCAAGTATAGGCCTAAAAAAACATCCCATAAATAGATTCAAGAGCGATCTTCACTGACGTGTGACTATAGGATCACTGTGTCAAGTCAATTCCCGTGTGCGATATTTAAAACATGCAAGACGAAAAATTGTGTTTTCCCCTCACTCTCTCTTTGCATCCAGTCGCACATGACACCAATAACAATTTAATTTTTTTCCTCTTGCTAACCTTTTTTTTACATTTCACGGCTTCCAAGTTCCGTGCAAGTTTGTTGGGGGAAGGGCACTACATTGGACTACAATGCACTACATTCCTAGATAGTAGAAGAGTGTCTTCCTTATGAAGTATTCACATATATAATAGTGTTCTCAATGTGGTGTGTATACATTTCTATACCGAAAACACTGACGAAAATGGCGACAATGAGATGTCTGTGATATAACATTTAAGGCACAATTTCAATTTTGGAAATTTTGGCGTGCCCGTGCGCCCATTTCCCCCATTGCCCTTCGCACTTTCAAGTGTTCGGTTTCTACACTTTGTGCAATGATGCTAAAAAAAACAATTTTACTGGGGCAATCATTTTACCCTGATTATCATGAAGTTCATCTAATTGTCGGTATCCACTGAAAAATTGAAGAATTGTCTCTCTTCAATCCTTATTACAATTACGCCGTTTGATGATTCAATGTATAAAGATGATCGTTTTATAAGTGTTTGAACAGCAAATTGACACGTACATGTTTAATTTGAGAATCAAAGGTATGAATACTCACTGAGGGATCCTACTCAATACTGATCGTGACTGAACACTGGCGAATTTCGCCTACTCTTTTCAATCAGTGTTCAGAGGGTAACGAGGCAGAGGTGAACTAACAATCCCTTACATACCCAAAACCTTCTCCGCCATTTAAAGTTTCCTTCTGAAGGACGAGAGTGTATCCCCTTGTCTTAAGCTACTTCTCTAAAGGCTGGGGTAGAGGACCTGCCAAGCTCAGCAACCCATTAGCTGTGCTAAGCAATGAAGCTGACAAGATCCGAATCGGATAACAGGAACCCAAAATGAAATCGACACGTACCAGCTCAGCACTACTGTAAACTGCTTTACTGAACAACTAAATATGAGTCCCCAGAAAATATTGGTTCCACCTGCCGGGTTTGGTCCGGGGACCTATAGTGATTGCAAGACGGACACTCTAACCACCAATCTACCCCTCCACCTTGTAAGGTATATGTGTTAAGACTTGCATCGATATTCATAAATATACTCAAGTTTGGATACAAATATCTCATAGAAATGCTTACATAAGTATTGATTTCATTCTAGGCTAACCTGTATAACACAATTTTTAAAGATATTTTTCTATCGTACTGTTTGTTTATGGTAAGAGTGAAAACCTTCGATTGTGAGTTACAAAACTGTGTTAGGCCTATAACAATATTTAGAATAAAAGAAAAACAATGACAGTAGCAACAAGAGCATGAACCAAGGCTGCACTGACTAACCTCTCAACTTTCAACTACTGAGAAAGGAATTTAAAGGCCCATGCATCGGGGAATAAAACATTTCAATATCATAGTACAGATTGCCGTAACCCTGAGACCAGCAGACAATATTTCCTGCTACACCGGTACTGGCTCAGTTACCTTGTTTAGTCTCCTTGGACACGGTGGACAGGTTTAAACGCAAAGGAATCTTCTAGATCTAGGACAATTTACTGTGGCATAAACTTTGAAATGGTGTTTGTGGGACGCTTATCCCGTAATTAAAACAGCGTTCAGTGGAGAAAAGATGTTCCATAGAGCAACAGACACTGTTTGGACAAAATGCTTGAAATGGCACTTGTCCATTTCCTGCCGAACAGTCTGATCATACAGACGATTCTGAAGGAGGCAAAACTCAACTGTTTGCAATGCAATTGATCTGGCATTATGCATTGCTCCCTATGGTAACCAGTCATCTTGCCCCTTGGAAGTTCGCCCCAAACCAGTTCCCCCCATTTACCACTTCGCCCCTTGCTGTTTAACCACGGTTCCCCGCCAAAGACCTACCACTTCGCCCAAAAGTACAGACACGTCCGCTTTCCAATTTGTAAACGTAAATTAAGGTTGTTACGTTAGTAGTTGCAGTGCTATGGGGCTTTTCATTACATTTCTTTTGGTCTCTTGTGTTCACTGTATTGTGCATGTGTGTTCTCATCTTTATTTTTCTCCTGATATTTCACCTGATTGGTTTTTAGCATAGTTGATACGCGTGCGTGGGTATGCTGGAGAGGACATTCAGAGTGTGCCAGTTTAGTGAATTTCACTTGATATAGTCCCATACTACTCAAATTTTACATTAATCATGATTGTACTTGATTGATAAATTGACCAGTGTATTTAAGTCAGTTGAATATAACATTACTCAAAACAAATATCTGAAATACAGTAAATAACTGGTATTCAAAACGACTTCCACTTAATTGGGGGTGAACTTGCAAAGGGGGGGGGGGGACGTCCGGTAACCCTCTCTATGCAGCTGGTCTATACCACCTTATGGCGATCCTTAATAATGCGTTCCATTGCCATCCTACGGAGAAAAAAAAATGCAATCGTTTCTGGCAATCATGAAGCATTGGATAATGCAGTTTATACATTTTTTTTATTCTTTATTATTAATTTTAGTTTGCCATCTTTTTCTGGGGGATAAACATGTGTGGGGCCCCCTTGTGAGAATCCTCCTTCCCTTGACCACGCAAATACTGATACAGTTTACACTGCTTACATATTTACAAAGTTTTATCGCCGATTAAACAGACGTATAAAGGTCCTACATTCCTTGTAGTCAGTGGCGGCGCCAGAATGTCAGACTTGGGGGGGGCAAACTGAGGGCAGAAGAAAATGTTGGGGGGGCAAAGACTTTCGCCCGAAGCGCGAGGCCTTGCGGGTGGGATCCAGGGGCCCGCCTTAGGGCCCCTGGTGGGGTACAGGGGCAAAGTCCCGGTTGGGGTCCAGATGGCGAAGCCCCTGGAAGTTCTGAGGTTGAAGCATACCTCTGGGTGGAAAATTAAGTCCCAAGAGAGGTATATTATTTACTTCTATATTATTTATTTTTTCGGTTGACCGTACTCCAAGGTTCCCAACTTTTTTCTTTGGGGGTACTATTTCACATTTACGCGGTGTCACCGAGTACATACACACACCCAGACATAAACACACATAGGCTACATACACTTCCATTCCTATATTTAGGAAAACAACCACCTACCCGCCCTTCCCTTATGCTGGACGGTAAACATTCCAGAGAAAATTGGTCTGACCAGGCTGGCCTACTGTTGAAGTGGCTATGGGCATGATATTAAACTGGCAGCCTGTGTAACATAAATTGGTCATTTATCAATCATGGTTCCCCGGAAGCTGTTCTTATTCAGTCCAATGCCAATACATAGTTTTGTGATTAGATTAATTTTGGATGAGTACAAGATCTGATTAGGAAGGGTGAGAGCAACTGGGGGGCAAGGAAAAAATCTGGGGGGAAAATGCCCCCTCATCCCCCCCCCCCCCCCCGTAGCGCCGCCACTGCTTGTAGTTAAACTTACTGTCTTTTTATAAAGATGGAAATCTCAAAGGTGGAAATCTCAAAGTTGGAAGAATGTGGAAAGTTCAAGTTTTTGAGGAATTTCAAGGCAGTCATGGACTGTGAAGCAACTTATAGAAAATGGGGGTGGATGGGCACATTAGCCGGGCAAGCGGGTCCGAGCTCCAAGAGCGAAACTGTTGAACAGTAGGATACGAGGGTCCCTCATAAGAGTCCCTGGTGGGGTCTATGCATTGGAGGTGGGATCCAGGGGCAATTTAGGAGTCAATTTAGAATTGCTCATCCCACAAGCACGCATGTTCCCAATCCGTAGCTCGCGTTATGTGAAAAACAGCACCCAAAGTTCAATGTGCTCCATGTGTCGTGCTAACCATATGTGCTGGAAAAAGTTTGAAATTCTTTCTAAACGACTTTTAAATAAATTCTTTTCATAACAGTTCTTGCATGATATGGCTCGAGCAGTGTTGCAGTTTTCTCCAAGGGGGACAAAGATATGAAATTCTCCCCCTATTTTTTTTATTGCATGGGTCTGGGTTTATGTTGAAAGTGGGGGCATCAGAAGGCCTGAGCATGTACTGATGAATTTGTGAGTGTGAAGTTGTGATATGATGCTGGATATGAAGGTGTGAAATGGAGCAGATGACAAATCTAAGAAAGATAGGTTTTTGTTCAAGTCCTTAACAAGCCACCGTAAAATGCTCTACAAGACTACAACAACAATTCTTGGAATTTGCCCTTTTTACGCTCATTGCGCAATCGCACAATGACGTAATACCTGTTTACGAAGTTGTTTACGAAAACAAGACTTTTGAAATATTAACGGTGCGCGGGAAATGCCCGGCGCGAAATATCATATAAGCCTGGCAAACATGTGTGGCCATGTGTGTCATCCATGACTTATCAGTTAACAACTAAAACGTCCATTGCTGTCAAGACAGTAACTGCTCGAGGTTCAGCTTAGGTTAATTTAGTTGAAGGTCTTAAACTCATGCTGTTACAAATTTCTAACTATATTTTGGTTGCAGCTTTGGATCATTGACTGATATATCTCCTAGGTCTATAGTCAACTTGGGCTTAACTTAGTGATTCCTGTACTCTAACGTTAGTCTGAAAATGGACTCATGACAGCCTCGGTTTATCCTAACGTTAGGAACTAACGACCTGCCGTCGCTTTAGCCGTTTTTAACTTTTCATCCTAAGTTTGTTTTAAATACAACGTTGGAATACTCAATTCACATATCGAAGCTTCTTTTTGGATTCTGAACCCTCGAAGTTTGTGACAGTGTAATTACAGCAGTGCCGTTCTTCTTTTTGTTACGTTATGCCTTGACTTTTCCACAACGTCAACAACATCTTCAGGCAACCTGCAGCCAAGGGATCACTTGCAACATTTAGTGCTGCTGTCACAACTGAAGTTTGAATGAAACTGGGAATAAACGGTAGGTATACTTATATTTGGACTTGGAGTTAGGCCTCACTTTACAACTTGTTATAAAACCTCATGGCTGAGTAAGTTTAATTTTTGCCCTAAGTAAGTTAAGTAACCTTTACTGGCTATTATACAGGGAGTGTGGAGGACAAACATCAAAACAACCCCTCCCTAGCCTACATGCATGACCGGAACTCTGAAGCAGTGCTCACTTCCCAATGTCCTAAGCCACAGCTGTCATGTACCTAGCCTTGAAATAAGGACCTCATGCCATATTTGCAATCTCTCAGTCTCAAGTACGATAGGCCTAAGTTAGTCTACTGATGCTAGCCTTGGTCTAAAAGAAAATATCAGTCAATGAAGAACTGTTCAAGGGTTAGGGCTTAGGCCAACGTTTAGTTAGGACTTCTATCGTTCGCATGGAACGAAGGCTTGCCGAATATTTTCTATTTTATCCCCCAACAGCTCACTCTACCCCCCCCCCCTACATTAGTTAAGGGCATTAGGCCTATCTAAAATGCCCCTTCAAGTGAGCTTACTTGTGGGTCAACTTATGATTGGGGGCACGTTCCTCATGGCTCGCCTCCTAGTCGTGATGATGCCGCTGCAAATCTATGAAAATAACAATAGCCTAATTTGGATTGCTTCCATTTAGCCTAGCCTAAGTTAGGCCTAGAATATTTCCACTTAATCATTAAATCGCATCCGCAAATGTTAAGGTCGGTGCGAGCACTTGGACACGTACATTGTAATTTTAAATTTGTACAATTTTCATATGTTTGACCTCAAATTGGGCTTTTCATTTCGTCATCATTCTCTCGGTTGTGTTTATTTCCATCCATCACGGACGCTATCGTCAATTTGTGTAACATATATTCCAATTTCAGAGGTCATCACCTTACCGACGAGTTTGACGTATAATTATCAACGGCACTGCCGGTAGACTTCCTTTTCTCGGATTCCACTGTGGAGAATTCACTGTTTGGTGCCAAAAAAGGCCACCTTCAAACAGTTCCCTTTTTTCTTTTTCTTTCAAGCAAGCCAGTCACCTCTGACGAAAAATCCCAACTTGAGCAACCTAGGTCTATAGTAAGTAAGGCCCATTTAAAAAAAGCAAAGCGTGCAACCTGACCACCCAGCCAGCTTACGAAGACTGTGAAGTTAGGTACCCAATTAGTGAAAAAGTGATCGTGTTTTGTTAAAGGGAAAAAGGCATTAGTTGCACAGAAAACAATCATATTTTTAAAATCAGTGTTTGTGGACAAAGAATAACAGATCATCCAAAGTACGGAAGAGAAGTGGCCTTCTTTTCGAAGAATAAGTTTGTCACAGATAGGGATTCAGTTACTAATTGTTGCTCAAAAATAGCTTGTTCACCCAAATTTTCCAAAACTGAAATGACGCATCTTCCGTTACCCTTTCACAAATATAATTTTTGGAGAAGATGAAGTTTGTACAGATGTTTATTGATGAGACTGAACGGTTTATCAATGATTAAAGTTATTTCCTTTGCATTCCATTTTGGTGTATTCTAAACGCCCGATTTCCCTTTAATGCAAATTGTAAGGTAGTCTTCAAGCCAGGTGGAATGTTCGATGAATCAGGGTCGTGCTACCCTTGAAGTTGTAACCAGTAACCATCACCCTTCCGAATCCGCCCTGCTGCCCCATCATGATAAAACTGCATGGCTATTATCGAATATCTGCTAGTCAAGCCTCATAATTTATGGAGTCCCCTCTAAGTCTATAGACCTCATTTCCTCAACTTTTGAAAACCCCACTAAAGTTGATTGGTGTCACTTGATTTTCTGGTGTCACGCTGCATGGCTGCACCAAGAATAGTAGTAGCCCCGGCATTTCCCATTTGAGTAAGCGTGGTGGACCTTGATCTAACGCGCGCGCGATAGACTAAGATTGCCTGGATATCCAGAGCCACATGGGCGGGTGTACTCCGTTAAAGTGAGCAGGGTAGATCAACTGTTGAATGAACAAATGCGCAAAGGTCACCATTGGACTGTCTATACAATTACAGGATATCAGGATTATACTGTACAAACACTCATGCACGGCATGCACAGTTTGATATTCTACAACATACTATGGAGGTTCTACACGTGATGTTAATGTAATTGCGTTTCAATTTAGCATACTGGCCGTACCTGCTCATGCGCAGAAGGTGAAGTAGCGATACGCGCGTACAATGTGACCTTAGTTACAATTGTAAAACGGGCGCTTGGCCGTTCAAATAGAGAGATGGGGTTCTACACTGATGATAGTGTGTGTTTATGTGTGGCTGGGATATGTGTGGGGGATAAGATGAGTAACAGACAGAGACGCTGCTGTGGGATGGGGGATTGCACATGGGGTTAGCACGTACTCGCAAAAAGCGAAGGGGACTCTGTGACGCTGCCAGTCGTGTCACAGATGGCAAATGTCCTGATTTTTCTTTGTTTAGAACAGGAGGTGGATATCTTCCCCTGCATCCCCTTGTAGTTATGTCGCTGGGTGAACGAATTCCGGGGAGGGGAAAATTTACCGGTGATAGTCATTTGGCTAAGTAAGAGGAGGAGCTCAATTCTTCATTGGAAACTTTTGGTCGCGATGATAATCGTAACCTTTGTAATCATGATGGCTTGTGTGTCTATAGGATAAAGGCTAGGCTGTATGTCTGTGTAGGGAGCTGCTATTTCCCATGGTGTGTGAACTTGTTACACAACTGGTTGACCTAAACATTTAATTAAACAAAAGTAGTCAGGCCTGATAATGTGTGTCAATTGTATATTGTAATAGAACGTACATTGTCTTTATAAATAAGTGTTCCCCAGTACGAAGATTTTCCGATTACGACCACAGGTAAAATATATTTGATTACAATTACAGTGCAATGTAATCATGCTTGCAATCATAATTACATTTCTGTGGACATCTTCTTTTGCATATATCTGCGATCTGCGAGTGAATCTCTGAACAGTGTTGACATAATAGGTTACAAAAAGAAGACGGAGTGAAACAGACAACCCTATGTCTTGTTCTGATTTGTATGTGGCACATTTACGATTTACCACACGCACATGTGTTACAGTAGAGTTCTCGGAGGGGCGTTTGTCTGGGTGGCCTGACAAAAAGGTGAAATAGCGAATGACGGCCCCTAACAAATACCACCCATGCAGGCACCCACCTACAGAAATCTGGCTATAAGCCGAAGAAAAAAGGTTGACAACAGTCTACTGCCATTTTAAACAGTACAAAAAACAAAATGTGTCTCCAAGTAGCACCATTTTGCATCTCAATGATCAAAAAATTCTGAAGGCAAGGTTAAGTCACTCCGCGGCGATTGCTATAGTGATAAGATTTATTACTCTCAAATATACATAATTAGGTTGACTGTTATACTGTTTTATGAAGTCAACCAGTTCTGTAACAAGGATATGATTTCCGGTTGCGGGTGACTGAGTGAACAAATGAGCAAGTAAAACAATCACAGTCGGTGATTATATCGACAACAGAACCGAGCCTATACTTAAGTGCATGGCCACTACAGTGAACTAATCCCCTGCACTTCTCACTCAGGCTGCATTCCCAGCCGAAGCATCCAGTGGAGCAGGAAACTAACCTAAACTCACTCCAGTAGTCCTGGTAATGGGCACTGCACTGAAAAGGAAATCGTTAAATATTCCTTTTTGTTCTTCCGCATTTCTTTTATAAATTTAAATTTATAATTGTAATTAAAACCATAAATATACGACCACTTTGCTATTGTAAGTGATTATACGATTACAATTACTTTTTCAATTTTCACAAAAGTTAATCGATGATTACGGTATTTGAAAACCCCTAATGTAAACTTGAGCTATTATGAACTGAAAGCGCCATTCCTTCCCCAGATGCACGATCACTATTGTACTACTTACTAGCTGTTCCTTAAGTGCATCAACCCCCTCCCCTCCCCCCCCCCCCTTCCCACACATAACATATCCTGCAGTATTTCTCGAATAGGACTATGTATAGATATACTCCATATACCCACTACAAGGAAGAGAACAAGAGAAAAGATATCGCTATTTCCCGCCTTTGAGTGCAGTCCAAAATCTGAGAAGACAAAAGACCATTCCTCAAGGAATGGGCCAAGAAAGCCCATCTCATCTCAGGCTCTCAGCCTACTCGATAGATGAGTAATGAACTCTAAAACTATCCACAAGTCAAGCAGAGTTCAACATGTATCGTCTATAATTCCCACATCTGCGGCTGTTCTTGATCGCCTTTAATTTGTTTTACTTGGGTCTCACATTTAGAAAATATTAAATGCCAGCATTGAAAAAGTCGTCATTATTACCATACACATGCACTACTAGGCTTGCAGCAGTTGTCAGGCGCACGTGTCGGGCCGGCTTCGTTGGGAAAAAATCACTCGCTCCTACCTTCTACGTCAGAGGCGGAGTACAGGAATTTATTTTTTTTTTATTTATGTTCCACCGCCGCTGCAAAACAAGTGAGATGTAAGGGAATTCCCGCCACTAATGAAACAAAGGTAACAAAGTACAATTTGGCGCGAAACAGGCTAGTGTGCGAGAGATCATTCGCATTCAATATTCAGCTGCCGAGGACAATAGGAATTATGGACATATGTAAGAAATCGGAAATCACTTAATTATTATTTCTTTCTCCTTGTTTCGGCTGTCCATTTTCTTTTCATTGAGTATTTCATACCGGCCATCTGCTGACACTGTAGCCAATAATTGGGATGGGTTTGTCTTAAGCCTATTGTTAGTATGCGGATAATCGCTGTGTTAACTGGGACTGTAGACGGATGTTACTCTAAATGCAATTATAGTTTATTCTCTTTGTTGACAAGTTTATCATAAGGTGAAGATACATGGGCGTAACGTAACCTTTACGTAAGATTGATTAGGGCTAGGACTGATTCAATACAACGGAAATGGAGTGACATCAGATATTACGAATTGATGCATGTTTTTAGTCAATTTGCACCGTTTCTCACAAAAGGGAAGTTTCAACTTTGTTGATTTAGTAGATTTACTGCATCATACCTTTAACTTAGTAATAACTATAGTAAAAAAGGAATAAATAATAAAAAAAAATAACTTTGGAACTGAATTTAAGAAAAAAAAGGAGGCAATAGCACACCAAGCTTACTCGAACAAAGAATTAGTACAAATGTAAAGAGTGGGCAGTAGCTAACTACCTGTACTACCGGACTAAAGTCGCATGTGAAGTACAGTTTTCCTCGGGACTTGAATTGTGTCATCATGAGAGGAAAATAACTTTTTTTTTTTAACATTTCATCAGAAAATGGTCTTGAATTCCAAGAAATGTTGGTGCAACAACGTTGCAATTTATTAACATGATATTAGTAACGGAAGATAAACTGCTTCTCAACTTAACGTTATTATGCCAGTACTGCATCATGCATGGGCTTCATGATTTGATTTTGAAAGTTCGGGGTAGGTTATGAGACCTGGCGGAAATAAAAAAATATATATATTGGAGATTTTTGGCTTCCCAATTTCCCCCAGCTGATCGCAGGAAACGACACTTCCCGAGTATTCTGAGTTGCATGTGCCAAACGTTGAAATAGGGATCTCATGTCTGCAAATTCTCAATGATTAAGGGAAAATTCATTCTCCAAAAGTGGCAATATTTTTTAGATTGGTTGAGCTTCGAAATTCCAAGAATCATAATAAATTATGCATCATTTCACCATTGTTGGATCACTTGACAAATTTTTTTTGGGAATAAACATTCCTTTAACAATAGAGTTTATATGGATTAAAATGCCTCTTAGATTGCTGAAAATTTGCACTTTCTGGTCAATATTGCACATTGACATTTTACATTGTAACATTGCTTTTCAGAACACTGGTTTGGAAATTTTACAATTCCAATGAGAATAGTTCAGATTGTTACTTTTTTAGATATAAGTCACAAGAAGATCCGACGAGGATGTGTAAGCGTCCTCTCCTTCCAAAAGTGGTGGAACATCACCCTCTCTTCTCCCCCCCCCCCCCCTTCCCCCACGCAATCGACACCCATGTCCTTCTGTAATTTGCATTACGTTAATTTGCAGAGATCGAGAGTAGTTCTAATATTAGTGGTTACAGGAATCCCTCGTATGTGTTCAAACATTTGTCTTTCGTTTCCTTTGCTGTAGTGTCGTGTATGCATCAAAGAGCTATAGACAATGCCGTTAAACGCCGTGTATACAGCAACCCCATTCTCATCATAAATCTCTGGTGGCAACTCTCTGCTAACATCAATTAAATTTGAAAATAATAATATTTTGTTACTGCAGCGCTCTTCAAATACGACGACGCCAATCTTAATCTTTAATAATTCAAGATATTGCTGTTCGACTCGATCCTCTGGTCGCGAAACATTTCCGTTTTCAATGTTACAAAATGTTGCAGCCTATATTACACTATAGCTATTGGTTTTGGATTTGATTTTGAAAGTGTGGGGCGAGAATAATCTGAAATAAACTCGTATCATGCAGTGACATAACCAGACTTAAAAACAAAAATCGACCTATCGATACTCACAAATTACTACGGAAGAAGTGTTTTGTTTTTGTTTTTTTGTTTTTCATTGAAGTAGTATTTAACCTTCTTTCATACCTTTGAAAAATTAGAATGGGTTTATTGTAGAACCTTAACCTGTTGTGAAAAAAAGCTCAAGACTCTTGAGGTATTGTAAGATTTCTTTTAATGCAGTCAAGAATACTGAGAGAAATTGTTTGAAAAAAAAGAAAAGCCTCAATTAAAAATTCAATTGTTTTCGCATGGCTGGAAGACATCAAATATTTCCAATATTTCCTTGCATATAAGCAATGTAATACGACTGCCGTAAAATCTTCAAATTTTTTTAAAATCGATGTTTTTCTTTTTTTTACAACAACGGCAATTGAGATGTGGAATTGTCATCAGCAAAGGAAAAATCGGCAATCGCTTCCCTAAACGTATGAGATTTTAATCATTTCACACGATGATTTCCTTAAACTCCGAGTCCTTGCTTACAATTAAGCCCAAAATACTACAGATTTACGTTGACATATATCATGAAGCCAATTGTGATGTTGATCGCAGTCGTTTCTTCTTAGAATTTTGCTCGTGACTCGAAAAATCTACGATTGGCATGAGAGGACAAAAAAAAAAGGGCTTTCTAGAATTTTTCTCCTGTCCTCTCTCGGCCACCGTAAAAAATACAGGGGGCAGTCAGAGAACCGCGGTAAATGTAAGGTCACGTAATGCTGGTACTATTTTTGCCTTAATTAAATTACTTTGTAGTTTTTAAGGCGTTGTCCTTAAAAGTAATTAAATCAGTTGGTCAACAAAAAAAAAGAAGCTAAATTTACACTGTAAGTAAAATATCTGCAATATTTATGATTTTTTTATTCAATAGATGAAAATCATCTACACTCAGACGCACGGGGTAGCTTGACAGCCATTGCACTACACTGAATGATCAACTGAGGGTGGAGGGGGTGGTAATGGGGGCCATGGTCCATTTAAAAGTGGGCAAAAAGATGTTTATAGTATTACAACTAAGAAAACGAATTGACGTTTGAAGAAAATAAACTTCAGCATTGCGCAGTTTTTTGTTGCACCAAAAACGCGTCCGATGGTATTCAGTTTCAGACAATTTTCCGACATTTTCCCTAAGATCCATCCGGCCAAGTTACCGCGCCATCGTTTTGGTCCTCATAAACAAAGGCCTTGGATCGGCCGGTGCTAGGCTAGAATGTCTTTCACTTCCAGACTTGCGCCCTATCTCCTGTATTTGATTTTTAGCTCTCAGCTTTCGCGTCGCATTCATTTTAAGCAATCATAACCCGGCCCCTCCCCTTCTCCCTTGGTGCGACTTTATGCCGCATTATAATGTACTGAGAAATGTTCAAACTTCTTTGAACCCTGGTTATCATAGGTTACTTATGGAATATAAATTCTCAAAACAACAGATTGTAGATAAATTATGTATTTGTTACATCATCGGTTAAGGAAGGAGAGATTAGCTTTTGAGACTCTTCCTTAGTGTTGAAAAAAAGGCATTATCAGAGAATTGTGCTCGAATTGTGTCAGAGTAATAGTTGAAGTGAATTCTCCAGACACGCTGCAGCCCTCAGTACAACCTCAAATCTCCCCCCCCCCCCCCACACACACACATACACATACACGCGACATGCATGTAGAGCCTTGACAATGAAGATGTGTAACCTACAGTCCTATCTGCTTATAGGCTACATTGCAAAGATGTTTCAAGTTTCTTGCAAACGAAATCAAAGTAGTAACCATTCACGCTGCGATTTTCAACATCCTTGCTTTCCACCAACTAATTCTCACCAATGCTCAACGCATGACGCCCCATTTTCCTTCCCTTTCTGCCCCCCCCCCCCTTTCCCAGGCTGACACTAGTCGTTACTAGTCTTCTGCGGGATCATTTCAAACGTGGTTGTTGCTAACGGTTGTTTCGCAAACCGAAAGAGGCCATGAACTTTTATATTTGCAGTTCACCCTTGAACTTGAAGCCTGCAGCATTTTAATTCAGTTCCCTGTTTCTCACACTTCGTGTCCATGTCGGCTTCCCGTGACATTCGATTCTTTTATTGAACCTGAAAACATCGTGGCTTTGAAAGATTGCAGTTCCAGGCATATAGAGGATTTCATCCACTTACATATACAGCGTATATTTACTCTCCTTCTTTACATTGACCCTTTTCTAATGTTTTAAGAAATTTAATTTGACTCGAAACTGATTGACAATTTTTCGTGAGGTTGCACGATCCGTATCAAGAAAGCGTTGAAAACAACAGCTTGAATCGACATCAGTAGTCCTAGCAACAGGTGAAAACAGTTAGAAATTGGCGGGAAAATTTCCGTACAGATCTTTTGTCCTGTCAGTACAGCGATTTGATGAGAGGTTGCATTAAAACTTGGACTATTTCGACAGCTTGCCTCTGCATGCGCTCACTTTTAGAGACGAGTTTATTTCCCACACGATGATGAGCGTATTAACCTCATCGTTGATACGAAACTATCGCCCTTTGTCGCCCCTTGGTGAAGTGGCGGGAATCATGCCGAATCGATCTCGCCAAGTGTCCTCGTCAGTGGCGGGAATGTTGCCAGTTGACTCTCTCCAAGTGTCAGCCTGCACGAGAGTGGTACACATTCGTTTGGGAGGTTGACACTTTTTTTTATTCGTTTACTGCATTTCACTATTTTTAAAGTGTTTGCCGAACAAACAAAAGATTAAGAAGATGATAGCTGCAATTTTTGAACATTAATGATTGCAATTGCCATTTTTGGAAGTATGAATTAAACTGCACAGTTTCTCGCTTGCATGCGGTGCTTTGAGAACAATTACGTATACACAGTTAAGTGAATGTGATGTATTGAGAGACGCGTTCAACGTAACTACCCTCTAATGTTGATGGAGTCATTTCTTCACAATACCGGCGTAATCATATTTGAGGCTTTCACGTGTAATCACAAGTCTGTTCCGCGAATAACACACGTACACAAAAGTCGCTTTAAATTGTTTAGGGTTTCATCCTTAGAGAATATTTGATACGTCCAGCACTAAATTACTAAAGAACTACTATGCATTAACTAGAGGGAGGAATGGCTGCCATAAGCACGGTGAACCTCGCTCGCTTACATTCATAAGTGAGCTGCTACATCAAGACAGCTCAACTTAAAAAGGTAAATCTCCTCCAACGCAAGGATTTTATCGTTGGAAGATTTGATACACACAAAAAAAGGAAAAACATTCAACTGTCAATGAACTTCAGATGGAGATTCCAGCCCCCCCCCCCCCCCCTCGCTCGACTCGATCGCGTTGTCGGGTCGCACTGGTCAAAGCTTCACTGCAGGAGGTCCCTTTCTGCAACAAGGGTACTGTGTGAAGGAGAATGTGAGGTGTACTCTCACAGAGCATTGCCCGCCATAGATCGATGGATTAGGGGGAGCCGAAATCAAGGAGAGCCTTTCCTCTCATAAAAACAGGTACAGAGAGTAAAAACTGGCTCCAGAAGAAACTGAGTCGAATGCCGTAAAGAGCTTATAAGCTTTCCTCTCAATGTGTGGGAATCATGTTGTGTCTTTTTTTTTCCTACTTCTTTGATTACTTTTGAAAGAAATGAAAACATTCTCCAGGGATTAAGACTGAAAGAAACAACTGAATGGGATTTCTCAAGTCCTTTGAAGAAACTGGATGAAAAAGGGTCAAGCGGAGTGTAAAACACTCGGTACTTAAGAGCTGATCAGCAACTTGTTAGAATAATTAGAAAACAATTTCATTTACCGGTTACCCCATCAACGTGTCTGTATGAAATGGTTCGTAACAAAGGGGCTAAATGTTGTAGACTGGGTGGGCATGAACTTATTTGCCATAGTAGTTTAAAAAAGAAAAAAAACGAGCAAATTCCTTTACGATAATTGGTGAAGGTGACATTTTTTATCGCCAGCTGAGACTGATTACTGAGGTTGCCAGTTGATACGTTAATATCGTGTTACGTAAAAGCAAGATGAAAGGTATGTACAGAGAAGTTAGGTAAGGTAGCTCGATACTGTAAGAGTAACGTAGCCTATCAGGTTCAGTTGTTTCATGATACTGATAGGACGACAATCGTAACCTACTACACTACAGTACTTTATAATGCTCTCCTTTCGTTATTTCTATGCTCCCGTAGTGCGAAAGTGATCGTAAAGTTAGTAGACTCGGCCGCATCATTCCACATCGCCTGTTCCGCATTTTCATCAAACGTTGGACTCCGTTGAAAAGCCGTATGTGTCACAATTCCAAGTTCCAACGGACTCTCGTTAAGGGTTTCCGCATTCTGCAACTTCTGAATGAAACCAGCTCTTTTCTAAATGCATGTTTTTCTTAGACCTATCTTTATCCGGGACGGCAGCCTGTGGCAGTGTACGAACATGAACTTCCTTGCGGTCGTTGACCTTCTTAAAAAAGCAACACTTGAAAAAAAAAACAGCAGCTTATTGCAGGAAACTTTTGGCCTACATGCGTTACGAACTTACTAAGCGGATATGTTGCAAACTTTTTCCCCATAAAAGTTAATGAAAACAAATAATATGCGAAATGTAGTGGCTGAAAAGATTTAGCCCGAGAGAAGACGCTGAACATTTTAAAAAGACACTCAAGAAAAGGAGAGAAGAGGATCTGTGACTGATGTGCGGATTGTTTTCCAGGCAGCTAAGTTTGGATTTTTGTCTTTTAATTTTTTTTTTGCGATTTTTCGGCAAATTTTATCGCAAATGCCAAATATTTCACCCCAACTTACAGAAAATTTCAGCATATGCGAGTGCCTTTAAAAAGTTAATAGAAAATAATAGGAAGAAAGTATAGTAATATGCACTGGTCCATGAACATGCCGCATCTCTCACACAGCCTTCTGATGAGGTTCAAAAACATAATAAGGTTAAAGCTGGAATATGAGTTGAAAATTTGTCAGTGAAAGTCAAATTCGGCGGAACTATGTCATTATATAGTCACCACAAATAGCATTGTGCAAGCCCCATGTGTGCATGCATAGAAGAATATTCACATGCATTCCCAATTGGTCTGTTTGCTTTCATGTAACGGTGATTGATTACTATGCTTTCTTGAAGAGTGTGAATTTCATAGGGCCAACAAAAATGTCGATACAATTTTCATGTTCAAATAGGCCTCTCTGGAAGATAAGTGCATATTTCTCTCTCAGGTTTTGTGACATATGTGATCGTGTTCCTTCACTTCCTCTTCCGTGAAACACTGACAAAGAACAAAGGTAGATGACCATCAGGCGATTGCCAGTACAACTCCTATTCCAGCTTTAGGAAATGAAAGCAACAACGATGAGTCAATGGAATTACTGTTATGTCCAAAATTTTACGATCACCCTATTTCAGTATTTTGTTTTGTTTTCAAGAATGGGGTGCATTTTTTTCAGTCCGCAAATTGCGCCATTAATCCAACCGGGCCTTACGGTACGGACAACCGCGTTTCGCATGTCACCATATCTGTCCATCGAACAGTTGAAATTTGCTATTATTTTCAACCTGAAGAAGTGTTCACTTCGATATTTGGCAAAAGCTCCGTGATTTAAATTCAAGTTCAATGAGTAACTAATACATGATTATTATTTACTGATATTTAGTTGGACCTATGATTTGGTTTTTGCTTTTCCTTTTTTACAAACATAGAAACCGATTAAGCACATGACCCGCGTGATTGCAAGGTTCGATCGTACGCGTCTCAATGTACGGAGTGGCGTACATGGCAGTTACCAACACATGAACGCGCCCGTTGCATGAAAGCAGTAGATAGATTACTAACATGCAAGTGCAATTCCTAGAATGTTTCATTTGACCGTAAATCAACTCTACTCTGCTACAATAATAGGTGCTGCCCCCCCCCCAAGGGATCAATCGTCAATAAATCGGTGGCTGGGTGGGGGTGTTTGTGGCGAAGGGGGTTCGGTTCTATGTTTTTGTAAATGCATGCTCTCAGACAAATGGACCATTTATAGCAGGATGCGCTCTTATTTCTGCGTTTTCAAAACTCCATCTAAGGACTGGCTTTACCTTTTTTCCATACAATGGTCTTTATGATAAAAAATGCAAAATCGCCAAATTTCCAAAATTTCAATTTTCTCAGAACTGGATCCTGTGGTATATGTCTGGAACTCAGTCCGTGTGAATAAACTAAATTAAAAATTAATACTCTTTTTAGTGGAATTTCTCCTGAAAAAGACGCGACATTTACTGCGTTTTCCAGGTTGCATCAAATGAAAGAGAAAGGTGGATGATTAAAAATAAAGGCTCTTTTTTTTTTATCGAAGACTCTCTTTTTTTATCGAAGTAGCACGTGTTGCTCTCTCGATCGTTTACCACAATATTTTGAACGTGACTTGCTACAGTATGCAGTGTTAACTTCCAACAGCAAACCCTCACATGCAGACATTTTGTATCATGTATTTCGTTTCAGTTTGTTTCCCATGATCGCAATTAACGAAGTTTCGCTTTCATTTTTTGTCATTTTCCTCTATAGCGTCTAGAAAATAAGATGTTTGCGGAAAATGAAAGTTGCGTGTGACGGCAGCGCGCTTTACAGGACGACGAAAAACTTTCTGTATCAATCAATAACTATTGTCAGTCAGTTTGTAACTCTTGTAGTAGAGTTTTCTCTGTCCTTGCAGGGACCGTAGCCTCCCCTGCCTACATGGAGCTTGATCCTTTTGTTTTGTTTTAGCCGTTTAGCTCAGATGAAAATTTTCTTCACTTTTGCGCCACTCCCGTGACGTCACATGAAACCTACGTACATGTGTGGGTGGTGCTGGGATATGTGTACATGTGGAGGAATCGAGTAATAATTAATGTTGGACAAAGACGAGTCCATGAATGATTAAGGCAATTAAGTCCCTCTCTCCGTGGGTGATTGTTTTTTTACGCCTTTTTTTTTTTAAAGAGTATATAATTTTGCAAAAGTATGTTGCCCAAAAGAATTTCAAAGAAGGTATCTGGGAAAAGTATTGGTTTAATTTACTTCATTTATTTCATTTTTAGTTGAGGATATCTAATCTCATTTATTGAAGTTAATTTTTTGTCAGTAATTATTTTGTATCTCGCTGTAAATATTTTTTTGTTGTCAAAGGCACAAAAAGGCAAATAAAAAAGTCCCTGTCGTCTGCTAGTTCATGCATGTTCCTTGACTGGAATTCCCCTTTATTAAGTCTTTCCCCGAAGTTGTTGTAGATCAATACGAGACTCAAACCGACGATGAGAATGGTGAACGCGGTGAAAGTCCCATCACGACTGATCTGTCTTTAAAGTACAAGATACTCAAATCTGTGGAATGGATTGGTTTCGTAACTAATTACGATTGATTTGTAACTATAGAGGTCGAAGACCTATATGTGGCAGTCTTTAACTTCGCAGAAGTGTAAAATATGATATTGTCAAGTTACGTAACATTATATCGTAACTATAGCAATGCGGAGATGGTAATTAGGAAATACCAAATCGATGGTACACTTAACAATGATTTTTAACAACCGCCTTTGTCATTTGTCAGGAAACTGAATCAGGAGTTCAAACTCCGCGAGCTCAAAGGATTCCTGAAAGGCATACTGTCAGTAGGCTATGTGAACTAATGTACAACGGTAAAGTGAAAGTTTCAACGATATTTATAGCCATTGCGTTTACTGATAACAGTAACGTATGTGCTTACATGTGCATTCCCTTGTGCAGTAGGCTATACGTCCTTGTGACGTAGGCTACGCAGTTGTTTTGGTCACGGGAGGAATGACAGGGCGACCGATGCAAATAGTGAACTCCTCTCATTGATGATGAGACCAATCACAAGAAAAATAAACAGGGCAACCAGAAAGAGAAGAGACAATAGGAGACAGACTGACAGTATTCCTTGTTACTTCTGAAACTGAAAAATATGTAATGGTCTAACACAATAGTGTGTGCGTTTCTTTTTATTTATTTTTTATTTATTTATTTTTTTTGGGGGGGGGGAACTCCAGTCCTGATTCTTTACTTACCAAGTCCACTAGTTCCAGCGGTTGACTGAGCCTTCTGTTTAAATGAATATACAATACTTTCTTAATATTTTTATAGAATGCATGAATGCATGAACCTGCATTTGTAACTTCTTTCCTAGTGTAGCTCTTTAAAAAAAAAACAAAAAAACACGTACTGTTTCGCGTCCCAGTGTCTGCAGTGAAACTTACGAAGGTTGGGTGGGGGGGGGGGGGTGGAAAAGTACGTAAGTGCTTTTCATTGGTTGATGTAGAACATTTCAGATCAACGATGTCACTAAACGACATACGCGCATTTATGGCTTCGTGTGTGTTGACGTGGACGTTATGGATGGTAGTCCGGAATGGGTTTATCAAATTTCGTAAATATTTTCTTTCATTTGTGTGTCTCCTAATATGATTAAGTTGCAAAACTATATGGTCATCCGATGGTTAGGGATCTTGTACCTAGTGATAAATTGTAACTTTCAGTCAAGTTATGATATATGTCGTGCAGGATTCTGCTGTATTCACAGTCTTGGTGGAAGAGTGCATCTCAGTGAAAATAATGTAGTAATCCCATAAGGCAGGGTTAGTTTACATTATTTATTTTGCAACACATTATCTTGTGATGTGTGAGTACCAAGTGTCTAATAGTGACTTTAAGAAAGGTAAAACATGAAATTTCATGAGTCTTTGAGGGCTGAGGCTCAGAAAGGCTACCCGTTTATGACATATGTCCTCAAAATAAATATGTGGCCAATTGTGTCCCTGTTTGGTGGGACTGAGTCGAGAGACGATCGTGCAAACTGTTAATATTTGATAATTTGTAGGCTAAGAGAACATTGACATGAGCGCTTGTCATTTCATAACATGTAGGATATTATGGCAAAGTCACCGACCAATGACAGTTGTCAGCCTGGAGGACAATCAGCTTGGGAGAATCAATGATGACGTCATAAAATTGCGAAATGAAAGTTGTACTCATCATCGTACATCGGTGGTGATCGCCCATGAACAAGGTCACCTTCAAAGATGGAAATTGCTCGCGTATGACATCATAATTGATGAAGTAACTGTAAACATAAAGGAACAAAATGAAACCAAGTCAAACTCACTAATTTTCAGACTTCTATAGCTCACAAAACCGTGTAACCTCCAAATAGATTGTATTATAAGATTTTTTTTAAGATTCTTTTCGTACGACACTTTGTGTTTCTTTCAGTGAAGAAGGCTAGACGTTATTGTATGATTACAGGAAAATGTCCAATGGTGTCCTTAAAACTTGACACGGTATGATCACATTGATGAAACGTTATGTTCATTTTCGACAATTCAGTGTTAGTCACTCAACTGAGAGGGAGAAAACAACGGGTGATGGGTGTGTTGTGGGGGGGGGGGGGGTAGGGGTGAGGTTGGTAATGTATGAAAAATCTGGACAATGCAGAACTGAACTTACGGGCCATTAAACTCCCTTGGCTTGAAGAAGGAATGAAAGCTCTATTATTTTTTTCATAATAAAAACATCTACCATAGGCCTAGTCAGCGATATTCGTAATTCCAATTCTTTTTTTTTTTCTTTGAATGAGTGTATAGATTGTGTTGTTGATGATTAAAGCAACAATTTCCTACTCCCCTTAGCTTCAAATGTTAAAATTTCCCCCCAAAGCAAATTGTTCTAAGAAGCATTCCACCCCGCGCCTACCCTCATCTCTTCTATTTCTGCCAAGTGACCACGTGACGGATATGTAATAGTGATACGTCATTGTGATGTCCCCCAGTTAGTCCTCCAGCAACTGATTTTCACAATACGATGTTGACTAACATCTACTTCGCCACGAAACCCCTCATTTTACCCCCACCCCCGTAGATAGGGGTTTGCAGAGCTGTCGGTGAACTACTCAACCGATAACAAGTTAATGAAATAGTGACAAAATAACAAAGTAATTCACTCCTTTTTTGATTCCTTGCGGAAGCAAAAGGAATCTATGCGATGGTGATGTCGTGTGTGTGTGCATGTGTGCGTATGTATGTATGTGTGTATGTGACGTTCTTCGCTTGTAAACACGATATTTCAAGAAGGGTAACCATGACTGATCTCATACTTGGTGTGTGGGTTGGTCACAGTAAGTAGATGATCCCTATTGTTTTTGGTCGAGGTCAAAGGTCATTTGAGGTCACCAGAGGTCAAAATGTGAAAACCTTGTAAACATGATATCTCACGAACTGTAACTGTGACTGATGTCATACTTGGTTTGTAGATTGATCATAGTAAGTAGATGATCTCTATTGTTTTTGGTGGAGGTCAAAGGTCATTTGAGGTCACCAGAGGTCAAAATGTGAAAACCTTGTAAACACGATATCTCAAGAACGATAACTGTGACTGATGTCATACGTGGCGTGTGGGTTGGTCATATTAAGTAGATGATTCCTATTGTTTTTGGTCGAGGTCATCTGACGTCACCAGAGGTCAAACTGTAAAAACATTTTAAACACAGTATCTTCAAAAGGGTGACTGTGACTGATGTCATACTTGGTTTGTGGGTTGGTCATATTGAGTAGATGATCCCTATTATCTTTGGTTGAGGTCAAAGGTCATTTGAGGTCAACAGAGGTAAAACTGTGAAAACCTTGTAAACACAATATCTCTAGAAGTGTGACTGTGGCTAATGTTGCTTGGTCATACTGATTAGATGATCCCTATGTGTATCCCATATGTTTTGTCATTTGAAGTCACCAAAATAAAGGTCATTTTGGGCGAAAGGCTTATTAATGTGGTGTGTTAAGAACAATAACTGCAGTTGATCTCATACTTGTCATGTGGATAATACATGTTTGTTATAATATAACCATGTAGCAAGGAATCACAAAGCCTTTAGGCTTTCTGGTTTCTCTACGAGTTCTCGTGTTCTATCTTTTACGTCATCCTCTTTGACAAAATGTTAAACTAGAAATATCCCAATAATTGCAAATGAAATGAATGGAAGCTGCGCCGCAGAAAACAAGTTATGTCTCACCGGCACGTTCCTATTTTACATACTATACGCTTTCCAGTTTCTGTGCTGTTAGATAGACTTTAGGTTAAAATGCTACCGAGTAGCTCCACCATCATACTCGATTATATTATATATACATGATTATATTTTAGTTTCCTTTTTAAGGTTGCTCAGATCTGACCTTTTTCTCGCAAGTCTGTGAAATTTTATCATCGTATGTGGTGCAGAATAAACTCTAGTGAAAGGATGTGGCGTCCTGTGAGTAAGGAGCTCCGTGCTGTTTTAGACTAGGACGTCACTAAAAAGGGGTTTGAGAGTATTGCAAAGCAACACTGAAACTTAAAGTTCAAGAGGTGAATCACTTCATATTTTCGTTCCTGGAAATGGTCGTCATTTCTAGTGCCATGGTACTGTGACATTTTATTTCATTTTGATATTCAAGACAGTAAGGTTTAGTTTCCACCTTCCAGCCATTATCAAATGGAAATAAGGGCGTTCGATTTACAGGGAGAAAATCATATTTTTAAGACCGATATTTAGGGACACAGAATGATGGATTATTCGAAATATTGAGGGAAAGGAGTCGGACGGTACCCTCTTTCCTTCCTCGTGTAGTAGCTTACAGATTCCCTAAAGGGAAATTTGCTCTTAAATTGCACCAAAGTGGTATAACAAGAAAATCATTGTTAAACCTTTTAGTTTCACCAGTAAACCTTAGCAATAGCTTTGTCTCCTCAAACCATTACGTCTAAGATGAAATACTGGAGATGCATCAGATGATTTTTTTTTCGACAGTCTTTGTGGATAAATTATTCTAGAGCCAGGCCCGTATCCAGGGGGTTCAGGGGTTCGGACGACCACCCCCCCCCCCCACAAGATCTGGAGTTCCGCTCAGCCTATAATAGTAGGCCTACGTTAGCAAAATATATGAGTTTCAATTTGTCGGTCATAATTGTCGGGCAAAATGTTCCACTTGTGGTAAAACCGACCCCCCCCACACTGAAAAAGCTGCATACGGGCCTGGTTGAGCAACAACTGATTGAATTTCTATGTATGGAAAACTTGTTCCTTGAAAAGAAGGCTGCCATCCTTCTTTTACCCTTGAATAATCTATTATCCTATGTTATTAAATATTGGTTTTAAAAGTATGAGTTTTTTTTTGTGAAACAACTTAAATATTTCCAGGTGGTTACGACGGATGACACATGAGGGTAAATATCCAAGCCGCAGTTTGGTTGGTTGTTAATTCCTCAGACCAACTTTTTCTTGCACCAAACAAGAAGAGATGAAAGAAACACTTGCTTTAAATCCAGTCATATGAAGGACTGCTGCACTGTGTTGTAGTTTTCCGTCAAACTGCAAAGTTAAATGCCTCTGCTGCCCTCACTTTTGTTACCAGCCACGAATTTCAGAGGGGTTGTGTGACAGTCGCTGTTGGGGGCATAGGTAGTTGTAATATACATGATCTTACATAACTTTTTGCCCTTTCTTCTTCCAAATCGGGGATGAATATATCTCCTCAGACGATTTTGGGGAAAAAAAATGATCAGCCGATGGCATTTTCACACACAAAGTACCACGGTTGGTAAAAGGGAAGTTTTGAATTCTCCCTGTGTTGACGTCACACAGATTATATTCATAAGTGTATGTGTATGTCCCCTCCCTAGCTTTGCAGATGTGACGTTGTTTGGTCAGACGTCATCACTGTTTTTATCTGCAGCGTTCAGGTAAACATTTGTGACCTTTAAACCAAACAACGTTCCTTGACCAAAGCTTAGAGAGACGTAGGCTACGTTGATAAAACTATGGTGAAAAACGGCAAAATGCACCAGTTATAACATTACGGATGATATTCTCTCGAAGCGAAGGAAACTTAGTGCGACGCAAATCATGTGCCTTCTTGTTATATTCGACGTTACTGTGCGAATGGAATACATTTTCTGCAGTAATTTGCCACACTGACAATAATATTCAGCGTAAGAAGAAATGTACATGAACATTTGCAGGATAAAAGAAAGAAAGGCAACAAATTAAATTGCTTCCTTTATATTTTAGCTCTCTTTTTGAAGGGGAGTTATGTGGATCATATGCACGGTTAAAGAAATGATTTGAACGAATGAGATATTTGCCTGCTATTCTACGTTTCTGTGGAAACATTACTTAACTTAGCCTTTATTCTGCCACCCCCACAGAAAACATTGACATAGAACTTTGGCTGTCGGTGGGACTCAATTCTTTGTCACTGTTCGTTTTTCTTTTTTCTTACCTTTCTTATGCGTGTGTCACTCCGTGTGTGTGTACTTGTTACGTGAATGCGTATATATAAACAAACACTGATAACTTAGACCCTGGGATTTGTGAATAGTAGACTGGCGCCCTCAAATTTTGCTTTATGGCCCATTGCAGTTTTGTTTAAATACGTATAGCATGGAATACATGATACCTATGTGCCATGTATTGTTATCTCTCACATACTAAATTATGCCTGCTCTTTAACTTTATTTTCCATCATTCTTTTACTTTGAAGAAAAGCTACCGTGACAAGATGTTCGGTTTTATGGGTTTGATGTCACAAGTTATCAGATGTTTTGTGTGTAACTATGCGTGCGACCAAGTACGGATATCTTGTGTTCGTTCATAAATTATGTACCGAGCGTTTATACGTGTTGGTACCTTTCATCTTACATGGCCGTGAGTGAAGAGAATGGAATCTGAGCGGAGCAAACAGAGCATGAGCAACGAGAAAGGAGTATGGGCGAAGTTAAACCAGTACAGAAAGGATTTGCTCTCCAGTTCTGCGTTGACAGAATAGGTCTGCTACCTATCAAGCGATGTCATTTAAATAATTGGCTTTCGAAAGAAAAAACAAAAACAACTTTGTATCAAAAATTTATCAAACGAGGCAAAATTTATTGCTACGGTAGGACTGCGTCGAATGTGGCAACCACCGTAACTAAGATATTTCATCACTGGTATCTAGTGGGTTGTGTCCACCTTTAGTCAGCAGGCGTTCAATTGGAAATACCGAGTCAGGAGAGCGCTTGTTTGGATTCGAGGCTCTCCCAAACGTCTGCTTACTTGTTTACAACGGTTTACGAAATATTCACCAGCAGGAGATCGACACAACCGTCATCGACCAACTTAGCTCACACCGAAAAAGTAAAGCCATGTCCTTCCAGACGGTTCAACCAATCACAAGTCTGCCAGTCCCTGACGTTACCTTTCAACCTTTGTCAGACTAACGTAATTGTTTGTACGCTGTTTCTACTGAAGAAGTAAGACAAGAATTTCAGTGTCCAAATTTACAAGGCAATTTGATACAAAATATACCAGGTAACTTACAGAAAATATTGTTTGATGCGTCTTTCTATAAATGTCGAACGTTTTCTGTTTCTTTCCTTTCTGCAAATTGACAAGTTTTGCCTGACGAATTCCTACAGCATTCGTTTACGATACACATGCACAGTGTATGGAGTATTACCATCACAGTTTTCCAAGTAAAGGTATGTGGGCGGAGCTTCGATCGTACAAGCAGATTTGTTGCCGTAGTCAAGTTCAGAACACGCCTCCTACCCTAACTCGCTTGCAGGAGCGCTATACTATCAGTGTGTGCTGAACCATCACGTTAACATGAAGACCGCCACAAGTCATAGCTACCTAAATTAACTTCCTTATTTATGCGTATATATAGTCCTGCAGATTCTGGAGTCCATTTTATTTTAAAGCTGAAAAGTTAACAAGTTGGTGGGCGTGAGCGATCCGAAAATTCAACTGCCAGCCCAAAATCGTTCTTTTCAGTTAAAGTTTATTATTTTTCCCATACAGTTTTGACTACTTGGAATATCGAAAATGTCTTCGACTGTAGTTACACCGTTTTCAGATGTGAGCAACAACTTGTTCGGCAACTTCGGTTCCATGGTAAGTTTGTTTTGCAATTGAAGTTTGCTTGTGAAGTCGTGGCCTCTCGTGATGTTCATACTTTTTCGGTTGTGTACTAGTAATGCCATGTGCAAGATGTCAGCTAACCAGGTTTTGTGTTCTACATTCACACAGTTGGAATTACTTTTAAAACTGTTTGCCATTTTGCACGGTTTTGCCATCATTGTAGGGTTTTGTTTCTAAATGTAATTTTAAACTGTCTGGATCAACAAGTAGGCACGTTCAAGTAGTATAATAAGGTGTTAGCCCACCTGCTGCCCCAACATCATTTTGGTGTTTTGAACTCTGGCACAAACACCTTCTGTTGGTAGTTCAACAGTTTTCTCTATTAGTATTACTAGTATGGTTTTGCTATTGTGTCATAAGTTCACTATAATACTAGGGTTGACGTGTGTGTTTCGGTGACCCGCAGTCCACTAATATTTAGTTCTAAACCTGGCACACCTTCTTTGGCACCCTAGCTTTCCAACAGGTGTAGAAGATGTTAAACACTGACGGATTTGATCTCACCTCAATCGTATGCTGACTTGTCAGGCCACACACAGAACTCAAACGCGCGTTGTTGTTGTCTGTGTCGATATACAGTAACAACAACACGCCTAGTTAATACCTTCAACTTTCCTGAACGTTTGAAGTCCTCTTCCACTCGTGAAAGTTGTATCCAAAACATGCGGGGAATGTGCATAAGTGGGCTTGTCTGAGTGGACTGAAAACAAACTCCATAGATTTCGGCAGCTGGTAGAACCTCTCATTGAAAAGTTTACCTTGTAAGTTGTGTGTATCTTTGGAGTAAGATGGTGTCCTGTTCAACTCTCCTGAAGTAGGAGGCCACCGCTGTATAGAAAGAATTGTTGACGAAATGCGCCACGTTCATCAAATTAAAAAAATGTATTGGAGGTAGAATGGAGTGCATTTACCACTCACCTTAGTGACGGTTTACAAGCCACCCTGACTGAGTATAGTTGACCCTGCATGTATGTATGTGCAATGTATGCGGGCACGAGAGATAGGAAGGGGGGAGTGGTGGAGAGACTTATGAAAGCTGAGAGAAGCCCTACACTCTGTCAAAAAATGTTCTTGACCACGTACAGGGTGCTTACCTGGGGCCAAAAGGGACCTTTACTTAATTCCTGTAGTTTAAACTCTTTTCGAAGAACACTAGGGTTCCCTGTGACAAATATACCTATCTTACTTCTCTTATCTAAGGAATGCAATTTGTGATGAGTTCACCCAAGTTAACATATTCACATCTGATCACCTTTGGAGTGGCCATCGCAAAGTTCAGACCAACAAATCTGGTGGCAAGAGGGGGGGGGGGGGTGGACGACCAAGTCACCGTTACTCGAATCGTTCATAGTTAAATCTTATTCCAACATTTATGTCACTGAATCCTGAGTGAATGTCCACCCACACTTTGTGACAATGACGATAAATTGATTGTTCAATCTTTTCATCGTTTAGTGAATACATGGCATATGTGTTGTTAACGTTATCTAAAGCCTTGTCTTTTCAAGTGCAGGCTTTAACAGTTTCAGTTGTTAATCAGAACCATCACCCGCGAATAGACCGCCCACTTCAAGTATGCTTAATCACTAGCCCCCATGTATAATAGGATTATACTAGTCACATAAATATCTGGTCACTTACTTGTGTACATTGAAGCACGCTATCGTGGAGTCTACCCGCCCTGTGTTTCGGGTTTCACTTTTGTTTTTAAGGAAGTGTGATGCTCAGTGACAATGATTAACACGTGATCGTGGTTTGCACCGTGAGCTGTTGAGAGTGATACATGGCTACATTATTAGAGGAGCAAAAAAAGGAAAAGAAACTGTAAGCTTATCTGCTGCAAAAGTCAGCCAAAGATAATACTGTTGAAGTTATATCCAAGTTGGCTTGCCCGATGGTTCGGTTAGGACTCAGTACAGGAGGAGGGTGTTAATAGAGGCGAATTGAATTGCTTTAGTGTTACTTCTTGCAACCACCTGATGACTTTTTAGTCTATGCAGGTCGAATCGGTACATGTAAAAAGTATTAAGTAATTATTAAGGAAGGAGTTGCGAGCGTTTAAGTATCATTCCTTTGCATCACACATGCGGTGTATTAGTGTGTGTTTGCTGAAACATGCCACCGACACCCCACCCCCCTTCTGTTATTGTGTAGTTGTGCCGTCTGTTGCATCATGGACTTTTAATTCCTTTGCGTAGAACAAAAAGAAATTTAAATGAGTTGATATGTTATCTACTTGACTGTATCGAGGTTAACAAAATTTCCTTGACTAGCAATGTTTTGTTTATATCACCGTCTCAAAATTCGCTGTGCATTCATTTCCGAGTGACGCTTTGCCCTTTCTCCAAGTCCAACATAATAAGACCTGTGCACTTCGCCGCGATAGTGTACATGCAGATTTGCATTGTCGCGTTTCCTTGTTTAGAGTTGTATCTGTGACGACTGTGATCGTAGGCGATGTAGACTATTGTAGTTAACAAGTAAACCCGCTCATCCATGTAGGCCTTGCCTTGTTTGCCATATAGGCCTGTTAAAGTTGAAATGCGTCTTTTCAAATGGCCTTGGGTCTTCTTATCAACAAATTCCTGTTTGCCACTGTTTTGTTTAACCGTAAGAGGGATTTGTATGATTGTGTTTGGCAAAGGCCGCGCAGTTTAATCCGTTCCAGCTAGGGCGTCTCTATGTACTGTTTGCTGATGATTATAAGGGTCTTTACTTAAAGCTTATGAGGTTACCTGCTACAGTACGTTTATCCTTCCATGCGACGTGCTTCTTACCAGAAAAAAAAACTTCTCTATTGTTTCCATGCATGTAACCAAGTGGGTCACAAACTGTGTCGAAGGAGGATCTTGGCAAGTCGCATATGGAGGGGTCAGTCGAGCAGTTAGAGCTGGAAAAGTTGATAGGAAAATACAAAGCTAAATGCCTAAAACTTCCAAGTACGGACAACCAAACTTCCAAGAAAAGGGGCTTTCTGAAACCCTTGTTTACAATTATAAAGCCCAACGGACACCATAACACCTCCCCCTTCCTCCATGTCTGCAATATAATGTTTACTTCTTCAAACCACTTTGTGAAAATAATGCAAGGTGTACACTCTTGTCTTACTTACAGATGCAAGAACCGTTCTCACCTACCAGTTCATTTCCTTTACTCAACTTTGACAAGCGGCTCCTGGGGTCCACGATGACCGTCGATGACTTGAAGGGCCCAGCGGGACAGAACACCCTGATGCGCTCGATGAGTTGCAACGTCACCTCAAAGGTTACCATGGGAAACGATTTCGTCATCAGTAGCAATAATAATATCCTCGACAACAGTAAAGACACAAAACCACGGGATCGTGCCTTCAGCGAAAGCGACCGAAACCAGCGGAACGCCCAAAACTCTAACCGTTATAAGACGGAACTTTGTCGACCTTTCATGGAGAACGGGAAATGCAAATACGGAGACAAGTGCCAGTTTGCTCACGGGGAGCACGAAATACGTAACCTTCAGAGGCATCCCAAGTACAAGACAGAACTCTGTCGTACGTATCACACTGTGGGAATTTGCCCCTATGGGCCAAGGTGCCATTTTATTCACAATCCCGTAGAACGTAAGCACTACAGCACTACATCTCCGAAACAGAGGCGGGAAAGAACAGTCGAGAGGCCTACGCTTTTGACCGTCGCCAACTTGCCTCGAGGTTCAACTGGTGAATTGACTCCCCCTCCAAGCGAAAGCCCAGTGCCTTTTTCTCAATTCGGACTACTCGACGGGACAGACCATCTGCTGGAGTCTTTGAAAGCACAAGCTAGAGAACTTGCCACTGGGGAGCAATCCGAATTTATAATCGCCCCTCGGGGTATGTCACCGACACTCCCCAGTCCCATCACTTCAGCCCCTGGGTCACCGTTTCCGTCTGGTCACGATTACAGTAATATCGAAATGCAGCTGAGAGATAACGTGTTCTTTTCGAACGGATTAGACAGTAAACCAGCCAGTCCAAACTCGTACAGGCCACCGAGCCCACCAGACTCTGATCCTGAGAGTTACTGCGGGCGCACATCACCTACGGGACCGGTGGGAAGGAGTTCGAGACTTCCAATCTTCCGAGGCATGTCCATGGAAGAATACCGATGAGCTAACAACACCCTCAGTCAGCAGCGATACCCTAACTAAACAGCAACTCCTTTTTTAAAGGGCATACCTTTTGAAAGGTATAGCCCGTATACATTACCTAAACTATGAACCCTGTGACGTAACACGAGATATTCTGACACGATGGGTTGAAGTCCCTCTCACCAACGACGAAACGAATTCCCAACCGTCGGTTAAAATCCATGCGGGGAACAAAATAGTTCTACAACGTGGACGCTGTAGCAGATATTACATACCATAGAGCAAATGGGCACATTACCTCTGCTCTTCCATCAGAAACAATGCGGTACTCAGAAAGGAAGGGTCTTATTCTGGGGTGATGTGTGGTGGACACATCACATTGAAAGAAAGAAAGAAAGAAATGTTAACATCTCAACAAAGAAAAAAAAACTGTAAAACACATAAATTGTGAATGCAATAACCTTATCAAGCTTACTATAATATTTATTACTATATCATTTAACATTATCTTCGTTTACTATTATATATAATTATTGTGACTTCATAAACAGTTTTGAAGTGTTCCTTTCCTTCAATTTCACTTGCTTGTCATTGCATTTTTATTACTATTATTATTATTAGTATTATTATCGATATCGAAAGAAAAAACTGCCAAGAAAAGAAGGGATTAAAAACAAAAAAAAATGTTCACCAATATCTTTAAAGTTGTACATTGAACGCATTTCCATGATTGAATAGTTGCAATGCTAATATTTTCAAGACAAAAATAATTTAAAACATCAAAAGAAAAAAAAAAGATTCCTTGGTGTCTTTTTTTTTAATTCGAAATTTTTCGAAAGAATTTGACATGAAAACCTTGTATTTTAAGTTATTCATATTTATTGAGAACTGTAAAAGCAGACATTTTGTGCAGTGTTTTTTTTTTTTTTTGTTCATTTGTTGGTCTGTATTTATAAATGTTTTCTATATTGTAAGAATTTAGCTCAACAAAAACTTTCCATTTAAATTATGATTTACTCGTTTGATAATTTTTTTTTATATCACATTTCCCCTTTGACAAAATGATTCCATGAAAAGTACTTAGCTATTGTGTAAAAAGAATGAAAATGCTGTTTTTGTTTTATATATATTTTTTCCGACATGTGCAAAGTGCCTTTATTTAAAAGGGGCGTCATTCTAAAGTAGCCTTTACTTGCTCAATTCTAATTGTTTGTGTGTTATGTAGTGTTACCAGTGCATATTCGTGGTATATTTAGTATACTTTGCTTGTGTGGGATAAGATTTGAACAAGAAGGTTTCACTCACACCTGCAGCCAACATGCCTTTATTTCTACGCTTCTTTCCTCCCTGGCCAATTAAAACCATGAATACATTACAGTACATTCTTTTTTTTTTTCTTTCTAAAAAAAAATATCTTAAAAGAAAAGGGGAGAAAAACTATGCAATTTTAGAACGACCTTTCGCGTTGCAAGACGTTGGCCTTACAGTGAACATAGGAATTTGCGCACGGCACCCAATGTTTACTTTCTCTACCTGTAGGCGTGTAGGTTCGAGTGGGGAAGTGCTTGCCTCGACGATGTGTGCATTGATCAATGCAGACGCGTGGCGACCACAAGGAAACACGTAACGCTTTCATAGCGAGGATCTCGAACAAACTTCTCATGAGTCAAGGCTGCTCTGGAAATTTTTGCTACTAAAGTATCGTCTAAATATTGCTCAGTAAAGTTAGAAAAGTTGCTGAAAACGAATGGTTAAAATTTTAAACAGCCAAGTGGTAAAATTTTCATGTTGAATTCTGCAAATTGGCATGTTTCTGATGGCTAACAGCGACTACTGTCTGTCTAAGCTTAATCTTATGACAACAACACGTTATGTTGTCTTTAACACTATTTGTGGCCATCTCTTTCCATTTGCTATTTCATTCCAGTGTTTTGAAGACTGACGTTCCGTTTATTTTTCTTAAACTCAACTTTAATGAACCGCTCTCAGATCAGACGAAAAGATTCAGACAGTTACTGGTTGGTGTCGGGCGTTAAGAGTTCGGTTTGGTTTTATGAAACTTGTTTAAAACCTGTTTTGTTATTCTCATGTGTTTGTTTTTGTTTTTTTTCTGCGGGAGTTGTTGAAGTCATGTGTGTTACATTTTTGAGGCAAGTACCACTGTTAAGTTAACCTGCTGGCTCTTTTTCACATACGTGATATTCAAGTTTTGAAGTGTATTTGCAACGTTGTTCGAGTACGATTCATGAAATTGGTCATAACGGACAGAAAAGCTCAACTATATGCAGTTAAAATGATCTCATACGGTATACGTAATCCCAGCTTCACATATTGGAAGTCACACGTGGCGTTTTATGATCAAGTTCATTCTGGGATAATCAGTGCCTTACTTCTCATTCTTGTTACTTATTCTTACTTATTATTTATATGACAGATAAATTTATTTACTTAAAGCGTTTGATATCCTCCAAAGGATTTGTGTGCATTTCTTTGTACAAAAACTTATTAATTTTATTGTTGAAAAAGTTCATAACACACACGAAGAAAACGGCAAGAAAAGAAGAAAAAAATAAAAATGGGTTCAGAACAACACTATGAACAAGTTTGTCCGGCTTTATCTGTGGCGTATTGTGTAGCGAATGCTTAACGCGTTATTACCTTCCCCTGGGCCGTATCCAGGGGGGTTCAGGTGTTCGGACGAACCCCCCCCCCCCCCAAGATCTGTAATCCCGGTCAGCCTATTATAGTAGGCCTACGTTAGCAACATATACAGTGAGTTTTAATTTGTTGGTCATAATTGTCGGGTAAAATGTTCCACTTGTGGTGAAATCGAACCCCCCACCCCACTGAAAAAGCTGAATACGGGCCTACTTCCCCCTTTCCTGAAAAGTTCTGTATTACCAGGATGGTGTACAGGAAGAAAAATTCTTCCTACCCCTTGCAACAAATTTCCATACACGACTACGGGCAAGGGGCATGATATGTAAATATGGATTTACTGGCCCTCCTAAGCCTCGTACTTGATCCTAAAAAGACGACACTGTGATAGGTTACGGTACATCTTATCACATGAAACGAACCCCCCCCATCCCCCCCATCCCCCATCCTGCCCAGTTCTCTGTCCAGTGAGCCAGCGACTAGACGGTGTTAAATAACTGAAACGGTAGGGTGTAGGGCTTCTGAATTACCATTTTGAAGAAAATAAGTTTCCCAAAACATTCGTCTGTATCGTTATGGGTAACTTCGAACATCAGCATGAATGTTCACACCATTAGTCTGCCCTTGAGAGGAGGATTCAGACAATAGCGCTGTGATATTTGTGTTGATTACGGTCGCCGACTACTCTTCGCAGAACTGGTACGTACACGCAAGAGTATATGCATGGCAGTAGAAAGGTTGATTTCGTCATATATCACGTGTTCGATGATTATCAGTGACTTTCACTGAAAATATGTATGTCCATATATGTTCATTGTCTTGTCATGAGATATTATTCTGGCCAAAAATAATAATAATAATAATAATAGTAAAAAAAGAAAACACGTTATAAATAGGTAGACATACTGATTCTCCCCTTAAGGCAGGATGCACCTGATTATCGCCTAAGTCCCTTGACAGTGTTGCAGCTTGCAGATACATATGAACGACAGCGGAAAATATTTTATCTTAGATGCCAATAGGGAGAAGAGGATACTTAAAGAAGGGAAGTTTTGATTAAGAGTGAAAAACAGTCTCGTAGTAGCTCCAACGGGGACTGACCAACGTCTGCGGTATCTATGATGAATTACTTAACGTCATATCCATTGCAATTCTGTTTTCGCATAGGATGTGCTACGTGTGAAGATCTTTTGCACCCAATATAATCGTTATCTCCTCATCAAATTCGTTTTTTGTTTTAATATTTGTTTCGTCACGGTGTTGATTTATCCAAAATATTGATCAAGTATTTCATTTTATCGACGCAATTGAATTGTTACCTATAGTCCTGGAAAAGACTTGGACTGCAACGTTGAAAAAGTATCCCTGATATGGGCAGTGATGCGATATGGAACACGCTCGTTACGAGAACTTACGACCGTGTTGTAACAACTAACCAGAATGAAATAACTTGATTCAAAATGTAACAACATTCTGACCAAAAAAGCAACAACTAATGAAAGTTTTGAAATCAACGTGCAAGAATATTACTGAAAATAGTTTAAAATGGCTTAAATAAGTCAGAAGACATACTGCTTGCATGATGAAATTCTCCTTTGAGATGCACTTGACCCATTAGTGAGAATGTATACGGGGGGGGGGGGGGGGGACGCTACAAAATGTCTCTTTGCACACAAAAGTCGTTTAACATTGTTCCGTTGCTATACCTGTACATTAGATTACACCACACAGGCTACAGTGTAGAACAAGTGCACTGCTGTGGATAGGCATTGTCAAGTTAGCCGACCGTTGGCCTCGCTATATGTACACAAGATGCCCTGATTATACAACAGCCACGTCTAGCACAACACAAGTCATGATATATAACACACAGAAGAGCCACCATGTCATCCCTTGACGGGTTACTCCAAACTCAAAGTCCTTTCAGTACCCTCTCTCTAAAAGGGTGAATAAGTTCTTTCTGTAACATATAGAGTGGAAGTGGAAGCTCCCTGCATGCATTGGGGAAATTATGGTAAGCCACCAATGGTAGTGCCAATTGTATCAAAAATATGAAACACAAGTAAGTAGGGTATCAGAAAAAAAAAGTTAGTACATCAGAAAAAAATCAACATATCAGAAAAAAGCAAAATGGGAAACATGATCGCATCAAGAAATATAATCTTGGTCGAGACTTGGTGAATCTTGCTCCTTCCTTCTTGCCCACAACCTTCCTTCCCTTATTACGTGTACTGCTCTGCTCGAATTGCTTTCGTTTACTAGTTCGAATCTAGGACTCGGTGCAAACACTAGTGTATTACTGAGTGGTTAGCCTATCACTAATTCAGTATGTGCTCGACTTCGCTTTGTTATGTTTTGTTCAACATTTTACTTGCTTCTTTGTCGATACAATTGTACTCTCTTCGATATAGTCGCCCTCTCTTTCAATTTATTGCAAATTGATACCTTAGTCTCTCTTCTGTTTTCGTGGAATCTTTCAAATAGGGTCGAGTTGTCGAAATTTGCTCTCTCAACCGAACTGAAAGTATGTACATATACCGAGGTCCCTCACCTATTCTTGGGCAAGTTTATAATAATTGTGCTTTCCTAAGACTAATGCCTACAGGGTCAACTGGGTGAACTCTTCCAACAGGAACACAAACAAAAGTGCTGACTATCGCTATAGCAACCGTCCCACCTGTTAAGGATAAGTCGTGACCCAAGTCGGTTTTCCAAATCGACACCATGTTACCCACCAGAGAAAATTTTGTGTACTACATACCCATGTACTAGCAGTACCCATTACACAATGTAACCCTAAGCATCATAAACCACCTAAGAGAGGAAATTACTATGCACTTGAGATAGTTACAAGAGAGAATTGACATTCTGCCCTGAGTAGTCTTTCTTCACACACCTAGTCTACACAGAATTTCCATAATGTGCTAAAATCATCTCTAGAGAAAACCCTTTTCTGCATGATAGAACATGAGGTGATGTCGAATCACACCATCATGGTTAGGGTTTGTTCCTTCGAAGAAACCTTATGATGTATGATATCATGTGAGGATTGGCTGACCGGACCAGCCAAATTAAATAGCCAATAAATTCTATTATCTGCAGTTTTCAGTGTAGGACGCTTACTGTGGCTCACATGGAGAGAGTCTGCGCATGTACCATCTTCGCTTTAGCATCAGATCACGTGATAGATCGTCTTATCACGTGACATCACGGTTTTTTGTCGCATGCTAGTGTACCCGGCGACAAGTTGTCAATAATGGCGTTTGTGCTGCTGTAGGATAACAAGGTGTTGGTTGCATTTACTATTAAGTAACTTGTACTACAGGTTAGGTAGACCGTCAGTCTAGATTCAAACATTGCTTCATACAGTCGGTCTACGTCTGCAGTGGCAGGTCGGTAGTTTAGTAAATTCAGTATCAGGAAGCCCAATGGACTCATCAAGGATCCTTTACACACCATGTTGATCGGTTGGCCTCTATTAAGGCTACCTGTGGGGATAACCCAGAGAGCAAGATATAGGGAACACAAAATTTGGTTGTAGGCCGAAATGTGACTGTTAATATCGTGTCAAGGTACAGTCACACGGTCAGAATGACAGACGGAGGGGGTGGGGGGGGGGGGGGAGTGAGCCTCTTTATAGTCTGAGAGTCATAGAGTGGGGGAGTTTTACTTAACTGTGCATGGCAAATACACCTAGAGAAATTAAATATAAACTCCCTCTTTTATCAATTGGTGCAATATATTAGTCAGAATTTTTTATCAAGTCATTTTCTACTCACACTTGTATATTTCTTCTTTTGTTTCTTTTGGATGAGGACAGCTACAAGTCTGTGAGTACAGACCTGTAGAACAAAAAAAAAGCACAATGGTTTTACTGGTCGTCACGATCAATGTACATGTTTACGCATTACATCATGTCTAAAGAAAGGTTGTGGAGTAAAAGACAGACAGGGAATGACGTAAGTCCGATTACCTCCGGTACGTGCTCTTACGTATCGGAACCTGGCCGTTATATACATCAGTCAAAATCGAGCTACAATTTCCGAGTTAAATAAGCTTCCATGTCTAACTGAATATGGGTACTCTTAACTGCTTATAACCTCGTACAGCTAAACAATGTTACACGAAAAAATAAACAAATGTACAAAAATACATTTCAAAAATACATTTTAAGTTAATTTTACTCCACAATTATGCTTAAAGAGTGACGTCATATACAATATGGTTGCTGTCATTCGAAATACGCGACATTCATTACAACCTAGAAAAATAAAACCAATTCTTGATAACGCGATCCCTGCACTTTTCAGTTTGGATGAGTGAATTCTCATAGAGAGATACCACAAAGTTAAGGGCCAATATTATTACATGATATAGTTAACCATAAACTTGGTTTTCGATTGTTTCACGAATGTAAACCCAGATAAAAAGCGGTATTGGCAAAACTGTATATTGCAGGTATTTTAAAGCGGTACGTATATAAAGCCTATACAGCTATACACTTTGTTTCCTACTGACCCTCCCGTCTTACTGAAATATGCTAGATACTGTTAGGTGTATAATAATTTGTAATAATATATAGTTGGCCCTTAGCACTCTTTACCGACGGAAACTGAACATGATCATCGACAACACAGTGATAACTTCGTTTGATAATCGCTTTAAGAGATTTAAGCGAAAATCGGCTGCTCTTACAATGGAATCACAATTAGAATGAATCTATAGAAGTAGTGGACTAAGAATGAAGATAATAAAATGTTGGCAAATATAGGAAGAGGCCGAAAGACCAAGGATAAAAAGAACAAACCTATAAAGTCTGAAAAAGGTTCTTAACTTTTCTGTTCGTTTTTCTCTAAAATTACAACAAATATGTATATCTCTCAAAGATTGTCGGAAGAAACGTACTTGTTATTTTTTTATTCATAGTGTTTGCGTACACGGCAAACACGGATCAAAAACTCCCCTAATTAACAGAAAGCACAAAGTAACACTGATACTTAACATCGGTAAGGGTCTATAGGGCTCAAGCATAACGAACTGTGTTAATTTAGACTGCAAGGAGTTAAGCATTCAGAGGAATTACTTTGTATTGTGCTATTCGAATTGGTTCGTACTGTTACCTTGCATTCCGTAATTGTTTGCTACCACTGCCTTATTGTGTTGCACATGTGTTCCATCACTTTATAGTGCACTGTAATGTTTGTTCTTCTTGCCAAAATTCATTGGGTTAATAAGGTCAGTGACGACGTGGCTGAGGGAGCAGGAAGCAGGAATGTTGTAGATGTTCGCGGTGATCCCCGGAAATGGCAGGCACGATCATATTGCCAAGTTCACCCCCCCCCCCCCCCGGCACTAACAAAAAGATATAACATACCGTAGTGCACATGTAAAAGAAGGTACGGTACTGTGCTTTTTGCGTTTCAACCCTGGATTTTGTGCACCATTGAAATAACGGCAATATCGGATGGTTTGACTTTAAACCGTCACAGCTAATTTATTCTGGGTAGCGGCTCTCTGGATACAAACCCCCCCCCCCCCTACCCTCACCCCGCGTGCAGATGTCGCTGCCGCCCTGACGTTTTTTCGTAGCGACAAGCTGAACCAAAAAAAAAAAAATTCAACAAGGCTGTTACAACTCACTGAGGTGATGCCCCACAAATGACGGCAAATGACCTCATCAAAGTGTCAAAAATTAAAACAAGTTACTTGAGGACGGGGTCTCCAACAATTGACGTTTGATTACTGAACCGATGGTGTGTCGAGTACTGTAATTCAGTTGTCCCTCCTCCTGTTATGCCACTTAGACCTACGACTACACACATGATTTAATATGGTGTTGTTTGATGTTTAATTGTAGAAGTAAATTGCGTCCACCCTCCCGAAACTAGAGACATGAGGAAAAATTCAAATATTAACAACTTCATTGACATGGATTCAACGACGAATCAATGTGGCCTTAAAGGGGCTCACTGAGTTGATATCAGTAAATATTGCAGTGATGTTGAAGCATGCAAACACACGACAATACTCACAATTAGCATAATTAATCAAGTTTCACATCCAATAGTTATATGAAAACTGTCAATTTTTTCGAATTTTTTACCCTTACTTGCTCTGATTGTGTGCATGTGAATGTACTAATGTGAAAATGTCTGGTCACAAAGTTTCAAAAACCAAATTTAATCGTTGGTTACTCTCTCATTAATGTTCCAACGTATGTAAAACTTTGGGATCCTTTTAGTTTGACTGTTTGTCATTAGTATGTGAAGGAAACTTGACCGGTTTAGAAAAATTGAGAGAATTTCACAAAACAACTCAATGAGCCTCTTTAAGAATGGCAAAATGCATCTATGCCATACTGTTAAATCAGGTTCTTGAGACATTAGTTTTAGTTTTATTTCTATGACGGGGGATTCAAGTTGTACTACGGGGGGGGGGGGGGGTAGCGGTTGGCGCGTAGCGTATACCAAAAAATATTTTGCCATAACAAGCCCCTAAGATTGCATTAAATGCCACTTCTTGGACCTCCTCAGACAGCCTTTGAGATCCCGTGTTTTAAAAAGCTCACTCTTCCAAAACATAACGGTGAATGACAGATTATTTAAATCAGTTGCCCAATTTTGGGGGACTAACAAACTAAAGTTGAGGGGGGAGGGGGATAAAACTTTCCTATTCCTCCTCCCCGTTAAACCACCACTGGTATAGATTTTAAACATAATGCTACAAGAACCAAACTTTCAACTTGTGACGACAGATAAGCCAAAGATAAAGTGCCAGCATACATCTTGCAGGTGGGGCATTATAAATATGACGTCAATGACGTCACTGTGCGTCACACATTTTGAGCTTGTAATACCCATTATTATCTTTTGCTATCTAAATCCGTCGACTCCTTTTTTATTCACTGCAAGTGTGACTTATGGAAATTGCATGAAACACACAGTTTCAACAACTCCCTGATCACTTCGTAGTCTGTTTAAGATCAATAAACCACAATTTAAAGAAGCTTCTGTCGAATATTCTCTGACTCATTGTAATCATCTGGTTTTATTGCTCCCTATTGGACAAAAACAAAATGCAATAGTGGTCTTTTAGTTCTTTTGTGGATGCTGTGGATTGTACTTTTTTTTCCCCCGTTACGTCGAAAGATAAAGATGGCCTTTGTCGTATGCATAATCGACTCGGTACACGAGTCACGGTTAAGCACATTGCCTTGTATGGGCTTTACTACCATTCTCTTCCCATGACCATCTCTGACCACACCCTTCTAACGTAAGCCCTCATTTTAGATCACTGACGGTGAGGTAACAATAGTTCGGTGGGTACACAATCTGGGGGTGTGATTGCGTCATTGAAATTCTGTCAACTCAACCATAATTGCGGAACATGTTCCCGGCCTTTCTGGATATCCTATATTTTTTTTCACTCTGTTTCCTTGTTGTGACACTCTCTGCGTCGTTGAGTCACAAAAGAAAATACAGAAGAGTGTTTACAAACATTACTCACCCAGATATGTATCATCAGTACATAGGTCACTCTGTCAGTTCCATAGAGTCAGACTCGTAACTGACTGAACTACCACACCCGGTTGAACTTCACAACAATTGTGCTTTTTGTGGTGACTTTTTTCTGTTTCTAGAGTAATGAATATATATACGTATATGGTGCGCCTAGCGTGCCGTAAGTCCAGAAATTGACATATGTCGAATTAAATCGTCATATGTCAGTTTCTCGCAATCTCATTGGTTTAAATCGTCATATCTACAAGAAATCGACATACGTCAATTTCAATCGGCATCTGTCAGTTTTTCGTAATTCTATTGGACATGGATGGCACATGACAGATCCGAGGATTCTGATTGGAAGAAACTGTCAGATGTAAGATTAAATCGACATATGACAATTTAAATTGGCATCTGTCAGTTTCTCGTAATTCTATTGGACAACAGAGGGCACATGACAGTTTCTAGTGTTCTGATTGGAAGAAACTATCATATCTAAAATTAAATCGACATATGACAATTTAAATCGGCATCTGTCAGTTTCTCGTAATTCTATTGGACAACAGAAGGCACATGACAATTTCTAGGGTTCTGAATGGGAGAAACTGTCATATGTAAGATTAAATCGACATATGACAATTTAAATCGGCATCTGTCAGTTTCTCGCGATACTATTGGACAAGGACGGCACATGACAGTTTCTAGGGTTCTGATCATCAGTTGCTGCATCCGCCCACAACTACCTCTAGTGGCAGATAATTATGCAGCGTAGACGAGGCCCACCTACCGTATGCGAGGCCACGCCTATCCTGCATATATTATCTGCACACATCATATTCATAAGTGGCATGAAATGCAGGAAAGATGCAGACCCGTATCGTTCTGATTGGAAGAAACTGTCATATGTAAGATTAAATCGACATATGACACTTTAAATCGGCATCTGTCAGTTTCTCCCAATCAGAATCTCGAGAAACTGACAGATGCCGATTAAAATTGTCATATGTCGATTTAATCTTACATCTGACAGTTTCTCCCAATCAGAATTCTAGGAGCTGTCATGTGCCGTCCTTGTCCAATAGAATTACGAGAAACTGACAGATGCCAATTTAAATTGTCATATGTCGATTTAATCTTACATATGACAGTTTCTTCCAATCAGAACCTTTGGAGCTGTCATGTGTCATCCATGTCCAATAGAATTACGAGAAACTGACAGATGCCGATTTAAATTGACATATGCCGATTTCTTGTAGATATGACGATTTCATCCAATGAGATTGCGAGAAACTGACATATGACGATTTAATTCGACATATGTCAATTTCTGGACTTATGGCACGCTAGGCGCACCATATACGTACCTACGACCTGATAGTGATGTGCTCAACTTCCGAGATTATTATTACCTTGTCTTTTCAGCCAATGCTCACATGATAGGCCTATCATACATGATACGGTTTCATCGAAGGAACAAACGATATCACCTCATGTTCTATCATGCAGGAAAGGGTTTTCTCAAGATGAGATTTGAGCAAATTATGGAAATTCTGTGAGGACTTGGTGGAATAAACGAACAGGTTATGAATATGCATAGCAGTAGAGGGGCGCCACCAAATCCGTAACATGATATCCTGCATGATAATAAGTCACTTATAACGCTAAACTTCTCTCATGTTTCTGATTCTAACCTAACCTAACCTTGTGACATGATATCAGGTATGATAAACGTTACTAGACACAAATTTGACAGGCGCGGATCCAGGATTTTGAGAAAGGGGGAAAGGGGTGGGGGAGCGCGTACCGTCGGCAAAAGTCCAACGAGCGAGTGTCGATAGCGTGAAGCCAAGCGGGGAAGGGAGGGTTAGGGTTCTTTCCCCAAGAAAATTTGAATTCTAGATGGGATTTCACAGGATCTGGGAAGCAACTTTTCCATATTTATTCCTTCGTTTTGGTAAAAAAAAATTGTTGATCATCGAAAAGGAGATGGGGGTGGGACGTGCGTCGGGTGCTCCCCCACTGAGATCCTCGCCTGCGTGACAACCTACAAGAAAAAAAAAAACGTGAGGATTTGGTTGAGGTACAGAGATGTTATTACATCTCATTCCATGTTGAAGTATAACATTTTCTGATAGTTCAAGGTAAAACTACAGAGCTTGTAAAATGAGGTTGTCCTTTCCAAAATTTAGGTGTCCTGCCATATATCGCGTCATCACGGACGGTATATATTTCCAGGCTGGTGTACAAGTAACATACTTGCATTTTGCTGTTAGCAATTCCTCACCATATTTTATCCCATAATGTTCCAAATATTGGAAGTAAAATCTTAATTTGATTCGAGCACTATCCAAATATGGTCGTCTTCAGACAAACTTGTATCAAAATTTGGTTGTCCTGCAAGAAATTTGGGCATCTCGGATGCTAGGACTGCCTCTAAAGTTCCGATCACTGTCACGTCCATACGCAAGAACACATTTATATCCACGAATACACAGACAGAGGTATACATCTTTTTACACATGTGGGTTTTTTCCCTTCTGTTGGGAAGGTGGCGTTTTTATTTGTAAATTATGAAGTATTGATACTGCAGAGAGTAACATCCTGAAAACCTCCCATGAAATATGATTGTATGTCCAGGACGGGTCCTACATTGGTAACATTGCTATTGCTGTATTTTGTTTCTTATTTCGTCTTCCGTGGTCTGAAAAAATAAGTCAGGAACACAAAAATTTCAATTTAGCATTCACACAGTGCGCGTTACGTTACGCGCAGAAGTCGAAAAGTGATAAACGATAGTGACCTTTTTGAGTTTGTGCATGTGTGTGTGGGGGGGGGGGGGGGGCGGGGAACTCGAAATCCTAGCAACGGTGACAGTAGTCTTGGTCAAGACTTAGTGAATCTTTTCCCTTCTTTCCACATTCCCATGACGCCAATGGCCTTTTAAACGTTGCTATCGCTACCCCCGTGCACGGCCCAGTCTCTATACTGCTCTGCTTGAACTGTTAGGTCATAATATCCTCAAATTGCTTTCGCAACCTATAAGATGGAGAATAAGTGACTCGTACATCGCAGTAAGGGCGTGCTGTATGTCCGAGTTTTTAGAACTGTGTGGGGTGTCTCAATAAGTTACTGGAAGAAGAAAACACTATGGATGCCTTACCGCAAGACTATGATGGCAGGAACGACCATGCAATACACAACACTTCTTTATGATTTCAGGAGGATATACCCAGATATGGTAACCTATCGTTACCATCACGATCCTAAAATTAGGTCTGATAGGACACAGTTACAGCAGCTTATTTGACAAACAACCATTGTTGCGGTTCGAACAATGGCTTTTGCCGTGTCAATCTTTTCTTCTATCCCTTTTTTGTTGGTACGTATCGCATGAATGACGGCAACCTTAGGGTTACCCGAACAGAATAGAGAATTCCGCTGAATTGGTAACAATATTGAACGAAACGTGTGGGAATGACCCACGGTGATCTGTAGTAACCAACAGGAGCGAGGGTTTTCTTTTCCTTTCATATGCTTGAGTTGACGTTTGCTGCCATAGCACAATAGCGGCTCTACGGTTTCGCAACAAGTTGTTGGTTGGCAAAATCATTCTATAGATTAGAAAGTCAAAGAACATCTTGACTCCTTGCCAATATTCATTGAGATAGTTTTGCATAAAAACTCCAATTAGCATACTGCATTACTGAGCTAACAGCCTCGCCAAGGGTCTGGACCACATTTTCAAAGTGATTACGCACATCTGGACTGTAAATAACCTCATAGGAACCAGGGATATTCTACTTGAAGGGTCACCCCCAAACCAGAACCTCTTCAGTTCAAAATCAAGTTCAAACAAAGTTTAAAGTGATTGCGTGCGTAGGCAAAAAGTAAAAACATTGAAATTTCTTCTCCAAAATTTTGGTAAGGCTTTTAATTACACCATTCAGACAATCTGGGAAAATAGATAGGTTTCAGTTGGTTAATTTTGTCATGTGATTTCAAATTCTTTTAACATAACGACAAAAAGTGTAGAATACGATAATGTAGTGGTTGACAGTTTTCATTCAAATCAACGGTGTGCTTCTTTGAGCAAGCCAATGGGCAGTATACTAGCATTGAATATTCAGTTACCAACTCAGGATCACTGACGCCGCGGGCAAGGTTGTGTTCAGCTCGTAGGTTATTTGTAAATACAGTGAGGTTATTTGTAAATACAGTGTCTCCTTTCACCAAATACTACAATTCCCGATACTTACCAAGGAGCGACGACTTGAGTAGTATGTTTTTGATACACTAGTGAGACCTGTACTGTTGCATATTCATTATGTAGGCGGTTATGGTAAGAACAGTTAATTTTCAAATATGATTTCTGTTTTTTACTGTTTTTATGCCAATCCCGTTGCTTTGCAAAGTAGTTACTGTCATTTTCCTTCATTGAAAGACAATGTCCGTTCATGTACAACCTCTCGTGTACATTTAAAAATAAAGAAAAAGTGAAGATCAAACATAATCTCATCGTTTTGGTTTTTCAGTACACACGCAATCACTTTAAGACATATAGTGCTTTTTTTTTATGGGATTGTAATCACTTAACCTCAGATGACATTTCACCTTGATGAAACATACACTTCTTAAGAACAACTTACGTTCTACGCAGGAAATTTGAGTAACAGTCACTTCAGAAGATACGGTAACTTGCTGAAAATGTTGTCAGACTGAAATGACCTTTGACCTCACGAAAAACAAAGGAACTTCTCTTTTCAGTGGAGAACCTTCACACTATGTTTTAAGTTATTGCAATTTTCTCTTCTCGTAATACCGTGTTCACAAGGTTTTCAAACTATGACTTCGAGTGACCTTGACCTTCCTAAAAACAATAGGGATTGTCAAATAAAAATGGACTACGTAAACGCAAACTTTGCTAGTTCAAACATCTTGCCCGTCTCGAGATATGTGTTTGCAAAGCAAGGCACGCATACACAAACAAGCACACACATACATACATTCATGCCACCACCATCGCATTCAATCTCCCAAATCACTCTGTCCATGTTGTACCCTTCTCGGAATTTTTTGTTGCCTTTTATGAGTTTGTCTGTTGGTTTACTTGCTTTTTCTTTTGTTTGTTTTTGTACTTCCATGCTATTAAAAGCCACTGTTTGTAGTTCTACGTAGTGCGAGAAGTATTATGTAACAGTATACACACTATTCATAGGGGAGTACCACCGGGAGTCAGCATGCACATTCCTGCTGCCAGTTTCCGGTTACAGAGAACGAAAAAGGGGGGGGGGTGTCACAATCTCCAAATACGTCATGGACTAACGGACCATCGTTTGTGTACTGTTGCATCGTCTTTCATTATTCTTCACTATGATTATTATGTTTACTATGCATAATAAATGTAATTATTGTACAGTTACTGTTTATCGTTTGTTTAAGTGGTAACTGGGGTGAAGGACCCTCGAGTCGGAAGTGTTCCTGGTAATTTCATAGCAATAACCAACACATATGTAGACTCATACATATCTAGCTCGGGTCAGTTTATAAACATGGACTTCGAAAAGATCCAGTTGTCTCTCAGGAAAACCCGGATGCGGATAACTGTATTTTCCGACACCAGAGTTCAATAGACCCACGGTAGGTAATCACACTGAAAAGCATCGTCTTTTTTTGCAGGTATCACTGGAATTCTCAGAAAAGAAGTGGAAATGTAGATATGTATGTACATTCCTGCCTAAAGTATAAGAAGATTAGTGGGAAGTTTAAAAGATGCAAAGAGTAACTGTAATCCGCTCAGTGAATGTTTACATTTAAAACTTTAACAACAAGAGATTTAAAAAAAAAAAAAAAGGGCGCCTCGAGATATTTTCACGACGACTGTTTAAACACAAAACAGCAGGAAGGTTCGAGATACATTCACAATAACACAAACATCGTAGACCATTGGTAAAGCAGCTCGTAGCCCATGCTACCCTGCCATAAATTTTCGTTACGTACCAAAAGTCGCACCCTTCTTGAATACTTTTCGTGTATGATACAAAATGACTTGCCATAACTGCCGGGGGGGGGGGGGGGTTGTCTTCTCGAGAAGGCGTAAATATGCATGATGGCATAAATATGCATGATATCGTGATTAATTGCAGATAACAATACGAATTAAGGTAGAATCTCACAGCACGTCTGGCGATTATCCTTTTTTTTTTTTTTTCGTCTTGAATTTAGGTATTCTTTTAGTTAGCTTTAAATCGCACCACGTAGTGTTACATGCACGCCTATATGTATGTGGGATATAACACTACTAAATCGCAGTTGGTGATATATTTTGAAGTGGAGAGAGAAAACTTCATTGAAGAGACGTTTTGCAACCGGAAAGGGACGTCTGCCGAGGCAGATGATTGAAAAGTTCCTCACCCGTTCTCTCTTTCCCCAACCCCTGTGGAAGTAGGGCAAATGATTGGTATCGGTTTGCATCTAAACAAATGATCGACAACACGTTGTCATCACATTTTGGTTTGTTTGGTTTTCCATTGCATTACATCCTATATATTAGATAGCTATCACCCTTCAATCATATACTTTATGTATCTATGCGAAAGGCAAACCCCCCCCCCCCCCCACAGTGAAGGTAACCGGGCTATCTTCGTCTCAGATATTCGTCTGACGCTGACGAGGCAATGAAAACCGGGGACGGTTAATTGTAAGTAAATATTGCAGTACAATCCAGTTCCTTGTTATAAATGTAATAAGTTACAGAGATACTCAACGCAAGTTGGCTAGGCGACAGACATTTTAACGAAATATAACATCGTTTTGTTGAACCCCCCCCCCCTCGCGCACGCACGCGCACACACCACCACCACCATTAAAGAAACGGGAAAGCTTCATTAAGACTGGTTTCTGTCAACTGAAGAAATGTTTGTCAAAAATGTGTTTGCTTATGAGGAAGTTCCTTTTGTAATCTTCAGAGAAGAACCCTCTGGTGAATTTGACAGAACACTTACACACACAATAAGTTTGCATTCATACTTGCTCGTCATTTATCAGCAAATTTAAAAAATCCTATACATCCTTCGATATCTTAGATATCTTATTTTCACGTTTCCAGCATATGTATGAATAAAAATTTCATCCACAATTTTTAGGTTGATCTGTTTCAAAGACGTCATATAGTCACTGACAATATTACATCAACGTCAACTATTTGTCTGTAAGCACGCATAAGAGGAAACTGTTGTTGAAAAGCTCAAGAAGGAGACGTATTTTAGGGACAATCCCCCTCGAGTCGTTATTGTTTTGTAACCACTAAACAGGTACCTGGAATAAATCTGCGGTTAACTGGCTAACCACAAAGGTCACACCAGCTGAGTAATTCACCACAGGTACCACTCACACACGAACATTTGTTTGTGCTGAGCAAGGCACGTGGTGGTATACTTCTCCAGTGGGTTTAGTGGTCACGAACAGGCCAATTGTAGGTAGAAAAAAACAGCAGAAAAAATATTAGCCTTCGAGAGTGGTGCCGTCAGGGAGATTCCACAAGAGTGCAGGCTTTTCCTCCTGGTAGTGGCCCTTACAACAGTTTTAGTGTAGGCTCCTCTAACTTACGGTTTATACTCCTATATATGAAGGCGATGTGCACACTCATGCGGGGCCAATGAGTCGACCACCGTTTTTTGGAGGCTGTGACTCGGACAAATTGTTTCAATCACAATGGTAACTTGGACAAGCAGGATATCCTCAGAATTGACATTTTAGTCACTAATGTCACGTGAAAAATCGCAACGGATTGCAAATACTTTCAACTCGGTCACTGATCAAGTTAACCCATCGATCAGTCTAGCTAAAAACATGTAAGAAAACAGAAAGAACGGGGAAAAGTTTAAACTCAAGTTGACACATACCTATAGTTTAAATTAAGTTATGTGATAGTTCAACTGTCACATTATGCGGTGACAGAGTATTTTTTGTATGCGACTTCTACTGTATCGTCTTCATTACTTTCAGTCTGTTCTTGTCCTTTATTTTTCCGCTAATAGCTGATACACTGGCTCATTACTTGGTAGGTCTACAACCATGGCAACTATTATTACTGTGTAGGCCCACTTCGCCGTTTCCAGTACTAACACCTTGTTTTCTCTACTGTTACTAAATGCTACTAATTCTACTAATACTATTTCTGTTACTACTTTTGCGAGTTCTAGAGTAGCACCATTGATACTAGTACTAAAACTGCTGGCACGCCTGCTGCTGTATTACTACTATTACTACTACTGTTAGTATTGCTACTGTTGCTAGTGCTACAATTGCTATTACTATCAGTAATACTTGTATTACCATCACTACGTCTACTAAGCCAAATACTGTCACTATTTCAACTGCTGCTACTTCCACTTCTGTTACAACTAGAACGGGACTACTGTCCAACATTCCAATACTACCAACGTGCTGCGATTGATATCACTTTTACTTATGCTGCTACTAGGCCAACAACTGTTGCCGTACTTTTTTTCTGGTACTATTAGCAATGCAACTGCTGCTTGAAGTGTCACTACTTCTGCTATTGCTTTTATTATTAATACGACTTCAGTATACTCAGTTACCTTGCAATGCACTGTATTCGTAATACTTAAATTACAACTGCTTACGCTGCTTCATATATATACGTTTGCAAAATCCAGATTTCTCGAAAAAAAAAAAAAATCCGATTACTGTGAATGACGGTATTTTCCGTACTCAAAAAGCATAAAAAACAACACGCAAGGCGTGTTATATTGTGGTTGTTGTTTTTATACCTTTCCCCTTTTTTCCCCTTTTTTTTTCTTTTGCTTTTCCCCCTTTTTTTTTTCTTTTGCACTCTAGCCTCTTGACGGCCTGGGAGAGGTACTCACTTGCACCGATAACATTCAAGGTCACCCATCCACGTACACCACAAATTATATAAAACCTCAACTTTAATAAAATCTTGGGTGAAAGATCCAGTAATGGAATCTTTGTAATCAAAATGGAAAGAAGAATCCATCAATGCATATCCCCTACCGAGCGGGATCGAGTGACAAAATGGTTAAAGCGATAGTATAACTTCTATGTTATTGTGGGGGGAATACGTCCCTCTCTCGACGCAGTGGCGAATATCAAAATGTGTAGTAACTAAATGTCACTTGCTAAGTGTTCATTCCGCGTGGTCAGCATCACTAGTGTTCAGTTCAATGAAATGTTTGCGGGTGTAGTTAGAGACAGTATATGAAAAATGAGTGTAAATCTTTAACTTATATTTATAGGCTAAGATTTGTTCCAATAGTTGACCAAACATATCAACTTCCATCGTGTTTTTAAAGAGAAACCATAATATACGACATCCGTCGCTAAATCGGGATTACGAATTTATCAGAACTTGAAAATCGGTGCGTCACCATCACAGTTCGCCGCTGACGCGGAGGTATAGCCCGGCAGATGACAACTTCGTTGTAAACTTCATATTATGTGCACATGGAGTCAACGTATCTCAATTGGAATCAATCCTCTCTTGAGTTCATTCTTTCACTTGGATAGAAAGAGCGGATCTTTTAGACATTTGTGGTGACGTGGTAAAATTTAGGCATTATCAAGAAAAGAAACAAATAAAAACAAACAAAAGCAAAACAGAAAGCGTTATGTATGAGGGATATCCTTTCAGTATTATGATGATTGAAAGGAAAAACTGACCAAGAAAAATGGGGCGTTTGGGTAAATTAAAGGATAAGATAAACGATATCAAAACAAACTGTATCTAATACGTATCTTCAACTATATAGTTCAGTAAGAACGGTGTTAGCATATACACACAGACAACACACATACAGACGGACAAACTACGAGCAAACAGACAGACAAAAGGAAGGAAGAATACTTGAGACGAAAACAGAACAGGAAAGATCGACGTGTATAGCTGTGCTGCTTTAAGTGCTGTTGGAAAAAAAATGTTTCCTGTTTAAATTTAGGAGAATACCGAACGTCAATGCAATCCGATACTTCAAAATATGCTCAGTTCAAGACCCAGTTGTCTACGCAATCATTTGTTATGGTTTGGGGCGCTGTTACTACGACATATCACGCAATAGCCGTGAGAGGTAACTAGATAACAAGGTGTGGTATTACCAACTCAAGGTTGGGGTAATTCGATAACAACAAGATAAATAGGCTTTAATTATTGGTCCACGATTTCCAGAAATAAATAACCTCATATGATTAGTCATCATCGATCCCCCCATTTTTAAAGCTGCTTTTGTGATTTTGTTGCAAAATCTCTGAGTTTCGCTCACCTCACGTATTACTTTGTTTGGCACTGTATGATGACCGTGAATTTGCTCTTCGAAGTCATTCAAAGTACACAAATAATCCACATGTCAATTAGATAAAGAATTTTTTTTCTTTCAACGAATTTTAACAACGAAACGTGAACTGTAAAACACTTAAATACAGATTCACTGCAAACCAGACACCTGCTCGATAAAATGAAGCCTATCAAGTTTAAAATAAATCGTATAATGTACCTTTAATTGTACAGGAGTATTCTATTACGAGAAGTTATCATGCCATGTGACAGTGCAATTTATAACAGGGCTATTTGTTTCGTCAGTTTCCGAACGAAAACGGGAACGTAAAATTTCTGTCGTTTTGCCCACCCCTCTCTCTCAACAGTTCGCATGCTCCACGTATTTCTCCTCTTAAAGGTGCCAGCAATCAACACCACTTTTTTGCATCCTTTTCTTTTCCCCCAACAGTGTATCCCAATGCTGATATCTTCATTTAATAGCAGTACTATACACAAAATGGACCTTTCAACCACTAGACCATTTGACTTGATGTAAAGTGATTACGTGTGTACTGAAAAACCAAAAAGATAAGATTATGTTTGATCTTAACTTTTTCTTTATTTTTAAATGTACACGCGAGGTTGTACATGGACGGACTATGTCTTTCAATGTAGGAAAATGACAGTAACTACTTCGAAAAGTAACGAAATTGGCATAAAAACAGTAGGAAAAAAGAGAAATCATATTTGAAAATTAACGGCCCTTACTGTAAGCACCTACATAATGACTAAGGAACAGTACAGGTCTCATTAGTGTATCAAAAACATACCACTGAACTCGTCGCTCCTTGTTCGGTATCGGGAATTGTAGTATTTGGTGAAAGGAAGCGCTGTATTAACAAATAACGTATACGAACTGAACACAATATTGCGGCGTCGGTGAACGTGAGTTGTTTTGACTAACTGAATATTCATACTAGTATACTTCCCATTGGCTTGCTCAAAGAAGCACACCGTTGATTTGAATGAAAACTGTCAACCACTAAATTATCGTATTCTACACTTTTTTGTCGTTGGGCTAGAATAATTTACAATCATATGGCAGAATTAACCAACTGAAACCTATTTATTTTCCCAGATTGTCTGAATGGTGTAATCAAAAGCCTTATCAAACTTTTGGAGATGAAATTTCAATGTTTTTCCTTTTTGCCTACGCACCCAGTCAATTTTCACTGAACACAGGATGCAGACTGGATGAGAAAACAAGGTTTGGGAAGTCAGAGATAGATATGTAAAGAGAGATTGATAACTGGATGAGCGCATGGAAGGAAGTTCCTTCAGTAGTGAATAGGAGATACGGAGGTGAAAGGGAAAGGGACCAAGCCAACTTAAATCTTCAAGTCCTAGAAAGTAAACAGATCTGAATCTCGGAGAAGAACGAACAAGAGTGAACTAAAGGGAAAACAAAACTGAAAGCTGGAAAAAAGGTAACATATGTTGACGGTTTAGCATAAAATATGAAAGAAACCTGTACAAAATATTGCATGCAGATATGTTGGCTACTGACCAACTAGTAGTTTTTTGCCCTTGTCTTCCATCTCAGCATTTAGTCAGAATTTATAAAGTGCAATGTAAAGTTAATTAAAGCTACACATACAAATACACAAAATATTTTGACACTAGGGTCACACATACAACAATCAAATGTAGGTAGCAAAAATAGGGGTGGGGGGAGAGAAAAAAATCAGTATTAATAACATATTGGAAGTGTAGTCAGCAAAATATATAGGAAGCAATTTTAGGGAATGGTTATCCATTTGATCAAGGGGGTAACCCGCAAAACTTGATTTTAATGCATCGAAACATTTACAGGCGAAACTGGTACAGTTAATCTTGGTCGCAATGGGTTTTTGCGCATTAACGACAAATTTCATTTACTTACAGAATTCAGTGCAAATTCAGAGAGTGGCCAATGCCAGGAAATATTTTTGCTTGAAAATTTGAGGGTCGTCTGCCTTTTAGGTGCAGGTATCTTCAAGATGGGTCACATATCACAACTGCTGGAAATTCTGTGCTGCCCGTATACCGTAGTACTGCCATGGGTAGCACGTAATTATTGTGATAGTTAAGATCTTGTCCTTAGACGATGGTATGGTTGGGAATTGTTTGTATATCCCCCCCTTCCCCATCTCCTCTTCTCTGCGTTGTTATTTGGCACCGTACCGCTGAAGTTACACCATTTGCTGAAGGTTTTCCGTTAACCGCAACTTACCCACTAAAAAAATGACAAACAGCTCGTGGCGTTAGCTGTTTGGTTCTACAGGAGTAATTCACACACTCTTGGTATTTTTCTTACCTAAATCTCGGCCACGATGTATTTATTTTGAATGGAAAACTGATTTTCAAAAACATGGATTAATTTTTAGGCTTTCAGGGGTATTCGGACGGCTACACATTGGTGACAAACATCTTTGAAACCTAAACAAAGCCAGGGTTTAAGAATAAATCACCAATAGCGCTACAAAAACGTACGCTCAATAAAAATCCAAGGCATTACAAAAAAGAGGAAAAAAATCTCCGTACTAAAATAATCTCCAAATCTCAGGCGTGTTTTCTCCTCCCCGGGTTCCGCAGGGAGTTCAATTTATAGAGCGTTTTGGGAAATCCGTAAACGAAAACTTCGTGAGGGTCGAAGGTTACATTAACGGGACAAGGACCCCAGCTGACATTGTCATCCTCAAGTTGCATTTATGAGGCAAGTTGAGGGTTTGGTTTTTTTTTCCTTAAAAAAAAAAAGGGAGAAAAGTTTGTGGGGGTGCCTGATTAGGAGATCAGTGACGGTATCTGACGTGTATGTCGTCACACATAGTTTGTTACATGGAAAGCAAAAAAAATAATTGAAGAATAAATATTTGTGAGACCATAAGTAAAAAAAGTTTTCCCTGCCACATGTTTCAAATTAAGAAAGGGCTTTAGTATGTTTAACTAGATGTAAATGAATGGTGACTTTCAGATGTGATGGTGGGATTTAACTTCAAATGTTAAAGTAGGGTTTAACTGCAGACACGACGGTGTTAAACGCAGGAAAATTCCGAAACCGAGGTAGTGATGTGGTATATATGTTAACCTGCTCAACAGATGGTACGGAGGTGGACGGGAAGGGGAGTGATAGTGAGATGACGGCAGGGAGACGTAAGGTGAGACGGCGTAGAAAGGGAGTATAAAATGAAAAAGGAATACACCGATTCGCCGGCAGTTGTAAGGAGCATAAATAAGACGATTTTACACTTATTATCAGTAACAGGCATAGACGTAGTCTGTTTCACATGGATAGTTCCGTCATTTTAGAATCCACGTGATGTCATGGGTCTGAAAAGTAATGACCGAAGAAAAATCATTACTACAACCACCAACTGATGTCCTCTGAAATTTGTTAGACATCACGGAGACGAACATTAACACTTATGCATATACAGTTAGAAATAGCACAAGGAAAGTCAAGAGTGGGGGGGAGATTGGGGTTCCTCGACTTTAAAGTCCCTATTACATGACAGAGAGGAAACTTCAGTTAATTATGTGATATATAGTGTGATCACTTTGCGGGTAAAATAAAGGCTACTATGTCAGCAACAGGTATTTCCATGGCTCCAACTTCACGACAAAAATTAACTGCTCAAGTTTTGGTAAAACTAGGGAATTAGATTCGTTCTCCTACCCCTATACACACCCTCATGAAAAAAAATATCAGAGACGAAAATGGATGAAATCATAAATAACACCGGTACTGAATGGCTGTTTCTTACTTTTCCTTTCCCATTTTTTTTTTTTTTTATTGGTAGACATTTTGGGGTTTGATGGTAACCTGCTGCCAGAGCTGCGTGGTTCTCTAATCCAGAGAGGCCCCGCAGGGAGGTACACCTGTTCATAGAATACCATGACGGTAGAAAGGAAAAAAATCCCACAGATGGCATATCGGTCGTATATAACGGAATCGTGTCAAAGGTCAAATGGGAGCGTTCTAATAAAATGTCTGTTATGAAAAGCTGTTACATGCCAAACCATGCAATGTCACGACAGTGCTTGAAACTGTGAGGTAAGGGGGGTGACTGAGGTCTTCTGTGACGTTGTTTTGACCGTGGTTGGGAAATACCATGAACAAGTTGCTGAGAAGATTTGCTGCTTTTCTTATAACGACTACTACGTTGTTGAACAAAGTAGGGAGTAGGGCAAAAACTAGCTTAACCACTGTCCCATGGTATGGACATGCGCACACGAAACAACAATCGACTATTTTATTGTTAGATACTACGTAAGGTCTCCCGGACAGCTGTTTGAAGTAAAAGCGCTGTAAATTTGGACTGACATGTAGTCGTGTTTTACACGTGAAGGAATTCACTTGCTTGCTCGTAGACATATTCAAAGGTAGTCGAGGCAAGTGAGTTCATACACGGGTGCTACTCGCCCCACTCAGCCGCACCTCTGTTGACTGACTGAAAAAAAAAAAGCAGCAGCAACATTGGAGGTGACATTGCACGTACTGAAATGATTCATTAATAAAGCCTAACTATCCTTTTTTAATCCCTGGGTATAGTTGACCACCACAAAAACTTCGGCTTATACTCACCATGGAGTGGGAGGGAAAAAACAGCATGAAAAGAAAAAAGCCATTCACAATTTAAAAGAATCTTGAATGAACGAGCATCAAATAAGCAACGAGCATCATGTATATCCAATTAATGCGAAACTAACAGTTGTTCTCAGTTCAAGCAGATGTGTGTATTTTACCTTGAAATTTGACACCAATTGAAAAGTCAGATTTACTGTCCGAATGGAGCTCAAAATGTTTGATGAAAAAAAAAAAGAACTGTCCCAACGTTTCATTTAATCTATTTGAGATTATAAGGAAATGCAAAACGTATCACAGATTTCCCATAATGCAATTGGCCACTTTTGAAATAGAAATTTGTTTAAAATACACATCGGTAACTGCCAAAACAGAACATGCTATTGAGATATGATTTTCACCAATAAAGGGAGAAAATTTACGTCATTTGGTTTACGAATTTCTATCGTTTGTCAGTGGTCTACAACACACAGCACTATGTAGACTGTGGATTTACGCAGGACAGGCCAGGTTTCGATTGGAGATGAAAGTCTAGGTTAATTCCAATTTGTCGTTGCGTTTTGAGTCAATGTATGTAGGCCTTTGAGTCGGAGGGGCTCTCTTCAAAATTCGTCAGGTGGTACAAGAATACTGGATACGTGGATCCACGTCAGAAGGTGGTTGCCTTCTGAACAATAGTTCTATATGGGTTCAACTGTACTATGAGAAATAGCAAGAACCCTACACATGCCATCAGAACCGAGCAGGCCGGTTCTTCAGCCTGCTGCACACAACTTAATTTCGGAGAATTGGTTGTATACAACATGACAACAAAACCATTCTAGAAAAAAACATCAGCAATTTTGAGATCTGTCAAATTCAGGCAACGCATACAGAAAACAGGAAAGGGGATTCCCCCAAGATCCCCCTACCCGCAGGATTGAAATTAGCTTTGCCATTGTTGGCGGAGTGGGAACGCCGGTATAGTACATTATACAAACCAATGTAGGCTACCATAATAGCAGGAACAATGAGAGCGGTAAAGTATTGGTTGTGCCATCAAGAGACCACTGGAGCGTAAGACAGCCGTGAAAAGAAAGCACCCCGCTGGCACAAAAGAGAAAATTCCAGCTGATGAAAAATAGCAAAAGCACGTGTAATGAATAAAAATTGGCACCTCTTTTCATAGGAAACTTCTCAAAATTGTACTTGTTAATTATTACTTGAGAACAAGTTTCAGCGATTTAAATTGTTAAACTGCACGCTGCTTCCGGCCTTGCGAAACCGGTGTGTTACTTCTGAGAGAGTCTAGTGGAAGACGCTACTGAAAGACATTTCTGCGAAAGGAGTTAGCAACAGAAAGAAGGGAGTAGAATTGTTTTCTTCATGTAGACAGGAGAAACATGAAAAATCTGTAAACTAAGGCCAACATGGCATGCAAAGAATACAGCTTTTAATTAAAGCGTTATCAACGCAGAACCGCCCATTATCCGTAGGATAATATACGACCGGGGGTTAATGCAAGCGATGCACGAGGGCCGCAGTGCATCCAGCGATAACAACCCCCAAGAGTGTATTATCCTAGGTTAATGCGCGGTCCAGAGTTGATAAACCTTGTTCATCCATACGAAACAAGATTTTGATTAAAAAAAAGACGAAATTAAAAGAAATTTCGGTTCTTCGATAACCGCATGTTTGTAAAAATTGAACCGCGAGAAGAGGTAAACAAGATTCGCAACATGCCAATAATGTTCGTGCGCAATTAGGTAACACTTAAAATACCCTAAATAACAATCGCATGCATGATAGCAACAACATGCTAATGCGTTTTATGCTCTCAGCTCTCCGAGTGCAGTTTGTGCTTGCACGAATATAGTGTTCGCACGCTGTGTGTGGTTCAGTGCACGTGAGGCTATTCACTCTTTAAGGAGCACCAACGGAGCTTTGTTTTCCTAATCAAGTAATAAAATTGTTAGAATTTAACTAGGGTTAACTACATATTTTTTGCTACAGACGTTGCAGATTTGGAAATGTTACATTCAGAGAAAATCTTGAACATGTTTGATGTCTCACACACTCATAAGGTTGTGGGGCCTAGGCCTATACGTTATTTGACTTACTGTGCATAAACGGCCCCTTGCCCTTTGACTTCAGGAGTTTTAGAATTGCAGTCCTCTACACGATTTTATTTCATAAGGACTCGTTTTCGGACTTTTCAGTAAGATCGACGAAGAAGACACTCTCATTCCGGAAGGCTTTTGCTGAATATAACGTTTTCGAATGATAAGTTAACGCTGACACACTTCTGCAATTTAGAGAGGTAAGATTACCGTAAGGAGAACCACTGATATTATCACTGTGTTGTTGTTAGTCCTACGTATCTTTATCTATGATTTATATTTTTAGGCCTAGTATATTTCACTTTTCTGTAGCCCCTAGGCTAGGCCTACAACAAACGTGACGATCATGTTTTGTGTGAAGGCCTACCCTACATGTGACTAGGGCAGACTGACTACAAAACACCGTCGCTCTAGTTTTATTGTGTTCATCTGCAGGTGATGTTACTCTTTAACTTGACCTTGCATTATCCACCTCGGACAATAAATGATCACCCGGGTGAAATCGGCTAATGAGAGTTGAGGATTCTAACAAACTATGTATGAATCATGGTTAAACCATTCGATCTCACCAATGAAGCCAAACTATAATAGGGCCCGGGCATCATACTCGGTAAGGGAAAACAGCTCTGAGTTCAACATTTCGTAAAAATTGCATGTACGGCAGGAGTATGTGGTCGTTTGAAATCTTACTATATCTATGGAAACAAAACAGACCTAAATGCAACCGTTTGATTTTTTCCCAATCTTTAGCTATTAACCGTTAACAGTTGTTAACCTTTAGCAGTTATATCATCCTAAAATTTCTGTTGGACTTTGCGTTAAGCAGTTTCATCATGGTACTGTCTTTTACCATACCGAATTTAGGCTTCAATTATTGTTCCATCACGACATTCTCGTTTATCTATTTCTCTGGGAATTACTGAGATCCTTTCGGCCCACGGAGAACCAGAGAGGCATTGTATCAGGAATCATCTGCTTATCCAATTTTTTAAAGTGACATTCAGAAAACTGTTTTGGGGCATAAGTGGTAAAGCAACAAATGGAGGAGGGGTGTTACTGGAGGAAACATCACAGACCCCGGCCTCGTGCTATTGTGAATATTACTGTTCTTCACGTGCAAACTTGCCTATTATAGTCATAAACTGTTCCTATTGCATGTGGAAATGTACAAAATTGGAAAAAGGGTGCGATTTTCTAGGAAATGCGTCAACGGCTATTGGGCAAACTATTGAAACCAGGTAAGAGGATTAACTTCACTGCAGATCATTTCAATTGCAACACGTAAACGACAGGTATGGTTGAGAAAGCAGGAATGGGAAATCCAGCGGATTGAACACGCTTATCCAGTGCATAGTTCCATACTTCCGGACTGTCCAATGTGCACAGTGCATTCATTCAGAGCGGAGTCTATCAGCATGCGCATATATACGTCATCATAAACACAACTGAATGATTGCATGGATTTCAGTTTTGTGGAGAGTTTGGGCATTTTTATGGTATTTTTATGAGTCTGAGCTCTCAATGACTTTATACATCAACGAAGCACGGTGAAAACGGTAAAAAAAAGTCCTCGAACTTGATTCGAACTATGGCACCAAAGTTTGTAAACTTCATACTATCGTATTTTGAAGAGTCACCTCCAAGGATAAACGTACAAGACATACAAGTGAGGATAACATGGAATGAGATATGATAAACACACAGTTTACGTAATCTACAGGCGACAGAGTCAGCTGCGGATCAACTATGAGAAACTTCACCAAAAACTACAGAAAATATATTCATTAGTAGTTTGGCATCATTAAAAAAGACAATTAGACTTAATTCGAGTATTGAAAACGATACAAATTTATCAAAACGTTTTAGCCAAATAAGGGGGGGGGGGGTGTTACACATCTAAAAACACTATTGACCAATGGGCAGTGGCAACACCATCTGAAGGGAGCATAGCGGGCATTTACCCCCTCCGGCCGTCAGAACCCCCCTTCCATTGCCCTCCCCCACTCAACTGGAAGTGACCTGAAAAATACATACATGTATATGTCTATTCCCTGATTCATATTCATAATTTTGCATTTACCTTTCTGTTCTGGGAAGTCCATGAGACTTGATTTTTCACCCAGAGATATGCTAAAACCTCAGTGCTTCCGGGTACCTTAGCCCTGGACCCAATAGACTTTGTCTCTGGACCCCTCAAGGGTTAGTACGGTAAGTTTTTTAAGGCCATTTAAAATGTACTAACCTGAGACTTAATTTCTTTTTACCCAGAGATATGCTAAAACCAAGGAGGTTCTACAATCTCCTTGCTAAGACCTCAGAGCTTCCGGAGCTTTGCCCTTGAACCCCACTATGGATCTTTCCCTGGAACCCGTTCGCTAAGCTCGCGCTTCCCCGCGAAATTTTTTCTCCCAACAATTTCTTTTTCTCCCGACGATTCCTTCCCCCCCCCAAAAAAAATAAAATAAATAAAATCCTGGTGTCGCCACCGATTATGAACAACAAAGGCTGCGAAACAGAAGTCAAAAAAAAAAAGAAAAAAAAAGAAAAATGAAAGACAATTGAACGCAAAAGGAAGCAGGAACTCCCCCCCCCCCCCCCCACCAAGAAGAACAAGGAGAAATGACAAGGAGAAATCCCTTTTCTTCACTGAACAGCTTTTCAATCACATTTAAAGGGAAATCGGGCGTTTACAATGTACCAACCTGTGGCACACTAATTTAATCCTTGTTAAACCATTTAGGCTTATCAATACACATCTGCAAAAACTTCCTCGTTTCTCAACATTATGTATGGGATGAGTGACGGAAGATGCATCATTTGAATTTCTGAAAATTTGGGAGAACTACGGTAGTTATTCTCGAGCAACAAATAACTGAATTTCCATCTATGAGAAACTTATTGCTTGAAAGAAAGACTACCATCCTTACTTATTGTGAATTACCTATCATTCTTTGATTTTTTTTCCTGTAAAGCAAACGTCGTTTTCAATTTAAAGGGAAATAGGGCGTTTGCTTCTCAGGAAACATCCATATTTTTAAAACCAATGTTTGTGAACGCAGAATGACAGATTACTCAAAATAAGGAAGGACAGTAAGTTTGTCACAGATAGAAACTCAGTTATTTGTTGTTCAACACGAATTTGTTCACCCAAACTTTTCAAAATTCAAATAATGCATCTTCTGTTACTCATCACATGCATAATGTTTTGAGGAGATGAAACTGTGGCAGATGTTTATTGATGGGACTGAATGGTTTGACAATGACTAAAACTATTTCTTTTCTATGTCATGTTGGACGAATGATGTTCTTATCCTATTAATTAACTAATCATTCCAAATTGTCTTTGTAATCGTAAGTATATATCTCCGATAACTGTCTGCATGGTGTTTACGTTTCGAAAATTACCATAACGTCAGCCTATTAATCTGTTTGCGATGGTTCAACGGTCAGTATACGAACTTGTTTAAAAAAATCGACCTCCCACAGAGCATTCCACAGATAAAACAATTGACTAATCGTCTCTCTTATAACGCCTGACCAGAAGTAAAATACTTCACGATCGACCAAAATGTGACTGCTCAACATCAGGGTTGCAATGTGTAACAGTCTTGTAGGTTCCAAGGAAGTTATTCATGCATGGTGATAGGTGGTGATCGGAATCCCGGAGATGAGATGTGGGGGGAGGGGGGGGGGGGTTAATGGACGGGATGACACCCTAAGAGTTGTAGTTGAAGTTCGAACTGTTACGTAAAGTGTCCTTACTCACTTCTTTTTGAAATAGGTGCTTTTACGTGCTACTGTGAGTCATCAAATGACGGCAAAAATTTATCCAGAGCTTTCGCCGAATTCAAACACATATTCACTCACATGTATAAAATTTGATAATTTTTTTGTTGACTTCCCCAAAGCAAACCAGGCGTTCATCATATGTTACCAAATTTTCAAGGACACATTCTTTGAAAAGGAGAATTTTTGTGTTTTGTGTAGGAGTGGCTGAAAGTTAACAAACTCCCGATAGATTGTTGTAATTGCCACCTCTATCTCTTTTATTTATGTATTATAATAATAATGCTAAAATACGCATTTACATAATGTACACTTCAAAGAGATTGAAAAGAAGAGGAATTGAAATATCAAACTGCAACTTCCGGGTGCGTTAATACTCTTCGACCTACAAGAAATCACAGGTTGCGAATATCTTACCTTACACGGTACCCCTCAGAGTAAGCAAAGCAGCTTTCGATCGGATCGAGAGCCACTGCAGTGTCTCTGATTGGCTCATTGACTACCAACAAAAGCTGAACTTTGCTGCTCTACGTCACAAATACACAAGCAGGTGGTATGACTTCTCTAAGAATAGCTCTTTGCCGGAAGCTCCTGTCAACAATAGGGTTTCGTGAGGTATGCGGCATTGAAGTGACGTCACTTTTTGATAACAATTGCGATCTCTGTGGGGTGCACAACAGACTCGTGACACCTTACGTCACTTGTTTTTTCTGTTTATTTTTTTACGAGATTTGTAAATAAGAACCCTCTTTTACGTGTACACATTATTTTCAGTGAATGTGGTAAACGTTTTTTGAGCCAAAATAAAAGATAACATAGAAAGAAATAAAGCTGTGAGTAAATTTGTTTTTGCTGACGTTGGGTTTCTTGCATGAAAAGCATCGTAGATCAGCGACAAAAATAAGGTGTTGCAACTACGTTCTGTAGTCAAAACGAAATTTCAAACGATGCAATCTTCCAGCGCATCTGGCTGTGTGCATGTATAGGGGGAAGGGGGGGGGGACATGAGCCAAACATGAAACTCCACTTTTGGTCGGTATTGCCAGGGAGTTTTGTCAGGGACGTATGCCACAGTTTGATAGTGGTAATAATGAAGAGAGGACTCTGCTGGTCTTTGTAATAATGGGAATAAAAAATAACACTGTTTTGGATTTAACAGGGAAGTGCCTGGTCCGGGCAACGACAGTCAGCCGTAGTTGTTGACTCGATCAGTGACGAGCAGTTGAGCGTAACTGCATACTCAGATGACCTTTTCGTAGATCCGCGAGTGACCTTCACCGATGTTTACACGTTGAATATTCATCATCTCTTTGCAATTCTTTGTGACAATTGAACAAGCATCTTGGTGTTATAAAGGGAAAATTAAAGAAATGTTGGAATACATGCACGGTCAGTTTTGAAACCTCAATCGGTCAAAAATTCGCACGTGAAACATTTGTGATCCTTACAAAGAAGAAACTTTAAAGTAAAATTAAGAGCTATCAAGGAGAACTTAAAATTTTCTGAGGGACTATAGTCACATTGTTCTGGAAAATTGTAACCGATAGGCCTTTTTCATATGGAGTTTATTTCTATAGTGTATGTAATTTAAACTCATAATTTAAGAGACGGAGGAAATCTATGACGAAAGTTGACAAAGTTAACAAGGTTGAATAAAGAACAAAGTTGACAAATGTAGTTTGCAATAGGTATGTCCCCTCAATGATAACGCTTTCAAGTTGGTAAACGTGACGAGGCAATACTGACCAATCTGGGCACCAGAATGCACTTAGGTTGTTGTGTAACGGATGGTGACAGCCTGCAGTTCTTGTGACTGAGCATTTTCTTTACCACATATGCCGAAACATTTACAGGAATCCCTCCCAGTCCCGCAGTTAACCAATTGTTTCATCAATAGCGATCTCCTCTCTTCGCACATCCCCCACCTTTTCTTTTTTTTTAAAGAAAATAATATAATTCGCTTCCTCTAGCCAATGTGACTGATGTTGTAACCATGAAAGAAGGGAAAGTTATTCTGGGACGTATCATCCAAAATTAGCGATTTTGTCGTCATGATTTGTACACCAGTAAAGGAGAAAAGAGAGTTTCACAAGTAACTACTTTCATCGACAGAAATAGTTCATTCCGAGTTTTTCCAAAGAGTGGTTAATTGTGACGTAATAACTTCCTTCCCAAGTGATGAACCATCATGTCTCTTCTCTCCCAAATCAAATAAATTTCTGGGAACGAATGGAATAAAAGAAGTGGAAACTGCCGTTTTATTAAACAGAGTGCCATCCAACGCCGTTTAAACTATAGCCTAAAGTAGCCTATTGTAGTTATTGGAGTTCAGCCAAGTACTGTAAAAAGTACCGTGTGGCATTGGGCCACTTCAAGCCAATTCAAGACCGATCAGAGCAACTGCCAAAGGACCCTAGACTCCAGTCAGGTTGCATGACCCCCCCCCCCCTCTCCGAGTCTCTAGTTCTAAAGTTGGAGACCGGATAACTGAGAAGAGAGTCCTCCCCACCCCCGTCCTTCTTTCCTTGGTATATCCTTTCAAGACATTTCTCAACCGACCCTTTCCCAACCTTACATGAGAGAGCCAGTCTTTACAGGCCAGTCTTTGTAGGCTAGTCTTAGTGGCAAAAATAACCGAAACGATGGGGTTAATGCGGTAAAAAAGTACGACCCTGCTGTGGCGGTTGAATATATTAACATTGCGGTTTAGAGAATACCTTATCCAGAGGCTGAATGTAAGACAATCGAAAAAAATATTTACGCCTGTAATATCCCTAGGAACTTTAAGAATAGAAAGGCGAAAACAACTCAATAAAATTCTGATAAAAAACAGCCAGTCCCCAAATGAAAAGAAAAATATCATATTTTCTGTCTTTCTGACATACATGCATGAATCAGTAGGCCTAACCTATATGGGACGATTTTGCATTACCATGGAGCTATTTCTGTAACAGCTCCATGGCATGACGGTATCTACTTTACTGTAAATTGTTCTTTTTTTATGTGGATATGTCTCTATTTCCAAATCAATTTCCTCGTGTGATCATGCAAACGTGGTGTACTGTGGTGCAACTTTATTTTAATCAGTCAGTTCTGCTTGTTTGTTTGTGTGTTTTTTTTTTTTGTTTTTTTTTTGAGTAGGCAATCATACGATGCTCGAGTCTCCCAGCTAAGTCGTAGCCACACATGGGTATTTCAGGTGGTGTAAATGGCGACAACAAGAACAACAATGATGAACTAGTGACGATGATGATGATGATGATGATGATGAAAATGGTGATAATAATCTTGATGATGATGATGATGATGATGGTGGTGTCGGTGATGATAATCTTGATGATGATGATTGTGATCTTGATGATGACGACGATGATGATGTTGATTATGATGGTGTGCGACTCATGACTTCGATGATGATGACGACGACGATGGTAGGTAGCCTAATGATGATGGTGATGATGATGCATCACTGACGCAAAAGACAGCTTCCTTGATCAACTTAAGACAGAATAGTAGTATATTAATGACGGGGAAAGAAATGCCTTGACAAATGCAATGATGATAATCGATATATCAATCCAATGTTAGTACTGCGGGCGTTTAGCATTACATAAGCTGTACTAAAAAAAACCGAGCGCGGGGAATGCAAGTTAGTACATCGACAATTCTGGATCATGTCCGTGTACCTCCCACCCAGCGATCCACCAACCACCACAAAGATACTTCTCACAGATTTTGGTCCAATTTAATTTGTGTTTGGTGAAAATACGAGAGCTGGCACCTGCTGTCCAACTATAGCTTGCCTTCCGTTGTGTATTTCGTTCTCTTATAGGGACATCCAGTATGACCGCCTACATTCCTATGTCGATTGACTGTATCCCGTCGTTCGAAACTGACGTGTTCCCCCCCCCCCCTCTTTTTTGGGACGGATTCTTTTCTTTCGTGTTCTTTGGTGATCAAATTACCATAGCAACCGAGTTTGACTGTATCCTCTTTCGGTACACACTGACAGGTTGACGGGAAGGTAAAAATCTTGTGGTTAGGACCATCATGTGATCGGTCGCAGGAAATAATTTATCATTCCTCGCCGACACGCACAGAAGGCGTTGCTATCGTCAAAGCAACATCGCATATTTTGTCAACACAAATTTGCCCAGACGATTTGTGTACTTCGGTTTAAGAGCAAGGAACTGTGGGCTAAGTGACCTTTGTCCGTGCACAGTGTAGTGATGATGGTGGAGTAGAGAGTAACTTTCCTGGAATACAACGCGTTCAAAGCACTCCGACTGGCAACACCTTGTGTCAATATGAACTTTCAAGGAGTTCGCGGAAATGAAACAAACCGATACCGAGAAACCAGGATTCTGAGGGTCGCCAGAAGGGTAAAAAAGGATACAGTGCTCCACTGACCACAGTAATAATCGTGGGTTGAAGTTAGTGGTCATTTCGTACCACCGTAGAGCACGGGTGCTTTACTGTGTCGCACAACTTCCAAATTGTGAAATGTGTAATTTGAGAGGTATCTTTATGTTTACGTACAGACAGACTGCGGTTCTCTCACGTTGGGGTATGATGTTACCACTCAAGTAGTGTTTGACTTGGTTGCTTTCACTGTAAACTATGAACCACCGCAACAATACTTTTCACAGTCAATGAGCTATTAATATATTATCGTTAGGCGAATCATGAGAATGAAATATATAAACAGGAAAGACCGTTCGAAGACCCTGAAAGAAACCACAGTGGTATGTGTGTGTGTGTTAGTACAAGGGTTGTTGATGTTGTTTTCTGCGGGAGACCATGTGATTAATCAGCTATTTTGATCCAACGGGGCTATTCACGTGGTTGTCATGGTGTCACACTGCATGAGTTACCTTGATATAAGATTATTCAAATTTATCAGTGTAGCCTGCTCAATATCACGTGTACGATTCTGACCCGTACTCCTCTTCAAATTGTACTGCTACGTACGAATTAAACTAACATTTAAAAAAGTGCTGTTTCAAGTTTTAATTGCATTCAGAGGATCACCGGGAGGTATATTAGAAGGGATTAATTTCTTCCAGAGACAGTGGCACAGATGAATGCTTCTCCTTTGATCGATAAAGTGTTTTTTTTCTTTTAATCTTGCTCTAATATGAAAAAAAAAATAAAAATCTGTAAAAGGTTCTTGCAGCTTATGAAACATACAAATCTGATCCAATCCATTGTTGTATAGGAGATTGCCAAAAATACCAGATTTTTTTATATTTGAGTATTTAAGCACACCCCCCCCCCCTTTTTCGCCTCTCTAAACTAAAAACCAAACACAGGAAGATAACCCAACGAGTGAAGAAATTAACAAAGAAGTTTATATCGCTATGTCGACACTTTAAATTTTACATTTTGTCCATGTGTGCAAGTTGAAAATTTAATTTTCCGGATAAATGCTGTGTGTGTGTGTGTGTGTGTGTGTGTGTGTGTGTGTGTCAGACGGTTCAATATTGAATGAGCGCTAACTTGAAAAGAACTTTTAATATTTCGAGAAAATGATGAACTTAGTTCGAAAAGCGATAATTCGTCAACTTTTGTTATACTGAGGTTTTCAGCTGCCTGCTCACCTGGAAACTAGTCAAGAACATAAATTCTTAAGCAGAAAATTAGAGTTTCATGATTTCGTAAGGTTTTGTTTTTCATCCTTTGCTAGAAAATAAAAAAATAATAACAACAAATGTTGGTTTCAGTGTCCTCATTGTGAGTAAATTAAAATTGTGATTAGTTTTCAAAAATACCATCTCGTTATAAAAACGTTTTTGTCTATCTTTGTGGTGAAGATACAATCATCTTGGTGGCACGTTTAACGTACCGTAAATACGTAGCGTACTGAAATCTCATTAACTATCTCTATACCTTATTCAATAAAACAATAAAAATTAAACATTCAAATAACAATAACAAAAGCAACAAGGGAATAGAAGGTAGAGTAAATGAACTATGTTTGCCTGTGTATTTTACTATAAACTGCCTCATGCGTCAGCGGGACCATCACCCCAAGTTGTTTCCTATAACCAAAGAGCCTGAGGGGCAGTTCGGCAACATTCCCACACGCGTCCTAGGTAGAGTTCATCTATAGTTCAGTAGTGCCAAAGGTTTGTGTGTGTGTGTGTGTGTGTGTATGTCTGTGCGTGTGTACCTGTAGCTTTCAGTGCAACCAAAGGCCATGTAAGACGAAAATACAAGTGGTTAATGGCTTGGCAGATGTAAACAACTAAACAAGACGCGCCAAAAGAATAGGAAAAAGAGACAATGAAAACTGAAACTAATATAGGATGAGCAATAAACAACATTGAAGGGGGTCAAGAAAAGTGCACAAAGGTGTGACGCCAAGAGTAGAGTTTGGTGAATGTTAAAAAAAAGCGGATTCGAGATCGACGGACCTTTGTAGATCTCAAAGATGGCGTCATGCAAGGAAACTGGTTCACTTACACATTTATTAAACGTGACGGACTTCCTAAATGAGGAAATGCAGACGATTCCATAGAACCTATGGCAGATTCTGCTTGCTTGATTTTGCTGCATACCCCCCTCCCCACCAAATGTTCTCAGAACACAATATGATAATGCCAATTTGAAGGAAATTCACAAATTTTCATGGGGGGGGGGGGGGAGTGGGCGCGTTAGCACTGTTTCCCTATCTGAGGGTGTCCCTGGATATGCGGTTCATTGGGCATCAAGCCGAAGTAATCGGTCTGCACTTGGTGACGTTTGTATCATTCAGAGGTAAAAACTGCATGGTACTTTCCCGTGACATAGACACCGTTGCAAAGGATGTGTGTGTGTGTCGGGGGGGGGGGGGGGTCGTGGGACTTTTATTCAACATGTTTCCCAGCTTTCGTGTCCCTGCGGTATGCGTTCCACAGAAATCCCCCCCCCCCCCGGTCGCCCTCGCTGCAGTAGCGCAATTGTTATCAATCCCAATAACCATTTTCTCTCACTACACTTCACTCCACGAAGAATCACGTTGTTCATATGCAGTGTAGTGGGACTATACAACCATGTGGCTATACATAGAGATACAACTAACACATGACAGGCACTTTTTCGTGACCTGAAATAAATAGAGAAGTAGCCAAATACAATAGATGCAGCAAGTCATGGACGGGGTCTCCCATTCATAGTATGCTGCAAGAAAATTCGAATCATGGGAAATGTCCCGCAATTTCTTATTCTTACAAAAAAAATTGGAGAAATGTTATGAGACATATATTACTTCCCCAATTTCAGAATCGTTTCATCGCTGGAACAAAATTGGGGAAATTGGGGTGGGGTTATTTCAATGCGCACCGACTTATCACATTGTCATTCTGAATTACCCAGGAAAAGTAAAAAAATGAGTATTTCAGCAAGTAAGATGAAAACATTAAAATAATCTCTTAAGAAAAATCCCAAAATCCCGGAGATATATTCACTTCATATCTAGCATTAAATGTAGCCCACCTGTTTTGCATCTAGTCCTCAATTTTGAGGCCCCCCCCCGCACGGTGATCAATCATCTGCTAGTTGATCACATCAGAAGTCATACCCCGTACACCGGCCCACACCAGCTCACACGGCCCTGGTGCCATCCCCCACCCCCCCCCCCCACTTCGCCGAAATCAAATCGATGCCCTTGTGACATTCAACAGTCTTGTAGAAATTTTCAGTTATACCTTTTGCTCTGGAAAATATCCCAGCTAAGCGAAGCAGCTAAATTCATTTGATAATATAAGGGAAGTCACAATTTAATATCGATTACAGGTTATCATTAAGTCTGTATGAATACACAACGAATCGTTGGATGATGTTCACACGGCTAGGCCTGTCCTCGATTTGGTGAACGGTCACTGTGTGTCCTGGAATGACGGTTCCACAGAATGAAAATGCTAGTACCCAGCTCGTAAACTAATTAAAATGCTGACAGCTGTTTCGCGGAATTGGCGTTCTTCTCGCGTAGTCGCGGTAGAGGTATTTGGAATGTAAAGGCTCCCTATCCCACTTAAATCAATGAATGGCTTCAGGACGACATCAGGGGGCGTTTGACCAGGAAAGAACCGGCATGATTTACCCCGAAATCCCTCAAACGAGTGGGAATAAGATAGCTTGAGTTGGGATTCTATGGTTACGTTTATTACTATACAAACGATCTGATCAATCTTTTTTTTCAGCCAGTGGACGGGATAAGGTCACTTGTACTTACAGTCGGCAATTATGTTTCAACAATTCAATTTAAATTAAAAAAAAAAGTTTAATCCCTTCAATGGCCGGCAATACTGATCAATCGATTGAAAGTTTTACAACATTACGCACTTTTTACTATCCTGTACTGATTTTTTTTAATTCTTTTTAAAAATTCGAACATATTCTTATAAAATTGATTTGCCTACAGTATTCTTCACTGCTTTTTTTTTTTTGTTGCCCTGCAAACTAATTCCACTCGGCCGAAAAATGTAGTTGACAAAAGTCTACTATCATTTCAACTGGCGCATGCAATCGTCTAAATGGCAAAATTTTTTGCATCATTTATCTCTATTATTAAAAAGTTTTGAATAGTCGTTCCCCCCCCCCCGGGTCCCCAAAGGAAGACCTCTCCACAGGGATCGCATACATGCTTCATATAGCAAGACGGTGGCCTCCAAAAGGGGAAAAAATCGTTTCTCATGTTGAACATACGGCACCATTACCTGTTGCTCCAAAATCTCATTGTTATCGTTGTTTAACACGATCGTTACCCCTATTATGACACAATGTTCCAGCCTTAAAATTACGTATAAGATGCTCCCTTGTAAATATTACGTTGCTAAAATAAAAAAAATGGAAATATTATCCGAAAGTACAGCGACACCTCCTCATCTGAATATTTACATTCCAACATGTACTAGATTTTTACAAACAGACGAAACGCCCTGTATGGAGGGGCTTTTTTCACGAAGAAACGTTAAAGGTAGCTTAACGCATTGGCGGATCTAAGTCGTTTGTGGGTTGGACCAAACTGGTAGTAGAGTGATATGGGGGAGTCATATAAGAAAAATAATTCTATAACTGAACGTCTTCAGTCTCGGAGGAGATTTGGTGCAACAAATTGTACAGTTGTGACATTAATTTTCTTTTTCTCAAAAGCAATTTCGTTTCCTAGGTGAACTCTTAGATGGGACCATGTCCCCCTTCTTGGATCCAGCAGTGGCTATATAGGAGGGTGAACCATATCTGGCCAGCAATCCATTACGCCGATACAGGCACATCATGACAGCATTTTCTGTTGCGCCAGGTTGAATATATCTTTTTTTTTTTACTTAGAGGTTTCTCTGTTTCAAAATAAATCCTGTATGACCTACCATATTTGCCCAAACTCAAGTTAAACTTTACCTTTCTCGGTAAATATCTTTACTTGTTTTGTCAACAATCTCACGTTTCCGCGACACGGCTAATACGCTTTGAATTTTGGTTTAATTTCCAGTATACATCATATACAATGTACCTGGTGACAATATATTCTACAGAGAACCGATTTTACTTTTTATCGTGTGTCTCAAAATTACTTTCGGGGAAAGACGTAAAAGAAAAAGAGAGAAAGATAACAACGAAAAGGTACAACGACAAACGAATGCCAACCGGATCTTACTAAGTTGAACCAAAGAGAAAAACGTTCTCCACTTTGAATGTACAAGATTTGGCATTTCGTGTTTGACAATTTTAGGCTACAAAAACAAAATATATATAGAAAAGAAAAGAAAGAATGGGGAGGGGGAGAAAAAAACGAAAAAACAAATCAAGCATGACTTGCCTTCTTTCAGTTGTTTTGACGTCAGAAATTTTTCTATGTGCTCCTTGAACCATGATAGGTTATATTCAGAGAGATTAAGACTACGAGTATAGAAAATAATATAAGTTCAAAGTCAAACAGTAACCGTGAGCAAAAAAAATCTATTGAAGATTTAACAAAAGCGATGAGTCACTGTCAAAGATGTTCTGTTTGCTCAGCTCCGTGCCTGAAGAGGGCCAAATTGGGCAGTCACACATCCCCATGCATTATGGGTATTCGCACATGTTGTGTGTGTGTATCATATTCATCGTAGTATACCCCGTACCGCTTGTTTCAAATACAATAATCTAACGATATCTATGAATACAGCCTACGAAACCCAACATGACTAATGAAAACGAAGTATTGTGGTGGTCAAGGGTCAAATGGATGAACAGAGGTAAAAGAAAAATCACCGCTCTTATAACTTCCACAACCTGAATGTGAATTAGAGAAAAAGATCATGTCTGTTGTACATTGACCATGTGTACGTTTTCACCAGTTCACACAATTTTGGAGCAACATAAACCCCACTAAATTAAAATCAACAGTGGCAAATTAAAGGGCCACGAGCCCGAAAGTAAGGGCGTTGTTCGCATAGGGTGATTTTGGTCCCTGTAATGGTGGGGCAGAATTTTTGTGTGGAGAACCCGACCTATGTATGGGAATTTCCGGGTCTGGATTCTTTCACCACTTACACAGAGATTGACTGCCTCAGGCAGAAATTACACGCTTGGGCTTGCCCAGTAACTTTGGTCAATTGCCACTGCAATCTTAGCTGGGATATTGGTTACTCCATCAACACACAAGTAGGTCTGTTTCGGGATATTTATAGTCTACATCCTATTTTGTGTTCTGCATGCTTTTCAATTAATCATGGTAAACTCTCTTAAAATTTCCTTACTTTCTGTGCAGAAATAAGACAACAAACTGATAAGCAAAGCAGAACAAGGAATTTAAGTAAGATCTTAGAAGATAAAGTTTCACGCCATTTCACCCCTGTGGGGAGAAGGCTAGGGATGATGTTTATTGCCTAATTGTCCGTGAACTGGAAAGATGTTATCACAGTGAAGGTTGTTGGAGTGAAAAAAAAAAAATCTTGCCCCATGACTACTGGGGACAGAATCACACTATGCGCTTCAATTTTCCGGAAGACCGGCTCAAAATTCCTTGGACATCTTGCACGCAAAACCTACACTTTATCTATCGCGTCTCATTAATAGTCATGTAAGGGGGTGCTGGCTAACGAACACCACCCTATTTTCGGGCTAGTGGTCCGGTGTCAAGAATCCGGACAGCGAAGAACAGTCAAAATCGCCAACAAAAAGCACAATGTGCAATACTGGCAGAAAGCCTAGTCATGCATGTCTGTATTACTTATTTCAAGTACCCCTTTGGCCCTCCGCTTATTCGCCAAACAGCAAGTTGCCCCCCCCCCCCAAAAAAAAAAGGTAGGTTTCCAACCCTTGCAATGGATGATCCCAGTGATGCAAAAGTCCATGCAGTGTGGTTTTGTGGAGATCATAACCAAACTGCTTGCTGTCGCAAATTGCAAAGAAAAGGCTTCGATATGTCACGTAGGATGCACTGATTAGCGTATCTGACTTGATAGATACAGTAACTAACCACAAGATATTTACAGTGCTCTTCTATCAAGAAGCAATGGCGGTGAGTTATATAGTACTATGATATTGAAACTTGGTAATTTCCGGTGATCTGGAAGATGTTTTCGCCCAAAAGCTGACCGGTGCACTTCTCGCCAACTGATCATGGCGCTTCGCTCAGATAGTTTATTCAGTCGAGTAAGATTTTGCTACCAGCGATCACACATTTTTTTGAAGATCAATACTCACCCCTCGAATAAGCGAATGCGATTTAATAATTAGAAATATTTCTGGTGACAGAAATTCAAATTATCATCATTTTGTCACAAATTGATGTTTCTCTCATTAGTTAAGAAATTACAGACATGAGATCCTTTTTTCAAAGCTGGCTTCACGGAGTTTAGGACATCCGGGAAGTGCCGTTTCCTGCCATCTGGGAAGTTTATAAAGCCCAAAATTTTCTTGTTCGTTCCACGCCAAACGATGCTGCCTCTCCGCTTAGTAGGTCCTGCCCACACAGTGCTCTCAGGCGAGCGCCCCTGCTTCAAATTATGGGTAGGCACCTGCCATGTCCTTTTATACAGACGTACGGCAATATGTGTTCCAAATCACTAGATCCAGGCGACGCCTCTGGTGATTGTGCCACTGTACGGTGGTCGGAACTTCTGCACTTCATGTTTGAACACATTGTAAAGCGGAATAGGGCTTTTGTTTTACAAAAAATCAAGTTTTGATCACCAATATTTATGTACGCATGGTGATTCAAAACAAGGAAGGACGGTGACATTCTTTTCAAGAAATAAGTCTCTCACAGATAGAAATTCAGTTACCTGTTGCTCAATCGTGATTCGTTCACCCAAACTATCATAAACTTCAAATGATGCAGCTTCCACCTTACACATGATGTTTTGAGAAGCTGTTGCTAATATTTATTCGGCTACATATATATATATATAACAACATATAAACGTGTCACTGTCCAAAGCAGAGTGCTCAATACAATTAGTAGAGCTATGGTATAGATGAACGTATGAGACGTTTACTACGTAGTACTAGTATGTAGTAAACGTACTATGTAGTAAACGTCTCATACGTTCATCTATATATATATATATATATATATATATATATATATATATATATATATATATATATATATATATATGAAGAGCGAGTGTCACCATATGATATCCATAAAATGTTTTTTTTTTAACATGAAGCTCACTGAAACTTCTAAACTCTAAAAAAGCAATTCAGTAAAGGAACAAACCTTAGGACCCGAATCTTTATTATCTTGGATAAAGGAAGTTGACTCAAACAGGGTTAACACCAGCTTTACTTGTATCACTTTAAAGGATGATATCAGCGAAATGAAATAAAACCCAGGATGGCGGAAAGGGATTAACCAGAATCTCGGAAAATCGTTTTTCTGTGTGGGAAGTTATTTTCCTGCCGATCAATCATCATACAGTGACATTTGTGTCCTTGTAACCGGACAGCAACGTGAACCCTAAATCATCATTTCCTATTGAAAATATTCTCTAAAAACGAAAATTATATCATTTTCAGTTAGTTCAATTAAAACGGTGCTTTATAGCTGGAATATGAGTTGCACTGGCAATCGGCTGGTCATCTCAGTATCTTTGTTTTTCGTCAGTGTTTCAGGGAAGAGAAAATAGGGGAATATATCACTGTTGATAAATCTGAAGGAGAACTGTGCACTAATCTTCCAGATATTTGAATATGAAAATTTTTTCGACATTTTTTCTTGGCCCTACCAAATTTGCTACTACTGCTACTCCTTCATTTTGCATTGATATTGTTTCATTTCACATCGCTACTATTTCATTTTTTTCCCTCTGCTAGTTAATATTACGCCACTACCACTGAAAATCACGCCGCTACCTATTCGTCAAGCCCTTTTGGAGTTCCATACCTACTCAGGTAACATCGGCAGCTGCAATTGCCTTTTAACTGTAAACCCATTCCTCTCTCATAGCCCCCCCCCCCCTTATCACCCCTGTATCCGCACATCAGAAAGAACCAAGTAACCTGTCCCGTCTCTGTATGGATCAGCATATCGACAGCCTGCGTGCACAGTGCTGGATCTGCACTCGTGTACACATGCGTGCGTACCGCATATCAGCTTGAACGTTGATCAAGGTTCGTGCATGCATATATTGTATGGAGTAGGCCATTGAGTTCCAAAAGAACCAACGGAATTAATACACCTTGTCTTTTGCAAAAAATCCCGAATGCAAGCCGTTAGTTTCAAAGGGGTTTCTCGGTGGAGTATAGCCTTAACAGTATAAGGCACTGATATGCTTTATCCTTTCTTCAGAGGAAAACAACAAAAGCTGACTAAGTCTTGTGTGAATCGTACATGCATATAGTAACAATACCATGATGCAAATCTTGACGTTATCATACGCTTTATTTTTCAAAAAAGAAAAAAAGCCCACACGTGTCGAAAGGGAGTGGTGCATATTTTATTTAAGTTTTGATGTTTGCTTCTTCGGTTACTGTGGTATTATCAATGATGCTTAATCAGCAGGAGAAAAAAAAAAGCCGCAAAAAGGAGTTTATTCGAAAAGACAGTCATGTGTAATACCGACGATAACTTAAGTTGTACATGGAAATAAGAACGAAAACAATACTTAGCAACCACAAAAATCAAACTGTAACGCAAGGAACCCAGCGAGACCAAGACCAGCCAAATAACACGTTAATGTCTAACATAATCAGTGAAAGCAACATTCTTACTATAACTCCGAGGAAATTCAAGGCATCGCTTTGTATTTTACATATCTGTAAACATAAATTTAAACCAGGTCAATATAGAGTATTTAAAGTTTAAAAGGTTAGAATACCTGCACATTTGCATTAGATCGACTTACATACGTACATACGATCTCGTCATGCAAGAATACATCATCGCTATTTCGATTTTCCCTGGTAGACTTTTATTTTTATCTGTTATGCACGTTTCGACGGATTGCAATAGACTAATTTTAGCTTATTTGAAAGGAACAGAACAAATGCTGTGGAATAGGATTCTTCGCAAGCCCCTGTTTTCCCGTGAAAAATGTGATATGAGATTATAATGTAAAATGGCATTTCAATTTTTCACCCTCCCCCCTTTCGTCATCAATCTGTAGCCCATTAAATCAGCGTCTGCTGGCGTATATCGATACCGTTATACTTTCACGGTGGAGAAGGGTCCAATAAATGACGTCAGTACTTAGTCGTGACGTCAGTGGAACCAATTGGCACACTTCAAGTTCGGTTAAGGAAGTACCACTTGCGTAGTGCCATCGAAGTACGTGTTTCAACTATTTCCAGTTCACAGACCACATTACACATCGCACGCTTTGGTATACCTGTTTGCATACTGCAGTAGGACCTTATACCGGTATCAAGTCTTTGTGGGTTCCAATCAACATTTCTTGGCTTTAAACGTATTAAAATATTGGTGGTCTATTCCAACGTGATAAAACCGGGTTTTGTATGATCCTTGTGACGTTGTTTGAAGGTTACTAAACAAAATTCACGCGATGTAAGGCCACAACTACTTTGTAATATTTACTACGTTTTATTAACTTGATTAGCGTAGTATGTGTCCACCAGATCTTTTAAAGCGTTGTAGATTACACTGAACCGATATCGGATTCAAACTTCATCCAACATTCTCCAGACTTCGTCCAAAAGAAAGATTCCAAAATTGGCGATCTTACACAATCACAAAAGGCGTTGCTCACAACTTTAAAATAGAGAGTCAACCTATCACAACGTGACGTAATCTCAAAAAGATAGCTTTTTATCCGACAGGAATGAAAAAAAAAAGAATGTTTTTTTTTTTCAAGATAAACCTCTTCACATGAATATTAGATACCGTATTCGATAAGTTCGGATTTGGACAATTTACAAGAAGACTGCTAGGATCAGATCAACATAAACGAAAATATTGATAGACTACCATGGCACTGGTATGAAACATATATATATAAGATATATTGTATTGTATTGTATCACCATTGTACATTGGATATATCCACATCCAATATATCATCAAGTGTGATCCCTGCTTCACAGTCCGTCAGTATCATGGTCGTCCATGCGTCGTTTGTCATACCACATGACCAATTGTTTCGAAATGATAGAATGTTGATACACCAGATGACCCACAACAATGCACTTATAAATTTACTGGGCAGCAATTTACTTTCATTTCACCAAACCGAATAACTTTAACCAAGCACAGGCTGTAGTTCAGTACCGTTTTCTCTGCTTTCTTGTAAATATATTCCTAAACATGGGAAGAGAAGATATCTCATTGAGCCAATAGAATCCTTGGAGAAATCGAGCGGTTTGTACTGCAACTAAATTCTTCAATATATGTACGGGAAATACATTTGTCGTCCAGTAACCGACAGAAAGACAGTCGTTATGACGTCAGTGCACGACCTATATTTCAGTGTGACGACGCCCAGCTCAATGCATTGACGTGATATCCTAGTGATTTGTACCGTGAGAGTTTATATAATAATGTATACCGTAACATTGACTAACATTGACTCATTTAACTGGTCAAGTTAGAGGGCTCTGGTTCACATCGCACAATCAATGCCACATAAAACGTTCAGTACTCATCTGATTGTTAATTATACGCATGGTAAATTACCATCAGAGAAAAGAAATCTCTTTTGCAATTTCAAGTGGTGAAGTTAGGAAATTAATAACGATCATGACGTGAAACGGTCACATGGTCACATGTCAACACTGATATAGTTTAGTTTCTGTAACTTTATTTCAATCTCAAATGGATAAAGCAGCAAACGTAGAGTATAGACAGAACTGAAGGAGATATAAGACACCTCCATGTATATATGGACTACCACTGGGGTAGGGGATGGAAAGGATTGGTAAAGGGGCCACGAGAAGAAGGGATGGGGAGGAGTCTGAGGTTTGTAAGTTTCCAAACCTGAGTCATTCCCAAAAATGAAGAAAATTAAGCTGACGAGGAAATTATTTTTATATTGATCAATTTACAATAGTTATCTGTTACCAATGTAACTTAACGCTTTTAGTTTTAGGACCTTCATTTAGTGCCCTCAGTGTGAAAAATCATGTCCACAGAATTTTGCAGAGTTACAGAACACAAAATAAATAAAGTAAGCACAGAGGAAACAGCAAAAATGTCAATTGCTTGAACATGTTGGCAGCACATTTACCGTTTCTCTTCGTGTATTTCTCTGTGTTGTTGTTCTGTGAATCTATTCAGACCTTTTTTTTGCAGCGTTCATCTTCGTCCTCTAATATTTTGCAGACGATTTGGATTACATTACATCATCGCCGCGGTGCGACCATCATGTTGCTCTCTGAATTCCAAATTAACCAGATTTTCGTGGAAACTTTGACTGGTTAAATATGGACAGCGACGTAGAAGAGGAAGCCGTGTCAACATTCCCTCCTACGCATTTTGCCACCTAGTCTTTACTGTGTATTTCCTCTGTGTAAACAATCACAGATCTTTTTGTAATTTCTTTCTGCGAACACTTCTGACGTCACCAATAGTCCAAGTCAATTCCACCAAGCAACAGTCTTGGAGGCGAAATCCCATTTTCCGAGAAGATGAATGTCAAACGCTAAATATCGCTCCCGTAGAAATGAGCCAGTCGTAAATTTAGTAAGGAACAGTGACAGCAAGGAAAAGTAAATAAAGATGGAAGTAAAAAGAAAGAAAGAAAGATCATTGGCATCCTAATTCATTGAAAAGTTGAATAAATAACGAAGACATGCCGAAAGTCTCTATAGACGATGTATATATTAACAAGAAAGCAATGTTTTTGTTGTTTGTATGTCTTTTGCTATACTTATGAGCGACATAGGCATGTGGGAACACTTTTTGTGTGTGTGTGTGTGTGTGAGAGAGAGAGAGAGAGAGAGAGGTGGGGAGGTGGGGAGTAATTCTTTCTTGAAAAGCTAATGATATAAATTCCAACTCTGTTATTTACAGTATGAAAAGATGGATAGTTAATTGTCACCAGGTCACAGAGATTTTCAAATACATTTTTTTTTTCACGCTCGAGCGCGACTGAGGTCTTAATCATATATCTTCTAAAATAGTCGATTAATAGTCTCCATATTACTTTTCTTTCACTGTTCAGATTATTTGCCCTGAAAAATATTCACAAGTTGCGCTAAAATTGTAGAGTATAACTTGGCAACTCGATGGGAAGTGGGGGGGGGGGGGGGGATTTCTGGTTTGGAAAGTACAGAATTAATTTATATAAAATTTTACATAAACGTTCTAGCAAAATCTACAAAGATAAACTTGAATTTGTAGCCATTGAACAATGAACGGCAATGACTTGTCATCGCTATTTATCTCGGCCGTTTCAATCTTTATTTACACAGTTAAAACGTAAGGATCATTTATTTCTTTTAAATATATTATCATATTAAATATGTATTTAATATATATTTTAATTTATACATCGATATATCGATACTCAGTATGAGGTTCGGTCAACACCTCCTTTACACCACATTACTTCGCCCCGACACAGATCTCCTTTAAAGGGAAATATTGTATTGTTTTACTCGAAAATAAAATTTTTTAAAAGGCCAATACAGATGGACAGAGAATACAAAGATTATTGGAAATAAGACAGGACGACAGGGCGTAGCTAGAATTATAATTTTAAGGGGCGGGGGGGGGGGGGAGCTGACGCATGAATGAGGGGGACTATGTTGCAATAAAATGCACTCATCAGTTGCTAAATATCAATATATTTAACCTCATAAACCAGGGGGGTCTATCATATTTTTTTTGGGGGGGGGAAGGGACGCCCTCCATAGCTTGCCACTGCAGGAGGGCAGTCTTTCTTTCAAAAGATAAGTTTGTCGCAGATGAAAATTCAGCTATATTTGTACCTCAAGAATAATTTGTTCACCCAAACTTTCAAAAATAAAATTCAAAGGATGCATCTTCCCTAACTCGTCTTATGTACAATGTCTTGATGAGATAAACTTTTGCAGGTGTATTTTGGTGGGACTGAATGGTTTAACGATAAACAAAGCAACTTATTTCGTGTGCCACCTTAGGCCATGTATATGCAATCGTATCCTTTAAGCAAGTTTTTATTCCTAACCTTTACAGAATACAAGTTCATCATGGCTCCTCGGAAAAAAATCACACAAAAGAAGTATGCAAACAAAAGAAAGGAGGGAAGCCTTTGTGACAACTACCTAATGTCCTCCTTTGTAGCTAATTACGAACACAAAGAAAGCTAAAAATAGTACGACAATATTAAAAGTCTTTGTCATATTCCTATATGAACAGTATAGTTTCCTTGTCAGGTTAATATCATTCTGTCTACAGGTTTCCTGTTCACTCATGCTACTGTCATTTATGTCATATCGGCTGCATTGTCATACCGATTATAAGTATATGGGGTAGGGTATAAGTATATGGGGTGGAGTCCGGTAGGGCAGGGTTTTCAGTGGGGTGGTAATCTTTGACAACCCTATCAAGTCAGCGGGGTAGTATGCGAAAATGACTTGTCATCTTGTCAGTGTTGTTGTATTTTAAATGTTTTTGAATAGTTAAGGTTATATGTGTGTGTGTGTGTGGGGGGGGGGGGGCTGTATGGCCTTAATTTGAAACTAATGACTGATTCGTGCCTACCTAGCGAACTGTGACGTATCAACATTATGAATTTTATCGCCAGTGAGATTTTTGTACGTCAACAGCAAAGTGTTATCATTGTGATCAGTTAACTCACACAACAGAGCTTGAAAGGGTCATATATACGACTTACACTTCGGCGCTCAAACCAAACTTGATGTTACTTCTAGTTGAGATCCCCCCCCCCCCCCCCCATTATCACCAGTAACGCGTTCGACAAGTTTTAGTGACAACATTGACGTCGCAAAATTTTTCCTATAGTCAAGTCCGTAAATCGTTAGACGTGTGTGAGACGTTATCACACATAACAAGTGTAAGTGTGCATGTTAGGCTGATTACTGCAGTGTAGCATAAACATATCTAATGCGCTATACGTTTGAACTTAGTGTAGACTTTAACATTTGGGAATGCCAAAGTTAAAGAAAGTTCACATATCATGAATTTCAGCAGTTTGCCGCATTCGTTAACATCAATGGCATGATACGATGCAGTCTGACTCATGTCTATGTCTCTTTATTTACACCATGGAGCTATTACAGAGCTCCATGTTTACACTTTTTCCTAAAGGGACATAACTACAGTATAAAGCTTTAGCCTTGCATAGTGAAGAGCCTTGCTGTACGAGGAAGTATGTAGAGCTTAAAACACATCAGGTTAACGGAGCGCTATGAATCGTTAACCAGACTGACTGAGGAGCTATGAAACCAAAACAACTCGGTCCAACTTCCTTTTTCCTTGTTTCCATTACACTGGTTTGAATAGAATGAGAAAGTTACACTATATCAGCCATCTCTTCAAGCGGTGATGAGTATATTATTCACTTAGAAAACAGCCTTCTGAAGTGGTACTTAAAAAAGAGTTTACAGGAACTCACTTGACTGTTGTGCGAAGGGTTGTAAAAAGGCAGCTAGAAATAACTCCCTTAGTCGAACTTAACACACAGAACAAACGTGGCTGAATGTGAATGTTACTCATATTTGTAATATGGGATATAACAAAACGCACTCGAACACACACACACATACTTAGGTTTAAAAAATGGAAAGTCTAAACAGATCAACTTACAATAGTGAATGCAAATTAGGCTATCAACAATGAAAATGAATACGATGTCGCATCACCCACTCTGGTAACTTGTTGCAAAAAGTGGTGGGACAAGGGGCGGGGGATCGTAGACATTCAAATATGTGACCAAAAAGCAGCATACAAGTTGGCCATTGTGAACAGAGGACGAAGGGGGAGGGGCTTATCATAACGTAGCGCCTCTCTGGATGCCGTCCTATGTGTGGCTGTCGAGTTTTTCGTAGCCTATAGCAGAAGTTCAACGAAAACCCTCGTCCGCCAAGCGACGTAAGCATAACGTTGACAGACTTCTCTTTTCAATTATGATCAGGAACAACATTGGCGAGGAACAAAAGCTTTGACTTCACGTTGTCGCTAAGTCGACAGACGAAGCGCGGAAGTGGGGAAGGGGCAAGCTTAGAGATTACTAACGTCAAAGCAAGTGTTCTTATGTGATCACATTTTACTGGGGGATACCAATTAACTCCACGATCAAGTTTAAAAGTATTGAATGAACACTACAGTGTCTGTTGTAGTGACGTCATAAAATCGATATGTCTTGTTTACAAGTTCACAATAATGACATCTAACTCACGAATCAGTTTCCATAGCATTGTAAAACTATACGTTGCACATTGCATGGATACCCATACCGCCATTCTAAACATATCTGGTTACATAAAATCTGCAGCTCCTGCACACAATGCTCTTACTTTTTGTGATGATAGGCCTAGTCGAGAATAATGGTTCATATGCTATTTACAATTAATTTCGTGCATTTGATTGAACAATTAAGACTACATTGTACCAAGCTTTCAAGTGGCACATACCAAAGCATCAAAGCAGGAGGTATTACTCTCGACTGGTGGGAACTGAAGTGACGACCAAATGATGAGAATGACGTCATGCGACTTTCACTCAGTGAAGTTGGGGATTCTGACTGATGTCACTGACCTTTCAATATCTCAAGGTGGAGTATAGGCTACATATTGAATGGGAACTTGTATGGCCAAAAATGTAGCAACTATATTTGAAAATTTCACATGAAACTTTTGGCAATAGACTGCGAAACAAAATTACATTCCAACTTTAGATGCAACTTTAACTGTGACTGCACATTCACGCCTGGACGGTCCGCATACCTTATATCCCAATTTTCAGTGATGTTTTTATTTCCTTTCAGTCTCAGGGCATAAGCTTCAATGTTGGTTGCGTGTGGCATATACAATGTTGGTTGCGTGTGGCATATACGTGTAAACATGAGTACGTCAGGAACTGAAAATCAACAAAAACGATAACATTTCTCATGATATCAACCACCCATGACGTTCAATATGCCTGTTGCATGTCTGCATTCTCTCCTTACTGTGTTCGTATTTATATATCAATAAACTTTCAAGCACTTATTCAAAAGGAGACTTGGGTCTCCTATCACCGTAAACTAATTTGCTTAAAGAGGCTCATTGAGTTGTTTTGTGAAATTCACTCAGTTTTTCTAAACCGGTCAAGTTTCCTTCACATACTAATGACAAACAGTCAAACTAAAAGGATCCCAAAGTTTTACATACGTTGGAACATGAAGGAGTGAGTAACCAACGATTAAATTTGGTTTTTGAAACTTTGTGACCAGACATTTTCACATTAGTAGATTCACATGCACACAATCAGAGCAAGTAACGGTCAAAAATTCGAAAAAATTGACAGTTTTCATATAACTATTGGAAGTGAAACTTGATTAATTATGCTAATTGTGAGTATTGTCGTGTGTTTGTATACTTCAAAATCACCGCAATCTTTACTGATATCAACTCAATGAGCCCCTTTAAGTCGTTTGTCAAGTCTCACATTGAAACGAATATTACTACAGGGTTGTATGGAGCCTTCTGCATGTGGAAACATAATGATTCTGTTAAAGCACTTAACTGTAGACGCCACCTTCCTTCTACTAAAACAATTGACGTATGCAAATCCAAAAGGAAAAAAAAAACAATAATATAAAATACAAGTTACTGGATGATGAAGATATGTGCTCTCTAATAGTGATGAAAATCATAGATAACAGACATAGCAATATTTTCTTATTGAAGGTGTTGATACTTCCAGTATCAGTGGCAGTCAACGGAACTACTTAAGTTACAGGGTCATGCATATAAGATCAGTACATAGCCACACTTTGGATTACCTGGAAACAGTCTGTATAAGTCTGCATAATTTCCGTTGTAGCCATTAAAACCATGACAAAATATACGGTATACCAAACAGTCAAACAATAAAATAAAACTCGACAAAGACCGATTCATGTCACATTTTTACATTTTTTTTTTAAACTTTCCATGAAAAGGAAAATTGTATATTCATATAACGCATACATTGTGTTTATAGATTATATTTTTAATGTAAAGACTATCGATAATATTACAAAACATATTTTTATTGAAGCTCATCGGCAATGTAGGCCCATAAACGCTGAAAAGAAAAGATGAAAATGCACGCTTTATATCAAGATAATTTTCGCTTAATAAACGCTTTATATAAAGTGTTTTTTTTTTTTTTGGCAGACTTTAAGGGAAAAGAAAATTACACTCATGGTGGCAGCTGGTCTGTCTAAAATTAATAGCCTACAACTTTAGGACGACACTTTTGTTTAAGTCATATTGTTCAATACTCTGAAAAGACTTTCATTTGATCACACATCGTGGAAGAAGCGCCATTGCATGGTCACGTGATCCGACAGTTCAGTATTTATGAGCCAGTTTTCAGTATTTATAAGCCAGTTCAGAGTTAGACTCACGCATGCTCAGAAGAAAAACGTGTAGAAACGTACATAAGAAACAATTGCTCATAAAGCTACTGTTGCAGTCTTTACTACCTTCACAACTCATTGAAAACTGAACCATTTTGTCCCATTCTTTGATGAGATTATTGCTATCTGTGTGGTAATATCTTTGAAGTTCCATGTTTGAACAAACAAGATAAGAAAATTTTCCATAGTGAATTTAGAAAAGAAAATCGCACACACGGTTCTTGTCGTCATACTGGTTTTTCTACCTATTAGGTAGAAACACCAATTACCTATTATTATTACCTATTAACTTTGACATCATATCATTTTTATAATATTATTGTAATATCATTAATGCTTAGTTAAGTCACAATTGTCACAGCGGTGGTGAGGTCTAAAATATCTACGATCAGTAACAATTGTAGTCGCCGCAATATAAACATGTAGCAGTAACATATATCAGGAAAGCCGGATATTTTCGGACTTTGTTTAGACCGAAAAACTGCGACTGCCGTTGGGCCTTTGAACTGACGACGCCTAGTCACCATAATTATTCCCTGTGACGGCCATGACTTTTACAAATATGAACGCAGGCCCATGGCCCCAGGAGGACCATGCGACAACCATGTGGCCAGACTGACCCTTTCGCTACACACCTGGTATGTAAGGGTTTGCCACACAGGACAATTTCACACGTGACATTTCGACTAAAAGGTTTCAGCAATGATCCCAATTTTTGGCACTCTCCCAATGAGATATAGCAACAAATTGGAAGGGGAAATGTGGGGAGGACAAGGAAAATTCCAACGGAGCCCCCTGATGAGCCACAGGAACAAGTTATCGGGCAGGGCAGTCGCATGGCAAACGCACGGCTAACCGCACATTAGATCTGCCGAATGGTCGCCGTGGAACCACTCTACGGCATGGCTGCGACGTGTCATTTGCTACGGCGAACGTAGAAATGTAAAAGAAAATGTTATAACTTTATAAATGTCAAAGATAGGGATACGCAATGGGGCGATCGTGAGCCCACCGCAGATTCGATGCCGCCGCAACAGGTATCTACGGTCGATGTGAAAATGTGATTGGTAACTGTAATTCTGATGTGGCTTATACCAATCTCTCGTTTTTTTTGTTGTTGACAGGCCAGTATGTCAAAAGTGGATAACGTCAAATATTTTGCCGACTTGCAACTTCCGTATGTGATAGGCTAGTTGCAAATCCTTGAAAAGCGTTTAGAGTCTGCTGAGAACGGATGGTGTATCCCCCCAGCATCAGCAAATTTCACCCCCCCCCCCCAGCATCAGCTAATTTCACGTTCGTTTTTAACCAGAAAATGGATCATATTCATAACTATATATAACTTATATTATGATACATTTGAGGAAGGATTACGACTGCAGTGGGTGTAAATGTCAAACACAGTCGTAATTTACTAAGACTCGGAATTCAGTTCATTGTAACACTGAATGGTTATATTTCCGTGTTTCTTTTTCATTTTGAGGTAGCGACATTGGAATGTTACGTCGAAATTTTCTTTAATTTCCTTTCCGTTATGTTTGTTGCGATGTTAAATTGCAATTTGCCATACATTTCCTTTCCCGAATGTCGTTGCGACGATCACATGTAATGTATTCCATGTTAGGTGCTTTCAGGTAAGGGACTTGTCTTCTGACTTATTTAAGCCATTTCAAACCATTTTCATTCATATTTTTGACGTTTTGAAATGAAATTCTCATGAGCAACGAGATACGTTCAAATTTATGTAATTATAAAATGAAAAGTCATATAATTAGGGAAGATTCTCTCTATTCTTCGGGAAAACAATGTGTCTACTTGGCAGTTGTAAACAATGGCGCATTGCATTGTGGGACCTCTGTAATAGCGACCGTACTACTTCGAAAATGCTTAGTTGGTATTTCTGTATTTTTACCAGCTGTGCACTTCATCTTCACGAACGTTTAATCTCATCCTACCTATCAACGCGATCTAATTTTCAAAGTTTCACCGGTGACAAATTCCAAGGTTAAATATGACTTCAGTCCCCCCCCCCCAAAAAAAAAAAAAAAGAGAGAGCAAGATAGGGAGATTTAATTTGCAGTTTATTTGCCGGTGTAAATATTATTTTGTAACCTTCGGGTAACCGGGAAATGATCACAACGTCTTTCTTAAAAGCAGTATCTTGATTTATGAACGTCATGAAAGTTATTCTCTTTCATTTAAGGTCCTATTACGTTGTCACCAAAATATCCTTTAAACTGCAAGGGTTCCCGACCCTTTTGGTCTACCCGTGTCTCTAATTTGTAGACGCCATCTCACAGTATCCCTTGCTCACCACTCAAAAAAAAAAAAAATGAAGAATCAACCCAAAACCCATAATTACCCAAAAAAGTGTTCCCCACTCCCATGCAATCATCTGAATATTTATGTAGAACTGTTATTTTTAATTATCTGAAATCGTCCCATGTAGGCACCTCTCTAGTGTTTGCTGGTACCTGTATTAAAATTTCATTGCTTATTTAACCTTTAAATTTGACACACAAACAAAAAATAATGCAATGTACCACTGTGAAATATATAGTTCTTTAAAAATTCATAACTTTCAAAAAGAACATGATAATGCAACATGGTTTCACCGAGAAAGAGAAAAAAATATTCCCCACTTTTCACGAAATTTCCTTAAACTGTTTTTAACTAGAGTGGAATACATATACCAACTCGAAAACATGGCGTGGTCTATGTGTTGAAACAAATTATCATGTCACCGTTGCTATCAGAACCGTCCTCAAACTTACAAAAGAAGTTATGCCAGATATTTTTCCCCGTGATTTCGGGGAGGGGGACGTCCCTTATGCTTACAATTGATACACCAGGAATGACAAAGTTGACAGCTGGTACGGTACATGGCATTTTACTGACTAGCAATAACAACAAGGAACGAGAAACCGGAACAGCAAGTACTTGTATTGGGGTTAAATCTTTTTGGCACATGTATTCAAACTTCAGCTATATGTTTCTAGTATTATTTAGTTACCGCATTTATCAATACATCAGAAAGAATCATGACAGCTGATTGATAATATAATAATCTCTACAAGCACTGCCGACAACAAATCAGTTATCAGGTGAACATACTGGTTAGGATATTCTTACCATCGACGGATTGGTGCATAACCTACCAGAATGACTTAAAGAGGCTCACTGAGTTGTTCCACGAAACTAAATTCTCCTAAACCTGTCAAGTTTCCTTCACATACTTATTACAAATGGTCAAACTAAAAGGATCCCCATGTGTCACAGACAAAGGAACATGAGTAATGAACGATTCAACGTAGTTTTTGAAAATTTGGTGACCAGACGCTTTTCACGTTAGTACTAGTTCATTTGCACTGACACAGCCAGTACAAGTCATTGTCAAAATTTCAAAACGTTTGACGGTTTTTCGTAACTATTGGATATGAAACTTGGCCAATTATGCTAATTGTAAGCATTGTCGTGTGTTTGCACCCTTCATAAACCTCACAAACTTACCGATATTAACTCTATAAATTGTTTCAACTGAGCATTTTCGCAACCTCGACTGTGCATGTGCACCTGCTCACAATTGGAATAAAAAGACGCTGCTGTAGCTACCGCACGCGCCAAAAAGTGACACAAGATAGGCTATTCAAATCCTCGTTGCTTAGACCAACTGCAAATATACAAAGTGTTCAGATCTGCTGTTTTTCCGTCTTGAACAGCATCTAAACTGCTATTTCTGTCCAGTGTCACCAGGATTTTCGTTTTGGGAGGTGGAAAAATGGAGAGCAAAAAAAGTGTGTGTGTGTGTGTGTGGGGGGGGATTTTACACTTCGCGCGAAAGCAAGCGAGAGCTAAAACGAGTGGGGCCCAGGGGCACGTCTTAGGGCCCCTGGTGGGGTCCAAGGGCAAATCTCCGGTGGAGGTCGAAGGAGAGAAGCCCCCGGAAGCTTTGAGGTTTTAGCATATTTCTCGGTGACAATTTTAAGTGTCAGGATGGGTGTATTTTCGTTCAAAGTGCATCATTACACACAAAGATTCCAAACAGTTTTAATTACTTCGGCTGTTCTTCTCTAAGTTGACAAGATGAGAACTTAGGACTCCTAATGGGGTCCAGTGGCAAAGCCCTGGTGGGGATCCAAGGGGCAAGGCCCCAGAAACTCTGAGGTTTTAGCATATCTCTTGGTGAAAAATTAAGCCTCGTGGACTTCCTAGAACCGAAAGGTAAATGCAAAATTATGAATATAAACAGGGCACTATACATACAAATGTATGTATTTATCAGCCCACTTCAGCTGAGTTGGGGGGGGGGGGAGGGGGACTGGGACAAGGTTCTGACGGGGGGGGGGTGTCCCATGCCTCCCTGGTGCCGCCACTGTCTCTGACTAAAAAATATGTGTTACTCAATCTGTCGAAAATTACATACGGCAAGCGACGTTTATCTCCCATGCATTCTAAGTTGTTCGAATCGAGATTGAGAAAAGATACTTTAGCTATTATGTCATGTAGACTCTGAAGAGCGTGAATGTAGATACAACACAACATGTGCCAAAGAACTACCCCTACACGCCGAAACATTTCAAATTCTTAGCTTTTCCTTTACCGTTGGGGGTCCTACTCTTTGAGGACGAATAGTACACATCCATACAGTTTGCTGTCGATCATAGAATTTTGTTTGTGTGGCAATTATGTGCCGTCCACCAAGTTCTCACCCGTAACTTTTGCTTAATTGTAAATCCCCATTGGATAAAAATCTTTGTCAGATCTCCTGACCGTAGGTCATTATACTGGCAACAAGCAGGGGGAGTGGGTCGAAAGTTGTCCTGTTATGTTGCAAGAGAGAGAAATCTCACCAGTTCAGCTCCAGTTTTTAAAAAAAGATAGCTATACTGTAATTGTCGTTATCATTAACGACATGTGTAGGCCCATCTTATAGCTTCTACAAAAGTGACAGTACGAAAATTGGGATTTGTTTTTAAGAAAAGATCGTACTTTTCACACCAATGTATATGGAAACAGAGTGATTTATTATTCAACATAAGGCATTACGGTAGCCTTGTTTTCAAGAAATAAGTTTTTTTACGCAGGTAAAAATTCAGTCGATTGTCGTTCAAGAATAATTTGTTTACCCAAACTAAAACTTCAAATGATTCCTTTTCCGTACCTCATTTGATGCATAATGTTTTGAAAAGATGAAGCTATTATTGCTGATGCTGCTTATCGTTCAGACCGAATGGTTGAAGGATGATCCAACTTGTTTTTCCTTCGTGTGGGAATGAATGTTGGTGCATTTTAAAACAGGGCACCTGCAACAAGAAGGAATGAGTATATGTGAAGGAAAACTGACGGGTTTAGGAAAAATTTAGTGAAATCTCAAGAAATGCGTCAATGTTCCTCTACACGTTGACACCAATTGCAAACTTACTGGCTGTTCGGAGTCTTACTCAAATGCTCGACATAAAAGTATTCATTTTATTCAATGTCAAACGCATAGCTGTATTGTTAATCTTGTTTCGTATAGCTTTTGTCTTCTCCATTGTTTTTTTTTATGGCATAACATGTTGCACATTCGCTAAACATGAGGTCAGGCTTGCAGTTGCAAGGCGCAATACACGTTCAATCCACGCCAGTCTAAAGTTTGGGTTTTGGCGATGATGATCGGACATATATTTTGATTTGTTTGATGGAATATGATGTAACTTAAAGGAAAGAAGAAAAAGAAAAAAAAAGAAGAAGAAAGATCTGCATTCTATACTGCGAACATTTTTTCACGAAAGTATGTGACGGTGGATTGCTAGAAGTGAATGTTATTGCAGATTGGTCTCCGTAGTATTCTCAATCGATGGCTTGTCTAAATCGATCGTGAAACATCACTTTCATTTTGATCATGTATTCTTGTAACTTTTTGGCCTTTCATTCTCTTTTCATAACAGAGCCTCTAGGAGGATGAAGGGAAGCTCGGTTGGTAAACGTTATTGAGGATTTCAAAACAGGATGAATGTTTTATCTTCCTGGTATAAAAAGTAAAAGTGACTAACTTTGCAAACATCCCGGTGATCATGCGAATTCCCAAATGTGAAGGATCTCCCAAAGAAAAAAAGTACATGATTTTTTTTAGGTAAAATAAAAACAAAGTTAGGAGGTACCGAAAGTTAGAGACAAAGGAAACTGGTATTATGTGGTACGAATGACAAAGATATATTCTCCTTATCAAGACATCGAGAGAGGAAGATGATACTAAGTCATAAAAAGAGTTGTGCAAGGTTTGTGGATTTGGAATGGGAAATAAATCGGGTGTGCTAACAATACCATGGTTCCCGGAATTGGCAAATTCAGTTTATCGTCATCGATCGACCAGCTGCGTACAGTTCGGGGAAATTTGGTACGGTATAGTCTGCCAACAAAAAGGACCTATGATTCCAAAATTGACAAACTTAACCAAGTCAGATACATTGTGTCCATATGTACAGTCATTACGCCTTCAGTGCGTGTATTTGAAGACGACGGAGAGCGTTCAAATTTTTCTGTGTTGAGAGGACAGGATGCGGATAGCAGCAGTTTCTTCCATTTCTCCAGGATCTAATCACAGATTGCATCATGGCAGTTTCGAGGGCGCAGAACGTAGGAGATGACACTCCCCAAGTTGACACTAATTGGCCATCGTCACAGCCAAACAATAGGAAGGATTCCTTTGATCCTCGGTACATCGAAACGCACATTGGTGACCACAGTTCGTCTTTGTCATAAAAATCGATAGTTAAAGTAACGTTGTTAGCCTCGTAAAGCATCTTCATCTTGAAAGCGTTTCTACTGTGAATATGGTGGCGGCAAATATGCCATGAAAACAAGCGTCTGCCTCTTACATTGCAACATTTGTTTTCAGTAACCGGATATTAAAACAATTCTAACTTAGGCTAATTTCAGATGGAAAACACACATTGATCAAATAAAAAGGAGAACAGTCTAACGTGTGCAAACTGCTGTTACAAGAAAGAAGAAACGTAACCCCTTTAAACATATTATTACAAATGCACCTGACACTAACCACAACAGCACTCAATGCAATCACACGCAGTGGTAACCGTTCGCTCATGATCTTGGACTGTGATTGGTGCAAAGTTCCTTGGATTTCGGGGGACCGAAGGCTGATTGGTGGAAACTATGCCGCTGTTTAGCGGTAGAGAGTGAGTAATTGACGACGGGATTTGTGTGTACTTCACGGAGGGGGGGGGGGGGGGTGCTGATCAAAAGAGAGGCACACTTCAAGTGGAGGTTTTTATAATACCGTCCTCCCTTCTTTTGAATAACACTGTAAAAACTGGAAGATAATGGATGACTTTTATTAGTAATCTGACGAGCTGATAGTCGGTTAAAAAAAAATAAAAAATGAATCGCAAATTTCGAACCGCTTGTCTGGGTTCCAGGTGAGATGAGTACATAACGCAATTGAGACGCCATCTATCTGGGAGGATGAAATCGAAACAGTAATTTCTTAAATTTATCACTCTCTTACGCCCCTTTCCACCCCCCTCACATATCATTGATCTCCTTACAGCGAGAAATAGGACAGATATACAAGGGTGTGCCGGAAACCCAAGATAGAACTTTAGAAAATTCGAAATTGAAGACTAAATTGGACGCCATGTCAACAGGTCAAGTCAGTTCTGTGATAAAATGTACCACTAACAATGAGCGTGATCGAAGAAATTACACTCTGGAGGACGGGAGTTGTCATGGTAACGCCTGGTAATTTATAGATTGTGTTTAACATGAAACGTATGGTCCAACCATTAAGGACCCAGTCACTAGATGTCAAAAAAGACACTGTGCGATTTGAAGAAGATCCGCGTGTCTGAAAGTATTACTCAGAAAATGATTAATAAAGATCAAAACTATACCACACTAAAGGAACTTCCCCCGTTCAGTTACGTTTAGGGAGGGGTTTCCTCCCAAACAGAACACTGATAACTTATCGTATGTCTTCTAACAACAAATAAGTACCAAGAGTCGCTAATACTTGGACATTTCAAAATACCGTGAAGTCGCAAAGTGGCTACTGGAGCATCACTTCATGGTTTACCTGATCGAAGCTCTGCGTGGCCCTATCCTGAACCACTGCGTCCTCAGTTCACCGGGGATATCAAAGGGGGTATCAAAAGGGTGTGGGGCAGGGGTATATGTGTAAAATACCATGTGGGAAGATAATGATCTGGGAAGTCGTGTAGAAACAGAAAAAAAAAACAAGCCTCAGGGAAGAAAAGTCAGACGGCACACTTTCAAATGTTCTAAACCTTGAAAAGTACGTGAGAAAGTCCTCCAAGAAAATATAAATTAAAGAATAATAAAACTAAAAGTAATACCAAAATAGAGGAACCGATGACGTGTCGACTTCATCTGATTTCGTAAACAGTCGACGGACTAAGAAGTTCATCTGTGATTTAGTAATCACGGTGAATTTTATGAGTAATCTCATACAGATGATAGACAAAGACAAAAAAAAAAAAGAGTCACAATAAGTAATTCAATCCAGGAAGTGAATAAAAACCACACCGGAATATATCATATACCACATATATTTGCATCATGATACTGATTCCTTTTACGCTCCATGACTTACCCACTTTACATAGACGGAACCAAAAGAAAAAAAAAAAGAACGATCTCAATTTTATGTTCTGGGATTATATGTCGGCTTTTACACCAATGCTATGGTTACCTTTTTTTGGAAGTTTCCAGTTCTCAGGATCACCTCCACCCAACTCCTAGAAAGACATAAACCCCACTGGACCTGTGTTAGCATTTGAATGGGCGCTATGAGTCTTAATCTCCCCCGGTAGATCATACACCCACCGGGCTGGATCAAGGTCCTCCGCTCTGGGTCAAAGTTTCTAACGTGAACACAATCGGTATAGATCAAGTCACCCTGGACCTCGTGAAGTTTCCCTTTTCAGTATTTTGTGCGGCAGTGGCACCTTAGGTAGAGTGCATGACAAAATGGCAAGCCGATTGGTAAACGCTGTTGTCCTTATCAGGCTACCACTACATTGTGACCAAAGAGGTGTCGGTCCAACCAAGGAGGTTTTCCTTATAAAACCTCCTTGATCCAACAACTCCCCCTGGTTGATCTACTGCCCTCACTCAAGTTGTGTGGGCGTGGCTCTGGATCAAGGTTGATTAACGCCCATGGGGTAACAGAGTAGTTACGATCACTTGCGACCATGTACCTCTCTCCAGTCAAATATTCGACGAGGCAAACGTCACAGTAAGTTTGGTACTGTACAACACTTTACTACGTATTTTCGTTTAACGTAACGTTAATGTATTAAAAGATGAATATGCAATTTTCACACGGTGTAATGACATCAATAAGTCAGCCAAAACTTTACACTGGCCCGGTTTCTTTTGTTTTTGGTTTCAGTCAAAGAAACTATTTGCCAAAGGCCTACGATAGTTCAAACAGTATCAATGTTTGCACGCACGTTTGGCAACTTGGGTTGACTGTTTAATTGAATGACTCAGTGACTTACTGCTTCACTGAGCTATATTGACTCACTGGGTGGCTAGTTAAGTCTATATACATATATATATTTTTTAAGGGCACTTGATAGTGTCTTATATCTGAACGTATTTATACCAAGCGAGAGCAAACGTTCAAAGGTTTCATGCTGAACATGTCTTGTTTAGAATTCATTCTGAGAAGATATTTAATGTTCCCTTTAATTGATGAGTCAAACAGTCGATAACCAAGGTCAGATTAATCAATTCATATCGGTCGACAAGCTGGTCACGTGGTTGTCATCACCACTTTTATTTACTTTTTATATATTATTATTTTTTGGAGGGCATATATATCACTTTGTTTACATACATAACCCGTATTTACAAACTTGAAGAGATTGCTTTTAAAGATTAATGGTGGAGATATATCGATGTTATCCACTTATCTCCAACAGGGAACTATTGTTTGAATCCAAAGTCAGTCCTTCAAAGTCACACAATGCACACAGACCGTATTATCTCCAGCGTATTAGCATAATACGTAGATATGATATCATACATAAAGAACATGGCCTATCGCGATCAGTATCTGATAAAATCATCCAAACTTTGGATTTGCAAACTTTCTGAAATAAAACAATAATAAAACAATAATGACATGACAGAACCGCGTAGACGCTTTGATTTTCTAACCGGAAGTTTCTTCTACAGGAAGAGAAGTTCGACTTTAAGCAAGTCTACGGCAATCGGTTATTCCTTGTCGCATGCAAAACAATCGGTGCATGAGACCACCCCAACCTTACCGAGGAACTTCCTTCTTTCTAAATAGCTAGAAGTAGTGAATACACATTTCAATCAACGGAAGGGTTGGTATAGACGTATATCTATTAATTCTCGTTCACATTTCGAGAGTAACGACCCGTTTCACAACAACCCCGCTGCTAACAAAAAAACAAAAACAAAAACAAAAAAACCCATTCCTGCTCGAAATCTGCAATAGTGGTCAGCTCTAATGATATCATTTAAGGCAAATATGTTACATTCAACTAATAAAATAAATGAAATAAAAAATAATTCAATGAGTTAAAAATCGAGCGTGATGTAATTTTCGTACGAAGGTTGTGCGTGAGATATGGATCGTTAAGTCTAAATCTATGTTTTTTTTTATTGTTATTGTACCAAAATAAAAGTCAATCATCATGCAATTAATGATCAGAACCATTGAGTTATCGAGAAGAGCGAATTAAATTCATGTATGGTAAGCTGATTGTTCAAGAAGGGAAGTGAAATTGAGCCTTTTAAAGCTGCCGGAAGATGAGATCCCGCGGAATATGTCATAGTCACCACAAAAAGAAAAAAAGCATTGTTTGGCCCCATTTTTGCATACATGAATATTCATATCCATTCCCAGTAGTCTGTTTGATTTCGAGTGACGGTGATTGATTGCGATGTTGTGTTACCGCAGAGTGTTCGAAATTTGTAGGGCCAACAGCGACGTCGAGACAATTTTCATATTCAAATATCTAGATGATGATTAGTGCGTAATTCGCTTTCAGATTTTGTGACGGATTATCTTTTCCCCTACTTTCTACATGTCTCTGAAGCATTGACGAAAATCAAAGGTAGATGCCAGTAAAACTCATATTCCAGCTTTCATAACCGTAATAACCATGACCATCAACGGGTTTTCATGATTTTGTGATAGTTGATCCCAGCTTTAAAGTATAGGGTAAAATCCGCGACAATTCTCTACATCTATTGAGATCAACCAACCTGGTTGCCTGATTCTGTGAAAAATGTTAAGGTATGCCTAAAAAATAGGCCTGACAAAGATTCCTGACAACAACGTTCCCCTCTCCCCCCCCCAAAAAAAACTACCTGAAACCGAAACTACTGAAAATTACCTCCTCCCTGAAATAGTACCATCTATGCTCATTTTCTTTCGTTCCTTGATGTTGAATATATGTAAAATGCAGAATATACGTAAAACAGGTACAACAAAGGCTAAAAGTTTTAAACTATTGACAGGTAATAGTGTTCAGTAATCCGTCACTTTGGTAATCTCAAATGAGGGCGTATTTTACGAGTAACATTTTTTTTTTGAAGTGGGGGGGGGGGGGAGGGGAGGTAAGTGGTTCTCTCATGTATAGTTCTACAAAAGAATCAGTAAATACTTAACATTGTATTCTCTCGATAACTAACGTTACGTCATCTCATACTAGTCACACTTTTCCAGACATCCAATCACAGGATTATCATATCATTTTCAACAGTTGATCGGTCGGGTTACCTTGCCAGGATTGAGTTCGTTCCTTAAAAAAAAATATCAAATACAGATAATAGAAATAAATAAATATACCTTGTCTCATGTATCAACTCATAAAAGCGACACCTGTAATTTTTTTTTACACGCAGAAAAACCAAATGAAGTCAGCCAGATGTATGGCTTGATCGTTGAACAAAAGTCTCGATCATTCCTGGTTAGTATAGTCCTTGTACTCTGTCGTGGAGCAATTACTTTACGAGCACAATTGCTAGATGACGAATAAGGTAATACATTAATAGGTTCTACGTATCATAGTTCACTGTTATATTTTAGGAATAAAATGGATACTACAGGAACCAGTACTATCGAGTATTGCTGGTGAATAATCGCGGAAACAGCAAGTTGGGCAACTTTCCTCAGTTCTCCCCCCCCCCCCCCCCCAATTTTTCTCGACTTGCTAATGCTTTGGCTGTTGTCTGTTACTGCAGACGTCATCCTCACGTATTTAAGCCATATCTGCCATTTACCTTTCAAAGTAGGCGACTCTTTTCTTCTTCAAGGTGTATTATCAGAGAGTTGCTTGATCACAATAAATACTTTATGCCTAATAAAACAAGTATTATGGAGTATTTGTTGTGAAATATGATTTACATGATGCATTGCATTTTTAAAATTTTGTGTGTAGTTATGTTAAAGCACTACATCGATGCTACAGCACTGCATTGATATATATATATATATGTAGCCATTCACTGAATTTCTTCCATAACACTCATGTTTTAGTCACAAGGACATACCAAAATGATCTGCCAAAAGTGTCACAATGTAGATTATTCTTAGACAACCATAATAGGTATCCGTCAGTTAGATTACTGTAGTGTCTTTATGTTTACAAGGTAGCGCCAAAATGCAGCTAAACACAGGGAACTGTGGAACTAAGCAGCAACTCTTCATGGATCTTTTTGAAGCGTGATGGCTAGAGCAAAAGTTACTGTTGCTCACCTCCATGTTGTTCTGTGCTATCAGGGGTGTTCTGAATTTCCAAAAGATGTCCGTGAACCACAGGTACTGAAAGCAGGTTCATTTTAATGGATCATTGATGAGCTTCTTCATGTTAAGAATTAACTAAACAGCCATGATTCTAGAGAAAAGCATGACCTTAAATTTGAAAGAACAGAATGTGCCATGATAAGACGTTGTTACCATGCCATATGCAGAGAAATGTGACTGTGCCACACCTAAGAAAATGGACAACAGACACACTTGGTTTACAAAACCGGTTTTAGTTTGTCGACTGGAGGGGTTGTCTTTCAGTACAATGAGATTATCCTAATTGAATGTGAGAGCAGATATACTGGAAACCTTTCAATCAGTTTGGGTCAGCAACATGGCAAGTTCCAGGTAGTGATGGGGTTTGTGGAGGGGGCTGGGTGGAATATGAACAGCAAAAAGTTGAGTAGGTTTATAGCCAGCGACTCAGAATCATCTCAATGTCCTTCAATTGATGCACATGTCAAACATTCTGTCAGCCCCCCCCCCTTCCTTCCTCTAACCGCCTTTCAATAAAATCATGTTGATGTGAATATACTGATAAACAAATTCATCAAAGCATGGAGTTATCATTCAATACTCCACAGAATGACTGGCATCAAATTTAGCTTTTCCAAGAACTGCTTTCTGCGCAAAACTTGATCGGAACCAATCTGCCGGTAAAGTTACAGGAATATCAGGTGTCTACAAATGTCTCACTCTGAGGGACTAGGCTGTCAATTGACAAACTATCAGGGTGAACCACATCTTTGAACCAAGGGAATGGTAGGCAAGAGGGGGGCAGGAAATTTGGAGGTTTGAAATGAAGTTTGCTTTCAGTTTATCCTGTCTGTTTTGCAGTTTAGTCTACCCTACATGTGCTCACGTTTTGCTGCGAATCAAAAAAAAAAAAAGAAGACAGATGATTCCCAAATCAGGTTGTAAAAAGAGTCCTGCTCGAATCTAGAACAAACAACAAGCATCGCTAAACTTGCACCATGGATTGAAGAGACTCCATGTTATCTGATGACTGTTCAATCATTCTTCTCCCCCCATCATCAATATTCCCCATAGAAGACCTGATATGGAAAACAAACAAGCGACAAAGCCAAACAAACCTGTTTGGCTTCTCTGTGACAAAGTTTGAGGACTGAAAAGCGTATGTACAAAGTGCATTCTGATAAATTTGATGATAGCAGCGAGGGGTCACCTGTGTCATGGCAGCTCAGCAGATGGTAGGGCCACGGGAGATAATCATCTCAGTGGAAGCTTGTTTACTCATCATACAATAGAGCAGTCTCGAGTAATAAACGAATTACAGTAGGAAGTGATATGCGCTGAGACTAGATGTCCCCCCATCCACCCCCCTCCCTCAACAAGTCAAGTTGCAGACACGTAAAGACACTGCACATTTTGAACGTCGGCCAAAGTAAATGGAGCAGTCTATAAAACCTCGACGCTTTTAAAAAGAGTACGTAAAGGATAAAAAGAACCTACTTATGTTGGTTCAAAAAGTCACTACAATAAATTGAACCAACTGCAAAGATAATAAGTTGTTGTTAAACTATGTAGACATAGCAGTTATCAATTTTTAAAATTGATGTTTCATACTAGGCCTATTGATTCCCAGGACAGGAGAGAGGTTATTGGAGAGTGGGGATTTTGAGGAGAGTGGGGATTTTGAGGAGGGTGGGGATTTTGAGGAGGGTGGGGATTTTGAGGGGGTTGAGATATTTCTCAGCAGACATTCATCTTGTCTTCAAATAATACTTTGCTAGCATGTCTATTCAAAAAGTGCAACATTAATTTATTTTTCTTAAAATTTTCAGGATGTAATGCCTGCGACTGAATGCAAAAGCCCTTACACCTTCAATCTAGCAATTTACCGTCCTTTGTCACATTTTTGTCCTTTTTAAGTAGTTACACCAACATTTCTGTAATCACCAGGGTGCCAAACAGGGGAGTATAGAAGAGTCTTCTTTTCCTTCATGATCTTACAGACAGGATTGACAAGTGTAAGACCATACATAGGATGTTTCTTCTCATTCTCAGTCCCCCCATTCACCTTCCAGGGGTACCATGTACAGGGTGGCACAAAAAAAGTGATGTTTCCACATGGTATATGTGGTGTTCCCTTGTACTATTGGCCTGTAAGTTTAAGCTAAATGATATTTCCCTACAATGATATGGTAAAATCAGCCATTTATAATGTATTTACTTGCATGAAACAAAAAAAAAAAAAACAAGAGAGGGTAACTCCTGTTTCATTAACCTTCATTAATCTGAATAAATTACTTCCTCAGATAAATCAAATTTGGTCAACTTCACTTCCTGCATTTGTCATCCTCTGGTTACTTACTTAGCCAACAAAAGTCCAGTGCTTTTCGATAAAATTCACACTTTTATTGTTTTTTTCTACACTCGTCCGGTCCTGTCCACCCAGCGATTGATTTGAGGGCCGACACTAGACGCTCCTGAACATTCAGGTGATGGGAGGTCAACGAGCATGTCGTCGTCTTTGCTTAAGGATTTCAATCTAATTCTCTCCATCATCGCTCGTGGGGAGAGGATGATTCTGGATTTCAATAAACCCACCCACCTTATCCGGAAATAACAACTTGCGCTCGTTAATAGCCCTTCATTATTAATAGCTACAGCGATTAGCAGTTTGGTGGGAATACGCTGCTAGGGACGGTACGGTAGCGGCTGAATCGATTAGTCTCCAGATCCAGGACCCTTGTGGAACAGGTTGAAAAAGATCTATGGCCTCCCACATCATAGGAAATCGGCATTTCCGTCGATTAGCGAATGCTCCGCAGCTTTCACTTCGGTCACTGGGGTCTTGAGAGGTTAACGGAGGTTGCAAACAAGAGAGAAAATAGAAGATCAAAGGGACCCCATTATGAAAGGGAAACACTTCAAGTTGTCATAACAACATCTTATAAAGCATAACAGCATATCTATGGTTGAGAATGAAAACATGTTAATGTGTCAATTAATTCATCATCCCTGTGATTTAGAAACAGGAACTGGTCTCGTTCTACGATTTTATCAAAAATGGCCTGATAATTGACTGATGGTACTAGAGTAATCAGGAGCAGAGTCCAAAGGTGTCACCGAGGAATAAAACCGGGCAGTAGCACCCGTAAATAAATAACTCACGACCTGGGATTCACCTAATACTGCCGGATGAGACAATTCCCTTACTTCACTGTCAAATACATCAAACAATAGTGACACCGAACCAAAGAGCTCGGACGACGGAACATTAAAGTAGTGAGGAGATATGGCACATAATGCAAACACTATGTCAATCTGGATCAATCAATCTGTGAATTGCTCACCTATAAAAGTAAGGTGTCAAAATTTTGATATTTGAGGGAAGAAAAACCATACATACCCTAATAACTCTTCTTGAGTTCATTTCAATTCATGCCAGGCAATTTGGGTAGGCTTAGCGATCTCATCGAACCGGTCTCCTCTTAGAAATCTAACCACCACTCCCCACCTGCTACTGAAGCAGTACAGGTTCATCGTGTATGATCAATAAAAAAAAAAATTGAAATAACTTTTTTTTTTTGTGGCAGCAGGACACAGGACTCAATGAGATTCCATGGCAATGAGGTAGGACTACGTGCAATGCGATAAAAACAAAATTCAAGGGGGGGGGGTGGGGATTTATAAGAGTGATACTGTAGATCGCTCAGTAGCAGTTGCAGAGATGAATGTTTACTGTTTGTTGTGAAGAAACCAGATATCGTCGAGCTTTTTTTTTTCTCTTGCCACAACAACTGAATTGCCGTCACTGTTTTCCTTGGCTTCCCTGAATAAACATGTTTCAATGCACAATTAACGCAATTGATTTGCATTTGAACAATTCTTTCACACGTCATTTAGTTACGTTCATTCAGTGTGAAAGTACAATCCCAACACAAGCCATGAGACACTCCCTTACTTTTTTTTTTAGCAACAAACAAACATTAATTACTCTGAGTAATGAAGTCATACATTTGACTCTCAAGCAAATGTTCAGCTCTGTGATCATGGTGTTCTTTGACATTAGTAACATGCAACCACTGTTTCGAAATCAACCGATCCCTGATGTGCCGTTTTTATGGACAACGATGAAAAGAGATTCGCTCACAAATTTCCCCTTGGCCAAACCTCAGGATTTGCTGAAACAGTATTACATACATGTTGAAAGTATATACAAGTGAACAGTAGATGAACTTCAGAACTTCATTCAGAACTAAAGCTTGGTCCTGTTCGGCAATGCCCCGACACATTTTACTGCAACTTTGCAACGAAAAGTAGCTTCCAAGAATGCAAAGCAGAGAGTTGCAATTTCTCGAAATTTTATTTCACTGTTTCAGAGAGGAATTGGCTGGATAACCTCACAATGCCCAAAGTTATGGTTCTAGAAACGTATATCCTGACTGGAGTCCAAAAATTGCAGTGACAGAATCGAATTGCTGCTTTAAAACTAGAATTCTTCCATACTGTTCACTTACTATGGCTTTGCATGATCACTTAACCTTACATAGTGTCTCTGGACAGGGTTGCTATGACATTATCGTGGATGGGGGACACACAAAGAAGCTGTCATGCAGATCAGTAGAGTCAGCTAGACGGTACTTCTTACACTAGGATGATTTTCCATTCCTTTCTGGACTGTCTACTGAAAGTTTCAGTGAGAGGAAAACTGTGAGCATATTCAACAGCTGTGTAACGATATTAAGAATACAATACAGTGAGGTTCCCACTGTATCATCAGTCTAAGAAAATCATCACACTCATCAAAGGATCAAGATCATGAATCATACAAAAATGATCAAAATCAGATCTAGTTATTATCACTGCAAGTTCTTGACATAAATGTGACACACAGTGAGCCAGTTGCATTTGTAATAATTTCCTGGGGTGTTGGGATGGAGGGAGGTGGGGAGGGCAGGGGGGACAGAACTGGGTGGACTGGGGTGGAATTGGCTGTCTCACTGTTATTGTGTCCTTGAGACTATTGATTCCTTTATTATATGGAAGTATAGGAATGAATGGATCAGCATGTGTTACCACCTGTCGCAAACCCTGGGAGAAGAGGAGAGGGGGGAGGGGAATGTTCACTGCTGAGTGCATTTGTGTAAAACAAGAAGCAGATGGCTTGAAAAGGAGGGGTGTTCCTCTGTATCACTGTGACATCATATGCAGCGGTCCACTAGGGTGTGATGTCATTCCAAATTAGTTCCGTACTAACCGAAACAAATGTTCTCCTCATGTGAATCCTGTCCCTTTAAGTATTGGTGCAGTCTCTATAATCACATCTCCTGATAAGAATGTCACTTCCAGAGACATTTCATGCAATTTATTTGTTGTATCCTCAACATTTAGCCCTCTAACTTTTACCCTGAGATTAAGAAATAATCAACCACAGTTTATCTACTGGAGCTTGAACCTCAATTTTTCATTATCCTAGGCCCACCCAACCCCTCCTTTCTAATGCTCACGTTTGTTTGCCACGGGAATAATAAATTTCGTAAGACAAACTTCTGATTGATGATAAAACCAACAGAACGAACACATATCATTAAAAACCCTAATGTTGTGACAGATCTTTGAGAAACATGTCAAAGAAGAGAAATAAAACATTTTCTTTTGCTAATCCCTTTTCACGTCACAGCATCAAAGAGCTATCAAATATGTTTATCGGTTGCACATTAATCATGATACTTCATTTTTTCCCTCATTTTCCCTCAAAACTTGAGAAATAAACTGGAAGATAAAGTGGGTGTCGTTTACTGAACAGCCGGTACTACAATAGTCGAGGTCGGACAAAGAGGGCGATCGTGACTGCCTCTTTAGATGCCAAAGTAAGAAAAAAAAAAAAATTATGAAAATGAATCCACTAGAAAAATACTGAAGCAATGATATCAATCTCTGGCACATGGCAAATTATCAAATAATTTTGAGCATAATCTAATTAGGTCAGTGCGGATACAAATATTTTCGCAGGTATTTCATCACGTATCGATCTGCACCCACTGGCAGATCGGTCATATGGCGGGAACGTTTAAACCTCTGAGGAAAGCAACCTTATGCCTGCCTCATGACCGACCGGGCCAACCCCCCATCCCCCCTTGCTGGCATTCTACATACATTGCAGTTTCTAAATGAACCTGGTCCTTACGTAGTCAAATTATTTTCTTCAATGTTGCTTTAGCGAGGGTTTGACTTCGGTGCGGTCCGTCAATTCCACCATGCACGTCACTGCTGAATGATGCTCTTCGTCTTGGTGAAGTATTTTTCAAACTCTGGACTGAATCATTTATTATAACTGACCATGATTCCTGAGAATCACTGTGGAGGATACTAGATGCTTGGTTAGAGAAGACAAACAAACAACAACACCAATGACGTCATACCCAGCAGTATCTAGAAATGAAAGTAATTGTTGCCGCAGGGTTCAAGTTATGTGTAAAATATGTGATCGCTGGAGAATGGGCTCCCGCTGAAGCTTTTGTCAGAGTTGATCTGTGATCTCATTTTCCGGGCTTCGAACAGTCTGCTGGCAGCCTCTGAGAAACTCAGTAAACTGGGTCCAAGACACGCATCCTTGAGGTAACTCGTCTCTCTAAACAGAGTGGTTCGGCAGGTTGATTCTTTAGCGACTTCTACCCTTTCAAATACGGATCCAATATGGCAGTTTGATCCTGTAAGTGACAAAAAAACAAAACAAAAAACATACACTGCTAGTAATCAAAAGAGCGAAGCACAAGAATAATTGACTTGGTTTTTTTTTTTGTCGAATGAGGAAAAGTAAATTTTCGATGCAAGATTTTACAACAAGCTGTTCAGCTGGCAAGACCTGTTCATTTGTGTGCTTCATATTGCTATGTCATTGATTTATGGCTGCCGAGCAGGTTCTGCAAACCAACTTTTGCTGTGGATTCAGTTTTGTCACAATTACAAGCAGACTCTTCAGAATCAGACTGAGATTCATGTCCTCCCTCAATCACGTTTAAGCAGAATTTATTTCACATGATACATTGTTTACAAAGTGTCCAGACTTCGATAATGTTGTAACCCCAAGTAACCTTTGACCTCCAAAAAGGATCAGTTTCTCATTACTTGCTAAACTAACCTACTAGACAGCAAATGTCTATGTGCTGAGAAACCGTGTCACTCAGATGACTTCTGACATTCAGGAAAACAATAGCTAATTAGTACAAAATTGAATAGGGACTACCTAAAATCCAAATATGAAGTTCATCCAGTTTCACCTTATGGTGTTACAGACTTTGACCTCTGTTTGCCTGAAAGATCCTTGACCTTCACAAAAGTAAAAAATAAAATATCTACTCACAAAAGGATTAAAAATATTCGACACCTTCAAACAACCATACATTCATTCTTGCAGATCAAATATCACCGATGACTGGCATTTCAATGTGCAAGCAGGTTATCACACTCATCACACTATGAATACATTAAAATTAACTACATGGATTCTATTTAAACCAAGCAAGATGTGGCACACGACATTGAGGGGTGAACAAGTGTGAGGGCAGTGTGTGCAGTCAGGGGCATGATGGGAGGGTATATAGGATGAGGGAGCTAATGCCGAAACTGCACACTATTCTCACAGATATTATCTGTTAATTGAGACCTGCCTACTGAGAATGGCTGTTCCACATTTTTTTGAGAGTAAAACGGAAAGTACATTTATTACGTGCAGGGGTCTAACTTGCAAACAGTTATTTATTGACATGGCATAGAAAAGTCGCAACACAGAGACTCTTGCAAGAAAAGGCATCAAGCATCCTTTTAAATAAGTTCTTGTTTTCTTATGAATGCAAAAGTGTAGCCACAAAAAAATTGGAGTTTGTTTAAATTTAAGCCTTCTCAACCTTTGATCAAGCCAGAGTGTGTCAAATACAATGGTTTATATAACTTGTCATAAACAGACACTACTGGAGGAAGTATACTTTGTTTACAGACTTACTTTAAAAAAAAGTGCAAAATCAAAAACAAGATAAATAAAAAAGAGGCCTTTTGAAGGATTTCATTCAAACCAGGATAAAAGAAATAAAAATTGAACAAGACAGAAAAAAATACAAAGAAGAAAAAAAAAGCAAAGAATAAAGCACTGGCTGAAAAGTCATTTACACACAACAGGAACTGGATTACAATACACACACCAGTGGTGCAGTGCCAAACAAAAGTTACTCAGGGGTTAATTCATTCCACATATCCCGATGGGGTGCCCACAGTGATTTAGCACAATTAAAAGCAAAACACAGGGAAGAAAATATTTTACTCCCTTTTTTAAAAAAAAAAAGAAAAAGCAAAATAAAAAAAAAAGAAAAGCCAAAGCACAGGCTTCACGCTTGACAGACTGAAATTTGTTCTGAGAGAATAACTCACTATCCGCTAATATCTCCTTCATATTAATGCAAACAATTGTCTCCAAAACAATTATTTGGGTTGGTTAATATTTACTGCTTGAGAAACAAATAAATGCAACAGTGAACAGGCATGGATAAATGAGGGCACAAGGTATCTTCAGAAGGCAAGCTTTCCTCATTTTGGTTTCTGGGAAAAAGTAACAATTTAAGCTTGGAATAGAGGAGAGTTATAATTAGAGTCAAATTAATGGTGTAGAGACAATGATTGCCATAGGATTTTCTCTTTGTGCAATCTGTTTTTGGAAGCACAGTTTAGGCAGGGTGCAGATTCTTTGGTAGGATCCAAACTGAGAGGCTTCGTACAAAGACACCACGGTACAAGGAAAATGATACGACTTTTGTGGAAGGAGAGGACACTGCATGTATTTTAGAATAACACCACACTGTTTTCTGTGAGGTGATTCTGGAAGGGCAGCAAATCCAAGGAACAGAAAAATTGCCGGGCCCACTGAAAAAGCAGAGGCCTATTTCATATGTCAGAATAATGTAATATTTAAAAGAAATGTCTTGAAAGCTGCCAAATTACTCCAAAATATAATTGCACATAAAGTAACTCCATCACATCAAGTTACTCTTTTCACATTAAAATTATTGAGAAACTGTGATAGGTGGGACGAAAAATGAAGAAAGTCTCCAAGGGGCATAATCTGGCACCTGTCAAACATTCCTGAAGGTGATCACTTAGCAATAATGTACGCCCTTTGTCCCTCCCCCCCCCAATCCTCCTCTGGAAAATCTGTGGAAAACAGCTGCCAAATCATGCGTGCATATAGGTAACAATTTACCACAGGATGGAACAGTTTTAAGCAGAAATGAAATTAAAAGTTACTCAAATAAGTGAAGTGAGGAATACTGAAAACTCCTATCAGCAATTTTGTGTCAGTAACTCTTCAAATTTTAATTCAACATTTAGCTGGAAATCAGACTGATGATGATGGGAGACATTTAATGCATAGTCATCGATCTAGCGATCCAATCGCAAACTTTACTACTCTAATGCAATTCCGTATGCAAGCCTGGCTTCCTGGTTCTCACAAAGTATAGAAGAGATAAACGGGCCCTGAGTTAACGACACAGAAAGTACAGTATCCTTTCCTGATGACTGTATCAAAAAATTGCTGAGTGAATTTGGTTATCTAGGAATGACCCCTTGACCTTTCTGAGCATGATAATGCACTAAATTATTTAGTTCTCAGTGGTGACCTTTTCATCATTGCTGTAAATCACTGTTCAACTCATTCCAGACTTGTGCCCTCCTCCCATTCTACCAATAAAACATCCTAAAAGTGCTAAGAACACTACTTAGAAAACAGTCATGCAAAAAATTGGGTACCAAAGTGGCAGGAATGTGCCTGCATGATACCTTAAAGGGGCTCATTGAGTTGTTTTGTGACATTCACTACATTTTTCTAAACCTGAAAAGTTTCCTTCACATACTAACGACAATAAATGGTCAAACTAGAAGGATCCCAATGTTTCACGTACAATGGAACATTAATGAGTGAGTAATTAACAATTTAAATTTTTGGTTTTTGAATATTCAAGACTAGACACTCTTCGTAGTAGTGTTATATTCACATGTACACAACCAGTACAAGTAACGGTCAACAATTTTGATAGTTTTCATAACTATTGGATGTGAAACTTGATTAATTATGCCAACTGTGAGTATTGCTTTGTGTTTATCCCCTTCAAAATCACCATAACCTTTCTTGATATCGACTCAATCAGCCACTTTAAGCAACAATTGTAGCATAGCAAGTGCCTCTGTGGACATTTGCCATGAAGCTCAGACCTCCTAGTATTCCGCACTAGCACACACAAACCTGCCCAGCCCTCTGAAGAACCTGCATTTCAGAAAAATTCAATCTCTGTAGAGAGTCATTTAAACCAGTGAGCTGTTACTGGGGAGGCAGATCGGATGGAAAATTTAATCACTGCTATTACTTCAAGACCCAACAAATGGAGTGAATATAAGCTGTGTAGTTCCCTCAAAGTTATTTCTTTCTTTTCTTTCCATTAATCATTGGTCCCAGTTTAACATCATTCATGGAGCACAGAGGGTGGCATCAAACTTGAAAAGACTGTGTAACTGAACTTGGTTAAATGAACACATTTAAACTTTTTTGCTAGTAGGGGATTGCATGCAAATGACCTGAATAGGCACCAGTTTAATTTTTTGACCACCTGATAAGAAATTTCCAGATGTTTAATGACATAGCTATAAATACAGGTACTTTTACATGTTTTAATGCACAACCTTACTGTTATATTGTCATCGCATCACCTAGTGTCAAAATGCTGAATAATTTTATCCTTTTCTAGTACTGGTAATGCTGTGGCAGAAGAGAAAATCTCCAAGTCTTCTTGTACTGTTTAAGCCCTACAGAAATGTCAAGAACCATACCACAGCTAGCCCACAGTGCCACCTTGGTGGCACAAACCTAATAATTCAAAGCGTTGTATCGCCACCTCAGTAACAGCTCCCTGCATAAACAGAGCATTGTAACTCCCAAATTCACTGAATTACCAATCTCAACAGTGTTATATGAAACTTTATAAAGCAGTTACATCGACTGATCTGCCTGATACGTTCTAGGATTTTGTGTGTAGACACTTCTTGAATTAAAAAAATTCAAATGTTCAAGGTGGGCAACCCTTTCCATTATACCCCTCCCCCAGGCCAGAGGTCCATTGAAGGACAGGTCAGGAGTGGGTCCGCATCTTGTGACTGTGGAATTGTGGGCACATTGCAAGCTGCACAGGGTTGATGTTTAGTAGCATTAAGCGAACCGAGTGACTTCAATGAAAGCTTCAAAGCCATGACTAGTTTTAGAACTTGCTTGGAATCTATGCTTTGTGTTGCTTGCACAATGGACATGTATTACTTACGCACCACCTGGCCTGGCAGCGTTCATAATACCGACGTCCACAAACCATCGCTTGGATTCTGTCTAAATCTGCGTACAAAACGTACTCTTTTCAATAAATGTTTGCTGACAAAATCAGTTACACTTAGTAGTCAGGGGCACACAATACTTCTTTTTGCTATACTATGAATAGGCTGTTCATGCTTTTTAGAGCTAATCATCGAATGGGAAAAACGAATCATAAATAAGGAGAACCTGGCTTTTAGATCGGACAAATCTGTCATTGTTTGCAGGTGTTATCGTATGCAGTTGGAAAATGGTGCATACCAACACCTATTTGGAATTTGTACTATCTAGTGTACATCCACTCAAGGAATGAACAACCATGTAGCAACTCCCCCGCAACAGCAGTGGTCGAAAAGAGAGTTACGTTGGAGGACCATCTGGTCACTGGGAGATTGTTTTTACAAGTTAACTTTGCTCGAGAGTATAGACGACTCTACTCTGCTGATATATAACGTTGAGAGGGAAAGGATGAGACAGGTGAGGAGGTGGGAGAGTGAGGTCAGGGATGGAGGAAAAGTCAAATCAAGCTTATTCCATTGCTGACTGACATCACACTCAATATGTAGGATCACAAAGAGTGGGGGGGGGGGCAGCTCAGTTGGTGAAGACAATTTGCATAATGCAGTTCAGTTGGAGAAGACAATTTCAGCATAGTTTAGTTTTCAATGACTACAATTTTTGCCTTGTACTTGGGGAATTGTTTTATCTTTTGGCCACCAGCTATCATCTTGCTCATAAAGCCTGCTCTTAGTAGAAATGTACTGACATGCGAATGATATACTGTAGAAACAGCCCACATACTAAGGAACATAAAACACCTTTTGAAGTGGCTTCTGTTGCTCTTCCACTTTCTTTTTTCCTTGCAACTTTTGCAACCCTCGCCCAAAAAATGAAACAACTGCCAAGGGTGTAAGGGCTATGTTACTATCACTTACGAGAAAAGTTTATAAGTTACCAGCATGCATTTTAACATCAGTCTGATCAGGTCAGACAATGGGGCCAATTTCCTTCTTTGATAGACACCCGTCGTTTTTGAAAAAGACACAAGGTTTTCCATTGATGGGTGTATCTCTCCCTCAAACATTTTGCAGCAAAGACAAATAGTGAGTCAATGGTACATGTGAAGCAGTCCTTGTTATCGTGACCCACTGGTGTCACGACTGTAGGCCCCATTTGTTTGGACTAGTAAGTGTAGCAGTGGGCAGGTGACAAAAAGAGCCGTGAATCTTGGCAACTATTCCTCAACCTGACAAATACCATGCTAGGCGACATACTTCACGCTTGCTGCTACCTTGGCACGGAATTGCATGGTGCACACGAATGGAACTGCTGGGGAACAGCAGGTGAAGATGCTAGGGTTTAAAACAGGTTTATGCCGGGGTTCCGAAGTGCTTAGTCTTTTATTTTCCTTCCAGTGGAGGACACCTTTGCAAAAACCACCAGCAAACCTAAAACTGGAATACAATAAAGTGGTTGATGGGGTGCCAAAGGTAAAACAGGGGCCAAGAGGATTTCTTTGTATCCAACAATCAGAAAATGTGCCCCCAAACACAGTAAAACTACGCAAGAAGAAAAACCGCAAAACATGTCATAACTTTATGATGTAAACATAAACAAAAATTCTTGCAACAGATTGCAAGTAAAACATTTTGTATTTTCTTTCATGGGGTTTCTGTGAAATTTTGACAAATGTTTTGCTCAAAAAGTGTTCTGTAAATTTGGCGGTGTAGGCACATTTTTTTTTTTGTATTTTATTTTAACCCTTGGGTTTTGAAGAATGCAGAATAACAACGATAAACAATGGATGGTTTAATTCTTACTTATCTATCTACTCCTCACATGACTACCTAACATGAAATATATAACAAGTTTACAGGTTAGTCGGGGAGTGTTTGCTCACAGACCCGATCCCAGGTGTGGCTGTGAATATTAGTGTCATATGTACAGATGGACTCATCCTTCCTAACAACTCCTGCATCATCTCATCTTTATGCTCCAGCTGTATTGGTCTCAATTTTAGCAGGCAACAGTGCCACACAGAGTTTAAGTTTGCTTCCAAAGAAGGGCTGATTTGAAATGACTTGAGATATTACCGAACAAATGGCAGACACCGTCGTTCAAGCTAGTAGAGACACCTCTGTGAGATTTTGAGAGGACGAACATGATGTCCCTCCCTTGATGTTTGGACTCAGACCTCAAATGCTCATTCAGACTAAGTAGGATGCTGTGCAGACTGGAGGACTTTTAAAGCTGTCTGACCCTAACGTAGGGAGATGAAAATTTTCCACAGCCCAAAAATCGGAAAAAAGGTGGAAAAATGGGAGGCTTTGTAATTTTCAAGTCAACTAAAATGATGTACATATATTAGTGAACAAGTATGGCCTAGGACTATTTATGTAATACGGCGAATTATCCAATCAGCGCCGCTTGCGTAATTCGGCACAAGCTGTCGCATGCATGAACTAAGTACGCCACGTGAACAGTGTAAGGACCCTATATAACCTTTAACCTCACTTCTCATGCCTCATATGATTCCTTATGTAGACCAAAGGATACCAAAAGCCACCATTCTCTGTCACTGGTTACAAACTGCGCTAGGTGAAATAACCCGCAATATCCCGTATATGTACCAAAAGAATGGTGATCAACCACTGACATTAGTCAGAAGGATAGCATTTTAAAAGAGTTCACCCAAAATTATACTACTGACTTTGACTTTGACATGTCTTAAAGATCATTATATCAGCGCCTTTGAAAATGAGCTATTGATGGCTATAGATAGGTAGGAAACCATTTTGACCATTGGTACACAGTCTGAAGAGTAACTATGTTACCTGACATTACACACACGAACTCAAATGACTTTTGTAAAGACCTTTCACCTTTGATGACCTATTACTGACTACAGCTACATCAACTTTTTTAATTTACTTATTTGATATTAAGCAGGGGGAAATTGTTAAGAATTTTAAAGGAGTGGCATAAAGAGCCCCATGTGACCTTTGACTTCAAATCCATGGACACTCCATAAGGTCCAATGGAGCAAGATCATGGTGATAATACAGTGATGGAGAGAATAACAGCTGGTAAGAATAAAAGAAAAAAAAATCCCTAGATTACCTTCGACCTCAAATCCATGAACATTAACAGATGAAATGCCATTTAAGGAATCTGGGTCCAACTTTGACTCAAATTTATCTGACATCGACAAATTTACATGGACAGACAGAACCCCCCTTCTGGGCAGTGCAGATGGTAAGGTAAACCACTTCACACTGTGGTACAAAGTGCACAGTAAAAATCCACTTGACTTCATAAGAGGGTTAAATATTCATGTGGCTAAGAGAGACTGAAAATATTCCCAGCAGAAGCTGCCCATTCAAATTAATATTGCTTATGGTCAACGTTAAAATATATATGTGCATAATGAAAGTCAAATCATTTGACACTGAGTTCACTTATTACATCAGTATAAACTTTGCCCCTACCCCAGCCCCTTAACACTGGGAATAGTGGACAAAGATCAACTATTACCTGAAGGTAAGGAAAGCACAAGCATTGAAATGTAAAACAGGAATCAAATGACAACTTACCTTTTGCTTTGTTGCATAAAGTTAAACATTACGGTTACATACGCATCTCCCCTAGAATACATAACTAGTACAATAATTACTTTACCACTAATTGTTACATTATTTATGCTCAAGAGTGAAGATCTAGCTGACTTTTCGAAAGTGCTGTCGCTCATGGAACTACATGTTCTGCTTTCACTTTATAGCAACAGTCAGTCAAAGTTGGTCTTCCCCTCAGTCGCTTGTGGTGATTGTGAGATCATATAGAAGTGACAGAAGTTAGAAGTTACAGAAGTTGTGGACACACCTACCACGTCTCATGCAATTAGCATGAGTTTCACACATTTGTAGCAAAATTCATGCCAAAGTTGTACCCTAGAAAATATTTTCATGTTTGCTGCTGTATAATTGCCATTTCTTAACTTTTTGCGGAGAATCAAGCATGACATATTTCACTTCCAGTCTGCGTAGATAGTTTTGTATCATTGCAACTTCAGAACCTCAAGCAAGACGACACAATTCTCGAGCCAAAATGTACCAAAAACTTCCAGCAAACTGACACAACACCCTTGACAGGTCTGTGTGGACACACTGATCACTGGGACTGAACAGCGGCCATGTTGTTGACGCAACCTGAAAACTCAGAAGAATGGATGACGGAAATGAGAGGGTTTCCCCTTAATTATTGGGATCTTGGAAATTTTTTAGAAGTGAGTCTTGGAGTTGGAGAACTGGGACACCACCAAACACAGAGGGTCATACCTGTTAATAGCTCCATGGTTATACCAACACCATGCAGTAATGATGATGATCCTGGTATACCATGGGCATTCTTCTTCACAAAATTTATTCAAACAGTTTATTGAATGCTTGCTTTTTTGCTTACTCCGTCACGACAAAGGGGATTGAGATTGATAAACTTTGAAGAAAGGCTGGAGTGAAATTCAGGGCAGGGAAAACGATTGAACCCCATGCTTTCAGGTAATCCTGTGATAACAAAAAAATGTTGATCTTAATAATGTTAGAAGTTTAACCTCTACATTTATATTACAGGAACACAATATATTTTTGTGTAGCCTGAATGATGCTTTCACAAATATGCATGTGACATAACAACAATCCTTTAATGTAGAAGCTTGATTATCAGAATACTGTTTTTGTAACCTTTTTAACAAAACAATCCAGCCAAGATTTGTGATGACAACAATCATTAAATGTTTATTGTTTTCTTATTGTAAAATTGTAGGGAGGATATAAAATAACATATTGTACCACATGAGTATGCTTTCGTGTACAGGAAGAAAGTTATCTTGTATGAAGTTTATTTTCCAAAGTCGGTTGCGGATACTAGCAGGCCTTTACAGTGTGGGACACTGGCATGTCTTAACTTTGCATGTAAATTTCAATGGGAAAATACACTTACAGGCCAGCTGTAAAAACAACAGGGGCAAGTTCAATGCAAGATCATGTTTTTATTCTTAAAGGAATATTCCACTGAAAAGTTTAGGTGGTTCACTGCACGCACTTCGAACTCCACACCAGCGTCTTGTTCACAACTCCATATATTGGTGGTTGAAGCAGGGAGTTGTTATCTCAATAAGCCATCTTGCTTTTATGCTGCCAGTTGGAAAGAAGGTAAGACGGGAAATTCCACACCAAATAGCTACTCCCTAGTTGGAGGAGTAATCTGGTTAAGAACAACTTTCAGTGGCCTCTAAGGATACAAAGACAGTGTCATGAAATACTGCCACATTACTGTTTTAAGTGTTTGTTGTTCTTTAAAATTGAAACTGTTATTCAAAGGTGAAATTTGACACCAGTAAAAATTTGACTGTTTCCATTGAGCACAATAGACTTTTTTCACAATTTGACCCCTGTTGACCCCAAAATACCTTTGACCTCCACCAAAATCAATAGGATTCTTGCACTTAATGTGGCATACCCACATACCACATGTGACATTTGTCCAGCTTTCCTTCTTGAGATATTGTTTACAAGGTATTCACAATTTGACCCCTATTGACCCCAAATGACCTTTAGACTCCACCAAAAACAAGAGGGTCCTTGTACTCAATGTGGTACACTTACATACCAAATATGAGATCTGTCCAAGTTTCTCTTCTTGAGGTATTGTGTTTACAATGTGGGCATCATGTACATACATATGCAAATACATACACATCTGCATGATTAGAAAGGTTACAATAAACACTGAAACCAAAACAGAGGATGCAGGAAAAAAAAAACAAAAAAAAACTAAATAGCTGTAAATGTGGTAGATTCAGGAGGTAGGGTAAGCCACATTTGCTAATTCTGCAGTAAACCGGTACTGAAATTGTGCTGGCGACAACCCTGAACAATACCATTGATAGTGACAATGTGGTGGGACACCACCTACACCTCCATACGATAGTGGCATAGCAAAGTTCAATCAAGGATCAACAACACGTTTAAGGAGGATGTGGAGTAGTTGTTCTAAGTTATGCTAACTTACATACCTTGTTGCAATTTCTTCTTGAAGTCTTCTTGAAATCAGGCACACCTTCTCGGAGGTACGCTTGCACCCGATTTGGAAGTAATCTCTTAGCAGCATCAATGAGATCTTCATATTCAATTGATGGGCTTGCTACTATTTAGGGGCGAGTGTTGCCTGGATGAACAGTGCTTGAGAGCCTTGGTTACACTTAGGAAAGCATCTATACTCCCCAAAACTTACTGGTTTGGGAATTCGCTAGTGACGTACTCACCTTATATAACCTATGCATTACCGTATTGACCATGGTCTAGCATCTGGCAATTTTGTGTGTGTGTGTGTATCTGGCCACCGCCCTTCCGTAATTGCCAGCCTTTTGGTCTGCCAGCGAAGTTTCATGATGCTTTTGCATCCATTGCTATCTTCATCGGCTATACTTCAAGTCTCCACGGGAGACTAATCCTTGTAAGTATGAACACCCGTCTACTCATACCTCGTGGGCCCTGTCAGTAATAATCTGACTTTCAGGGTTTCTTCAATCCCTCTCAGGCTCATGTTCTTAACAAATGATATGTATGTATTTACACATAAATATCACTTTTCTACGCCTAAACAGTGTACTATCCCCTTCAACATGAGTTTCTTATAGAAAGTTCCTTGTTCTTAAAGGGAAACCATTGTAAAGCCTCCTTAATAGTCCTCAGATACTTCCACTATAGTTTTTCAAACAAAAAAACACCATTTGTTAGTACAATAAATTCACGTCCACTCACCAGCAAGTCGCCAAACATGTTGTTGTACGGCAATGCGCCGTACAACAACGGCTGGAAATTTGAAGTCAGATTTGGAAAGAAATAATTTGGGAAATAACAACGTTACTGTCGTGACTGTTTGTATTGTAAATAGATGTACCCTATGTGTAGGTTGAGACTGAAACACCCACTACTGTTCCTCTTTAAAAGTGAACGTGTCTACTTCTTAACTAGATGATCCTCCTGGCAGACTTAATATATTCGGTAATTGCTCTTGCATTCTTGACTGTGAACAAGAAGCGGGTGACTGTCACGTTTAGGACCCTCTCATGACACATTAAGTTGGGATGACTAAAGCAGTGTGTTCCCCAGTTGAAACCCACTGCTGTAATTTCGAAAGTTCATTGAGAAAATATTGTCCCAACAGTGGGAAAGCAACCTTTGCGGTCTACTGGCTTTGGGCAATGAGAAAAATGGGGGTGTCTCCCTCTGGAGTCCCCCATTGATCTTGGCGTAAAGTTTAATAATGCCCATTGTGAATGTTCTTTCATTTAAGTAGCACCTAAATTTGTATGCCAGCCATGATTAAAATGCATTTTGTTTGTTGCTTAATGGTTGTCTTTGTATTAGGGAAAAAATACAAACAAACAAATTTGCAAAATCATCCATGTAAAATGAAACCACATGATTCTGAAAAAAAAAAAAACCCTTAAAGACATAATACAATGAATAGACATTACCTTACCCCCTTAAAAAAAAAATCTTTCTAACAAAATGGATAAGATTGTACTTTGCAGCAGGTTGAGTGTTTTTCCAGTTTGGGATTTGGTTAGGTATTCTCTGCCTGTAAATTAAGCATAATATTGACACAATTGAAAGCATGGGGGTGGCAAACTTCCTTGTGTATTCATATGCTATTGTAGAAGGGTATAAATGCTCACTCCAAGGAAAGCATTTGACCTGAAAAAGGAATGTTTGTGTTGACAGCCATATGGATTGGAGTACTTAACTGCAGTAAAAGCTTCAGGGAGATTATTCCGTGATCCTCATGTTCCCCTTTCTCCCCCACCCCCAGAGTTTCCGCACGAGGGATCCTTGCATGAGGCTAAGGGTTACTTAAGTTCATGTTTATAGCTTTAAGATGATAGCATCCATAGACATCTGAATGCTTGAAAGCACATGGGTAAAAACCTCAGTATTTTAGCATGCTATGTTTTGGTTGATTTAGTGAAAAACATGATTTCCCAGAGCCTCGTTCTCACCCATTGAACTTTTGTTTCAAAACATTTGCCATGGATGCATGAATTTGACATTAAATGGGTGGATGAGAATGTTACCTTCCAGACAACAGTAAACATGAGAAATTATGACCCTAGGTGACCATATCTGAGAACACAATGCTAACAATTTAAAGTGTTCAACAAGTTTTTTTTTTTTCTTCTACAGTGCTGATAGGCAGGAGAAGCATAAACTGTGCCATAAGAGATCGCAGCTTTTGTAATGTATCACAATTCCCTGGGTTAAGCTTAGACAAGTCTCAAACATGAATTACCTCACTTGGATACACTCCGTTGGATGCCGTATAACCAGCTGTCCAGAAAAACTTATCATTGCTCACGGAAACTGCCATGGCAATTGGGAAAAGGAGGATGATACCTTGAACTGCTGTTCACATGCAATAGATGATGAAACTTTTAAAATGCAAACTAGATGCCACACAGGCCAACATAGACGATCATCCATTATTGGGTACATTTTTGGGAGAGGGAAGGGGGTGGAGGAAACCATTATGTGATACCTATATTTAACAGATCTCTATGTGTAGATTCAAACATGGTGATGTATGCTGTCACGAAATGCTTCACGGTTTCGTTTACCGCACCTCCGTCCCCCCACCAACTACTTCCATCCATCATGGCCTCCCCCTTTCCATCATCACCTCTTCCCCTCCATCACAAGCTCCATCCCATTATCACCTCCTTTTTAACATCATCACCTCACTGGCACAAATCCTCACTCCCCCCTCCCCCTCCCAGTCCTTCCAATAGCAACACTTTCCAATTTCCCTGCCTCTGAAACTGATCTCAATGTGTGAAACAAAAATTGTAACACTTGACGAGTTAATGTTTTAAGGCCTTAAAGGTTGTGTGACATGCTCCTAGACAAGATCATCCTTCATTCAGAAAAGTAAAACCCTGAGTGAAAATCCATTGGAATTTTGATTATATCTTTTACTGTTTTTGAGATATGAATTTTCAGAGTTTGAAAAAAAAAAAAAGAAGCAAAATAGATGAAGTGGAGCGTTGCACAATGTCAGTATTTCTTTTGTTAAAGGGAAATAGGGCGTTTAGAATACACCAACATGACATACAAAAGAAAATAGCGGTAATCATTGTTAAACCATCCAGTGTCATCAACAAACATCTACCAAAGTTTCATCTCCTTAAAACATTATGCATGTGATGAGTAATGGAAGATGCATCATTTGAATTTTGAAAAGTTTGGGTGAACAAATTAGTGTTGAGTAAGAAATAACATAATTTCTATCTGTGAGAAGCTTATTTCTTGGAAAGAAGACTACTGTCCTTCCTTCTTTTGAATAATCTATCATTCTACGTCCACAAACGTTGGTTTAAAAAATATGGATGTTTCCTCTAAAACAAACGCCCTATTTCCCTTTAAGCATAAATATTTTGCCTCTTAATTACTTAATTACCGAGTTTCACATTAGTAAGTGATATCAATATATTTGAAGAAAATTTGTGCTTCCAAAATGAAACCCTCTGGGCATATAAAATTCTCAAATGTCCTTGAAATGAAGGTTACATAAACAAAGGATTAGCATATGACATACTATAGGATTCCATCTCTTGAGGTCACAAATTTGCATACTTAGCCAATGCTTATTCATGATACAGCTGTGAATCACAAATTTTCCTGTAATTTGGTCAATTTTTGATGGAATTTGTGGCTATTTTTAAAGTCTTCAGTGCTTAATACACCCAATACTCCAAAGTCATTTTCATGTCACACGACCTTTAAACTTGAATTTGGATAGGCAGTGACAATCTGTTCCTGGACAATGCTCCATAACCCCCCTGCCCTATCTTGCTTGGCACCAACTGTTACTGAATACCCCCCTTAAAACAAAAACTTCCCCAAAGAAGAATTTGTTTTTAAACATCACTGTTTACTAAACAGGTTTATAAAGATAGGGACTTTGCTTACAAAATTCCCACTTTGCACCTGTCCCATATTGTTCATAACTTTCACCACAACTGGCCCTCACTTTTCCTGATTTCCCTCTCCGGATTACTCAGTCAAAATACGAAACATATCCTTACAGAAAAAAAAAAATCTTTACTGTCCCCTAACTGACCCTCACTCCAAAAATATTAAGGTTGGAAGCTGTCCTTAATTTGACCTACAATAAAAGGTGACTTGTGGTTTGAACAGCAACCCACTATTGTTATTGAATTCTTTACCCATCTGTTTAACTGCAAAGGCTGATATATTATTGTAGTGAAAATTACAAAAAGTATAACAGAGAGACACCCCTATTGGTTCCAAAGGTTTTTTCTCCTTTTTTGCAGAGGAGAAGATAAATGGTTGAAGCAATATATAAAATTCTTAATTGCAGGGAGCAAAGTAAAAGCAATGAGCACATTCTTCCACTTTACGAATTCGGTGTTAGTGGCACTGTGCGGTTTTAGAGAAGTGTAGGTACTTTGTGGAATTTTGACACTGTGCAGGCTTTGCTTAAAAAAAGAAATCAGAATAAAATATTTACCTAACAAAATCAAACATAGCTGTCACAGTTTTGACAAGCAGATTCTCAGAGTTGTCAGGAAACCAAATTTAAATTCAAATTTTCCCCATCATCGCCATGTGTCTGACTCTGAAGGAAAGGTTTAAATTTAAACTGTTTTCTCTCTGTCCAAGGACCTTTTGGTAAAAGAGTTTCACTCGTAATCCTTGCAGAGTGCTTACTCATAGATAGAGAAAGAATGCACTGAGCAGTACGCTACTTTTCCTTCTTCGGTGGAAAATACATCTGTTTACATTGTCAATTAAATTCCAAGTTGTCATTTTTTCACAACTAAAACTTATTACTTACCCAATTTTAAGGCTACAGGCTAATAAGGTTAGATACTATATTGCATATCACATGGTAGTGATATCTACCCGTATCCTTCCCCTCAGCAATCTCCTAGTTCACCCCATATTTTTCTTTTGTTGTTGTACATGGCCCCATATTTTAACTATGTTGTAAGCAATTAATGGTGTTATTTGCCAGGACAAGTTTTCAACACCTTTACTATGGCAAAAGCCCTCAGGAGGAACACTTCAAGGTTTCCAGCCTCAGTATTTCTAGAGTGAAAGGTATAAATCTCTAAACTGTTGTTTTAAACCCAAAAATATTCTGGGGTGTCAAAATCTTTCCAACGTGACACAGGGAGAGAGAAGAGGGCAGTACAGCACTTTTCATCAATTACTTACAATTTCATTTCTGTCCACAAAGGTTATCTAACTTAGGAAGTTGGTGCTTATGCTGGGAGCAAAGGCATGATGTGTAACAAAAGCTGCTTTTAGATGATAATCTGCAATATTAATATCATGGTCTGCCGTTGGGAGGACCCTGCAGGATCATTCAACTTTAGAAATGATGGCTGTAAGTCCAATGATCCCGATGAAGAGGAAAGGACCAAAAAAGGTGATCGGTATCGAAAGGCAAATGTTGACCAGCTTTATAAGAGTGGTACATGCTAAAATCTGATGTGATATAATAGATCAATCAATCGATCGATTGGCCAAATCCCTGCAAAGTCAAGAGGTTGAATTATTTATTTAGCCTTGGCAAAGTCAAGAGGTTGAATTATTTAGCCTTAGCAAAGTCAAGCGGTTGAATTATTTAGCCTTAGCAAAGTCAAGAGGTTGGATTGTTTAGCCTAAATTAGCAGGTCTGATCAAGTGTATTGCATTATGCAGAGGTGCATAATAGATGTATGGTAAGGCATAACTAGGAGGACCTATTTGTGTTTGTGTTGGGTTACATGTCACCGTTGTATTGTAAACATACTTTGCATGCAGGTTAAATTGTTTATATTTAGTTGTATACATTTCTTGACATTGTGAGTTTCCTCCTTCCTTATTCGTCTGGATGTGTTTACGTGTTTACCGTCCTCTGTGTTTAGGTGTTTACCGTCCTCTGTGTTTATGTGTTTACCGTCCTCTGCTAATTCCGTGGTTCAATTGAGATTTCTTCTAGCACACAGTAAACCATGATGGTTGTTCTGGACTTTGTAGTTAGAAGACAATTAGAGACACCCACCAGCTCACCTCACCTTCTCACCAAATAGTTGGTGCCTGAAGCAGAAGTTGTCCAAATAATGCTTTTCTTTCATTTCCTCTCCTTTGCTTTGTGGATGAGTACCTGAAAATGTTGTAGTGTGCTCTACTTTGTTACCGCTGCCACGACTTCAACATCATTAAAGCAAACTGCCCAAACAAGGTGACAAAGGTTCTCAGTTCAACTTATAGGACTGCTGCAACCTTTCTTTCAATTTGTCAGTGAACTATCAACACGGAACATGAAGTTACAGCTTAGCCACTACGATGGGCTGACAGTGACGATCATGGCATGTGTTTTACGATGCCACAGTGGGAAAAAAAAGAAATTCTGAAAGTGAAAGTCCTTCCTGCCTCTGTCAAGCATAACTCAACAGAGTGATCTCCATGACCTCTGAACCCACAAATCAAGGCGTTGCCGTGGCGAATGTTTAGATAATGTGCTGTTATCATTATGGAGATCACATTTGAGCAACACAACCCTAGTTTTATATTTCAAGCAGAGATTGCCAGCTTCCAATATTATGTTGAAACTTTAACAGCAGTTTTGCACAAGTCACTGATGTAGATTTGGATTTGTCAGAAACCAAACATTGTTGATTTCAGGTTATCTGCTTCTAGAATCATCACTGCAATAAGAGATGCATCACGCACAAACAGGATTGCAGATTGGGAAGGGGGCACTGGTTTGCGATTGGACCGGAAGGCACACAAGGTAGTGTTTGAGGTTACCAGTACTCTTAGCACAGTAGATTAGAGTGAATTTGTTGTGCTGGACAGGTGAGAGAGGCATGAAGAAAATTAAAGACAAACAGCAGGTAAAGAAGACCGAAAGTTCATAAATTAGGCAAATCTTTCTTTTTATGCTGGTGAAAAGCATTTCTCGAGAGTATTCCAAATGTTTCATTTGGAAGTCATGGATTTTTAAAGGTTGTGTGACATGAAAGTAACATTTTAACGTTAAGCATTTAAAATGCAATAAAGAGCCACAAATTGCATTAAAATTCATCAAGACTGACAAATTTACAGGCAAATAAGTGTCTCACAGCTGTTTCATGAATAAACATAGGCTAAGTATGCAAATTTGTGACGTCCGTCAAGAGACCGACTCCTATGAAATGTCTTATATTAATCCTTCTTAATTTAACCTTTATTTAAAGGACAGTTGAGAGTTTTATATGCCCAGTGGAAGCATGTATTTTCTTCTTCAAAAACATCAATATCCCTTAACAATGTGAAACTCAGTAGTTAAGTAATAAAGGAGCAAAGTATATAGGCATAACAAAAGAAATACTGACATTGTGCAACACTCCACGTCATGTTTTGCATTTTTCTCAAACTTGAAAAGTCATATCTCAAAAGCCATAATAGATATAAACAAAGTCTGATGGATTTACACTCAGGGCTTTTACTTTGCAACTTCTGCATAAAGAGGGCTATTTTCTACAAGCATGTCACACAACCTTAAAACAAATCTCTTTTCTACAATGATCACATTGGCACTACAGGAAATCTGTGTTGCTGGTCAAGCCATACTAATTGAACATCTGTTGTATATCATTAAAATAAATTTTTGCCTTAATAGGGTTTTGAAACCATTTTGGACTCAATCTACAAATAAACTAAATCAAGCAATTCAGACACTGGTGTATGTAGTACAAACTTTGATTTCAAGAACAGCATATACTTTTTGCAGCAACTGGCCGATGTTACATAACATTATGTAACCAAGAGGGAAGTTTCTCCTAGCAACAACATCAAATGCTATGAACATGATATTGAAGTGAGGTTCAATTGCATCGATTGTATAAAAAATATCACCTTTCAATGCAGTCAGAATTTTGTGATAATGGGAGCAATGATGGATTGCCATCCTGGGGGTAGGGTCTAAAGGGAGGGATTCTATCCTCTCTGCAAAAGGTTTGCTCTCAGAAAAGGATCAGATGCAAAATAATGGCACATTTTCTTCATGTTGTCTTTTAATTTGTCACATTCCCTCAACTCTTCATTTCTGCTCATCTAGGTGCCAATAGATCAGGCGCATGCCTGTTGCCCCCCCACCTCTGAATCTGCCACTGACAGTAGTCATGGAAGAAGTCGTTAACTCACAATGTAATCCGTGGAGGAGATGGCTTGAGTCCAAAAAGTGTTGTCCATTTGATGAGCTTGAGGCTCAAGGGGTGGATGTGACTGCAGTTGCTGGTAGTAACTGAGACGAAATATGTTGAAGCATGCATCCTTTTCCTGCCGTAAAGTTGTATTGAAGAATTTTGAGTCTGGTGGAAATAGTAGCGTGTTGTATTGTACATTGTGGATACATCTACATCAATTCGCTCTCCTGACTGTATATCCATCCGATGTATGAAAACCTTGAAAAGAGGGTAAATGGTGCAAGAAGAATTCTAGGACAGAATCTGAGGTGAATTTGGTGCTCAAAATTTTTGGGGTCAACAATCCTTTTTTTGGGTCCATTTTTGGGGTCTCCTGAGAGACATCTTGATCCACCACATCAGACTTTTTTTTTTTGCTGTTGCGATCGATTAGGAAGGATGCAAATTGGCGTTCATTTTCTTCACTGATAAACCAAAAGGCTGGAAATTATGGATGGATGATGACCGGATAAACACACACACACACACGCACACACACACACACACGCACACACACACACGCACACCCACAACTGTCAGATGCCTGATGATTAGGCCTATAGTTAATATGGTGATGCACAGGGTATATGAGGTGAGGGAGCACCCACTGTGAATCCCTCATGTCTCAGGTGAACTCTGTACCACTCTGAGAGCCACCTTGATTCACCACATTTTTTTTTTTGTTGCAACAGCTGCATGGGAATGCTTTATAATGCAAATAAACAATTGGGGTATATGGAGCATTCAGTACTCTTTTGAAATTTCAACACCCAGGACATTCCACATGACAAAGTTCTCAAACTGCATGAGTGCAACAAGTTTGTTTTCAGGTACAATCTGGAGGGTTTGCCAAACTTTGTTCTCTTCTTGATAATGCCATAACTCCACGCCCACGCACGAACCATAAATCCGATATAATGTGTCACAGTCTCCCATATAATGGGTCCAACATTATTGATAGTTGGTGTATTTCTGTCAGATTCCAAGAATGAAGGAAGCAGAAAATGTCTGTCAGGTATAAACATTGAATGCCAGGGCTATGAGAACAACATAAATCATCATTTAAAAGGTCATTTGTATTTGGCCCCAGATGTTAGCGGTCTATCTTCCTTACAAGAGTTCAAACACTATTCCCAGAGGTGTACTCACCAGGAGACGCTGGTTTAGGCCATAACAGTGGATGGCAAGGGAGCTGAAGAGCCAGGATATTACATGGTTTTGTTGTAGTCCCTCTCTCACAAATGGGAAATAAACATCCTGAAAAAATTCTGCCTAGACACTGACTGACCTTTAAACCAAACTTTTTGAAAAAAAAAATCCAAATGTGACACAAAACACATACAATCTAAAGAGCGGTAAGTTAAAAAATGTGGACTACAATGGCAGGTCAACCTGAAACCTTTGCTAGTTTCACAGGAAGTAAAAAATGTTCATTAAACATCAGGTAGCAAAAAGTGTGAAAAATTAAGAATAGGCGTGACATTTGGATATCCAGTACATGTGAGACAGTATACAGGCAAACTTTACAATTGGTTATTTAGGGGAAAATTTTTCAGTCCCACATACTATCAAAAGTAGGTCTGTAAAAAGACATTGAGACAGCCAAATATAAACCCTGGAAGACAGGAAGCTGGTACTGAGATGGGGTTGTCGACCCTAGACCCTCCTGTCATTTGTTGGAACAGTCTACCACTCCCTGCTTGAAGTTTTGTGATTGGTCACAAAAAATTCAAGGACTCTCCACTTGCTTCTTGAAGGGCACAACCAAGTTTCCCATAGCAGCTGTTAAATTCTAGCTTTGTTGAGGAAAGGGGCAATTAGATCATTATCACCCTTTAATGTGAGTGTTCTACACATATCAGATGGACTGAGATGGTACAAAATCATAATGAATTATTCATCCTGTTTCCTTTATATTTGAAACAGTTGGCAAGTGGTACGGGGAAGGGGTGCTGAGCATACCTTCATAGACTCCACTATTTTACTGGTTGATAAAGGCCCATTTTAAGTTTGAAAATAAAAGTGAAAATTGGGGTAGGTGGTTGAACAAAGCGACGAAAAATCCAATTGGAACTTTCTTGGGGGAAATGTCAGGGCAAAACATGAGCTTGTTGCATGCATCTGTGTTGAAACATTTTCAAATTGGAAAAAAAAATGAAAATGATGCATTTTTAAGAAGTAGAACTGACATACTTAAAGTAGTAGAATTGATATACTTTTAATTAGTTAAATGACAGAGTATTGGTTCATGTTGACATTAACAACCTTATACTTTTGGGGGATTATTATTTTTTTTTTTAAATTCAGCGTTAGGGTTGGAAAAAAATTAGAGGAACATTGCTTCTGGAATACATGCCTTCCAAGGTTTTGATTCACAATTCGTGTGGGCTTATTGCCAATGTGTCCTGCGTGAAATAAATATATGGACTGTTCTAGTGGGTAATACATCCCTTAGCCCCATACTCGTATACTGTGTATTTAGAAAAGGTGCATGTGTGGCCAATTGAAACCTTGAACCATCGATTTCACACCTTCATGAATACCTTGCTTCAATTGTGTTGCTAATGTGTTTCATCTCGGTTTTCAGTGTCACAGAAAGATCACACTTGCGAAGCCCAGCAATTCCCCAGTCCCCCTCTCAGTTTAGGCCCATCAGTTCTCCCCATCTCTGTCACCTTAACGTCCCTCGATTCTCTCTTCGTTTGTTCATATTTTTCCTCTCCTTTATTTTTCAGCATCGTCTATAGAACCCCAAAATTTCTTTGGGAGAACTCTGTCCCCGTGCCCCCCCCCCACTGGCTATGCCACTGCTAAACACGCAAAAACAATATGGTATTGTTGATGTAAGTAATGGGGAAATATATAAGCCTATCTGGCAGCATTCAGTGAGCCGGCTTGCACTGACGATTCTTTCACTGTTAATAGCTGTTATTTTTCTGAGAGTCAATTAATACTTTTCTCACAGTGACCATCAGACAAAAACAATTTTACTCAATTTGCACAGGGCAGTAAGGTTCATGATGGGCTAGTTTATCCCAAAGATACAAAACTGACTGACTGAAAATGGTTTCTAAAGTTCTAAACCTTGTCAATCATTATCTGTAATAATTTGTCTTTAATGATGCACCAACTCAGTCCATGTGCCAAGAGTGATCTCTTGCAGGAAAGTATCGGGAAAGGGAGATGAGAGCGGGATGAAGGAGGGGGCAAGGGGGTCTGCTGTGGAAGAGTGGGTCCATGAGGAGAAAGATGGAGCTTGCGTTTTTTTGTTTCCCTCCCATCAGGTCTTATAATGCTTTCATTTCCACCTTGTCTACCTTGAGAGGTCTATCTCCATACTCTGTGTGCTTCGATGTTGAGTTTTGCCAATGTCAAAACATATATGTCAAAATTGAACTTTAAAAACACCCCATTTTAGTAAGATATGATTGCAACCGTATTGACAAAGCCAATTTCACTTCAGTTGCTCATTGCTGTAGCTGCGCCATATCAAATTTCCTGAATTTGGAGGCTATTCAGAAGGAATTTTTTGCTTTTACAAATAAATGGTTTGGCAGTCAACCATTTGCAGCCATCGCAGCGAATGTCTCTCTTGATGAGTATAACTACTGATCTGACTTCACCCTGGAAAAAATATGATTACTACAATGGGATCAAATTTAGGTTTTTAAATACACTTTTCCAACTTCTCTTCAGGCCTAAATCAACAAGTATTCAAATAAAACCGACTCAAGGGAAACCAAAACATGAATCGGAAGTAGGAGTTACTTACACCATTGGTCTCATGTAGCAAGGTGGCAAATCGCACCTTAACACTGGGCTCGATGTGTTAGTTCCGCCGGAAAATCCAGCAAACAAGGGGTAAATTGGCTAGGACTACAGAAGAAAGACTGAAGAAAGAATGCTCACAATGAGAATTTATTTTTTTCCCTCTTTTGTTACCCCTCAAGTGCATAATCCAACACGTACAGTAAAATACTGAAATAACCCTTCAACATACAAAAGTCAATTGCTCCCTTAAGCATGTAAAAGAACTAGAGTGTTATCAAAGAAAATAGCTGAACAAATTGGGAACATATCCTTTGCAATATAATAATAATAAAATAAAAAGAGGAGGAGGGGAGGGGGGTTAAATAGGGAACATTGAAAGTGTGTTTATGGAGAAACTTCAAAGAGGTATAAAACCTTCAGGAATTTGTGTAAATTAGAAAAATAAAACAGGCGGTATTTAAAAAAGTAAACTGGTTCATAAGAGCTGCAGGATGGTGACTAGCATGACAGCAAATTGACTGAAATTGTACTATATCGCAGTCACACCTGGCTAGACTAGAATGGGCTAGGTTATAATAGCTAGGCTTCCATAGGCTAGGCTGGATGTAGTATGCTAGACTAGATTCAGAAGTAGACAGCAGCCACAAATTATCTACTCTCGCTTAACACTCAAAGCCTCTTCCTTCCTCTTCTTGCTCCCTGAACCTTCACCCTCGATCACCTAAGGGTGTTCTGGAACATCCTCCTAAGCTCACATGCTAGTAGATCTAAGTTTCATAGTGCAGCAAAAATTCATACATCCTTTCATAAACTAAAAACAGGTCAGGCTGTTTCCGAGGTATCACACATCTTCCGCCTTCCGCCAATTAACGTACATATCGTCGTAATTTCAGTGTGCACAGCCCTTTAAGAAACTGTTTCATATCAATTCGAAAGAAAAAGTTGTTTGCGATCAAATTTTACGACGCCCTAATTTCGATGCCACCTCCATTCCCAAACTGCTGCTTCCTTGTTTTGGGAATGTGTCGTTACTGATAAGCTAATTAAACACAGTTTAGGTCCTTCTCAGGTTGACAGCCAGCCCATTGCAGTTATTACAGCCCATTGCTTCCTTTCATGGGGAGTGTTTGTCAAACGGAACTGAACCAAGTCGACTGCAACGCAGGTAGCTCTCGTTTTCACTTAATGTTTAATGATGCCAGTCACACTTCATAAGGTTTGCAAACAGTTGAGAATATGTCAAAAGTGGTGCGAGCTACTGTACCATTGACTACACTTATATGGATTGAAATTAAACTTGCTTCACAAGGAGGCACACTGCTTCCTTTTTTACCTTCAGAAAGAAAACTTGTCTTAGGGCCCAACATTCTCGGGGGTTAATGCCATTGCTGGGTACACTGGGGCCCTCATGCATCATTTGCATTAAACACCAATCATGCATTATCCTCTGATTATTGCATGGTCAAGTGTGATTAACTTTTAATTCAAGGTACAAGACAGAACTAAGACTATTATCATATTTTTTTTAAATTTGACCCTATGTTAGCTGTAGTAATGATTCTGGATGTTGGGAACAGGTGGGGGCCAGAAATGGCACAACTACAAAGGTAAGACCCCACCAACTACAAACTTACCACACTGCATCCGTGTTTTATATTCATAATTTTGCACTGACCTACCTGTACAATGAAAATCCATGAAACTTCATTTCTCATCTAGAGATATAAGTCACCTCAGAGCTTCCAGAAGTTTCTCCCCATTAGACCCTCAACTGGCTTTGCCTCTGCACCCCATCGGGGTTTGTAAGTTTTCATGTTTGAAGTATACCTATCCTGAGACCTAATCTCAGTGATATGCTAAAATCTCAGAGCTTACAGGGGTTTTGCCCCTGGACCTCATGAGGGGTCCTAAGTTTTCGTCTTGACAACTTTAAAGAAAACTCGAACAAAAAAAAATCACTTGGACGGAATCTTTGCCTTTAATGATGCACTTTGAACAAAAATGTACCTATCTTGAAATAAAAATTTTTTTTTCACCACACAGCTTTTACGGGCTTTGCCCCTGGACCCCATTGGGGGCATCAAGACAGGCCCCTGACCCCACCATCTAAGCTGGTGCTATGCGCAATCTTTTTTTGTCCCCCGTTTTTTTTTCGCCCTCTATCTGCCCCTCCCATTTAAACTTGTGAAGCTGCCACTGCCTATCAAGCAGGTTACAAATCTTAGACTGGCTCTCATTTGCAGAGGTTTAATGCCACGAACGTCATCAAGCCCATCAAGAGGGCAAAGCATATGGACCTTTGGGGTTTCATATAGGTACTATATGTATCTCAAACGATCAAATAAGGTCTGGACCTATGTTTGAAGTTAACATGGAGTAGGTGCCATAAGTGAGCCCCGCCCATTAATGTCATCGTACTCATCACCATTGGATTGCTATAGAGCAAATCATAGCTACACCTCATCATGCAGAAACACTTGAAAAACAACAACCACTGACCACGGAGACAATCAGAGTGAGGCAAAAGAAGGCCTAAGCCTTAAAATGGTTTGAGGGCAGTGTTACAGGTTACCAGAGGGTACCACACGAGGAAGAATGGAAGGTGCATGTAAAGTGGGACGGGTGAGTGAGGGGCGAAGTAAATTAATATTGTTAGCGATGTGCGGAATACTAGAGTGTTAGCTTGACACAGCCCAGTAACGTCCTAAGTTCCATGTAGCTCTTATTCAATGCAGAGTGCTTGCTTTCTTCACCCTTGAGTTGTACTGTAAACAGTCTCCTACAACTGGTAAACCAAATGAAAGAGTATGAAAAAAAGAGAGCAAGGTTTTTATAGACAAACATTGACTTCTCTATTTGGAGTGGCAAAAAAGCCACCAACATTGTTTGGCTGTTAATTCAGTTCATCATTGTGGCTGCTCTTAATCAAACTCCCAGGTTGTTAGGACAAGCCCCTATGTAGAAGTTTGAGGGTACATGTCTATAAAAGATTGTCAATTCACCGATAGAGAGTACTAACAAAGCTGCATTGATGGCAGACTGCAAGTAATCAAATAGGGGTCACATTAAAGGGGTTTGCACATACATGCTGATGTCAGAGTGTCTGACGGAGTCCAAATAATCTTTAATGACCAACTCATTTGACCACATGAATGAACCAAGAGTGATGTCATCATATCCAGTTGTGTTGGGTCACAAGATACACCCTACTGAACCTATCATTGAAAATAGAACTGGACACAGTTACTTGCACGAAAGGAATGGCAAGAATTGGGAGGAATCTGGGAAAATCCTGAGGAAAACATCTGACATAATCTACAGGGAGAACATTAAATTTTATTATACAGCTATGGTGTTCTCCACAAGTTTAAGTGAAGAAACCTCTCTCACTAGCATGAAAATTTTATCTCCCTGAAATAGCAATAGCTAACTCCCCATCATGCATCATTTTGCAGCTCAATTATCAAACATTTCTAAAGGTGTTGGGGATCTTCCCAGCCATTGATTCACTAGCCTCATGCATGCTGTGGCTATTTATAAACTTTCTTGAAATATTTCAAACTGAAGGCAATGAGTGATGACTTATTTTTCACAGGCTGACCATCTGAGTACAAGTGTAGGATATATACTGACTACCGATTAACACAAGTTTTGTGTAGACTGTAAACAGCAAAGCCACACGGTTAACATCTCTGCGGATGGAATTTATCCATAACTTGCAGAAATCATGGTTCAACTTAGCAATCAACATAGGACACAGACTGATGCTAGTGTGCTCTGCGGTATATGTTCGATCCAACATGGACCCAGATTGATGTTAGTATGCAGTAGCCTACAGTATATGTTCGATCCAACAAATAGGGCAGTGAGACTCTAGTTGCATTTGTCTTTTAATAAGACGCCTACGATGTATTGGAATGTTCCATATTAACCACTGAACACACACAGTTGCTATTGCAAAACATGTAACCTGTCAATCCAAAGATACAACTCAAGCTCACCCCAAAGTGTTTGCAAGGGCAATTAATTCTTGTAGTGTGAACACTCACATAGGCATATTTTGAATTCAAGTCCATATCTCTTCTTACAAGCAATCCTCCTTTTGGGGTTTCTTCAATCTGTCATGCATTCTCAATAAATGTAATGCAAATGTCTGTGTACTTAACAGTGGGCTGCGATAGGCTGGCCCATTTGAATGTAAACAGTCGACACGACCTTTCACGCCTGCGCAGTGTATAAAATCCCACATGGGTACTTATTACCAGACTTGAGCTCCTTCCTAAATGTGAGTTTGTCCCTTTTTAACTGCCCTTTTTAACCCTCCCTGCGGACGGTCGGTCGCCACTTATGTTCTTAAATCATAACGTGAGCAAGGCCTAAATCAGATGCCTAAGCAAGGACGAGGCAGCTAGTGTGCGAGTTTTGTTTTGTACTACCTGATTATGATCCTTTTACAATCATAGCAGATTGATTTCATTTTCCTAGCTTTGGCATGTTATAGGGTGGTGACCAAAAGAGGGAAGCATATTCACAAAGTTAAAGTTAACCTGGGATGTTGTTTTCAGCCATCCACTCCTTTGGACTGGCTCCTTGCAAATCAACGGTGTTTTGTTGTAAGCTGCACTCGGCAAGAAAACTTTGAAGTCCATGTAATATCTAAGAGCTCTGTAGGCCTCCATGGAACTAGACTCTTTTTTAAATCTGCCTAACTTCTCATTTTTAGTACAAGGTGGCTGACATTTTCAACCATAATGATCCTTAATTTACCTTTAATCCAGTACACACACACAGAACAGGGCAAAATGTTTGTTCATGAATACATGCTATCACCCTTTGCTGGCTAAGTTTACTCTAGTTCCCCCTTCAGTGGGTCCCCTGAACGGTTGACATTCAACTTGGTGGGTGTCTTAACAATGAAAAGCGAAAGAAGGAATTCTTGCCTTTCATGTACAAAAGCTTTTGTTGTATAAAGACTAAAAGTGTTTTGCCAACTGCTGAACTTGTTTTGATCTTCGGAGCCTATTCAGGGAATCCTTCTTTTGACCTGGAGACAAGTCCATCAGTCACAGTCCTGTGATCATGAATGGTACCAAAATATGAAACTGAGGGATCATGATGGCTTAAAGTGCATTTGACCTGACCCGGCAGCAAAATGGACGACTGGACTGTACCGTTTTGAGTAGTGACAAAAGCAAAAAAAAAAAAAAAAAACTTAGAAACAGCCTGGACAGGAATCCTATTGTACACAGGGGGGGGGGGTTTATTATTCATCTGATGGTATCACCAAAATAGCAATACCAAAATGTTTAGGGCTGTCAATGAGACAATGCTTTTCATTTACTGCCACTACTCTGACGAACAGAGTCTCATTGCTTTTACCTATGCCAACATTGATTGATGATTGTGGGTGCATTAATTATATCAAAGAATCCACCATCTTTTTCGATGAATCAAGTAGTGCTCTTAAGGTACTACACTAAGCTTGTACTGGGGGCACCACATGGAAGCTGAAGATGAAACTTTATTTGACGGGTGCAGAGGTTCTCACAGCTCTCACATACGACTGGGATAACTCCTTGGCTTGCGATCAAGAGTAAAGGGGGGGGGGGTGTGCATTGATCCTCACTCTCCGACAACAAGGGGACTCTCTACAATGGCCTTCTTTGACCCATGGTATGTTCTTGTGACCTGATGGCAAAAGTGCAGTCCCAACACATACAAGCAATTTGCATCATAGGCCCTAAATATGCAATATGTTTTCATGTACATTCACATATATGGCAAGCCATATGTCCGATAATTTGAGAAATCCTGATTATAGGTTGTTAAAGCAGGTTTATTGTCTCTCACTTAAATCAGGTTTATCAAATTTCTCACATAATAAGTTGATACACCTGGTTTGTCCATTTCACAAACCTGGTTCATCATTTCTGTAAACCAATTGCCAATTGCCCTGTAATTCAATAAAACAAACCAGGGTTATCAATCAATAAACCAAGTTTATCAAATTATTGAACATTCCACATCGATAAGATAAACCTGGTTTTTTGACTGATAAACTTCATGGATGATAAACTTAGTTATCGAATTAAAAAAACAGGTTTATCCAACAGCTTGGCTCATTGGTTGATTAATTAGGTTTGTCAACACCAAATGCCCAGTAATTCGAAAAATCTGGTATATCAGTCAAAAAACCAGGCTTATTGGTAAACCTGGTTTTATCAACAGCTAATAAACCTGGTTTATTGGTTGCTAAACCAAGTTTCTCGAATTATTGGGCATTTGGCTTGGCATACACACAAATCGTTTTGAAAAAAAAAGGAAAAAAAAAACTTCTTGAAATGGCATGTAGTTTACTTAGCCTATATTTCATGAAAATTTTAGCCAGTGAACAAATATTTGAACCAAAAAGACTAATGACTTGATAATGTATCACAGACTTCCTGTCTGTAAAAAAAAAGAAGAAAGAATAACTTGTGAGGTAGGTATGAAAAAGGACATGACACTTTTTAGTATTCACATTTATAGGAAGTTGTTACTACACTGGGGAAAGCCTTCAGTGTCACAACTACCGGAGGCCCCCCCCAAGAAAAAAATTAATAGACACACATCCTTTGAGGTCATGCTTCCTTACATGTATACTTATGTATTGATCAAATTAATGATTCATTATTAGAGATTCATTAGGTATGCAAAGAGTTGTTTACTAGACAATCCTTTCAGCTATAAAATCAAACACATGCTTAACATGAGAGCTCACAGTTCTAGCATACTGCTGAGAATGTCAGTGTTACACTGCTAGTGCGGCCCGAGGAAGGGTAAGTTCTTTGTGTTAGGAACCCACCATTTTGATTTACCTAGTGTTACTACATTTCTTTCTCTGTGAGTGGTTGTTCCTTTTAGATGTAATTTACTTTTGTGGTTTTACTGTAACATAAATCTGTCAAACTTCGTTCTGCCCCCATCTCTGATACCCCCAACCCCTACCCTCTCCCCAAATAATATGACTAGAAGGCAAAATGTCTCCCATTTGACTGCACGCTGACTGACAAGTTGGAACGTCACACTGTAAAAGTCAATTGCTCAGAACATGGAGTCATTACATGAATGACTGAAGTGTGACCCCTCCCCCACATCAATTAACGAACATCACTCGCTGATGTGAAATTAAGCAATACAATTAACTACCTCATTAACTGAGACATACAAAGAACAAAGAGTGGAGCCTGCACCCACGGTCAGTCTACCAACAATCCAACATTATATCCATGGTGGGTATTAATCCTGACAACAAGGTAACTTTTCCTTGCTGTAGGACAAGCTATTGTTGGGACTGATATGGAAATCTTCTTTACATTGCACTGCAGATCACCAGATTGCAGAAAAACACTTTCCCTACCTGCAGACAATCATTGACATATCAACACAACTCGCCAAAAGTTTCTCAAAGTTTTCAACTTTGCTCGATCCACAAAAGGAAAATTTGAGAGTCGGTGGAATGTTGCGTTGCTGTGTCTCCTGAAGGTTGGATGACAGTCAGTCCCATACTTCAAGTAAAATGTTTCACAAAGAACTGACTGTTCAGTTTGACAATAACCTGACAACGTCTCATTACAGGAAGTTTGAAACGTACATGTTGACACACCCCTATATCTCTTCATCAGTTACATCCGTCCGCTTCTTCAGGAGAGTGGAGCTGGGATCAACGACCGCAGAGTCAGTGACTACAGGTAATCTACAGGTCTCCTACTTGCCTCCCTGGGTCAGCTATGTCGTTGTCTCTGATTACCCTTAAGATGTTTACTCTGAATGCTTCATTTAAAGCGACAGTGTTGCATTCCAGTAATTACATTTACCAGCCTTTAACATTTTCAAGGGCCTACTCGTTTGGTGCTTGATTCTCTTCATGTGTCTCCCCGTTGCGATCCGATTCGCTGACCCTCTCACAAACTGCAAAGCAACGTGAACCTGCGAGGTGAGAAAGGGTCACTCTCGGGAACCGTTTGTACGAGCAATGGTGAGTCACGATGGATCGTTTTCTTGACCATTGACTGGAACATTTGCTCTTAACTCCAAGCTAACTGATCATCAGCTTTTGAACTATAGTAAGTCATCTGCAAAATATGAGTGCAGAGCTCAGGCTTGCTTGCTTTTTACTGGACTGTCGTTGCATGTATAAAATCCTTGCCACCACCAGTTCAGTGTAATTCCTTCAGTGAGTTAAAATCATGATTAACATATTTGTTGACTGAATACAAAGCAAATCATGGGGGGGGGGAGGTGAACTGACTGTTTGTATAGTGGCTGCATTCTCCCCAAAATGGAACAATTTACCTTTTTATATTCCTTCTTCAAAGACAACTGAGTCTTATGTGTAATCAAGGAGGTTTTACATGGAACCTCCTTAGTGTAAACAATTCTGGCCGTTGGTTCATAGGTCTGTTTCTGTCTTTTCGGATGTTTTTGGAAAGTGTCCTGAGCACACAATTTAGCGGAATTTGGTGAATTATAAGATTGTACTGTCATTCTTGTTCATTATTTTTGGATAAGTGTGTGGCTCCAACATCAATGCTCACTAGTAACTTAATGAGAGATGAGCTTTTTAACCTGCAGAGACAAACGACATTAGATTATCAAAGCCAAGGATAGGTGTAAAACACACACTCATGAATATCATGTGTGGAAAGCCAATACAAAAATAACAAAAATTAATAGTTTTGGTCTGTCTTCTGAGGCACTTTCTGACTGAATTTGCCACTGGCTGATCACTTTTTGCGACGAATCTGTTAGCGAGTTATATTTACACTCAATTTGAAGAGGAGCGTGTAAAAAGTTATTTGAGATGTATATCACAAAACTACCATTCCTCCTTTACCTTATGTGGTTAGCATGAGACCCAGGAAATAGCTAGAACACATTGATAGCATTTGCAGCCAGATGAAACTTCGGTTAGAGGTTAGCAACTCTCAGAGACGAACAAGATTGAAATATCTGTGACAAAAAAGAGATGATGCAGCAAGAACCTTGGCATTTGCCAAACACTTAAGGAGAGGTTCTTTCTTTCGAAGTGAGAGACTGCTGGTAACCTTTTCAGCAAAACATAGATGTTATCCTAGCAACAGCTGTCTTGTAAAATCAAAATAGTTTCCAATTCCTTGGTAATGAAATGAGCTAAAAGCAGGACAGATGAGGAGCAATTAATATGAGCTTGGCAACTCGGGGAAGCACCAGGAGAGGTTTAGCCGTGAACTAACAGGCTGATAAGATGAACTGGGATATTGTAGGCCATGTAACATCATGGTTCCCAAGCTGCAGCAGAAAAGGAACTAAACATAACTGTTTTAAATCTGGAAAAGGATTTCACCTACCTTTTCCAATGAAAGTCTCAAGTGTGTTTAATTAGAGCAAAAATGTAAATAAAGCTTAAACAGATTGAAGAAAAAGACATAATAAGACAATGGCAAACCTCAAAGGCAAATGAAAGAGTTTCTCTTTTTTAGTTCGTTTGTGGTCGTTATCTAGATAAGGTTAAAACCTTCTCAGTTTCCCTCACGTTTAGATCAAACTTGATCCAACCGGGAAGGGGGGTGGCAACTCCCTGATCCAACCAAATACCTCATTAACTGCACACAAATGGCCTTGATCTAAATCACTAAGTATAGTATTTTTAACCAGGCTCATCTCATTTCCAAAATTTCGCAAATGTTTGACGAAACTTGTAAACCAGTCTCTCTTCTTCAAAACTCACGTAGATAGAAATATATTTGTTGCAGCACTTGGTCAGTCCGTAGTGACGCAAGGGATCGGTTGGGGGAAGTGAGAGGGGTATTTGCTACTGCAGGAATGCAAGGGTGTACATGTGGGATCAAATTGCAGTTGAGCAGTTTGGTTTCGTAATGGGATGAGGACCATTTTTAAAACCCATCGTATCACAGCTTGTTTCAACTATTCCTCCACTGCACTGGCTGCCTGTGATTTTCCCTACACGGAGAATCAACTCTCCACATGCATCATCATGATATCGGTATATAATCACCAGAAATTTCCCAAGTTCACACACCCTTTCTTCCGCCTTGCACCTTTTCAAGATATTAGACACCCATTGATTTTTTTAATCTTAATTCTGAAAGATGAACTTACTTGAAGGTATACCTAAAACAGTCCCACACATTTCTTGCATTTTCTTTTCCTTTTTCCCGCCATTTCAAGCTCTTTTCCAGCATTTTCAACAGCAAGTCCAAATCTATGTGGAATGTAATTGTTATTGTTTTAACAACTGTTTTGTTTTTTTGTCTCAGATGCAACTTACCACACAAACTGCATGGTGCCATCGTAAGTGTTAAATTCAAATTTTGAAGATGTTTACATTGTTGAGTTGCCACTGACAGAGAGTGCACATGTTCGTTGTACATCCTCTCGACCACCATTTTGCATGAATCCGAATCTTTTTACGGAAACTTTTAACTGGCTCAAACTGAGGCTGGATGTCTCTTAACAGTGTTTTCTTTTCATTTTCTCTTCCAAGTTCAAAGTTCTTTTACTGTAACTTTAATACTGGGGCAAATTTACTTAGATAAAAAGTGGTCCGGGGACAGTTAGCCATGACATCAGAATCACTAAAATGTTGATTTGATTGAGGAATCAGTGAAGAGGTAACAATCAGTCCACACTCAGGCACCGAACTTAAAACAGCTCTTTTGGAAATGCAAAAAGATTGGAAACATCAGTAGGATAAACCACACAGACCATTTCAGTGGTCCAATTAAAAGTGCTTTTTGTTTTTTTTTGGTATACCATATTCCATTGTTGTGGATATAGGTTAATGCTTCCATCTAATATTTGACTTTTCCCAAAACAAACACAATGAGGGCCTAGATGAGGTCAGATACACCTCACAGTGTAAGTCTCAAGGTGACCTTACCCCACCACATTACCCACAGATAATTAAAACAACTGTTCAAGTAGGTCCTATGTTTCAGTATATAATAAACAGCTACTACTGCAGACAAGTTCAAGTTAATTTGTTGACTAATTGTTCTCACAAAGGGACTTTTGACCTTGCTGTTACTTTAATTAAACCTGTTTATATCTAAGACTTGAAATTTAGCCTAACACAGGTGGACAGTGGTTTTGTTGAATACTGGGGCACGGCCGGTGACTGAGATGAAGCACTTTAAATTCTTTCCCCCCCCCCCCCGGGCACTGGTTGGGTATTAGATGAGGTGGTAACCTTCAAACAAAAGACATTTGTAGAATCCACAAAGGTAATAACAACCACAAATGTAACACCCACCATAAAAGTATTACAACTTTTGGCAATAAATGTAATAACTTTTGCCCATAAATGTAATAATTTTCAACCAGAAATGTAATGATTTGACCCCACTTATCAGGCATAACTCGCTGGTACATCACAAAGCAACATCCCTAAGCATAAGTATGAAATGGACTAAATCTGTTCCTTGCAAGTTACACGGTTAACTGATGATCTATTACCTGTGAGACTATAAACATCAAAACCTTCCTAAATGCTACTAGTTTTGATATCACTGTGATGAAACGAACATGAGTGAGACCACAACATCCATGAGACTGAAGATCTACAAGAATAAAAGTCAATTTGGTTTACAAGACAAAAGGTCCACAAGATAAAAATTAAAAAAAAAAAAACTGCTTGTATATGACAGGAACTCTTGATGCTGCAAGAGAGGAGACAAAGCGAAAGGATTCCAGAGAGAAGTTTCTGTCCTTCCTCTTAGAGAAGAGCTTTACATAATTTTGTGTGGGGGATTGAAATCCTTGTAGAATTTAGGGATATTCATTCTTGCCATGAACTAATACCAAAGGCTGGCAATTATGAAAGGGCGGTGACATGGGCATCAGCAGGTGGGGGATGGGGGGCATGTCCCCCCACTTTCAAAAGTGGAGGAGATATCATATCACTTGTCCCACCCACTTTTCAGAGCAGTTATTAAAAAAATCACATGCATATGCACAATTTTCTGTCACAATTGCTGAGCTGATTCAAGTAGAATCTAACTTAAGAATCATTATCAATAAATTGCACTGGCTATCTATCACTTGCCACGTATAGATCCCATTCTTTCAATATCCTAAATCTACCCATTTAATTCGTTCGAGGGGGGGAGACCATTTCAAAGTGTATTGAATCTTGCACACATGTTGTTTGTATGGGTTCTAAGGGATTACGTAAGCTATACAGGTAGATGGTGATGTGTCCAAGGGATATGGTAGATCTTTATTGTTGAGTGACGGCTAGGAGCTACACATGCTTGATCTGTGTGTCTTTTTCTGATGATTATTACTATAAAAGTATCTGGGCACATAACAACTGACCTCTCGCACCTACATGCATGTATTATATATACCACTCCACTCATCCCAGAGGTGACGGCACCACTTTTTCAAATATTTCCTTTGAGATGAACGCTGAGTAATTCATCTCCCTTGGTGTCAGAACTGCATCTTTCTACCAGTACTTTCTGTTGGAATTTAGTTTTGTGAGACAAAATTTCTCCTCACAGATCTGGTTCTGATGTAAATAAAAACGACTCAGGGAGGCCGTCTCCTGCAATCTAGGGGGTCTTATGTACCCAAAATTTCCTGGTACGCTACGTGCCAACCAATGGTGGCCCATCGCTTAGATAGTATAGTGTCCCCCTCACTTTCTGAAACCTGCTGATGCCCATGGGCGGTGACCAGATACACACACACACACGCTCACACAATTGCCAGATGCTAGACCATGGTCAATACAGTAATGCATAGGGTATATGAGTTGAGGGAGTACACGCTGTGAATTAAGTTAACGTTAGAAAAGTAAAAGAAGATTAAGTTTACCTGAAAAAAAAAATCAACAGTTTTCAGGAAATTGGAGTAAAGGTGGTTTATTTCTGTTGACTTCTAACAAAATGTATACATTTGTCCGAATTAATTGTGACTGCTTTGCCATTTTTTGTTAAAAATCTTATGAAATAGTATGTTTAATGCTTATTCTGATTAAGATTGCACAGAAAAGTATTACATTGCCCCCAAATTTAGAACCCAAACACTAAAACTCAATAACTTTTCTTTGTAGTCTTACCCGAATAAGCCACAGCTAATATACATCCTGCAAAAAAAAAAATTCCAGAAACTGAAAAGCTGGCTCACCTTCCACCAATATTGTCAAACTAATAAGGAAAAAACAAATTCACTTTTTGTTTTGTTTTTATAACTGCAAAATCACCTAATATTATCATACCTATAGGTAGCAACACAAGGAATGGGTCACTCAAATAATGAAACTGTATGTGCATTGTGATGAAACATACAGCCCAATGCACATCACAACAACATGAAAAAACTTAGTAATGTGTAAAATATCATTAAAAAAAAAAGATGGTAAAAACAATCCTGATGAGTGCTCTTAAAAGTAAAGGTTCCAAAAGAGAAACCATATCCTGATATCAAACTGCTTAAGTGATGAAAAAACTTCGCTGCATTAGAAAACAAAATATGAAAGTTTGAGCCCTGAAGTTTGTACCCAGTAATGAAAACATATTAACCAGACTAAATATTAAACTGAATGTCTATCTCTTACTCATAACTTACATCTTGAAAAGAAGTCTGTCCATATTGCCATACTTTGTTTTATTCTCACAGTCTCCACAAATGGTGGTTTTAAAAATGAGTAAATTTTCTGTAAAACAAATGCAGTATCGCCACTTTAAGAAAAACTAACCACAGAATCTATTTCAACTGGAATGAACCCAATGGGAAGAAAGACTAGTTCAGTGAAAACTACTTTTCCTGTTGACTGTATGGGAGGTGAAATGTTGCCTTACAAGAATTACATGCTATACTATTCTCAATTTCTCTTTCACAAAAACGTAACATCTTTAAGTTGAAAAGAAGAACACTTTTAAAGAATTCCTCCTATTGATGAAGATAATGGGCACCTGATTACATCACAGAAGCTACCAGTATAACTTTCGTTAAAATAACTCCTATCTTTTTCCTTTCGCAGCAGGAGGTCGATGAGGAGCCATCTGATATGTTTTCACTCTGCCTCTCGATCTGCGTGCGGATCATTAACGATACAATTATGAATACCAAATTAAAACGTGCAAATGAGAGATGTCATGAATCAGACCTGGGGGGTTAATATAAAAATAAAGGAATAAAAAAGCAAAAAAAGAAATATAAAAGAAAAGGGAAAAGGAGAAAGAAACCTAACAATAGAGCATTGTCATACGAATTACCTCAAATACCTCCCCTGGGTAGGTGCATCATATCTACAACCAAAATAGAATATCCTCCATCAGCGAAAGAAGACCAAAAGCATAATGCCAGTTACAGGTCAAGCATGTTGACAGTTTTCTTCAAGAAAATTCAGAAAATCATGAAGAAAGTCATCCTCTCACTTTCAGGGTTCCAGCCAGAGTATTCTGACTGGTGACCACAGTGCTTTGTCAGTGTAGTGTGAATGTACTGGATCAGTTTTCTTTCCCCTAAATTTTGAGCTTAATTTGTGTCAAGAATTTCCTCGCCATATTAGTGATGGTTTGTGATTTTGGACGAAGGCCACAATTTTGCATCAAATGACGACATACAAGGGTGGGTTCTTTAACATTGCGACAATCTATATTGCCATGAATATTCAGAAATTTCAGTGAAAATTTTACTGCATTTTGGGCCAACCAGTAGCCGGAAAATTTGTTCTTCGTGTGCCAGACAGCAAGTGTCAGTGGTGGCTACAGCTGGCTGTTACCAGGCGGCATGGGTACTACGATTCTGCTCGCTTGCATCTTGTTAACACTGACTGCGCCAAATGCCAAACATCCAGTGAATTGCCCGCATTGATCATGTGGAGGTCAAATGCTTGTTGCATGACATGTACCAGAGAAGCTGCACAAAAATTGTGACAAAAATATTCCATCCATTGCAAACAGTGACAAGCAAAAAATGCACAAATGCATTGTAGTTTCAATGATTTCATTATGGGGGGTACTTTTATGAATCTGGTATATGGTGACTGATATGTATCATGTCTCAACATGCACAAGTGCATTTTACACACATATGTCCAAGAGCGTCCTATCTTGAAATAACAAGATAAGGTTTTCGCAAATTCACCCTTGTTGCCCAAAATGGCCTCTACCAAACATCATAGGTTTTTGTGGCCAATATGATAATTCACTAGCAAATTTTATGAGAACAGTGATGACCCCCATTGACATCTGACCTCCAGTAAAAGCAATAGCGGTCTTGTATTTAATGGGTTCACCTACGTACTAAAGACAACATCTGTCCAAGTTTCTCATCTTGAGATATCCTGCTAACAAAGTTTACACAATTTGACCCCTGTTGACCACAAATGACATTGTTTACATGTCACAATTCAGCCCCAAATGACATTTGACCTTCGCAAAACCAAAGAGTTCTTGTACCAATTTTGGTACACCTTCAAAATGAAATAACAGATCTGTCCAAGCTTCTCTTCTTCAGATATTGTGTGTACAAGATCTTTACAATTTGACCAATGTTGACCCCAAATGACCTTTGACCTCACTAAAAATTATAAGCTTCTTCTACCCAATGTGGTACACCTGCATTCTAAATATGAGATGTCCAAGTTTCCCTCCTTGAGATATCATGTTTACAAGGTTTTTACAATTTGACTCCCGTTGACCAGACCTTTGACCTACACCAAATAGCTATAAGCTGTTTGTATTGAATGTGGTACACAGATGAACTAAATATGAGATCTGTCTAAGTTTCCCTTCTTGAGATATTGTGTTTACACTCACACTCCACATACATGAGTATGTATTGCATGCAAGATCACAAAGGTTATGATTATCATCGAAACCAAAAATGGACAGAAGGATATCTGGAGAAATTGGATATCACCAGAGGAAGAAAATGGCTTGTAAGAGAATAATAAAAAGAGTGTTAAAGGAAGCTGCACCTCTTGATAGGTTGCATTTCATCCTAACTTTTGCTTTCTCTGATGCTGTTTTCAGACACAAGGTGCACTAGTTTTTTATTTTCATTCAGGAAGTTTTTGACTTTGATGGAAAGAGAGAAAGGAGGGGGTGGGGGAAGGGGGGTTTGAGAGCAACTGGATATTAGAACCATAGGAAATTGCATCTGAAGCCTATGAACTGAGGACAATTTATTGGCACAGAGTGGCCACCCTAAGAAATTAAGAGATATAATTCCTTATAAACAGTGATAAGTGACATGCGGGCAACATCAACTAAATGTGGTCAAATAAAGTCAAGGACCTCAACAACAGTTGTTTCTCTAGATCCATCCCCCTTCAGTACCACATTTGATCCCTTTTGATCTAAAGTAAGTTACAAAAGAGAGGTATGTACCATATATTCATGAAAAAACTTCCCAAGTATAAGTTTTCTCCTAATCCAGACAGACTTTATTTTGTAAGTTGCAAAAATCTAATGTAAAAAATTAAATAACAGTTGCAGGGCATAAAAATGCAACAAACAAAAATAAGCCTGTTGTATGAGTCAAGTTCAATAAACCACAGTGGATACTTTATAAATTCCAGCTGATTGCAAGTAACAGCATTTCAAAAAAAAAAAAGAAACACACACGCACACACACAAAAACACAATTTCAATTTTTTATGAAACACACTGTAAATAATCACAGCTCAGTTGAGATAATCGACCAACTTGAAAAATTCACAGCTTCAGGGAGAGGGAGGGAGAATGTGAAGAGAGACTCTCAGTCCAAAACTGTTGCTAGTACATGTATTGTGGCTTCAAGGCATATATTGGACAAGACTGTCACCTCTTGGTGATTTCCATTAAGTCTGAATGTGATGACAGATCCTTCCAGCCAATTAGCTTCCATTTTCTGTTGACTAGATACTCCAGGATTCAGAAACTAGATTACATTACTTACATGGTCACTTCAATGTAACCTCCAACCTGTTTTCCGGGCATTTGATTCTTTAATCTTATCTTTCACATGATTCTTGCATACAGTATTTAATTGTATAGAAATCCAGAGACGATGATCTAGCAACTCGACATGTACATTCAATGCTGGCTGAATGAGATGTTTTGGATCAGATCCACTGAATTTCAGATCAACATGTTCCGTGCATTTGGGATACTTCTTTTCCCAAGCTTTAACACGAAACTGTAATATTCGAGCCACACAGCCTCCGCTTTAAGGGCTCACAATAAGATCTGTTGAGCTCCTTACAGTCATTAACAGAGATACATGTAAACAATGAAGCAGATATATTTTGCTACCAGGGTCAGGTTAACTCCACCTGTACTTTTGGCAACAATCCCACAATAAAGTTTCCTGTACCATACTTCAACCTTTAAGGATGTTGGTTCATCATGTAGTAGGTTCAAAAACCTGTACTAACTGTATACACATCATACAGGGAAAACTCTTGCATTAGAAGTAAAGTAAAACTCTTGCGTTAGCAGTACAGTAAAAAAAAATGGGTAAAGGTTCACGATGGCAAATATTTGAAAAGCAGTTGGCATCACTATCAAGTAATCAACTTAAAGGCTGTATTGCATCACCCTAAGCTACATTTTCATCTCCCAGAAAGCAAACTTCTCAACTGGTTCTAAGTTACAGTACTCTTAGATTGACAGCAAATTCAAAAGATGCAGAGCAGCTTGTATTACACAGCGTACACAGGGATCCATTGTTTTGATTACACATGTGGAGGAATTTAAGACAGGCTGAGGGAGGGACTAGAGGTAGGTGGTTGGGAGAATTGAAACTGTCTGAGGTGATGAGTTTTTGTCTTTAAGCTGCTTACAGCTTCAACTACTGGTGGCGGTTGTGCAGCAGTGTATTTAGGACATGCATGTAACATACAGTATTTTCTTGCATCCAGGGGATGGTGCTTCTCCATTGCAGCTAACCATCAAAACAAGTTATTCCCACTAAGGAATACTAGCAACCACCACAGGGGCAAAGGGTAGAGGAGGAACATTTTTAGGGTAATCCGCTATGTGACCGTGGCAGCGTAGGTCCATCTTTCCTGGGGCCGTACCTTAGGCTTAAGTGGCCCCCAACCTCACTAACATTCTAACCAGAATTACAGGAAGATAACCTAGGCAGAGCACCACCATCTGTTGGTGCAGAGTGTACCAGAAAATTTGGGGATGAAAATATCCCCCCTCAATAAATTGACGGAATTCACCTTCCCAGTCTCCATAGGCGTCCCTTCACCCCCAAAAAACTGCTGCTGGGGTTGTGACTCCCCCATCCACCAGGCACGCTGCCACTGCTGTGTGACTGGATAAATAAAACATGAAGGTGATATCAAAATATTCATGACAATTCATCAGCATTGCTTTGACACTTTTCACAGGAGGGAGGCATAGCAACTCATCAAGCCATCTCACCCTCATCTTGCCACACCTCCTGTACTGCCTGTCTGTCTGTGCTGGGACAAGTAAGACACACCTGACCAAACGCATTACATTACAGAAGAGGGCAATCCGGCATATTTGCTCGGCTGACTCAATTGAACATACCAGTAAACTCTTTTTCTCTACTTAACTTGATGAAGTTACACCAACTTAATCCACTTCAAAGAAGCAGTCTTTGCTTACCGCATCATGCACAATCTTGCCCCACCGTACTTTCAACAAATATTCTCATTTAACTATGACACACATGACTATAATACAAGGCAGTCCGGATATCTCCGATTACCACGTTTTAATTCAAATTTTCTGAAGCAAAGTTTACACGTAAGAGCATCTGCCATCTGGAATACCCTCCCTGATGAAGTCCAACTCTGCAAAACAATTTCTAGTTTTAAAAGTAAGTATTGAAAGCAATGTATAGAAAATTATTGATTAATGAATTATTTCATGCAGCATTCACCACTCTTATGTTCACTGTATATCCTTTAGGTCAATGTCCATCTTTTCCTTTTTGTACTTCTTACAGGGAGTGCTCTGTCCCATAAGCCTACCAAGGTTTTTAGAGTACTTCCTTTCGTAACTTTCAAAAATGTAGTTTGTTACAATACTGTACATATGTAAATATTGTTATTATTGGTCGTTACGATAAAACAAATAAATGAAATGAAATGAAAAAACATAAAAATTAGGGGTACCGGAAGTCCAAGAGGTTGGTAAACACTGGTTTAGGAGGTGGTAGTCATCATGTGCATAACTGGTGACAGCTGCTCCTCTGAGATTCAGACAGCACATACCACTTTTAATGACCAATGGCTGAATGGTGGTTGTAACAGGAGCAACATTCTAATGCAAAGAACACACCCAGCCTACCTTAAAGAAATGTTACCATGGTAACATCTCTCATTCTACAAATGGAGCATGTGACTGAGTTTCTATGACTAAAACATTTAAGTGACAGCTTATGTCTATGAAGTTACACAGTAGACTTTGAATATCCAGCTTAACGAATCTCTCATTGAGCACCATCACTTCCTTTCTGGCCTTAAAGGGAAATAGGGTGTTAAGAATACACCAAAATGACATACAAAAGAAATAGCTTTAGTCATTGTTAAACCATTCAGTCTCATCAATAAACATCTGCCAAAGCTTCATCTCCTCAAAACACTGTGCTTGTGATGAGTAACGGAAGATGCATTATTTGAAATTTAAAAAGTTTGGGTGAACAAATTAGTGTTGAGCAACAAATGATTGGGTTTCTATCTGAGAGAAACTTATTTCTTGAAAAGAAGACTACTGTCCTTCCTTATTTTGAATAATCTATCATTCTGCATCGACAAACATTGGTTTTAAAAGTATGGATGTTTTCTGAAAAACAAACGCCCTATTTCCCTTTAAAAGAACTATCTGCCCATACATCAATACAGCACGTCAACCCAAACACCAGATGCTAAATTTTCTTGTTCAACCTTGAATAACTTGAATGATCAATTTAGCACCCAGGTCCATCAGAAATTGTAAATTAATTAATTCACCATAAGATTGCTTCATATGTTCTTCACAAACCTTTCTGGCAAGTTAATAGCTAAGGAACCACTTTTATATATCAAGTCAAGCAATTAAAACACAACAACTGTGAGTGTGCAACTGAAATATTGCTTTATTTGCTTACTTCAAGTCATTTTCCCAGTAGATGATCTGACACCTTAGAAAATGGAACACCAAGATTTATGGCAAAATGATGCCGTGACATGTTGTTCCTGTTCTGATTGTCAAGAATTCATTTCGGCCTGGGGTAATGCTTCAAAAGCCATTTAAAGTTTGAGTGTTAAATTAAGGCACCAAAGAATAACATAATAGCCATTACTGCTTGGAATCGACATTGTTGTGGAACAGCGTTACAAGAGTGCTGCAGGCATGGAGCTATTACCAACAGCAGGAGAAGTTTAGCAGAAGACTTTTGTACCTGTTTGTCTGCGGTTCATCTGGAAACCATGCAAAGTCACTTTTAGCTTTTTTCAGAACTTTTATGCAAGCATAGTATTTTCCAAAGAGAGCAAACGCTAACACAAAGAAATGCCATGGACAAGTCGTGAAGGAATATTGAGTTTCCCGCAATTTCACTTCACAAAATCCTAATAAATAACAATGAACACACAGATTTTAAGCACTGCAAAAGAGAACATTTTTAAATGATGAACAAACATGTGACAGAGAAAGCAAATGATCATCTCAACTTCTCCTCAAGAGGAGACCTGGTTTCTAAAACGACCAAGCTTATGCTTACAGATCATTCATTTATTCCCAAATTGTCCTCATGTTCCACAGCAGAATGTGTAAAAAGAAATAACTGCTACAGCTGCATGTCTAGCAGTGTTTAATGAGGATTCTGTACAACTTTCCCTCTGAATGAGACACAATTATACATCCAAAAAGACTGACAAAAAAATGGCTCGACAGCCCACATTTTCACGAAGAAAATCACTACCACTACTTGCTAGCCCCCCATCCAAGAAAAAATAAAAAAAAGATGCAGTCTAAATTAATACTTTCCTTAGACGTGCATCATACCAACTTCAAAGCTTAAGTTGTATTTTATAACGATTATAGCCTGATTGAATTTCTTTTAAAAATTTCCCCTTCTGCTGCGAGTCAGTAGATCAAAGGCAGATGAAGAGTAGGGGGAGGCTGCCATTGGTGCAGGTGCTCCTCTGAAATTGATCAACAATGCCCTTGCAGACATCTCACTGTTGCTCTTCTTTTTCATGGTTTTGTACAGAAACTAGTTCTCCTTATTGAAAACACTATTTTTATAAACATCCTTCAGTTAAAAGACGCCCCTCCGACAGTGTTCGCACTAAGCAAATGAACCTGGCAGGAAAATCCCTCTCTAAAAAAAAATTTTTGGGAGGGATTTTCAAAATCAAGGAGGGAGTTGTCACTTGGTAAAGATTCTATTGGAATCATTGTGTGTATTTGTCACTGTTGCTAGGACCTCGGCTGTGGAAAAGTATGCGGGAGTTTTCCATGTAAGATTTACCCTTGAGCGGGACCCAGGAGACAAATGCGGGATTGATGCAATCCTGCACCATTGTGGAAACACTGTTTCGGCCTACAATGGATGAATCTAATGCAAACCCCCCCACAAACAAAAAATCCTGGATCAGTCCCAGTCAGGGTTTATACTGATAAATCTCTGGGAGATGCATGCATGTTGATGAAGTTACTTGAAGAGAACTATGGGAGGAAGGTATGAAACTTCTCACTGCCTCATCACATCTCCTTTAAGACAAAGTATGGTAAAGTGCACTGATGAGACGCAAAAAGTTGAATTTTCATATCACTTGTCTGGATACTCATTAAAAAAAGATAATCACTATACCTGACCAAGACAAATCACTTTTAACTTCCTACATACATCCCTCTTCTTTCCATTGGCCAATTTTTCTACAGAGTCATGCCCCTTGCTCTCCTGGCACTCATATAAACACCCCACTGCATATAAGGTACTATGCCAATTCAATATTAGTTTTAATATTTGTTCACTTTTGTGTTTAGGGTTTGTCCTCCTCCTCCGGAAGTTACAGATGCACATGGCCTTCCCTCATCAACACTGGGACCTATTTCCCCATAAACAAACCAATCTGTTCAATTTCCAGCTAGAATTTTCTGCCTCTGTTGGGTGAAGCTAAATAATATCACTGATTCACATTCATACCCTGTTTTGGTTTTTCTCGTTTCTGTATTTTTTTTTTTTCCTCCAGACTTTTCTTAACTTTTCTTTTGTACTGTAGCTGTGTCAGTTTGAAAACCTGGCAGTACTAAAACCAGCAAGCAGCTGTTTATTTAGGCCCTGATTCAATGACTTCCTTCAATGGGTTAAAAACCATATTAGGCAATCTTAGTCATACTTTAGTTGCAAGGCTTACACAGTACAGTGAGGCTAAAGTTCATTCCAGTAGTCAAGCCTTTAATGGACTCTTTTAAAGACTGAATCAAAAGAATTTTGTGAAATTGGATTTGGACGATTGCCAGCGTGGGTGCATCTGAGGGGGTTTCCAAAGATTTCACGGAATCATGTCAGCATTTCTGAGAGACCCAGTTCTCAGGAATAGAATGAAAAGAGGTAGGTATGTAGCGTGTTCAGTAAAAAAAAAATGGTGAAGAAAGTTTAGCATTGATGGCATCTTAGAATGGACTGAGGGCAGGGTTTAAGGGATGTGGGAAGGATGTAAAGTATTTAGCATCCCTTTCTATTACAGAATAAACAAAAATGCTCAGAGAGGGTTGTTAAGAAAAGAAATACCATCTCAAGAGACTGGTTAATTCTTATTATTAAGATGGATTACTGTCAAGATTATAAAGGTAATTAAGCCTAGGATTTAAAGTGATTGCATGTGCAGGCAAAAAGCAAAACATGAAAATTTTAAGTGCAAAAGCTAAGTATGTCTTAACTGGTTCATCCACACAGTTTGGGAAAATAAACAGGATTCAGGAGGTAAAGTCTGCCACATGGTTTCAAATTCTAATATAGCAGTAAAGTGTAATAGTGTAGTGTTGACAGTTTTCATATAACTTTACCATGAGATCTTTGAACAAGCCAATATACGAAGTACAGTAGCTGTAAATATTCAGTTAATTAAAACATGTGATCACTGACCCTGCCATGAGGCAAACAGTTTGTATGTTTATTTGTAAATACAGTGTTAATTTGTTTCACAAAATACTTCAATTCCCATGCCAATCAAAAAGCAACAACCTGAGGATGTTTTTGATACATCAGTGAGACCTTTTGCAGTTCCATATTCATTATGTGAGCACTTAAACAAGAACTGTTAATTTTCAAACATGGTATCGCTGTCAGTAAATGTTTTCTGATGTTTCCCCTCTCTTTTTTGACTACTGAATGACATAGTTTATAGTCTATTAATGGCCTCACATGTACAATTTAACATAAAAAAAAATTTAAGGTGAAACAAAGTCTGCTCTCCCTCTGATTTTTCTGCACCACCGCAATCACTTTCACATTTTTGTCAGAGATTCTTAGCTTGCAGTGTTCACGATTACATGGGGATCATCTCGTTTCTTAACTTTCGAGGCAGGGGTAAGTATCTACCGTTTTTTAACGTAGCCACTTGAAACACTTGAGAACAACTGCAGATTTGGCTCATCTAAGATCCGAGGTCTCTGTATACTTATGACTTTCTTCACATTTGGTGACTGGCTCCAAAAGGCATGAATATTTATACTGATAAGAAAAAGAAGAATATTGAGCGTTTACTGAAAGTGAGCAATGACATCAGCATACATGAATTTTTATAGTTGGAGTCTGAGTCCAAGTGGTAGTTTGAAGATGTTGGTATTATGCAGATGACAGAGCTGGTGCAAGAGAAACTATACATGTCCCTTGTGCGGGGTAACTAAGACACTGACCACATTCAACGTACGTTTCCACAGGGCAGGAATATTTAAAATCATGTGTATTTACTCCGGCAGTTTCGTAAAAAAACCATTTGCCACACTACGTTATCCCCACACCACACATGATGACAAAGGTAGTGGTACCCTCAATTGAGGATTTGTCTAGTGCTGTCTTCACGTTCTAATGTGTACCTACATAATGAGTACCACAATTTTCTCTTGGTATGAGAACTTACGACGGAATTATCAAATGAATGACCAGATCTCAGTTGTACATTGTTATAGCCTTCTGATGTTTGATCCCCGTCCCCCCAACCCCCGAAGGGCGATGGCCTGAAGGTGATGACAATCTCCAAATAACGTTGAGAACTGAAGTGAGAATGCAGTGTATGCCCCACAAAAGTAGTAATGGAAGCGTACTTCCACGATCCAATTGCAGGAGAGATTGTTACTGGAACCCTGACCAACCACACATGCATAAAATTTCTAGAAGTTAAATCGCAGGTATAACATGCTCTTGCTTGAATAATGCTGTGGGTTTTTAATCTTGGTCAAGGCGTTTGTAATTTTTGTTCCATGTCGTGTTTCCACATGAAATGGTTTCAACATACCCATCACGCTGCTATTCTAACAGCGCCCTCTTCATCAGCTGTTTGCATGCGAGCTCCAAACTCAACCGAGTTGTGCATATCCGAGGATCTGTTCATTACAAATGTCTTGGACATTTGTAAAAAATAAGGCATGACCATGTGCAAAACGCTTGCTCTTTATTCATATAACACAGTCTTTTTTGTACGGAGCAGTCACACAGACACAGTGAAGTGCTTTTTCACTGATTGATTGTTCTCCCTGAAGAAATCATGAATAAACATGAATTTTACGGTGTGAACTTCATGATCAAATCTGATTGGTTTCTTAACTTTTTCAAAGTAAATCAGCCATAAAAAAGGAAAAGGTAAGGTAGTTGGGAACAAATGTACAGGACGCTAATGTGAAGTAGAAATCGGCAAGAAATGGCAGAGGGAACAGGCAGCTCTCAGGCTGTACAAAAGAAGCATGGTGCATGTGATACTAAATTACTAGGGTCTGATAGCAAGACTGTGTGGGTTTTAACCTCACAACAAGAAAAATGGAGGATATGGACAGGTTTACAAAGAAGCAATGGAAAATGGGGAGTCCAAATGGGCATTTATGGAATTTTAAGGGAGAAAAAGAATCACACATCTAATAAAATTTACTGATATCTAATTGAAGATCCGAGCAGCATACAGATGCCGGATACATAAAGTGAAATAAGAATTGAAAAGAGATGAAAGGAAGACAATCACCTGCTGGAGTGAGTATCAATGAGAAAAAAAAAAAAAAATCATTTGAGAAAAAGTTTTTGATCTAAACTGAGTGACCATCAGTTTACTAGGTCTTGTAAACATTATGTAACTTAACTTGCAATTTTGTGAGTAGTAATGAACCCTTATAGGAAGTCTAGACAATGAGCAATTAATTGATTGGCAGAAAAAAAAAAGTTTGGGAAAGGGGTTAACGATTTGACACAGATATACTCCAAGACAGTCAAACAGTTTGTCACAGCTTAATTTGTTGTTGAGGGGAAACGGTCGACAATAATGCAAATCAAGTTACATCCTGCCATGGATGAGGAAACTCTGGAGAGCTTGAAGGCAGAATTTTGTTCTGTTTGATAACTTCAGTGCAAGGTCACTGCAGGGTCAATGCAGGTACTAATCGGATTTTGCCATGACTTTTTGTTCCACTCTACTGGCGGTAGCATGGCAAAATGTTTGAAAGGACGAGGCCAATACGACTGATGTATGACAATTTTGGTCAAAGAGGAAAAGTTTGCAGTAGCAGGTATATCAGACAGTTATCAGAGATGGAAAATTAAGAGATACTGTGTCTATGTGTAATTATGGTGTGGTAGAGAAATGAAAAAAAAGAAGAAAAGTGCAGATGTATATTGAGGGCAATGCCAGCGCAAATTTCTCGGAAAATAGGCAAAAATTACCCTGTGGGGGTCACTTCAATGATCCTCTATTAAACTGACACAACCTGTAATTGGCAGACAATGAAATATGCCTACAGAAATAAACCATGTATGGCGTGATGAAAATTAAAGGGCAATTTTCTAGATACATTGTCAAGTCCAGTGATCACATACCCTTGACCTACTACAGGTCGATTAAAAATGGCAACCTCATTTTTCTACTTGCTATTTTATTAATTCAGTTTTCTTAGCGTGTCAAATTTACGACCAAAATTTCCGATTTCAGCCTCAGAGCGAGAACGTTGTGGTTTCGATTTGTCTTTCAGTGCGTCCGTCTTATGGCTCCTTTAAATATTGGACCGAGAAAAAAAAGAGAGGAAAGGAAAATACTCCACTACAGATAGGAAATGTTTGTGAACTGGTAGATCAATCGAAGGTGATTGAGAACCACTTCTCGTCGGGAATCAGGAAGAGAGGATTACGAGAAATTATTACAGAGGATATCAGCAAGTGCTTCTAGGAATTAACTTTCATGACACTAAGAGAATTACTGGGTACAATCAGCAGGTTAAAGGTCAAATCTGTAATCCATCATGGTAAACCCCTTCAAGGTTAACATCTGACGGGAAATACTCCAAAAAGGAAAAAGATGTATAGAAATGCTCTCAGTGCATTATGAAATACAAAAGGACACACACGAAAAAGCAAAAATAATTTACAACATCAGAACGCAGAAAAATTTGCACCATGCATGCAAAAGGTTCCACCAGCTGGGGTAGGAATTACACTGACGGTTCTCAGTGCCCTATTTGAGTCATACAGTAGGTTGTAAGTCTATCAGCTGGCCAGTAGCCAGAGCTGTGTTACGAGAGGGGACCAGAGTTGTTGATTATCCTCCTGTAGAGAGGGTGGTCCCCTTCCCCCACTGTAAAACCTTGCATTTTTAAAGGGGCTCAGATGCACAAGGGACTATAGCTATATAATTACCCATAATTATTTCAAATTTTTCTTTCCTTTTTTCTGTGCCTATATATTGCACTAAAAAAAAACGTGATCACTACGCCTCATTTTTTTGTCCCCATGCCCTCTTTCCACCTCCTACAGTATAGCTGCGATCTTCAAGTTTATGCGAGATGCAACTGACATGACCTTTGTCACTGCAGAATTTAGGTGGATTGCTTAAGTACATTGACCAAATTTTCATCTGAGGCCAACAGAACAGCCCACATACTCAGTTTGGTGCGATGACTCTCTGCGTTCATTGTTCGTATCACCTACCAGTATTATTCTGAGTCAACAGCACATGTTCAAAAGTGTTCCTGAGTCAACAGTGCATGTTCAAAAGTGTTCCTGAGTCAACAGTGCATGTTCAAAAGCATTCATTATTCATATATGTTGAGCAATAGCCTTCAAGTTTGTGTGAATAAAAAAGTTGCACAACTTTACTTTTTTGACCCTTTAGTTTTCTTCTGTAATAATTATAATAACCCTTGCTTACACAGTGCTTATGGAGAGTCAAAGTACTTTAGAGAGATGGAAGAAAAAAGAGGCCTAATGGAAGGACTTGAGAACATATACATCTCACGAGATATTGAAAGGTTCCCTTCTCTGACATTCTCTGAAATGTCATTCAGAAGACATGGACTGATGAATGGAAAGGGCTGTTCAAAAACTGGTTGGGACAGGAATTGAATGCACATGGCAGGCATGATTCTAAACATTATTTTGGAAGGGGGAAGGGGATAATTCACATTTTACCATATGAGCAGAGTGCCACCAGTGGGTTGGTATGGTGTGTACCAAGAATTTTTTTTTGTCAAGAAGCCTCCAAGATTGCAGTGGAAATGGCAGTTCTTGGGCTTGGATAGAGATACCCAGATCACCTCTATTTTCAGATCTTGTGTTTCAAAGGCTGACTCTTCCAAAAAATTAAAGATGAATAAGAGTTTATGTGAATCATTTCCCAAATTTTTTTGAACAAGTCTCCCTTTCTTACTGCAGAACCACCCTTGGCTCATGGCAGACACTAGAATTTTTTTTTCATGTAGCATCTCAGGCTATCATGTTCTAAATTTCCTGAGGAATGGTGATGCTAACTCACTCATCATCTAAATGAGACGATAGAAAAGGTCAAATGTACAAAAAGCAAATCAACCAAAGGAGACCCTCTGCAACTGAATTTTGCAGTTGATGGTTGTCATTCTTCCAGAACTGCCGAGACTATGTTGAAGGTGGGGGGAGGAAGGAACAAAGAGGAGGGATGGACTGACAGGTTCGATTATCATAGTTGCGAGAAATCTAGCAGTTGTCTAATAACTTCAAAGGCCCTGGATGAGTTTGCAAAGCCCCTGGATAAGTTTGACCTGTATTGCAATTATTCAAAGGGTGCAAATGTTCTCTGAGACAAGTACACTTCAGTCACTTTTGTCACTATGCCTAAGCTGGATGCACCCAGCAATACCTTACATCAGCAATTTTGATGACCAGGATGAGGGGGCGGGGACAGGAGAGAAGGGGATGCGGGTATTCAAATCAAAATCAAACTTTGTGATTGCTTTTCCTTGGTGTTCTGCATTTCTTATGATTGTGTATCCATCAGGTTAAGTCACCAATTAATTAACAACCTGTGGAAGAGCAAAAAGGAAAGGAAAAGAAGAGGCAAGTGGTGATGTAAAAAGTCATGAATGCATCAAAATCTACAGCTTTGAAAGAAAAAATGAAAGAAAGAAAAGAAAAAAGGAAAAGCCAAGCATGAATTGTCATGGTCACATGAGTTGTATGGCCCCTGGAGAGACCAAAGGATGTTATTCTAAATTGGGAAAGTTCCCCTTTCGTTTTTGAGATCAATAAACCTATTTGTAGCCCAGGTTTCCTATATTAGGCTCGTTTCCGTCGTGGCGGACTTTCATCAAAACAGTTTAGCCGCAAAATACTTTCTGTTGGAAAGATAAGCAGAGTATGGATTACTTGTTCTGAATAGTTTATATCTGAAAACAGACAAACTATAGGAAGAGATAATGTATTTGTTTACATGAGAAGGTAATGGGAATGAGGGTTAAAATCAATTGAACTTTGCATGTCACAGTCAATTGGGTTTTGGCAAATCATCTCGCTTCCATTTTTGTTCGTTTCTCACTAACATAATGAATGACCTGTGACTTAATGGTCCAGTATTGAATGTGGTCAATATTGAACAATTCACCCTATTCACATATCTTTTTCTTTCTGTATTTTTAATATTATTTTTCTAGCATAATATTGTCACTCATAATTAACTGGCTACATTATCTCGAAGGGGGAGGACCGAGACACGTTCACTTTTCTTTCGTTATTGGAAGACAGGGGGCAATCAGTCCTGAAGAGAAAGTTGAAATTTAGAAGTTTTGTCACCTTGGCATACAATGCTTAAAGGGAAATAGGGCGTTTAGAATATACCACCATGGCATACGAAGAAAATAGCTTCAATCATTGTTAAACCATTCAGTCTAAACATCTGTCAGAGGTTCATCTCCTCAAAACATTATGCATGTGGTGAGTTAACGGAAGATGCATCATTTGAACGTTGAAAAGTTTGGGTGAACAAATTAGTGTTGAGCAACAAATAACTGAATTTCTATCTATGAGAAACTTACTTCTTGAAAAGAAGGCTACGGTCCTTCTTTATTTTGAATAATCTTACATTCTACCTTTACAAACACTTATTTTAAATCTATAGTTGTTTTCTGTAAAACAAATGCCTTATTCCTCTTTAATTCAGATCTAATGTTTCTCCAAGATTTCCCTTGGTAGGTGATAGTCACTTAAAACACAGCTGCATGGTCTTTCAAGAACAAGTTAATAAGCAGTGCATTGCGCAGAAAAGTGAAATGACAGTAAAATCCATATCATACTAAACAGTTACTGCATGCTAACATAGTAACTAGTGAGCTGACGGTGTGTGAAAGAAGTACACGGGAGAGGGTGGGGTTTGGTTGGGGGAAGATCAATTGCTATGATGAGAAGCAATGGTGAGTGTGAACTAGATCCATCAAATCGACAAGAACCTGTTGCTGTATGCAATTGCCAAACTGGCCTTTGGCCTCAAATGTTAGGTTGCAAGTCATCAAGGGCTGTATAATCTTCACAAACTTCACGCTTAGAAATTGAAGCTTTGTGTTTATTAAGCAAGCTGATCACTAAGAAAAAAAAAAGAGGCTGGAAGCTTAAGGTTCAAAGTTTGCTCCTTATTTCAATAAAGCTTGTTTTGAGATTGAGATTTTTATTTTCTATTGCCGACTATCTGTTAAGCTGGCCCAGGCAGCTGATACTGGGAATAACGTCAGCTCCTCAATCATCATAAAAACAGACATGTAAACACATAGGTGCGAACTGTGCCGTGGGCGACCTCGTGAAGAAGTGGTGGGGACAAATCTGAAACAATTCTTTTCTGGGTCTGTCTTCAGGAAATACCAAAATAGGCATGATGTCAGAGATCACAAAGTGGCAGGAAGCTGGCAGATAACGTAGCTGTGTATCACATACTGAAACTGAATCAAGTTACAAAGATAATAACCATTAACCTCCTAACTTCGTGGGCTTCCACTTAAAGGAGGCAAACGAAAATAGAGAAATCAGCGGCAATTAATTACGAGGATCCACCTACTGGCGTCAGATCAAAAAGGACCATTGACAACTCCAGTCTGACATGTTCAACTATGACAGGTGGAGTATATCTCCTCTAAGAGATTTAAAGGGGAAAAAAAAAAAAACAAACGTGAGAAGGCATGGTTCACATCATGATTGCAAACATTTCACCAAAATTTGAGTAAATGAAAAAAGTAAGCATTTGCAATACCAATGGATGACATTAATCTGGAAATCTGGCAGTTGATAATCAAACCCTGTTGATGACAAAAATGATGCAAATTTGGTTTGTCTGAGACCAAAGGGAGGTATGAACAGTAGCATGGTATATGTATATACAAGAATGCCAGCAATTGAAGCTGTGTCTACTTCCAGCAGACTCATCTCTTTCATATTATCCCTCCATAAACGGCTCCCTCCTGGCTTGATACTAGCAATATACTTTTCAGCAGTTTCTTCCTGTGTCTTTTCTGGTTTAGTGTTGTGGTTTGCTGGAAAGTTGTTTGCCCAACCCAGCAGATGAGCGAGAAATTCCAATACCCTCCCAGTTCTTGCAGGATTCTTCGTTAATGAGTTCTAGCTGAAAATGAATCTTTTTTTTATCTCCTGAGTGTAGTAGTGGCACCGTAAAACAAAGTCTTGGCTAACGAAAAAGTTAAGGGACAGTGGTGCGACACCTGCAATGAGGGCAATTTTATGACCACCGGCAAACAAAGTCCCCCCCCTTAAAACGTGTACAATGCCAGTAAAGGGCTGTTGGGCCACTACACAGAAATTACAAAAAAGTACTTAAGGTGAGGACTAGGAGATAGAAATATGCTGTACCAGTTGCCATTCATAGTAAACAATGACAATGTTTTAGGGGTCAAGTGATTGGTAGGGAGCTAATTACTAGAGTAATCAGTTAAAATGATAGTCCTTGACATGGTTGTTTGAACACATTGTACTTGACTATGAAAGGGATTGACAATTTGCCCAAAATTCAACACTGCCCTCTCATAAAAGTTCCACTTTTGAAATTACTATTTATAGCAACAGCCTTTTCTGAAAAACTATTTGCTTATCAGGGAATGTCCATCATGACTGGCTGCTCAGCCAGAAACATCATACTTGAGAAGCCCATCACTGCTTAATGTTATGTTCACTGTACTGCCGCTGTTATTATCGACCACACGTTACACACCTACACTGTGCATATCTACCACTGCTATATTGCAAGGTACATAATTATTCCCAGCAGGTCGCTGTTACAGTGCAAGTGCCCAGAGAAAGGTAGATTTTTCTCCTATTTGAATCATCAGTCCCTTTAAAATGCTGACTGGTTTTTAGATCATGTTGGTTGGTGGATTGGAGTAATATCCTTCAAGCCCAAACTATAGCTTATAGTAGCTTACTGTAGCTTAAAGTCACGCTCTGTTGAACTTGCATTTATATTTGCGTCAAATTTTGTTGGTTCAGAGATACTGCTAGAGTATAACCCTCTCACATTTATTACATGTTGTTGATGGTTTCTACTAGCTGAATTTATCCCCCTTTCATTTGTTCTTATACTTCCCATTTTACTAACCTATTGTACTGTCCCACCATGTATAGGGGGTCAAATAAATGTGGACACCCTCCCAGTGCAGCTCTCACTGGCTACCTGTTCCATAATAATTCACACTTGATCAGGAAAATGACAGATCTCTTCCAAAATGTCACTGGGGTTGGGCGAGTAAGTGCAATTCACCAGCTCTGTCATTGCTCTTATTAATGCAGGCTCACTGAGAAAGGGGATTTCCAATGAGGTCATCCTGCAAACTCAAAGAGAGAAGTCCTGGTAAGAGAATGGCAACTCCATAGAAGGTTGAAGAGGACACAGTTCGTAAATCTCTTTGAACAAACTCAGTGGGAGGCTCTTAGAGATAGGTCTGAAAAAAAGCCCCTCTCATATCGAAACTGACCAAACAAGAGCAATTGGGGATAATTTGGGGATGTTTGATTGACAAACAACTGGCCACTTAAGTCAGCTCCTAGACTACACATGGTGAACAGTTATATGCAGTCCTGTTGTGTAGATACCCTGGATGGAGATTAAAGGGTCACGATACACAGAACCAAATTTGGTAAGAAATGAACAGACTGATCACTTGGCATAGACAGCAAGAAGGGGGTTAGAGTCCACCTCTGGGTAGAATGTCCAGCAAAGGGTATATTTTGGGGACTTGATGGGCGAGGTTGAAGAATAAAGAGCAAAGACAAAAATGGCAAAAGAGGGATGGATGGTGGGGCAGGATGGGTTGGTAGGTAGATAGGCAGAAGGTTACCAGGAAATACTGGCTTCATAAAGTGTGACCTTCTCATGCACGTCATGTTTCTTTTTTCGATCACAATTAGGAAGTGCTATTCATTGATAAAATTAAAATTAGAACATTTTCAGCACAGGGATCTAGTAAAAAACAAAAACAAAATACAGCACCACTTTGTGTCTAAGCCCTTCGAGACAGCCAAAAAAGGAACAAAAAAAATCAAAAGGGAAGGGGCCGCATCCTCCAAATCAGCCCTCCCCTAGAACAGTAGTGAAGAACTGGGACAACAAGTAAACTTTCTCTTCGGTAAACTTTATACCCACCCCTAACTACATGCACCAAAAAAATTTGGCTTCACTTCTGAGAAAGTGCTAAATATAAACTGAGCTAGAGCAATATAACGATAACTTAATAAATATCAATAGCCGACACCACTCCTTTCTGCCTTAAAAGCCTGATCAAGGAGGAATGTTTCCATGAGTAAAAAAAACAAAAAAAAAACAGTAAAATCATGATGCTGTTAAGATGGAAGGGAAAATGGTTTGTAATTTAAGGAAGATTCTCAGTTGGAATGAATGTCATGATGGTTGGAAGAGACCACTCATGTACTTACGACTGGATTATTCTTGACTGTTGTTTGACTGACAATTTGAATGACCACTCATGGTTGAATCAGAAAGTGTAGGCTTACCATACACATCACTCCAATTAAGTGCACTCAATCTGAGTGTGAAAGTTTGCATTCACACAGATACTTAAATTTTCAAACTAACACACATGCGTCTGTCAACTAATGTGTCCCACATGGCCGTCCATACTGTACATGTCAAGATAATGAAAGCTGATAGTCTTGAAAGTATCTTGATGCCCCTTTAACATCATTTAAGATTGTAGTTTGTACATTCTGCATTATGCATCTTCCTTTCTCCTTCATCTAAAAATAGAATTTCTATTACAAGTCACACATGACTGTGTGTGCTGTACTAAGCAATCCCTTTTCAAAATCTATTTATAGCCCGAAGTAGGCAGTTGTCCTAACAGGTTTTACTAAGTATCAAGAAGGAGATGAGTCTGTGGTGGGGAACTGGATGAAGGTGGTGGTAATTGAAGCAGCGAAGCTCAGTATCTGAGTTGGTCAGGGGTTCGACTCCTGGGGGGGTTGCAGTAAGATGGACTTTTCATCCAAGGGCATTTCTAAGGTTTCTCAATATGAATTGACCTTGTGAAGAAAAAGGAAGATGCCAATTTTGATCTAAAATTGTTGATTTGGTTTAACAATCATCTGACAGTAAGTTGTAATATGTAACCATAGGCTTCCTCCACACCTGTGTGGTTGCTTAGTGTCATAAAAAACACCCTTCCAGGCCTGACTTATTATCATATTATTTTAAAAAGGAGCATTTCTTTGGAATGTTTTGGTTCGCACAATACCTCATCATCAAAATGCAATTACTAGTAATCTAAAAGATGAAAAATGTTGGAACAAACCTTTCTGCTAGGTCTTGTACAAACCATTTCAATAATGTATCAATTCTGAAACAAAATTTAATGCTACCACTTGAAGTTATGGAATAAACTTTTCTCTGATGGGACAATGCAGATGATTCAAGGGGGACATTGAATCACTTCCAGTGAGACAATCTAGTTCTTTGCAGGTCACTTGGTTCTTTCATCTTGTAAACCTTCAATTTTGCAGGAGACCTTAAAATCCCATCATAGGCAACAGTGAACCCCACTGCAGGAGTCACTTCACATAGCTGGGGGGTCTCTTTCCACTGCAGGAGTCATTTCCCATTGCACTGGTCATTCGCCACTGCATGGGTCTTTTCAATGGGGAGAGGTCTTTCACCACTGCATAGGTCTCTTCCAATGAGGAGGGGTCTCTCACCACTGCATAGGTCTCTTCCAATGGGGAGGGGTCTCTCACCACTGCAGGGGTCTCTTCCAATGGGAAGAGGTCTCTCACCACTGCAGGGGTTTCTTTCAATGGGAGAGAGGTCTCTCACCACTGCAGGGGTCTCTTTCATTGGGGAGAGGTCTCTCACCACTGCAGGGGTCTCTTTCATTGGGGAGAGGTCTCTCACCACTGCAGGGGTCTCTTTCAATGGGGGAGAGGTCTCTCACCACTGCAGGGGTCTCTTTCATTGGGGAGGGGTCTCTCACCACTGCAGAGGTCTCTTCCAATGGGGAGGGTTCTCTCACCACTGCAGGGGTCTTTTCCAATGGAGAGGGGTCTCCCACCACTACATAGGTCTCTTCTAATGGGGAGGGGTCTCTCACCACTGCAGGGGTCTCTTTCATTGGGGAGGGGTCTCTCACCACTACAGGGGTCTCTTCCAATGGGGAGGGTTCTCTCACCACTGCAGGGGTCTTTTCCAATGGAGAGGAGTCTCCCACCACTGCATAGGTCTCTTCTAATGGGGAGGGGTCTCTCACCACTGCAGGGGTCTTTTCCAATGGGGAGGGTTCTCTCACCACTGCAGGGGTCTTTTCCAATGGAGAGGGGTCTCCCACCACTGCATAGGTCTGTTTCAATGGGGAGGGGTCTCTCACCACTGCAGGGGTCTTTTCCAATGGGGAGGGGTCTCTTATCACTGCAGAAGTCTCTTCCAATGGAGAGGGGTCTCTCACCACTGTAGGGATTTCTTTCCTCTCCTGTAGTATGATTTATAGGCAGCTGGCGATAAGTTGTACATAGCTAGTTGAGTACATTCAGATTTAACTTTTATCACAGAAAATGGGGCTGTATTCAGATATGGTAGCAGTGTGTTGCTGGATATACATGGAGGAGTGAACTGAGAAGAGACAGGGTACTATTTTTGGTGGAACAGATTAATAAAAAAAAAAAAAATTATGACACATTCAATTTGCTAATTGTTTTGGGATAAATATTGAACATTTTTTGGTGGAGGGTGGAGGGGGAGAAGGAGAGGAACAGAGATGCAACAGGGAATAAGAGGGTGGAGAAGGTATATCTAAAAGAAAATTTTCCACCCCTCTTTCAGCATCACAATGAATTGTTTTCCTCCACATAGAGGCACAAGCAATGATGGCTGGAGTAGGGTGGAAATACCAACTGCAAGGATAGAATAATAAACTGTACACTGCTTAAAACAGTATGTGACTGATGAGTATGATACTGTAGCAATAAGGACACTAATGAAGCAATATTGAGGCTGAGAGACAACACAACATGCTACTTTGTAGATTAGCTAGTGTTGTGGGATGAACTAGCTGGAATAATGAAAACTTGATTGTGGTTCATTACTCATTAGGATTATTATAATTCAGGAGGGTCATTAGTCTCAGATGGAAGCGAGGGTCATTTTTATGAAGGGCTGTTATTTGGAGTTAAAAAGAAGGGGGACTTCTGCACACTACAGACCCTCTCTAAACATGGAGTACATACACATTATCTCAACACTACCTACACATGGTTGGGTTCTAAAATGCTTGTAAACATTCCTCCAGGAACAAATCGAATCTGCAGCAACACACTCATGACCTTAAAACCTTCAATCTTCTAATTCATTCACCTTTTCCGATGTTTCCAGGACCAAAACTATTTGAAGTCTGCAAACAGTTTAATATTTAACAGCTACTGATGATAAGGGGGAGAAGAAGGGAAGTGAAAAAAAAAACAAAAAAAAAAAACAGCTAACTTCAAGCCACATTCCTTTCCTTTCTCCCTCGAAAGAATGAAGACCTTGAAATAGCAGACAATTTGCCTCTTTTTGGAGGGGGAAAATTCAAACAGTTTTGCATCAACAATAGGGAATTCGCCAAACGTTTGCAAGGCCAACTGCTTTTAGGAGATGGATTATAGAGTTAACAGAAAGAAAGAAAAAAAAAACTTTGAAATTAGTCTCTAGAGACCTTGCTGAGATTTCCTCAAGGGCAAATCTTAAAAAAGCAGGACTACATTAATATTCTTTGGACAGGGATGTTTTCTTTCATGATTTACTCCTCTTGATCAACCTTGGGCCATCATAGCAACCCAAAGAGTTAATATTTTATGTGGCATGTTCACTGGCAACAGACCTCTAACTGCTATAAGCTCAACTAAAACACAATACAGGTATAAAATAGCTTCTAGCCTTGGGGTTGATTGTTATTCCTAGCCCCCCAACCCACACCTTCAGCACAATTAGAAAAAATACAATGGTTTAAAGGGGTCGTCTATGATGCAGAAAGAGATGATCACTGGACAGTAAAGTAATGCTCCTTTGGCTGACCCATGACATACCAGGAATTAATGGTTACAACCTGTGAGACAGACGGTCATTGCGGCCCAATAAGGTCTGTGAGACCATGGAGCTAATATGCTCCATGGTGAGACCAAAAAGATCAGTGAGGGTTTCTCATTGTGAAAGAAGTGGGAAATAGAACATGAACATGAGAACAAAACCTGTAGCACGTCCAAACAGCAATATTTAAAGTGATGTTTTATACAAGATTCACTTCCTGTCACTGTCATTTTAATTGTTAAATCCTTTGATTTTTTATCCTTCTTTTTTATTTTGATCTTGCGAACCTTCGGTCTTGTGACCCCTTTTTAATTTTGGTCTTGTGAACAGTTCGGTTTCCTCAACCTTCCATCTTGTGGGATGGCCATCTTCTTTTGCACCAAGCTGACTAAGACTGCGCCCTCTGCCAATTTCTACTCGAAACTAGGGTCTCAAAAGTTTGTTTACACTGGCTATCTTAAACATTCTCTTTACTTTATGGTAGATTTGCTTCAGAAAGGTGAAGAAACCATAAAGATTTGGTTCATTAGTTCACACCCTAAATAATCATGTTTGCTCATGCTTTCTTCGGGAGAACAACCAATCAGGATGAACAGTAAACAATCACTCTCTTTGACTGTGTGAACACTCAGTACATGGGAAACTGTGTTATATGGATAAAGATCAAGTGTTTTGCATGTGGTTATGGCCCATTTTGGGGAAGGGTCCATGACTGTAACAAATAGATTTTCCATAGATGTAACTTGGTTAGGCACAGAGCTCGCACATAAACAGCTCACGAACAGGGTGCTGTTAGAATAGCAGCGTGATGGGAATGTTAAACCATTGCATGTGGAAATACGAACAAGAATATAACTCTTGACCAAGACTAGTAAGAAACCTCCACATCTGTTATTTTTTGTCACATGTAGACTTCTTTGTTACTAACTGGAGGTTGTTCATTCAGAAAAGGGGTCAGAAGGGGACCACTAGGAAAACTCATGATTCCTTCAGACTGTACATATGACCTTTCAGTTTCTTGTCACCATGAAATCATTGCATTAATTGCTCAATTTCTGAATTTATGGACAGAAATGCACACATATATTAGAAGACCATCAAACAGTCTCCCCCCCCTCAATACTTGGCCTTTTTCTGATTTTCAACCATTCCTGGTGCATATGGGATTGGGGGCTCATTACGTACGTGTTGGCATGCGACTTTCTAATGTGACAGGTTTGTTACCTGAGGGTTATCCGATGGAACTATTTAGCTGTGAGAGAAATACTGCACATTACAATGTAAAGTCATTTTTTTTTTTGCATCATTTAAAATTAGGTCAATCAAATGCAACAGTGTTCTTATTTGTTTCTCTGAAAGATTTACGTTTCTAATTGGATATTATGGATTTTACTGTCTCTGGCAGAAAGACACAATGAGGAGGTTTAGATTTCTGGTTTATGCAAAGTCTTGGTTTTCCAATAACAAAAAAAAACAAAAAAACAATTGACATAAACAGACATAGTTTATGAGTGGTGAAACTTTTGTAGTGAGCATTCTGACTGCTCAATTGACACTATGCAAGGGAAAGCGGTAACCTTCAAATTACGCACGTAAACTGAAGATTACACGAATCTGTCTGCATATGTGTCATACACAGGAGAGAGCAGCAAAACCTACACATGGCCAGCAAACTTGTCAATAGTTTTTCAAAAGTGGCAACCTCTCAGAGATTTAGGAACGTTGGCTTGATGAAGGCACATTTTAAATCCCTGTTATACGGAGTAAGGCCAGTCCTGCATGAACTCCACTGGATCATGATTGAACAGTTTTTCTGTGTTCGAAAATCTTAAAATGTAAGTGCATGCCAGAATTTCAATCAAATCTTAATTTGATCGAGACCATGGTAAAGGTGATACACACTGAACAAAAGAGTTTTTAAATGATGTGAGAGGTAACTTAGTCATACCGTCTCTTTTACATATAATCTGCTGACTTTATGGCATTAAATGTCGTCATCTTGGATCAAATTACTCGCTTTTTTGCTGGTGGTCTTGCAAATGTTATCAATGGGACAAAGACCAATGGATGTCCAAACAGTGTGTCGTACATCTCAGGTAAGTCTAATTGGGTAAGTATACCAGGAATATCGCCGTGTCTGAGCAGATAAAAGTGATCGCATATCCCTTTGTCGAACGGTGCATGGAAAACACTGAGTATGTGGCTTAGCCTTTCATATATGGGTCATTCAGAGGTGGACTACGGCATGCTATTGCCGCTTCCTACGGAGCCAATTGCGATTGAACTAAAAACAACACATGGTGAGAGCATCAGACCTGGGGAGGGGGGGGATTCACCACTTAATGGCAGAAGTAAAATATTGTGAGTGTCATCTCACCAGCAGAATTTATTCATGTAAAAAATTCTTTCATTAATTTTCACTGGAATATTTAAAGAATAAATTCACCATGAAAATGTGTCACCAACTTCACCCTCCCCTTCATTCTTGAGCAAATACAACCTCATGACTGTGTTTGCGATTTATATGTAGGAACCTTCAAATTCCCTTCACATGTGCAAATGTCATTCCTTATTTTCTTTGTCACTACCTGACTCGATATTCCAATCAAACAAACACGGTCAACCTTCTGTCAAAAGTCCCTTCTTTCTTACAAATAGAAGGAGCAATTGTAACAATGAAATTGGAACTACACTCAAGTGCAAGTTACTACACTTGAATTGGGGTGTCTACAATACAAAGACCTAAGATCTAAGACCTATAAAATTAAGACCCTACTAGCTATAAAAGTAAGACCTGTAAAACTAAGAGCCTACTAACTATATAACTAAGACCCTCTGTACTATAAAACTAAGATCCTACTAGCAATAAAACTAAGACCTGTAAAATTATGACTACTAACTATAGAACTTAGACTTGTAAAACTAAGATCCTACTAGCTATAAAACTAATACCTATACTAAGGTACCAAGGGTGGAGAGGCTCATACCTGAACACCCTGAAGGTACCATTTCCATATCAGTATCATGTATATCATATCCGTCATAATCATAGGAATCACCAGAAGTATCATCTTATTGAATCACCAACATATTGCACTGCACGTAGAGCAGAATCTGTAGGACTGCATAATTTGCAGAATATCATAAACTAGAGCTCAAACAGTGCAGAAGTTAGATCTTTATCAATAACTTGTGATAAATTAAATGGGAACTACCAAATTGCAATGCTTATAATTGCATCACTATTCAAGTATGATATCCAATAATTATGAAACTGTCTATTTTGTACATTTTCTACCTGATTTGTACTAGCTGTGAGCATATGAATTTGTACTAATGTGGAAAAATTTTGGAAAATGCAAATTTGGCATCTTCTTTTTTATTGCGCGTCAAAGAGTAATCACAGCTTTCACTGAGCAAGTTGAATACAATACTGAAGATATTTTGTCTAAACAAATGTAATTGAATTTTTGTCTGAGAGATTTGATACAATGACAGTCAATCAGTCTATGTGAACATCAGAGATGCCCACAGACGATTCAGGCCCGCATATAGAGCATGAGCATGGCCCCTGAAATTCAAGTCATGGGTTCACATACTTACTCAGGGTGAAACAAAACAAATATGGGGGGCGGGGAGGTGTGCGGAAAGGACTATCTGATCGGAGTGCCATCCAGGTACGGACCCAGGTGGGGGTGCACGCCCTCCCTTTTTTGATGAACAACAATTTTTTGACCAACAATTTTCCCCCCTTATATATGAATTGTCTGGTTAGCTGCCCGAAAGGGGAACATGAATGTGTCAGCCCCAGTGCAACTGGAGCTAGCAGTCTAATATGCAAGCTCACTCGTTGACTGAAAAAGACAATGTGTATGCCCCTCCTTTTCTCAAAATCCTAGATCTGTGCTTGCCACTATCAGTTGGTGTGGAGTGTACAACTTTTTGTCTTCACATGCTGGGTTAATATTGTTGAAGCAATCACACTCAGCATCTGGGAAAGGAAATGTAACCTTCATCTTTAACAGCCACAGGACGAATTGTTTGTGGATTTTCATTTTTGAGAGTAAGCAATATCCTTACATTATTTAATGTGACTAAAAACACTTATTTGGCTTTGAATTCCTCGGGGATGTAGCTGTTTATGATATGTATACTGCAAACCGTGACCAGACAACTCCCCCCTGACAATTCCCACCCCACAGAATTGCCCCTTGGACAACTCCCCCTGACAATTTATTCATGAAAAGGGTTAGGGTTAAGTTTAGGGTGGGTAGGAATTTTCAGTGGGGAAGTTGTCCTGGTTGGGAATTGTCCAGGGGGGGGGGGGAATGACCAAGGGAAAGTTGTCTGGGTGGGAGTTGTCCGTTGAAAATTGTCCAGGAGGGCAATCGTCCGGGAACCACGGCGAACCATCAATTTATCCTGCTTATCATATGTTGGTCTAACGTTAAGGACAACTTATATTTCCAAAGCAAAACGTAGTGATCCTTTCAGAACACATTATGCATAATTTTAATTGGTAATAAAGTCTTTCCTGCGTTTTCAAAACATCAATTTTCACGGTACACTGAAAGTGTGCTGTATACCAATGATTACCAGACGAAATGCAAGCTAGTGCAAAGGCAGTTAGAAGACAGTCCAACCAGGGAGTAGAAACTTTTAGTCAAATGGTGGCACTATTCCACTTTGTAATTTACTGGCCCTCGCATTGTAACAAACCAATCAGACAATTTGCCAATATCTGTGGAAAAACTCACTATGAAGGAAAAAGTGCTGTATGATATAGTCACAAGGTTTTTGATGTGTTGGCGACTCTTTATTGACCATGAAACAGACATACAACTCCCACTTCCCACCCTGTGAAAGGGAACTTAAAATGTCTAATGACCCTTCAAGAAATGATAGCATCTATTTTCAGTGGAAAAGGACAAATTAATGTTTCCTCACATAAGCAAGTACAGAAAGTTAGACACATCCCTCCAGGGTGATATTGAATCTGGGGACCGGGAGTGGGGGTCCAGGATTGTTGGGGGTGCAGTTGTTGAAAGAATCATCCATGTGAGGGATTTATACAAAAAATGTGCTTTCAACACAGTGTACATGTATGCAACATCTGCAATACAATATCAAAGGCACAACTTATCAATTCTAGAAATTTGCAGCTAATCATGCTGAACACATTATACTAATTATCAAGGAATTGTACCCATTGTTTTAGTCACAGTTACTTATACTCGACACCTTATACTTGTACTAACATGGTACTAGCATTAAAGGAGTTTCATTTGCAGGTTAAGTACATGCTAGTACTCACGTGCGTATTCTGCACTTGCACACCAAGACATGGGAGATTCTACAAGTACTCTGAGGAATTGAAAATAGGCACTTGTACTCCTCACGTTGTCCTTATACTCATACCAGGGCTCATGCAATGTTTTCTGAGATCAGACTTGACCTCATTGTGGAACTCATGTTTGTGAACATGTACTGGTACTAAATTCAAGCCTGTCATAGAACCTCTACTTAACTTTCCTCAGCTGGACTATTGTTTGATTGACCGACATTGTGTTTGACCTAACCACTTCGAAATGCAACTTCTAAAAAGGGGAAAATAGGAGAATGAATGGTATGGAATCACTTCTAAAGTGGAATACGCCAAATGGTCAAAAAATGACACATAGTTTTTATAGTATCTTGTTTTGTTGTGATCACACAGGTGTCAAATTTTTCCTAAATGGAATAGTTTTTAATCAAAGAAAAGAAAAATAATCAGCAAAGAAAATTCTCATGGGATAAATTAATTTTAAAAATCCTTTGATGAGGACAAAAGGTTTTAGCAACAATGGACCACCATTTCAGTTGCATCTTGAGTACCTATTAAAATTACATCATATAATGCAACTATGAATCTTGAACAATGTCTTTTGTGAGGCCAAGGGAAGACACCACACGTCAAGTCAGAGAAACGAGGGATATCACACATGACCTCTTCGATCGTACATTCAGAATCACGAGGCGACCTTTCAAAGACCAACAGCGTGAGATCCTACCCCGGCTGTTTGTACTACAGGCTTTGATGACGGGAAGTTTGATATGTAATTACAGTCATTACATCCTACCGACAGAAAAACTTCAAAATCAACAAAATTGTATCTAGGTTAGGCAAAAATAGAATCAGGCAGAAAGTGCCGCTCTTTGTTAATGCTTGGTCTCTCTCCTGGGTAATCATGAATGAGGATGGCTGTGAGGTGGGGTTAGGGATGAGGGTTGGCTCGAGGATCTAGGAGAATGGAGGGAGGAGGGGTTCCCCGGGTTTCTTTTCAATAGTGAAATGTTGTAACGGAAAGTACCCTGTTCTTCTTCCAAGCTTGATACAGTTACTTGTGATAATCACCTTTGAAAGCATGCACCCTGCTGGCATAATCAGTGCTACATTACTGACTGTGGGCGACACAATTTTCAATATGTATTCATCGTTTGTGCGAGAAAATCAGATACCGACTTGAGTAATATATTTCCCATAAACTGAGAGAAGCAAAAAGAGCCAGTGTGTATTCATTAACATTTAGCTGGTAAAGAGAGATATCTAACATTAGAACAATTGCTGCATAGGTGTTGAATGAAATAGACTACATATTCAGAAGTTGAAAGGTCAGAACAGGGAGACGCTGAGCTTATACCGAAGTGATCCTTTCATGTACTAGATTGTCCTTCATTACAAACAAGGGCCGCCCAATCTGCTCAACTCTTCTTCAATGCTCAACTCTTCTTCGATGAAGCTATAAATTGAGCGGATTAAGAGGAACCTCGTGCATTCACTTACGTTCGGCTGGTAAATGTGAGACACCTACCTTGCAAACAATAGCTGCATAAATGTTAAATGGGACATTAGGTTGGAAAGTAGGTTGAAAGATCACAACGGAGGCATGGGAAAGCAAGAGATCAATTCAGTACTAAATTTCTCCTTTTATCAATAGCAGGCTATAATCTGTGGAACATTTCTATGACCAGAAGGTCAATACGAAAGGCTATTTGTGGCATGCTGTCCTCGAAAATGTCATTCTGTCCCATTACATTCCGGAGAACTGTTCCAACAAAGGGAAGAAAACAAGACACTTTAGAGAGACGCAGAAAAGGAAAACCAGGAGGTGTTTCAGGAAAGGTCAATGGACAATTGAGAACGGGTGAACTGAAGACATTTCTGAAGTGTATTAACATGCAATAAGATTATATTCTGAAGGGACACATCCATGCATGAATGCTTTCCATCAATTCTGCAAGCCAGGTGATATAAGGATGACGACCGTTTTCAAGGTGCATAAATGTATTCAGAATGTTTGCAATGTGCTTAAAAGTCGGTCACATGTAGTGACTTTGGTAACATTTATATAGCATGCCATTCAGAGTCACTGTTGGCATGCCACATCGAAAGAATCTCACAGAGAAATATCTGCAAAAGCCTGGATTCAGAGCCAGGGGAGGAGGGATTTTGCAAGGCCAGGAATATTTTGCTTTGCACATACTCATTTCCAAAGTTGGAGAAGCAAGTCTGTGTGAAGTTTGGAGTGACGTTTGGAGACAACATCCAATGCTGGCAACTTTATGGTCTATACTCTTCTTTCATTTTTTTTTTTTGCCAGAGGGGTTGATCAGATTCACATCTGACCAACACCCTCATTCGTGATCAAGAGTTTTGCTTTCACTTCACGATTCACAAGAATATGTGATCACGACTATGTGATCATGCAGCAAACAGGAAGAAAGTGGCTAATTAAAATTAGTTGACATGACAACTAGCTAGCTCCCACTGGCAACATGCACAGTATGTGCGGCTGATAGGTTACTGAGACCTTGGGGTCGCATTAATTCACACAAAGCTGTCACCCGTACAGACATTTGATTATCTGAACTGATGTACTTTCTTCTGTAGAGCAGTCTTAAGATCTGACAGCTGATGAAGAGCAGTTAATCAGAGCTGGATTTGACTACTATTAACCAAGATTGGATGTGAAAGTGCTCTCAAGACACTACCCCTGATAGTCGCTACAGATTCCTCTGATAGGGATGTATAATAACACCTTTAACCTCTAATGAAGATTTTGATTCTGAAATTGCATGACAAGTGCACATACTTTTATTCATTGTTACAACCAATTTCTATCTTTCGGGATGAATTTTAGAGTAATTTGCTTTACACTCAATCGCTGCAAACATTTGTAATTAAGCACTCCGCTGAGTAAGTCTGTTTCTTTCTATTTCCATTCTGTGAAAGAAACAATGAAAAGTCAGCACTCATTTGTGGTGCATTGCAGACCATATTGTTGATGCATACTTATCCTCATGAATATTGTGACCTGCAAAACATGCAAGGGTTTACATGAAAGAGCTGGCATCCACAAATGAATGATTGGAACACATCCCGACATCATACTTGTAACAACTGGCTCATGCATTGTGTCTTAATTTGTCTATTTAAGCTCTCAAAGTCAATTCCATATACTAAACACTTTTTTCAATATGAAAACTGCACAAATCTCAGTGAATTCGAGCATGAAACCTATTCAACATCATGAGTTGCTATCAGAATGCATCAGGGGACCAGGTACTAACTACAATGTTCACAAAATTGATTATCGAAACTGTGACATTAACTCCAATTGCTAGAATAGTGTAACCATCACATGAACAAAGGAGGGCCTGTGGTGGGAAAAAATTGTTGCCAGAAATAGATCGTTACCATGCTGCAATGTGCCGCATCATCCTCTATTTGAATGATCGGTATGATTCTACAACTACATGACTAATTGACTTTTTGTGGCTTTTGAATAGGCTAAAATGCAAGGTAGCCAAGTTCAGTGGCCGAGCTGATTTTTTAAACAATAAAAGCAAACTTTTCACTGATCTGTGGAACATATTTTGAACTGACTAAAATTTTGGTTTTGGTTGATCTAAAACAAACAAATTATCAAACCCAAGTGATATCTGTGACTCAATAACATGTTATGAAAGCATTTTCGATATCACGTTTCTTTCCCTCGATGAACTCACGTTTAAAGGAAATCATACACCCTTGAGTAGAAAAAAAAAAGGGACACTCGCAAAGTCCATGACACCGTTCCAGAGGAGTCCGAAGGATCATCGACGTAAAGAAAGACCCAAGGCTAGCGAACAGATCCCACTGGTACCGCTTGACGAAGGAAGCTTAATTGATTTAACAGTGTGTGGAATGAAGCTTTCTTCAGAGGGTTGGATCGTTGAGGATTTCCTGTGGAGATATAATCAGTTTTCGAGGCAGTGCTAAATTACCGCGGTTTTGTAGGCTACTTTTCCTGAGCTACCGAGCTAGGAGGAACTCTTGCACCATGAATAACAACATCCAGTGTTTTGGATTGGTTTAAAAACATGTCCTGAACGAAAGTGAAACAAAGTGTGTCGTAGATTGTAACGGAAGGTGGACTTTGAGCACCTGGTTTTATGGAGATTCAACTTTCTCTCAAACTGCTAGAACTTTGGCTGGTTTCAAGTTTGATCGGGCTCAAAGTTGCGCTGTACGGTCACTGGGGGGGGGGGGGGAAGAAAATCGCAAAAACAGCGTTTAGAAGAAAAAAGACATTAACACATGAATTTTAGTCCCCAAAAGTTTGAAACGGTTTTTGATCATTCTTAAACTCTTTTGTGTTGGATGTTTACTTCATCTCAGAGAAAGTAAAGAGCGCCAAGAAATTGTGCAGCACTATGGAAGAGACAGATATTGACTGTACGATTCCCTTGACTTGTATTTGTGGCAATTACTGTCATGTCAGACAGATTCGTAAAATTGTAATAAACATCACTGATCATCTTATCACAGATGATTCAAAGTGATTACCAAATTGACTTTCCTTTCATATAGGACGGCTACCACGTTTGAAAACTGAAAAAGCGTGAATACCATATTCAATAAAAGCTCAGTTGTGGTCTGAATCTTACTTAGAATAGAACAATTTACTTTGTGAAAAAATTATAGTGATGTTTGACCTCATCTTACAGGACAAACGAATGGAAAGATGTAAATTTAAAAAACAAAGGAAGAATGATTCTAGAGGTCTCAACCCCTTTTTGCCGTTTTATGACCGTGTTGATATTTTAGAGTGAGTGCTCCATTGCATTGGCATGCAGAAAGGCCATTAACTCCCTCTGTACTTTGCTTGCTGCAAACAAAGGCCTTGGTTTTGGTACCTTTGTTCTACTTCAGGAGTTGCTCATACCTTGTGAATAAGGCAAAGATTTTGGTATCATTGAATGAAGAAATGTCATGACTGAAGACTTTTTATTTGTGAGGAAAATTTTTTCAGTCTTTTCTTTTTTTTTGACATCACAATGCATAAATTCAAACGCATAACCCCTGACTTTCAGATGACCTATACAGAGAGAAGTCTTAGCATCACCACTTGAGGAGGGTATTTGGCCCCTTAATGATATAATATTCACAATCGGGTTGGGGTTCTTGCATCATTCCTAGGGGACAGTAGACTTCTAGAGGCAGGACCAAAAAAAAAAAAAAAAAAAAAACACCAAGGGCATTTTGTGTTCTTAGATGCCATAAATTTCCAAGGAAATGTATCATTAATAAATGAAACTTTCAGAAACATTGTCTCTTTTATGGGTAAAAGATGTGTGTATCTTCTTTGGATGCACTGTTTACTATAAACTTGTTGAGAGTATTGTTGTGAAAGAAGTACTCACAACTAAACAATGGGAAAGCTGCATGATGAAGGTTGATAGATCTTTTCTGCTGTGCCAGTTAAAATGACTGTTGTTTATTACAGAATCAAAAGTGACCTCCATTGGGTGTACTTCTAGGATGCATGTGGAGGGATGCAATGATAAACAGAGTGGCCAAAAAAAAATGTGCCAAATACTTCAGTTTTGGCCCCGGCTACTGTGTAAGTTCAACTCACTCTTAATGAGGATTGCATTTGTATGAACTTTCAAGCAACAGGGCTTGGATAATCTTAACGACTTCCTCTCAAGTGCGAAAAAAGGAAGAGATAGATACGGCCAGCTTGAGAGGTATACCATCAGTGGGCGTGCAAGCAGTGGCTCTGGTTTAATACCTGGAGGTATAGCAGCAAACCCTCACACTGTTTAGGGAAACTCCCGTAAACCACAGCAGCTGAGCATTGGCAGAGTCAGGTATATGTACCCGCAAGGTAAGGCAATGACAAACAGAAGAGGTAGGGAAATGGAAGGGGACTTGAGCTTCCATGTGAACAACGTCCGTGGTATAGAAAGAAATGTAAATACCAGAAGTAATCCAAAACAGTTCTTGACGCTCACCGACATTCAAGACTGGTGGATAGTTGGTCCAGTCGTAGGACACCAAAACTGAAAAGAGTATTTTCAAACATATATTTATCACACATATTCAGGGCCAAAAAAAAGAGACAAAAACAAAAAGAAATTGATGTGACCCAATCTGATGACCTTCGGAACATATTTTTTCCCTCTTTCATAGACAATGAAAGAAAAGGAAACGTTGCCATTGAGAACGAAGTCTGATATTGAAGAAAATCTTTCCTCCTCGAGCAATGAAATGAACGTAAATAATGGATAGCAGCACTACCTTGGAGCTTCCTTCCAGATTACCAAGTCTAATTTACAATCTTCTACCGCTTTTGTCAGACCATTTCTAATCTGCTGGTTTGATAGATACTACCAGACATATTAGATCAAGGATACAGTACATGCACTAGAGCATTTGACAACAAGGGTATGCAAATGAAAGAAAAATTGTCCCATGAATGGAAGGTGGTCACAATGAAGGATAGTATCTGGGTCACTTCTAATGAATGAGAGGAACTAAAAGAGAAAATGAATGGGAAGAAACCCACTGCTTAAAAGAATACGCCAGACAATGTTTACAAATATTCTCACATAATCCATTGTAATACAAAACAAAATGTCAACAATTCTCAATTGTTCTAATTTTTCATGTTAAATTGGTATGGATTGGAAAGTCAAGATTTTTGAAGAGGCAGACCAAGCTGGGTCGGCTCATTATTCCGAAGGGTCATTATTCTGAAGGGTCGATATTTGGAAGGGCTATTCCGAATCAAATACAAAAGTCACTGTTCCACATTAACACAAGTTTCATATTCACAAGGGTCATTATTCTGAATCAAACATCAGGGTGGTCACTTTCCCGAAGAGATGCTAGTCTGAATTGATCACAATTGTCACTACTTCAAAGGATCAGTATTCCTAATCAAACAGAAGGGTCATTATTCCTGACGGTTGTTATTCCAAATCCAACATAAGGGTCATTTCTCCAAAGGTTGTTTGTCTAAAGGGTTGTTACTCCGAATCAAACTAAGGGTCATTATTCCAAATGAAGAGAAGGGTTACTTTAGCACATGGTCATTATTCCAGAACCATACATAGTGACATCTCTTATTGGGAAATAATTAAAAGGACAGTTACCTCAAAACCACTGTGCAACTTTGACCTCATGCCATGATCGCTTATTGTAAAATGTATTACAATTTCAATATCTTGAAGACCAAGTGGGAAAATCATTGTTATTGATTATTCCTCATTTGTGACTGGAGTTTGAGGATGGGTAATTTGGACTATTCCTTCAGTTGACACCTGGGCAATGTTCATACTTCCAGCTGGATTTAGAGTGTACAACTAATGTATAAAAGAGGTTAAATTAAAGGTAAATAGGGCGTTTGTTTGAGAGAAAACATCCATATTTTTGAAACCAACATTTGTGGACATAGTTTGATAGATTATTTAACATATGGAAGGGCAGTAGCCTTCTTTTCAAGAAATAAGCTCCTCACAGATAGAAATTCAGTTATTTGTTACTCAACACTAATTTGTTCACCCAAACTTTTCAAAATTCAAATGATGCATCTTCCATTACTCATCATGCACATGCATAATGTTTCAAGAAGATGAAGCTTTGGTAGATGTTTATTGATGAGACTGAATGGTTTAACAATGATTACCGCTATTTTCTTTTGCATGTCACATTGGTGTATTCTAAACGCCCTATTTCCCTTTAAGTTGAAAGTGCCAAAGTAGTTGTCTGATGGACACACACAGAATCTGGCTTTTGTCCACTTAAGAGTAGAATGTTGGGATTGCTGGACACTGCTGGCCTGCAATTCAACTATCGCCATTCATTAGATTCCAAGACATGATATACTGTTGGTATAGCCAGCTAATCTTCAATGAGACACAAAAATACAAGGAACTTTCATAGATGGCTGTATTCACGAAATGATACATTTGCATATCTCAACAGGATTGGCTAGAAAGCTTGTGGAATGTTGAGTCTTTTGATGCTTCCATTTAACCTTTTCTAGTTACTTTTAATTTTGTTTAATATCAGGAGGGATGGCAATATGGAACACACAAGTTTTCTGTGTGCATGCTTGAATGGTACATAATAGTAAAGATGGAGCTACAATTCAGCCCATAAGACAGAAGCTTCACGAGACTGAAGGTCCGTGAGACTGACGGTTCGTGAAACTGAAGGTTCAGCAGACTGACTGACCACAAGATTGCAATCTTGCGAGATCGAAGGTTTGCAAAACCGACATGAAATGTCCATGTGCGAAACCAGGAAGTATAAGGAATCATGGAGAGCTGTTTATATGCAGAACCACTGATGAACTATGCAGGGTGGGTATAGCCCTTGCTAAGGGCTATTCGGCCAATTAAGCCCACCGCAATGCAGGTACCCCCTTTACTTAACCAGCTCTTGTCCCCTTTATAATTTTTCTAATCATCCACCCACCTGACAGACAGCTCTCCGCAAAAGCTCCCGCTTTCCCTGTTTTCTATTCTATCATTCCCCGTATCCATTGGCCGCCGGACTGCTCTAAAGGGAGTTCATTTAATATGTATGACTGAATATCCACACATGCAAGCTTTAGGTTATGCACATTAAAATTTTACCATTGTCATACAGTCACAATGAACATACTGTACACCCTCACTTGACTGAATGGTATGTTCCACAAAGGGGTACAAGATACACTTTGAGTGCTTTGGGAATATTAACAATTGATATTTATATTCACACGTTTGCCAGCATAATGCACACATTAATTATTTTTTATTAAGTTGGTCATATGTCTAGTAGATGGTTTTTTAAGTTTTAAATTTTGTCTAATGGATACCCTAACATTGCATCCACCCCCACTTTGGTCAGTTCCACTTCAGACTGAAGGGCTCATTGTTCTTGGTTGTCATTTTTTGCTACTAATTAAGCAGCAAAATCCAGTGTTGTACTTTGAATGAGTGTGAATATATTACTGCTTCTGTCAGGGTCAAGGAAACCGTGGTGCGTGAAAGGGAATGTACAAGACACCTTTTGTGTATGCCATATAGGTCATCTGGCCTAACAGGGTCTACCGGGTGGGGGAGGGGAGATTTCTACTTTCCCTGTCTACACCACTACTTGTAACATACATTTAATTTGATTTATTTCACCGGTACAGATAAATACTTTGCCTGACTGCCGAAGTGTGAAGTTCTTCTAAAGAAAACTTGACAATTGCATTGGCTCTTTGGGAAGGCAGCCCCAAAGATCCCTAACAACCATCCTCAATTTTTTCTAAATAATTGGTGGCCAAAATTGCCAAGTTTTTCGCCAAGGTAAAAGAAAAGGCTCTCATAAAAAGGAGGGATAATATGTCTCCGAGTTAGCATAACTCCGTATGACATCCTGCTTTGGTATCTCTCATCCAGAGTTGATGTTTCACGGATAGCATAACTTCACGCATAGCCAGTCAGTGATGGAGGTGTTTTCTTATTTTCCGTCTCACGAACCTTCGGTCTCACGAACGATTTTTAAATTTTGGGGTCTCGTGAAACTTCGGTCTTGTGGGATGTCCCCCCAGATCTACATGGCAGGCCAATATTAGAGTCACATTGATAAGATGATGACAGCGATGATGGCAGTGGTGATGACAATGACTTCTACCATCTCTGTTTAAGTACTCAGTAATGAAAACCATGATTTGTCTAAAACAATGACACTCTTCACTGGTACAATGGACATGATAATTTCACTTCAGAAAGCATATACTGTACAACCTACTCATGGATGAAGACAAATTGCAGATAGCTCAATAGTGGATAACTGGCAAGTATGCATGAACACATGCTGAGATAACAGAGGTGCTTCCCTCTTTCACTTATATCATTGAGAGTGCATAATATGTGAGAGATGGTTTCGATGAGTTTCATATCTTTGCCATAGTGCAAAACCACAGGTGCATTCTGCCTATTCATGAACCCATTTTGTGGTCACAATTACCCTTCATGTTATTGCTTTAAACTTAATTTTTTTGAAGGAATGAACCTACACCAGCCAATCAATTTCTCAACTTCATGTACAAACCCAGCTAGCCTGAGGTCCACCTTAACAGGCAGAATTTAAGTTTTCACACACTGCATGGGAAAGCAGAATACTCACCCCCCCCCCCTCCACCCCTATTCTGATTTTCAAACAATGGTGAGAATGATGCTCACAAACTAAACATTCTCCGGCAGTGCATCAGGCTAGCATGCGTAAATAGCTTTGCATCTTCTTGTTTTCACTGTGGGAGGAGCCCAGCCACAAAAACACTACTGGTTGATTTTGGACAACGTCCATACGAATGGAATAATAAAACAAACAGCGAGACAAACTAAAACCTCGTAAATGAAAGGAAAGCGAAACTACTGCAGTAAGGCTGATGTTAGAATTAACAATCTAAGTAAAAGAAAAACAAACTCAACAGCATATACAGAGGATTCTTTACCGATGTGCTTTCACAAGCACCTGAACATTTGAAAACACTGAGTTCACTGTTGGGTCCCATCAAAGTCGAGACAATAGAACAATCTCATACATTGGTAAAATGAATTTGCTGCATTGATTTACCTACCTCACCCAGGCCCAAGTGCTCTCATACAAGATTTTATACAAGAGAGCCACAACTTTTTCAAGGTCACACAAACATTTTAATTTAAAAAAGAAACAGAACCAGGTAATGTGAGTTATAGGACTTCACAAAGTATTGTGCAATTGACTATTTCAAATTAAGTGGGTATCTTCCAACTTTTTATATCCCAGCAGTCAGCTATGGAACAAGCTTTGAAGACAGGAGTGAGGTGGATTTCAGCTCACGAGATCAATGGTTCACAACACCGAAGGTCCACGTCACCAACATGAAAATGAGGACACCCCACTTTACAGCCCAACCTATTACATAACTTAGTGAGGGAGAAGTCGTCTCCATAAGGGTGGAATTTTGACACTTTTCAGGGTGAAAGCAGCCAACATTCCCTGACGACAGATCTGGATAAACTGTTGCTAGGCTCACCAGGAAACGAAACAAACATCGGTGAATCATCCAGTCCTGATTATCCATTGAAGGAGGGGGAAGGGGGTAAATTACACTTACACATGAATGTTTATTGTTATGCTATAATTAACTGAAGAACAATTACAACACAAACAATAATTACAAATAATTATAGACTAGAATGAGATGGTATCCGATTCTGACACAATCTGAAGGTTTTCACACTAACCCTAACTCTAGCTTAAAAGTGCTTGCAAGGATACACAGCAATGTTGAGAAAATATGCATTTCAAAGTGATTGCGTGTGTACTGAAAAACCAAAAAAATAAGATTATGTTTGATCTTAACTTTTTCTTTATTTTTAAATGTACACGCGAGGTTGTACATGAACGGACTATGTCTTTCAATGAAGGAAAATGACAGTAACTACTTCGAAAAGCGACGGGATTGGCATAAAAAAACAGAAATCATATTTGAAATTAATGGTTCTTACTATAAGCGCCTACATGATGAATATGCAACAGTACAGGTCTCACTAGCGTATCAAAAACGTACTACTCAAGTCGTCACTCTTTGGTAGGTATCTGGAATTGTAGTATTTGGTGAAAGGAAACACTGTATTTACAAATAACCTAGGAACTGAACACAACCTTGCCCACAGTGTCAGTGATCCTGAGATGTTAACTGACTATTCAATACTAATATACTTCCCATTGGCTTGCTCAAAGAAGCACGCTGTTGATTTGAATGAAAACTGTCAACCACTGAATTATTGTATTCTACACTTCAGGGTTTTGTCCTTATGTTAGAAGGATTTGAAATCATATGGCAAAATTAACCAACTGAAACCTATTTATTTTCCTAGATTGTCCGAATGGTGTAATTAAAAGCCTTACCAAACTTTTGGAGATGAAATTTCAATGTTTTGACTTTTTGCCTACGCTGGCAATCACTTTAAGCGTTACTTTTTACGCTTCAATGATGAAAGAGAGTAAAATGACAGTATTTCCTGCATGTTGAGACAACTAAGATGGTCTCAAGCAGTCAGTCTGATGGCAAACCTGCCATAAGCTCTGACAATTTCTCTCAAAGGTTCTCTTGTTTATTCAATCGCAATTACCTCTGTCTGCATTTCTACAGATAGGGCATCACGTTGAGTACGTGTGACGAAAGGCAAACAATATGATAAAAGAACCTCTGAAAACTTGTTTCAATGAAGTTACACATTAATCCAAGCCCTCTACTTGAACTTGACGTTATCTCTCCTGCACTTGGTAATTATGTTATCATAGAGTGGTAAAAACCTTTTTATCTGTTCGACGTGTCACGCTCGTTTGCTGGTGCATCCCGCACCGAACTTGGACTGGTGTGACTGTCTAGTACCACTGGCTGAGGAGGCTGATGCCCATATCGAAACAACTGATATGCTTATGCAACTCCATTTGCTGAGTAGTCAAAGTTCATGTTTGTGCATGATAAAAGCTCTGAATCAAGGAATAGAGGCAAAACAGCATACAGACGTTGCAATTGTGTGATCTGACGAAACCCATTCAGTTTTATACCGACTAGTTTCACGATAATAGAGTTTTACAGTAGAACCAGCAATCTAAGTAAGCAAAACAGATTCCCACAGGGGGGGGGGGAAACAAAAAAACGATCGTACACTCTAGAATGAAAATAATAAAAGCTTATCTACCTTAGTTCTCACATTTAAAGCAATTAACATTTCTAGTCACCGAAAGTACTACACTGTAACTGATGCCAAGGTGACCAAAAGGAGAATTTATACATATCTGAGGCAACACAGAAAGTGATTGCGACATGCAGCCCACAGAGCTGCTAATCACTGATTAAAATCATCAAAAAAAATAAAATTCACTGCATTAGTGGGCAGGTAGACAAGGTTGACGCACGAATTTGCTGCATTTCAAGTACGTATGGTTTGTTCACTTCCAACTAGAATAATCTTCCAGCCCTACCGAGCACCTCCACTCAGGTACAGTGACATCGAAGCCTCCACTTCATTTTGGAAATGATACTAACACTTCATATAAAAACATCACAGAAATTGTCTTTGAATGAAACTAGGAGGAAACCCCTCCTCCTCCTCCCGTGGAGGCAGGTTACCTGAGTCATCCCTTTGACTCCTTGGTGATTACTTTTTCTTCCTACAACCCTGATCCAATTTGTGAGAAACCAGAAGAAATTCGGTGGGAATGTCTCTCTTAAGTAACTGTAATGCTGTATGCAAGAGATGCTTGCTTATATCAACATCATGCATGCAAGGGTGCTGAGATCATCATCACCCAATTACTGGATTCCAGGGAGACAAAATAGTAACGATTCCACGAAAAAGAACCAACCAACCAGATAGCTGGGTGTGATGTGTTACAAATTAACGTAGTGAACAGCCCAGTGAGGTGGCACTGCAGTCCCCCCTGAGGGGCTGTTTTCGAAGAGACCAGTGACTGACAGAATTAATTCAGCACCTTCCAAAGATATATGGCATGCATAAATATTATTACATGAGCACGCATAAATATTATTACATCAGCTAATCCATCAGGCATGTTTATGAACAGGGTAAGCTGTGAGGGATCACAGAAGTCTGAACATAGCACATCTGCACATCTTTCAGATCAAGTTTATAAACTACCAATTCAGCTAGCTCATGAAAAACTTTCTTCCACCCTCTGTCACCATCCACTGTCCTGCCTCAGTCTTCATCTCCTGCAACTGTTGGCACACAATAAACAATCTGAAACTTACAATTGTAAAACATAGCTCCATCATGTTGCTTTAATTGCTACAGAGAGTGTTTGCATGCTGCTATGGCTCACTTCAAATCCAGATGGGGAGGAAGAGAAGGGAGAGGGGAAGAAGGAAAAGGAGAAGAAGGAAAAGGAGAAGAATGGGAGGACAGTGGAGAAGGGGAGGAAGGGAGAAAGTAATGTATCTACAAATAGGAGGGGAGGAGGATTAGTCAAAACAACCTAAAAAACAGCATATTGGGATATAACCTGAAAGGAACTAACAGGCAGAATTGTGGGTGAACTGTACACATTAGCACAAATTGTCAGTGAAGCATTCACTGTAGAACGCTATGACAACCCAGTTTAGCATGCCGAATGTCCACAGATTGTACCGGTTCAGCCGGTTGTTTTACCAACCATAACCGTGTATGTACAAAGTAGAGAAAATTATTTTGTGATACTTTTCCTTAGATGAGACTTTCAGGTATTGAAATATCCTTTTGAGAGAATCAACAGGGAACTAAAAACCTTTGATGACAATTTTTATTTCAGTTGTAAGTTTAATCATGATATGAGTCTCAATACAGAAACTGAGTTATGGACCTGATTAAACTTTCATACTTTGTCAGCTTTGAGATTTTTTGCTTTTTTTGTAGTTTCCACTGTGCAAACAGGGAATGAGAGGCTGACCATAAGTTTGCATGGGAAACAATAGCATTACCAAACAATTAATAACGGTCTTGATTTGGTTTGATCATTGCATTGAAAAAAAATAAAAATAAAAATCAGTAATATTGTAAAATTGGAATATAATTGTCAAATACGTGTGAAATATTGAAGCAATCATTGGAAATATTAGTGAAAACCGAAGAGCAAAAAAACTGATTAAAAAATCCCCTGAAAATGTTGCTGAGATTTTTCTAGCACCCTTGGGCATCTGAGGCACACAACTACCTACTGACTTAATACATGTAAGTAAAGTTTGTGGGGAAACACAGGTCTGTTAAAAAATCAAAGCACAACTACGAGGCATCTGACCGTACCGGTGGTGTTTTTCAAATGCTACGAAAAGCTCAGATGACCATCGACGTGGAAGGTAACAGTTTCTATTGCACTCTTTGTCGTAAAACCATCCAACAATACATCCTTACATGCCAAAAGGGACTGTAGCTTTGTGCAATGACACATGATCACACATTACATTCACCTTGTCACGAAAATGTCACATTAAGTTGACTTCAGAAACAGACTTTCGTTTCCATGGCTAAATTATATCCTGGTTCATCTAGGTCAACAGGAAATAGTTGAAACACATACAAACACAAATCTAGTAGCATTTTGTGGTACCTCTGCCAAAACATGGGTGCCCTAAATTTCCAAACACTCTAACAAGTGACCTTTAGTGAGACTGCGACTAGAAGTTAAACCAGTAGTTGTAACAGCCTACCATTCAGAGTCATAGGATTAGAACTTAGAAATGTCTAAAGGTTGTGCAACAACAAGCAAAAATCCGTTGGAACTTTGTTCATTTTTTTTACCGTTTTTGAGATTTGACTCTTCACAGTTTGAGAAAAAGATGACATGTCTTAATTCTTTTGGTAAGCCTATATATTTTGCCTCTTAAAGCCTTCCAAATAGTCCTGAATACTGAAGTACAGTTTTTCAAAAAAGAAGACACCAGTACAATAAATTCACACCCAAGAAAATATGAAGTTTTTGTAAATGTACTTTTTATTCACCCGCAAGTCGCCATGTTGTTGCAAAATTATGTGATAGTGATGTCACACATGCACCTGCCCATAGTATTGCCGGTGCATGTGATACGTTATACATTTCCACCCTGTACAACAACGGCGGAAAGTTTGACGTTATATTTAGAGAGAAGTGATTACAAAAATAACACCGTTACTGTCCTTACCGTTCCTAAATATATGTACATTAAGTGTAGGTTGAGATTGCAACACCCACTATGGTGCCTCTTTAATTACTCAATAACTGAGTTTCACACTGGTAAGTGATACTGGTATTTTTGAAGAAGAAAATACAAGCTTCCTAAATAAAACCCTCTGGGCATGTAAAATTCTCAAATGTCCTTGAAGTAAACGTTACATATAAAACAACGGATCAACATAAGACATATCATAGGAGTCCATCTCTTGATGTCACAAATTTGCATACTCAGCCAATGTTCATTCATGATACAGCTGTGAGACACAATTTGCCTGAAAATCGGTCAATCTTTGTCGGATTTTGACAAAATTTGAGGCTTTTTTAAAAACTTTCCATGCTGAATGCACACAATACTCCAAAATGGCAATTTCATGTCACATAACCTTCAAGGAGGTTACAAAGGATGAACAGAGGAATGTTGCTCAATCCAATCCATGAAGACAACTTAATTCTTGTAATGTTTCCCATAAATTCTACCAAACCAACACCAATGTCCTTTTTGTAAATGGTCTAGACTGGGTGGGGAGTCTCACTGGAGAAGGTTTCTCACATTGTTCCTATATGTAAAGCAATGACCACAAGTTGATTAGCTTCCTTGACGTATTACGGTGATAAACTAAACTTTCAACCTAGTTTACTTGCTTGAAATAGTTGCCTTACTTGAATGACATACTTGAAGAAGCTTAATTTATGGGTATATTCCTGTTACAGCAAGTATATCTCTGGATGTTTACATCCCCATGACTTAGGTCTTTACCAGCAAACTTGACACTGCGTGTGTGCGTGTGTGCATGTTTGCGTGCTTGCGGGGGGGGGAGGTTGAGCTTGGGGGGAGGTTGAGCTTGGGGGGAGGTTGAGTTTGGTGTATGTCATTCAACTTTCAACTGCTTGTGTAAATGTCAAGCAAATGCAGTTACCAAACTTAACATTGCGTTCTAACCTTCAAATACTTTTGTGTAGAATAACTCACAGAGACGAGCAGAAATTGCTTCACAGGACCAACCGTGACTGCCCTAGCAGAAACCTGAGAAGGAAAATAAGAAAGGACGTTCAGTTCATCATTGTTCTTCAGTCATTCCAATCATCAGCAGATTATTTCTAAAGTCAGATCAAAACACACCAAAAATGAATATAAATACAAATGGGGGAAAAAGCTGACAGTTATTTCACTGGAATTGTAGCAAACTTCATCTGTATGTGTATCATCCCTGCTCTTCTTTGGTGACAAGACTGTCAGCTTCACGCTAATCTTCGAAAAAATAATGACTAATTCACGAGAGCATTTTTTTCGGTGCAGTGTAGCAGCCCACAACATCCACTCCGAGGGTATACTTTCCTTCCCGGGTCGCAGCGGGTCACCAGATTAGCTTCATTGTTTCCAAGTAGCTGTGCAAAAAGTGGATTTGCAGAGATATGGCCAGCGTGAGAAGAATTAATTTGTGAAAGGTTTTTCCAGGTGTCACCGGTCCAGGAGGTGGAGGAGGTGGTGAACGAGATGCATTTTCAATGAATAATAATAATGCAGTTCTAAGGGCTCACACATATCAGGAAAACCTGGTCAACTGTTCAGAATCACATGACTGGATACAGATGCACAAACAGAGAGTCTATGCTTGTTCACAGGATTCTATACTTTGACATCATGTGAACTTAACCTCCCACAAGGGAGATAGAGAGAAATGTTTAACATCCACTAAATATATTAATCACCAGTAGACCACACGCTGTAATATTACGGGGAGACACTACATCAGAGTACCTCTAGTTGATCTTCACCTTGTCTGGTTAGTTCCTGTGATTACGTAATGTCAGTAATACGTTCACTGTCTGATTTAGAGCGAGCAAGGTTACATTTTAATTCAAAGCAGCAATTTTCACTGAGATGTCATAGCAACCCTTGGCAAGGAAGCACAAGGGATGCCATCTGTTAAGCTCAAGTGACTTGACATGAAACTCTTTGAGTATTTGGTTCACTGCACCTAAATACTGTTGATAGGCATCCCACTCCCCCCCCCCCGCCTTTTTAAGAGGGCCATCATGCTGTCGTGTTTTTCACATGAAACAGAACACTTTTTGTCACAGTCACAGGAACCCAACACATATCTTTTGGGATTGTTCTGACTGCAGTGATGTACCGAAAATGCACCTGCACACAATGTAGTACTGTATTCACGAGTATGTAACCATGCTGTCTGCATGGACTTGTTATAAGGGTAATTGTTACAACATTGGAGTAAATTTGTCACCATGGTGACACTATGCATCAGTCACTGAGTGGTTCAGGTCGCTAGTGATGACGGGCAACTCTCGGCACCATACTTGTGGTCAAAGCAGGTGGCCCTAAATATCAGTGCACTTCTAGGGTTATGATGACACCATGCACTTCTATCATGTATAATCATGGGGTGGTCTAGGTGGCTTGTGATCGCAGCAAGACATGCTGAATCGATCAGTACGTCCGTGAATTTACTCTGACGACTGTCTGACAGATTTCATGATTTCTGGCTATGAACAGTAAAAATGAACCCTATAAGAAGCATGGTTATGCCAAATATACATTTCTCTGGTAGAAGAGGTTAATTTTGCGTCAATATGTTCCCCTTTCTTCCAAGGTTCTATGCCACCACTCTCCCCTTCCAGTTACCACCACAATACTGCACTCCTTCCCAAGTATAGCATTTTTCATGGATGAAACAGTCACTGATTAATTTTACAAACACACTTGGCAGACATTCAGGACTGGTGGGGCTATTTTTCAACAAAGATCATGCAAACACCCGGAACTGAGCAACTCATTGTAGCAGAGGTTTTTGAAACTGGAAGAGCATCTAAACATAATACTTTTTGGACCAGAATTCAAGAATACCATGTTGACTCAATGGTGCACCCCAAAGTTGCTGCTTGCACTGACATACATACATAAGCAAAAAGAATAAAGCTTTTAAAGTTAAAAAATAGTACATGTATAACATGACCCAAAACAATATTCTACTAAATGTGGTCCATCATCATACTTTACGTGAGATTGGTCCAAACCCATGCTCCTGAGATACGTTTATAAGGTTTCTGGGGTTTGATCGCTGCTGACTTTATTTGACCTTTGACCTCCACCACAAACAATAGGGATCTTGAACTCAAATGGTTCATATACATGCTAAATATGACACAAGTCCGAGCTTGCATTACTGAGATTTTGTCTATGCAGAATCATGAAGAGATTCAGGTGGCTTGTGATCATAGTAACTCTTTGGTCCCACCCTTGTGATCACGATCGCAGCAGGTCACCCTGAATCGATCAGTTCATCCATATGGTTCCTTTAATGGTAAGACAGGAGTGATGACTTGTGGCTATGCACATTACAAATACAATTTATAAAAAGTATGGTTTTAATGTTTGTGAACTATTTTATTAGAACCAATTTATTTTCTACCTATTTGCTCCCTGCTCTACCACCATTGTGTTCAACTACTCTCCTTTTCGCCACAAACACAATCACCTCCCCCCCAATGAGTTAGGTATACTGTAGTAGAAAAGCATGACTCGACGGGACACTACACGCAGACATCGAAAGACATACAAACTGGTGGCGCTATTTTGAAACAAAGATCATTCAAATATTCAGAACTAATGGATTCATAGCAGCATGTTTTGTTGAATCATGGACTAGCATACATTGTTTTGAAATCAGATAAATAAGCCTACACCTGGATACTGCACTTTCAATGGAAATGCCTGATTTTTCCATGACTTTTCAAGGACCAAGTTTCCATATCTTTCTCTGATGTTTAACAAAAACTTTTCATCTGTAACAGTAAAAGCCAAACAGAGGTACAAGCCAACTGAGGTACAAGAAATAATGAATTTTGGTATTATATTTTGCACAATTTCTCTGAATTTCGAAACATTCTCAGGCCTTACAATAATCTTCCAAATTGTCATGACTCTTCCAGGTTAATTCCATGACAGGGAGAAACCCTGTTACACAGTTTAAATTGGTTCTAAGTGGACACTGCAAAAGACTAGGATGATTTATAAAACTTTATATTTGAATTAAACTTGCAATTTTTTTTTCAAAGACTGCAGATTCTCTGGGAATCATTAAGATATTGCAAAAAAAAAATTGCAGTTCTGCAAAAAAAAACAATTGGAAGAAGTGAAATGTATTAAATAATGAACAGGCCAAAGAAACCAAATGTGCTAAATTTTATTACTCACAAGAAATGTTTTCTTTTTTTTTAGAAAGAGTCAACTAATTTTGAAGAACATATATTAAAATGAATATTGTTCCAAAACTGTTGAGCTGTGCACAACAAGTGATTTATCCCCCCAATGGATGATTTTCCTTGTAATCTGTCAACAAGCTCTTCCAAGAGCAGGAAACAAAACATTTTGATGTTGGATAGCAGATCAATAACAACAAGTAAAAACATGTGCCAGGTTTCAGCAACTTTACAGTCAATTGTGTATGTCAGGGGGTATCAAAACCAACAGACAAATCCTTTACAATCTCCATTGTGGTGGCTTTTCTTCGGTCCATCTCCTTTCTGGAGGAAATCATCAGCAAGAAATTGATGATCATTGCAAAACAAAAGTATAGGATTTGAGTTTTTCCTCTAGGAGCCACAAAACATTATAGCCCAGAGAAATTTGGTGTTCCATAAGGCCTCTCTCACTGGAAATTTGGTGATCCAAAGTTTCCTGTGAACGGCTAGGAACCGAGTCATCAAAACAGCACAACAGGTTATTGGATAACTTAAGATCCATGGAAGAATCCACAAGAACAAAGGAAAAGATGGCGGCAATTGGAAATGTCTTCTCTGGATATTCTACATGTAGTTTCCCAATCAATCATTGCTACTCCTTTCAAAAGACAGGAAACTAAAGAAAGCTCTACGTCAAAATTCTGTGCATGGAAAGGAAGAGAACAACCTCAGTAACATGCATCCTGCAAAAGACCAAATCTGATATCAAAGCAACTTTAACGTCTGCAGGGGGGGGGGGGGGGGGGGGTGCAGGGGAGGTTTAGTCACCCCCAAGCCATCCTAACATTCACTTTTAGCAACATTTTTCTGCATGCTTGCATTTTGGCAACCATGTTCTCTTTGAAACGGATCAAACAATTTCCCATTTGAGTGGTAAATATCTCTACGTTTGCAACTTTGCAACAAATACTGCATTGTTTTTCAAGTGGCTGGCAGTTTTCATTTCCCATTATTTCCCACCCCCCACAACTCATTGATCCACAGTTCTTCCTTTCAAGGTAAGATGCAACGTCCTCTTTTGCCAGTGATATTTCTGTCCTTTCCAGAGAGGGGAAGTGATAGTTTTCGGACGACAGACGATCGTTCTACTGCCGGCGAGTTTGGCTTTCGATCCTGTGGGTTGAAGTCATTGTCTTGCAAAAGTTCCAAAGGCTGTGATGAAAAGCCTTTTGTCTTTGCACTGTGAAAAACAGCAAAGTGCTTTACATTATCCACTGCACCACTGACAAAAGACATAAGGGACATCGAGAGCATAAAGAAAAATGTGTGGAGATGGAGCGCTGCTATGAATGCTAAGATAAAGAGGCCTCTCCCATGTAACTGACTTGACGCTCAGTTGACTTTTGATCCACTATCATACGACCCATGAAGGGGTCAGTTACCTTTTAAAATTGATGGCATCTGCAGTGCTATTGGTAAAGGTGCTACTGTGACATTTGATGAAGGGGCTATACTCCTTGTCATAAAAATCCCTGTGTTGGGAAGGGTAGCAGAAATTGTCAAGACTTTGATGCAAGAGTATGGTAACAACCTAGTGCAGGTGTTATCGCGCTCTTTAAATAGATTTCCCAGGTGTTTTCATGAAGTTATCTGATGTCCAAAATTGGCGTCAACGTAGAACCTAGGCCCCCCTTCCCATGCCTACAAAAATGAGTTCTCATTATTAAAATTCTATCGTTGACTCTTGCAATCTTAAATTTCCTTGAATTACCTCAGCTGGAATTTTCTACAGTTACCTAGAAATTACCTGAAATTTTCCATTTTCTGGGAAATTTCCTTCAAACTGGAAGCACTGACCTAATGGATAGGCATCAGAATTATCCAGTGGTTATGGGTTCGAATCCACGTAATACCCTTGGGCAAGATATTTATCTCCACTACCTTTTCTCCAACCAGATGTTATTTTGGGACCTGCATGATAGCCTTTGTCAAGGCTATGTAAGGGGGTATGTAACGGCATATAGCGATTTCCCGGGGTGGAACACAGCCAGTGGTATGACTAAATTTGTACAAGTTTTGACAGAGGCTAGACCTATGAGTATGAGGGACCGAGTACAACCGGGGCATTAGTGGAAGCCATATACTCTCTAGTACTGTGGCAAGGGTCATGTTGTAACAAGTCTGTATACCTGCACTACATGAGACTGCATTAGCATTATTATTCATTATTATTATTTAACACATTGTGAATAACGTGGCTCCCTTCTTGAACAAGTCTGTCCATTCCTTTTGGAGATGGATATTGTAGCAGATGCTTGAAATTGATTCTTAACAATTAAGGATCAGAAAAAAACAAGAAAATACACAAACCAGTTGATATTGTTTGCTTTCTGTTCCTGAAGTACAGCAACTAATAGTCGACATTGAATCCTTCACACCAAACTTTGGTTGAACTTAAAATTTTACTTCCTGACACTTGAACGTTTTTGTCACGTCAGAAACAATACTTAGTTCTCTCTCCATTGTGTGATATATACAAGGAAGTCACAGCTTATAGACGGATGTTCTTTTTTTTTTTTGGTTTCTTTTGTGACTATGTGAAGTCAATACGAACGTGGATGTTTACAGGGGATATTACTGAAAGAGGTTTCAGGCATTTTGCAGAATTTCATAAAATGGGACATAGGGCCCAAATAAAACCATAGATTACAAATTCATGAACACCCTTTAGATAACCAAAAGTTTCAAACAGCCCACATGAACTACCACCCAAGGGACATTATGGCCAAGGTAAATGTAAACCCATGAAAGCCTGTGCAAGAAGCAGCATTAATTATACATATGATTCTATACAATCGGCCATGGGGTCCACATGGGCCTTGGACTAAAAATCCCTGAACATCCTGAAGGTACCATTAAAAGAGCATCATTGTGACAAACTATCAACATTGTACGAGAGAATCTGCCGGAGAAACATTTCATAGGATTTCATAAAATGGACAAAACTTCCTGAACATCCCAAATTGTCCATCTCCTACATAACCTTATGTCTAAGATTCACACAAATCCATGAAAGCATGTAGGAGAAGCATTTTGAACAATTGTAGACAGACAGATAGAGTGATGCAACAGTTTACAGCAGTATGCTGGTATGAACTGAAAACTGAATCAATCATTCTCTCTGGGGTAAGCTTCCCAGCTGCATGCCTAACTCAAGGACAGTTCTATGAGGGGGGGTAGGACTTTAGATTGACCGAATTTTGGCTAATCCCCCACAACGGGATAAAAGATTCCTACAACTATCATCCACCTTTATTTTTGGAAGAGTAAGCTTTTGAAACACAAGATCACAAAATGAAGAAGGTCTGGATGCCGGTAAAAGGCCCGAAAAGTGCTACTTTCTGCAATCTGGGAAGCCTGTTGGCAAAAAATATCTTTGTATGACACCTGCCAAAGAAAGGTGGGGTGTTCCACTTAGATGGTAGAATGTGAATGGTCTTCAAAAAGTAATATCCCTGGAAGCATGCCTGGCCTAATTTTAATGATGAAGTCTCTGTTCCACATGGTGTTATATGTAAATATTTTGGATATCAGGTAAAGTAAATGATCACTGTTGTAGTGGTCGGCTGTAATACAGCTTCCAATTAAATTATTAGCATTCTACATTATGTACAGTTTAATACAAAACTGGGGAAAGGGATTTTTCCTTTATTACATATATGCCAGTAGTACAGCCAAGCTACAGTTTTCAGTATGGTGATATCCAGGTTTTGACAAAAATGCTGGGTCCCTATTTTTTCAGAGTATTCCAGTGTATTTAAATTTTTGATAAGAAGATGATTTTCATCATTTAGGCAAATCAATGACTGTAAGGTGTGGATCTGAAAGAATACCAAGTTTCAGCAACATGCGTTTAAAAATGTGGATAAAAATGTCAGTACAAGTTGAAGCCAACAAGGAGTAAATGGATGCTGTGTTCATTCTCTACACACCATAATTTTTTTTTTTTTGTGCCAATATTCTACAGGAATGAACATAGAAGCCATGAAAAATGAACTTCCAATAGCATTTTAACAGACAGTTAGCTTTGAAATTGCATGCTAGCAGTTTCATATTAACATGAATTAAAATGTTTCATATCTACATGAACTGACTTCTCTGATGATGGCTTCTTCCCCAGCCAACTTTACAGCCTGTATGCAGAAAATGTTAAGTGCAGCATGCTCCAAAGGGACTTTATGAGACCGTATATGTGCAGTACAGATTCCAAACGAAGAGGCCACCTCATACATAAAAGGAAATAAAGTGTCCCCGGTATGATGAAAGACCGATTTGGAAAGAGTGACCGCAATCGAGGTTACCTTTCGTTTTGCCATGAAGTACATGGTTGTGGAGGCTACAGGTATTTTATTTAACTTCAAAAAGACTGATAATGAAACTAGCATAGTTTACATTTATCTGCTTCCTCTTCTAAATTAATCAGAAGCATTGTAGCAAACTGACATCGGATGTTTGCAATGTTTGGAGAAGAGTAGTTCAATACAGTACACGTCAAGAGAAAATACAGCTAAATTCGCAAAGGTATCTCTAAAAATCTGCATCAACAGGTAAAATTCTGTTTCTGCAATTTAGATAATGTTTGAAGCTTTCACAGCAAATTTCTGCAAGCAATGCACCTCATGAAAAAAATGTTTAATTTACTATTAAAGGTAATGACTTGAATGCATGGTGTATGACAAAAGTCTTGTACAGCAGCGCCAATCTTTCATAGCAACACTGCATGACAATACTGACCCGACTTTGGGTCAAAAGGCAAAGAAACAAAAATCTAGGATAGTCATGAAAATACAAATGTTGATCAACAAAGATGCCGTTTGAACTCGTCCACATGATCAGCGGGATCAACCATTTGGACATGCACACAGTCTAATACCGCTTCTCAAGATGAGTCGTCATAAGAATTCAGACTCAGAAATGAAACTTGCAAACTGCATATGAAATTTGGCCTTCATAAACGAGAAAAAAAAAAAATTAAAACAGAGTAGTGAGCTCTTCAGGTATCACATACAAAACAAAGTGCAAAACTCTGCTTCGAAAGGAAAACGTGCCTGTCTTATCTGAAAGAATTTCCCTCCCCCCACCGAAATAGACAAGGAGGTGTATAATACTGATCAGTTATACTCTATGCTATCTCTTATTCAGATTGATCATATCACAAAAATGTATTCCTGTATATCATATCAAGTTAACGTGAACGTGGATCACCACACGCTACTGATAAATGATGCCTAAAAACGGCTAGAAGTTCATGACTAGTTTTATAAAGGCAACTGTTTTTTTTTTTTCCTTTTTTGGTACGACTCGTTTCATTCGTTAAAACGGGAGTGAACTGATGAAGGAGAGGCGTCTTCACAGGGTGCACACTTAACACTGAAATGAGGACTCTTTCCAGGAATATGAACTATAGGCCGGGGACACTCAGAAAATTAGATTTACACTCTTACTGGATCAGCTGTCATTAATTCCTACCCTGCCAAAGTTAAAAAGTCACATGTGCTGTGCGTAATTGTTTGGTGGGTGATTGTGTTCTGATATCTTAACTAGCATATCCAATTTCCATGGGAATCAGGAGGATATTATAACTGTCTGAGCAATTAAAGAAAAAACAAGAGAGAGAAAGATCGAGAGGTGGTTGAATGATTCATTTTATGGAAAAAAAAAAAGAAAGAGGATGTAAAATATGAGAAACAAGCCACAAATTCAACCTGCCATTGTTTTTGGATCTCCAGAAACATCATGCAGATGTTCTTGCATTCAGTAGGCATTAACTTCCACTGGAGAAAACCTCAGCAAATTTAGCCTCCAATCTATCCTGACGTAGAACATCAGCTTGTGTATTATGTGAGGATGTAAATGATAAAATAAGATCCCAGGATACGCTTGAGCAAAGGTCACAAAAGAGCGACATTGAATTCAATTCCAATCTGGTTTTAGTACCTTTCAGCTTAAACCGTCTCCAAATCTAGTCAAAAGAAAGAGCCAAACATTGGAGATCTTATGAGGCACTGATGACAAATACTTAACAAAAATGTCAATAGATCATGGCATGACATCTCAAAATCCAGTTTTTATTGGAAAGGAGTGAAAAATATAGAAATTATTTTCAAATAAATCTCTCTGTAGAGTCATTTCTCAGATTAGATGGGATTGGGAAAATTTATACAGATGGCTAGGATCAGTTACTGGTAGTGTAGAGTGATCAACATAACCAAATGTATTAACAGAACACCACTGGTCTGATATTTTTAAAATATTTTAAATTCGAAATATCTTTCGATGTCGTCGTGATCTGTGTCTGCATGAGGGTGACGTTTTCGAATGATTCGATAAGTGCAGGGCAACAACTATGGAGCCTGAGCTGGTCAGTCGAGGATGTCGATGGAGGAGCTGCGTCAGTCACAACTGGTCTAATTCAGATGATGTACGAAGTTAAAACAAAATGCATGACTGCCAGCAGTCAAGTCTGTACACCGGGCAGGGTCGACACGTCACGGGGCAAGGGGCCGGGACAACAACCAACTGCCTCATATTACTATGCACCCGGCAAATGTACCAGAGAGAAAAGAAACGGTTCAAAGGTTAAAAGGTTAAATGGAATTATTCTTTCTTGTTCTTGTAGATTACGAAGTTCAGAAAGTAACAATTCAACTACATGTATGTAATGAGGCAAAAATTCAGCAGCAGATAATTTCAACATTTTGCATCTTATCCCTTCCTTCAAGAATTTGATCCCTCCTCAGGAAACTGGGAGTTTTGTGGCCCTATAAGTGATTACAGTACTGAGTATTCTTCTCTAGCTATATAGTAGCATAGTACCAACTTGCTGAACAAAACCTTGGGATTTTGTCCAAATAACAAAGTTCTGTTGCTTTGCTCTCCATGGTCCCAAGCCCAGTGTTGAGTACTCATTATATTGGTAGTTAGAACAAACTTTGGTTAAAATAGGGAAATGTAAAGAATTGATTACTTCGGTGAAGTGATTGTGCTTGCACTTTAGGGCCTAATTGGTACTCCACATTTTTACAACATAATCAGCCAGTTGGTTGTGATATGGTGTTTATCTGTTCATAACTATATAAACAATATTCAGTTCTCAGATGCCATTCACTGTGAAAGTTACAAGAATACTTGTATATTTCAAAGTAATTAAAGAGATGATGTGTCCACCCCCTTCACAACAGTTTTGCGCACAGTTCGACAGGAATCAAATCCGGTCATGACCAAACAGAACAGTGAACCCACTGACAAATATCCATCCACTAATCCTCTGAATCCCAAGGCCATCCTGTTTGAAGTGTCTTGGACGATGTTAAGGTGCTTTGACATTTATTTGATGCTGTAATTTTGCCATTTTGCAAAATGGTTTAGTTAATATGGGCAATGTTCACTTTGTTAAGATCATGTAAAAAAACAAAAAAACGGGCTTTAGTGTTATTGCCATGTCTTTGAAGCCACAAGTGTTGAAAGACCAACCTCTGAGGGTCAAATGTCATTTCCGTTCAGTGACTGCATTATGTAACCTCCTCCATGGTCGGGAAGATTTTATCAGCCATGCACTAAAAACTGGCACCCTTTTGATGAATCACTTGTACCCTCTACATGTAGGTGAATTTTTCAATTTCATGTGGTAATCATTAAGTCATTTTGAATAGCCCAAACTTTGAATGACTGTTGAACCAGTAAGCCCTAAGGCATTCAGTGTAGGTTTTGATGATTCAGTTACAAATGCACTGAAGTTCCGACATATTGCACAAGGTGGAGATATGTTGACTTTAAATTACAGTACCTTTGACCTCTACCAAAATCAGTATGCTGCTTGCACTCAGTTAAGTACATCTACAAATCAAATATTAGATCTGTCCAAGCTTCTCTTCTTGGGATATCGTGTTTACAAGGTTAACATGATTTGAATCTTGTTGACCTCAAATGACCTTTGACCTCCACCAAAACAATAGGCTTCTTGTACCCAGTACAATAAACTCACATACCAAATAGTTTCCTTCTTGAAATATCATGTTTACAAGGTTTTCACTATTTGACCCCTGGAAACTTCACATGATATTTGACCTTTACCAAAACCATTGGCTCCTTGTACTCAATAAGATACACCTAAATGTCAGACAGGAATTCTGTCCAAGCTTAGTTCTTGAAATATGTCTAAAAGGTTTTCACTATTTTGATCCCACTGAGTTTGAGCTCCACCAAGGACATTAGGGCTATTACACTTAATAGCGTTCACCAACATATCAAATATGCGATCAGTCCAAGCTTCCCTTCTTAGATATTGTCAGTGTTCACAACTTGGTTTTCACAATTTGACCACTGTTGACCCCAAATCACCTTTGACCTCAACCAAAAATGACAGGCGTCTTGTAGTCAATATGGTACACCTATATACCATGCATGATATCTGCCCAATTTTCCTTTTTATGATATACTTTGTCATGTTTACAAGGTAGATTCCTCACAAACATACACACACACACCCCAACACACATACAAACAAACAAGGTAACATTAGGAGTGAGGACTCCATTGAATTTTGCTTTCTTGTTGCTTTCTGCACCCTAACCTTAATAATACATTCCCTATTGTTGTTTCCCTGAGTCTTTCTGAGGACCTGAAATTTTTTTATTCACGCCCCTTACAAGGCATGCGTACATACACAAACACACGCACACATGCACGCACGCACACGCACACAAACCATCATGAATGCCAATGTTACGATTATCATCAAAACCAAAAGTTGCTTTGTTGCCACTTGTAAAGGGAAAACATGTCATCAGTGGTGCTGAATTTCCTGCTTATTGCAGCAATAGGTCTGTGATGTGATGTCACCCAGGCACACATTCTTGAATATCTTTTGTATTTCTTTATTTCCTCTACTCTCCTAAAAGAAATGTTTCACAAAAGTTTAAGAGATACGTCCTTACTTCCTATAATACTTTAAGGTACAGCTACAATATACCCAATCTTCACTTTCACGACTGTCAAATTTCAGGGATAAATGAAGGCTTCAATTTTAAACGAAAAGAGGACTCCTTGCAATAACATGCATTTTGGTAACCTTGAAGCAACTGGGAATCTTTCTTGACTAGGGAAGTCTTTCTTTCTTCTAACAGCAATGTTGTGAGTTAGGAAAAACATATTGACATGGGGGTTTGAAATGCCTGCAGTACAAAACTATGCTCTTTCATTTCAGAACCCCTTCAATTGTCAGTAAAATATGACTTTAAAGGGCTCTTTCTGAAATGGACCAAAGTTACGAACAGGAAAAGGAAAGGTATTACCAAACATGTTTGAAAATACCTGACACTGAACAATTTATCCTCAAAGAAAACAATCCATCAGGAATTATTTTACTTCCTGTTCTCTGACTAATCCTACCCCCTTCCCCTTACTTCCTCTTCTCCTCCCACTGCAACATTCCTCAAGACAAATTATAAAGGACTAGATGTTGTTGGTACAACATGAAGTAAGAAGTAAGCCACAACTCATTTCATTAATCTTGAGTTTTGCACTAAAGCAACTTCAAGACACATTCAGGATAAAAAAGATGAATGTGTACTGGGACAGCAAGAACTTAAAAAAAAAAACATACATGAACCACACCAACATTCATGGGATATGTTTAACTCATCACACTGGGAATTTAAACAAATCACCTCTGAATCTATAGATCAATGATTCATAAATATAAAGTACACTATCCAAATTATAAAAACAGTTTTACCTGATCCCCAGAAATGAGCCAGTAATTATCAAATTGTTGTGGTATGAAATATCTGGAGAGACTATTTACCAAATAGTGTTGGTTGGACACATCTTGTTTGGTTGTTCAATGTCTGACTCAATATACATTGTGGTCAATCCAAGGAAACCACAGACAAATTGGGAGGAAAACCTGTGGATCTAAAACTTTTTGCTAACAAGGCAAATATTTCCTTTCCTTCTGACTACCACAGGAAATATCCATTGTTTTACCTAGACACTGTGCAAAATTTCTATAAATCAAAATATAGGGTTGCGAAAGATTACTGTAACCAAAGGAAAAGGATTTCTTTTCTCTTGTATGCCACATAAAAGTTTGACAAAGGTTATTTATTGCACTGTTGATTTGCTGGAGAAACTTAAAATGGAAATATGTTTGAAGGATTGCTCAAAGTTGGCAATGAAGCTCTTGGACTCACGCCAAGTTAAGGATGGCTCGCCGCTCACTGTGAAGAAGCATGTTTGGATGGTACAAACTACAAAATGCTATAATACAAGCAGCGTTATACGGAGGGGGTTGGGCTGTGTTTTGTTAAGAAACTACCTCAGTCATTTGGAAGGAATACTGCACATAAATCAGTGACAAGTCCTAACAGGTATATCCTCCTCTCAAGCTATCTTAGAGTATTCAGTGTTGTTCGTGGGATGGAGGGGGGCGAAAATTGTGACTGAAAACAGCCGCCCCACTGGAAGGGTGATCGTCAGTCTAAAATGAAACCCTACCCGAAAAAAAATACTCCGCTGGGCCTCCTAAAAAAAAAAAAAAATTGACAATAGACTACTGCCAAATGTAGGCCTATAGGCCTATCATAAAAGTTTGATCAAAATGTCTCCTAAGAGTCCACCAAAAAATTAGTGCACAAAGAGGCAACATCAAACAAGGCAAAGTTTTACATCATGATCCGCATCAATAAAATTATTCTCCTTATGAAGTTTTTATCAACATACTGCAAGCACTAATGACCCCCCTTGCTCCCTTGAAAATCTGTGGAGAGCACTGCATCCATGGTAACTCTTTCTTGATACTCTGTTTGATTCCTCAAACGTCTGCTACGTGATTAAATGCTGTGTCTATGCCATCACTCCAATGCACCTCCAAACAGATTGTGAGTTTTACACACAGGGTTAAAAATGGTTAATGTGAGGTTGTATGAACAATTGACTTGAATCTAGCCTCTAACAAAATGATTCAAATCATGTCAGACTACTCTGAAGCATTCACAGGAGGCACAAAATGAACTCACGAGGCCCATCGACTGCTATTGACCCCTGTGAGGAGAGAGGTTCGAAGATGTCCTAGAAGGACATTCACCGCTGTCGGCCCTGTGAGCGATCAGTTAATGTTGAATATTTAGTCTTCTTCGAGGACCATACTGTGAATGATGCATCACAATGACAAAACACTTAACAAAATTATTCCTCAACAATTCAGGTAATGACACATTGGCAAATCAATGTACGGTATCTGTGCTGCTCTCAGAACGTATAACAATCTGAAACTCTGGAATAAAATAATTGACCAGCAAATCAATCTGTCAATAATTCAATCAGCAAATCAAACTATTTGGAAAATCTATGAAAGAAATGATTGATACATTGATACAGTCAGCGATGTACAACTTAATCTCACCGATCAATCATTCGATCGATTCATGACTTAATAATTCCTACGATCTGAAATTAGTGTGCTACTAATACCCCTCCTTCACAAAAAAAAAAAAAAAACAAAAAAAAACTAAATCAATGAGCATATAAATAAAAAATGTATAAAAGTAGGAAAACAAAGGTTATCTAGTCCAAATGAAGGGAAAAGACCGCTGTGTAGGACACTGAGAAAATGTTGGAACTTACAAAAAGACAAAGGTGTACTACAAAGTTATATCACAGGGATGGCAACAATTAATGACTGTGTACCATTAATGTCAGACCCGAAAAATCCGAACTTTAAGATCAACCAACACAAAACTTTTCATCATAAAACAACACAATGGTTCACAATCAATATAAAAACCAGGACAACATGATAAATTTATCAGTTTTACATCGTGTTGAGTTGTAAAGGATTTCTCTTGAAGGATAAACTTGTGAGTTATGTATCCATAATACCATCAGCAATAATAAAGAGTTGTTGGGCGAACAAAAAGACAGCCTCTTGCTCTCTACAGAATTTCCACCAGATATGTTTACTTCACTAATGAAACATGATGATCCGTGACAACACACAGAATATAGCTGCTGTCGATCAATGGAAATGTTTTCTTGCCAAATGACAAAAGTGATGTTTCTCTGATGACCCACTATAGGCCAGCGTCTTCACACTAGAAAGTAATGTTTGCTTCACCTACCTGGGTATCCCATCTCGTGATGTTCGACCCCGGGTCTGAAAGTGCCACCCGGATGCAAAAGCTTTACCAACGTACGTTGTACGTGTGACAAAAAATTCAACATGTACCTGACCAAGAACAACTTCGTTGTCATACCCATATGTAAGATAAATGAAAAAAAAAAGAAGCCGAATTCAGATTCACAAAGATCTCAGAGCCTAGCACAATTATACCCATCAAGCCAACAATGTGGAAAGCTTTAAGAAAAATCTGTGATCTTATCCTTCCTGGAAGCAACTTTATATAACAAAAATGCTCCACAGGTATCTCATTTTTGAATTTGCCTTTTATTTACTTTACTCCATTTTCAAACTTCACTTTTTGTTATATTTTATCCTGTGAAGCGGTGTCAGACGTACTTCGCTATTAGTGAACCATGAAAGCTCTACAACAGGTAAGAAGTCCCCTGAAAGAACAAACTTCTACACGAGTACTAGGGAAGGATCGCTGTTGCCTTGCCTCAGCAATACAAGCACAATGCTTTTCATGCTCTATCTCTAGAATACAGGTCATGGGACTACTTGTCTCTTTAAAATGAAGCAGAATTCTCAAAAGATGCTTTAAAACATAAATGTGAAGCAAGCATGACAATGACATATTAGTAGTCTCATACAGCTTACAAGGTTTTCAAAATATCTTACAATTTCCGAAGTGTGTCACAAAAAGTTCCAACCGAGTAGATCGTTCATACAGCCTGTTGGGGAGTTGCCTAATGTGCTACCAGCAGTTTGCAACTGCCACATTCAAAGTTTGGGGACCCTCATCATGATGTCATAGATAATATTGAAAATTTTTGGCTGATGCTTTCCATGAAATACCTGCATCTGTCTTTAGACATACCAATCAGGTAACTGTGATTTTTTTCCACACCTGTTAGGGATTGGCCCATATTCGAGGGGGTGGAGAGGGTAACGAATGATCATACTGAAAAGTAAAAAAAAAAATATATATATCCTCCTCATGAGATCTGTCCTCTGGGGAAAAGCCCCACAACCAATAAACAGTTTGCACTTGCTGTTAAATTGTACACTTAGTGCATGCAGCTAGGGTGTAAATAATTTTCACAAAAAGCATGAAAAAGTTTTTTTTTTTTAAAGAATCTTGCAGGTAACCACAATGGATATGAAGGAACATTGTGGTGATGTAGGTTGTTATCACAGATCACATATTTTATTTATGATTTAGAGTATAAGCAGGAACGTCATCCTGTTTAATTATCTATAAATCTTGACATGTCAAAAGAAAGTAAGAAAGTAAAACAAAAGAAAAAAAAGATGCAGTTTTTATAGCTCTGAGGATGACAGCTATCAGTCCCACAAGAATCACTGAAATAGCAAGCCCATCAAACTTTCCAAAAGCTAATCTTTGTATGTCATGACTTTTCAAAAAAGAAAGTGGGCTGCAAGTTTACAACTTTGCCAAAGGAGGAAATCTGGTTGGGTTAAACTTATCATCGGCAATATAATCAACAGTGCTTTATAATAACAAGCTGTAATTACTAGCTCATTGTTTGGGAAAAAGACAGGCATATCAAAAAGACAACAAAAGAGAAACCAAAAGGGTAAACAAGTAAAATAGGTGACACAAATCATATGAATATATATACACGGATTCAATTTGTGGTTAAGTGGGTGGGCAAGTTACATTATTTATACTACACCTCTGAAAAGATGAATCTTTTGATTTGCCTCGAAGCTACAATCTTGGACAAAATACCTTGGGACACCCCGCTCCCCTGTTCAATGTTGGCTACAGGATTACTGTTCAAAGGGTACATTCACTCCCATAGCACAACATTGGAAAGGGGGTGCGAGGGTTTCATGTTATCCTCAAACCTAAAATTCAGTATTATATTTGCAACATACGGCAAAGTGTCCCAACAATTTTATCCAAGACTGTAGCTCACTGGGACATGACCAGATCAGAGGAGCACTCAAGAAGACTGTGGAAGCTAACATTGTACAGCAGTACATTTGTGAGTCCAAGCAGTCAAGTTCCTAGTATGGTTTTACCCCAATGAATCAAACTTACTTCATGGATAAAACAAACTACTTTACTTATGCAGTTACCGATATTTTGTCAGAAATGCTGGTGCAGACATCTGCAATTCACTGGCATGGCTTGTTCTGGGTCTATATTTATCTTCAGCTTCAAAATAATTGGGTGGTAAGGATTAAATGAAAACAAATACCTTTTTTTCAGGCATCTGTTCCAGACAACTTTCAATTTGTGTAAAAATAAACCAACTCAATACAAACAATTACCACATTTTCTTTCCTCAGGCCCGAAATTGAGACTGAAACAGTGGTCAGTTTTGGCTCAGCTTACTGTCCATGGAAGGTGTTAGATCAAAAAGAGACTTTCTCATGATCTCTGACCTCTAACAAAATAAAAAAAAATTCTAAATGATAAAGTACCTCCCTTGATGGAATGTGACATGGAGTTTAAAAATGGATAGAGAACAATAAATTGATGAAAGCAAACAAACATGGTGTCAAGGGATCTATGAGAGTGAAAGTCCTAAAAACAGAAAGAGGAGAGGGGGGGGGGGGCAAAAATTACAGAACAATTTGGATCATTTGACTGCTTTATACTGACCTTTTCTAAAGAGTGATTAAGTCCGGACTTGAAAAAGTTACAATAAAAAAGTAGTAAAGCACTATTTGACCATGTTTATTATAGGTCATTGACATTTGATGGGCTCCTGGGGATATACTTCTGCTTTTTTGATAGTGTGGGCTAGTGTTTAATCTTAGTTCCAAGTCTGAAAAATTAGTAGTAGTGGCATGGTGACATCATTACGTATACCACTTTCACAAACAATAAACTGCAAATACCCAAAAGTGAAATTTGATCATCAAGAGACAGAGATGCCACAGTGAGTGAGCGACTGGGAGTGAGTTATAGGAAAGTGACTGGTGACGAGCGCGAAGTGCGAAGTCTTTTCGCCAGGGGCCCAGGGTCCGTTTTAGGGCCCTGTAAGCTAAGAGCTTCCAGAAGCTCTCTGGTGCAATCTGAAACTTATTTGGTACTCTCTTCTGGTAAAGTTTATGACCATACAGGCTTCGGAGAGATTACTTGTATTTAGTGGGGCAAAAAATCCAACTTTACGATAATGGCTTTCATGGTCCTTGACAATTATTCCTGGCATAAATGTTAGAGAGAAGACTGAAATCATGGTTTGTAGATAATTTGTTTAAGAAAATCATGATACATCTGCTATAGGGCAACTGGCAAAGATGGCAATGCATTTAGAGTTTAGGAGTGTCAAGAACTGATCTCTGTATTAACTGGAGTGGCTGCTCCCTGTTTCTCACCACTTAGCCAGCCTACAGTGTAGCCACCAAAGTGTGTTTTCAGCCATGTTTGTTCACTCAAAAAGAGAGGTTTTGATTGCGTCATAGCGAAGATCTTTTCCGCCAATCCAGTTGATGTAGAGATCAGCATGTCCACCAGGGTTCAGAACATGCACAGCACATGTACTACATGGTACTGCTGTAAGTGCTAGAGTCCGTTGACAGACATATCAACAGCATGGCGTCCACAATTTACAGTTATGTACGTCCAGGTCGGCGCAATGCATGCTGTAGATTTGGGGCGTAAGTCTGGATTTCACATCAGGAATTTCAGGCAAAATCTGGTACTATTCTACCTTTCCCTCCGTCTACAGCCGTGAAAGTGTGTGATTGTGTTAGCTGAGCGTGTGAGCGTGAGTTTTGACTCTAAGGTGTGTGACACACGCTGTAGGCGTGAGACTTGACATCTCTGCAGAGATATCAAACAGAAATTGGCTATCCACTTTGAATTCTTGTGACTACTCCTAATGAGAAAGATGGGATCAGCTATGATCACCAAAGGCACATCCTCCTAAGACATTCTGCTCATATGGGTTTTAGACTTGAACCTCTGGTGATCAGCTCTATAAAGAAAGTCATGGCTCTTAGTGCATGCGGTTATACCATCTAGGCCAGGCCTACTTTGTGTAAAGCCTGCCTTGCATGCTACGACTTTTCTTTCATATCGAACAGGCTTGTACACTAACATGCTACACAATATTCAGCAAATGCGTGTTATTGTATCGCAGATTTTTGAACATGTTAAAAAATTCAATACCAACACATCAAATGGTAGTCTTTAGACAATATCCACATATTGTGGGAACAGGGAGTTGGACCCCCTGCAGGGTGGAAATACTTGCGGTATCTCACCTGCCCGAAAACAACATTCTTCTCTTTCAACGCGAAGCGCTTATGGCACCAGATGCAGTAAATGTTGTCCTACTAGTAAAATCATTGTATGAAATACGTGAGAGAACGAAGCTTGTGAGAACAACTGGTCCGCGATACACTTAGGTGCATAGACTTGAGACTTTCAAAGATATGGCGTTGTGTTGTACCTTAGGGAAAAACTGGCAGCATGTGAGGTAGGCTTAAAGCCGTTTATCAATCTCACTTTAGACGCACATCTCGTAGCTTAAGCCGTACGTGATACTGGGTGGATCTACAATCAGGTGTGCAGCATACATGTCCATAGTCCCAATGGACTTTGATGTACTTGCCTGCAAGTTCAATTCTTCCAGTTCCTGAAGGATTCACCCTCACGACAGATTTGATAGAGGGGGGTATACATGACTCACTAAAAATGTACAGGGCATTACACTATATAGCTAACGGACGTTGACTGCAGGAGCGAGCAATATATATCTAGTAGCATGAAATGTTTATATTACTGACAAAGTCCCTCTTTTCTTCCTTCCCCTTTCTCCTCTTCCCTCCAATTTCAGTATCCTTACCCCCCATTCTATCCCATCGGCCTATCTCTGCCCTCACCCCAACTTGCCCTGCCCCCAAAGTACCCTCTTCTACTCTAATCTTTTGTACCACAAATTGCATTTATTGTTTCAGTTTAAAATAATAAGGAAGAATTTAGAAAGGAACAACTAATCTCTTTCTTACGTCAAAGGGATGTAATTTATTTGCAGCAACAAAAGTCGTGGGATGTAACTGGAATTGATATGACACCTCTCTCAGACAATTTAACGATTACAACAGTTAAATTCTACATGCATTCAATTACACACTAAAGGTAATACAGCCTGTAGTTTCCATTCACACACTGAGATTTCTTTTCACAGACTGTAGTTAAACACTCAGACTATTCTGTTTCCTTTAGGAGGGTATCGATCATGTAACAAACTTTTGTATCAACTAAAACATCCCCCCACCAACACATTTGGGTTGTGTCTTCCTTATTGTCTTAATTAAGTATGCAGCAATTAATTGCAATTGTTCTACAAGACTGAGGACTGAGTGGGTGTAGAGCAAGATCCACTTTCAATGCAGTTTGGAAGGTGACGGGGCAGAAGTTGAGTTTCCTTTTGAAATAGAAATGAGGTTCTGGAAAGGTGTTTTATCCCAACCTTTCAGGGCATTTTTTGAGATTCATGCTGGAGCAATGAACAGGTAAAGCACTAGCTAGAAAAGTTAATGTGGGAATGAGGGTACTGTTGACAAAAGAAAGAGTCATTTAATTCCTGATGATTACAGAATCTTGTGAAAGTGGGTACTGAAGGTTTGAACAACCATTGCTCTGAGTGCATTTGAAAGGTTGGAACAAAAATAGCAAACAGCAAATGTACTTTGGTCGATAGCAATAGATTATCTGTCTTGTGCGGGTGCACGGATTTGTAGATGAAACAACGCAGGAAGTTTTATTGAAAAAAATGACTGTACCCTTGGTGGATAAATAAACTAGCGAGACCCTTGATTATAACGTCAATTCAAATCTAATAGGAAAGTGTCCCTTTCAGCAATCCCCCTCACCAATCAAATGTTCCCACCCACCACAGAAAACACAATGCATGAGCCCAACTGGTTTCCACCTGCTGCAACAAGGAATTGAAAACTACCAGCAGTCTTTTATTTTAATACCACATATGTAAGACATCTCTTGCTTACATCAACAAACAGCAGTCTGACTGACATTAAGCCACTTGGTGAACCCATCCAAACCTCCTCTCTAAACAACTGACAATGTAAACCACACCATTTTATTTATTCCTTGAAACTACTACAGTTAAATCCATAATCTCAACATGTTAAAGTTACTGTCTGGGTTCTGCAGCCAAGTTTGCCCCTGTTTGCCAAATCAGAGGGCATTCTTCAAAAGTGAATACACTCAGTGCTAGCTAAGGTTCTCCTACTTGTTTATCCTATGGCATGCTGGTCTGTGAGTATAATATCAATTAGATTCTGAAAATAAAGTTGTTCAGCAATCTGTCTATTAGTTCTGTATGAATCACACATGCACCATGACAGCCCCCAACACCATCCATGATGCAATGCAAAGGGAAAATTTTTAAATTGATAAACTGAGTTATTTGAAAGCGTTAAAACATAATTCTGCTCCTTAACATGTACTACTTTTCAAGCCTGCAGTAAAAATGAAAATGCCTGCTTTTTGATGTCTAACTTCCAGACCTGCTGATGCATGCTGTTGAAAAAAAATTATATTCCTTAAAGCGACTTCCACACTAAGTGGCACAGTTGACTGCTTTGCAGTGACCGACTGACAAACCATAGTTTTAAGAGCAAGGTGTCCACACGATGCAACTAGTCGCAAAAGGAAACAGAGAACATCAGCTGCGCATCTCTTGTCCTCTGTGATTAGGCCTAGTCTTCCACGTACAGAAATTTACAGCTTGTGGTGGGGACATCTCTCTCAATCTGTGCACCCCTTTTCACATCGCTCAGTTAGTACACATTAGGACACAAGCGTTGGTGATACAGTTTGGAGTAAGCCCTAATGTGATTATGCTGTATAGGAGCTCTACTGCACAATGACTGAACACATATTGGATGCATGTGCAATGTTCACTTGCTGAACGGATTTTCAACAGATACACTCACCGAAAAGAGGAATTAACTTATCCGCCAATGAAAGGGTTTGGGTTATCTATGATCCTTGTATCTTATGTCAGAGAGACAAGGTCCAAGGATACATTCTCCACGTACTAGATTTCGATTAACTGATATTCACGGGCTTCATTCCAGAACTCCCTCATTTTAAACAGTCGTGAGTTTCAGCCTCATGCGACCGAACATATTCGGTCGCATAGGAGACTGAGTTTCGAGGCTGTTTGCAACTAGTTGTAAAACTTTCCACATTTTGTGACGCGTCTGAATAATCTTGTCGCAAGGAGTTGCGTCGCATTCAGTCCCATAGTGTGGAAGGGGCTTTACAGTGTGACAGTTTCAAGTTTTCATTGCTTCACTTTGACTCACCAATGCTAATGATCCAACGAGACATCAAGGCTTCTGACACCTATCTGATGTTGACCTGGGTCAATCTGGATAGATTTCCTCCAATTTTCATCATCTTCAAGCTCTAAGAGTGAGAAGTCAAAGAAAATGCAAAATAACGAAATAACACCATATGAAGCATAATAATAAATCATTTCTTTTTAACCAAAGCACAATGTGATGACATCATAACTTTTGCCAGTGACCAAAATATTTCTTTTTTTTTTTACATCATTAACAAATGATAATTAAGCTGCAGCTGTGTTGGAATTAACAGAACATCATTTGCTGTTTTCCACCTTGTCACCTGCCTAGTTGTCTCAACTTGAAATATCTGGGCTACTCATATTCCAGCTTTAAGCATGCATGCACTTTTTAGGACAGATTCATTGGAAAATGTAAAAATGCCAGTATACTTCATTGTTGTATTAAGGGCAGATCCACGTTTTGAGCAGCAGACTTGCACGCACATCGGTATACCCTTTGAACTTTACCACAGCATATGTTATTTAGTACAGTTCAAAACATCACTAAGTTGCATGCAGCACACATTGGAAATTGACTGATTTGCTCCGGTTGTTTCTGTAGGGAGATGTAGTATGAAAATATGAGTAAAAAAGGAGCTACTCCCTTGAAGTGTCAATCTTCATAATATTGACATTTCGCATGGTTTTTCTGTGCTCCCTCTTTTTCATGTTTCACTGCCATTTTCTTAGTACAACGCACCCTACAGCTACAAGTACACAGTACAGCTACTACGTGCACCATATGCATACTCTTTATGTACCCTATAGTAACCACCACACATCTTGTCAAGTTAGTTACCAAGAATCACCATGGTACTGCAAGTAAAAGTGAATCTCAGTTCTGTCCCAGTCCTACTAGGCTTTGATAAACTTGAAGCAAGTTCCATTTGTCTAGTTGTAAAGTTATTATTCCACAAGAAGATACAATTTGTAAGATAACTTTCTATCCTAAACCAGCCAGTGGTGTGTGCAAGGGAGGGGGAGGGATGAAGCATGACCCCACCTAGTTGAAAGATGTCCTAGAACTGGATTCTAAAAACTTTTTCAATGGGAAGGGGGAAACTCCATGCCCTCTGATTCCCCATGTCAGTTGGGGAAATGAATACTTCACAAAATGCGGCTCCCTGCACCCACCAAACCCGCACATGCCACTCTCTAATGGTAAAACCATTCTGAGACGAGTTGTTGGTTAGGATGTAACGCAACAACACTGAAGGCATGTTGTCAGGCATAACTTCCCAATCAAGAGTCCTACTTGAGCCTGGTAGAGCATGCAAGGATACCTCTGCTATAGCATGTGACAGGTAGGCTATCAGGGATCACCTGGCACATTTTAGGGGATTTTCTTTCGTTAAACTTTGACAATATTCCCATAAATTGAATCTGTCAGTAATGCTCTTTTTCTTTTTGGAAAGTGAAGGGGAGGAGGTCTTGGAAGGTAGTAGAGCAGGGAGCTGGCAGACAGCAAAGGAGAGGTGGAATTTGAGAAACAACTCATGGAGACTGTGTAATGAAAAAAAAAAAAAAAATGACACGAAGAACCGGTGTGGGTGGAGTTCAAAACCAGCCAACATGTCAACTTCAGTTGTAATGTAATACTTAATGTCAGCTGACAGGAATCTGTTCCCCATTTGTGGAAGGGAAAAGAAAGCGAAAGATGGGAAGAAGAAACAAGAAAAGATGAAGGGTATATATTAAAAGAAACTGTAATCACCCAGATTTGGAAACACCGGGAAGCTAATAATGTTGTAAAAATCTTCCCCATTCCTTGGTAACGAGGAAACATGAGTGACGCACATTAACCTCTGGGTTCAAGGAAGGGTTGGAGAAGTGTGTCGAGGGGACGCTGGTTGTTGACAATCTGATGACTGGTACGAAAAAGCATAAAAATAACACCCTGACATTTCCACAGAGTTTTTTTTGATGTTTAGCAGGTGCATGTACCGCATGAGTATTAAAAAGGACCTTGCTGTATTTGCTGGAGGTCCTTCCACTGAAGTAACATATGCAACATCTTTGGAGAAAAATAACTGCGGGTGGATGAGAGAGAGAAATGAAACTCTGGTCATGGTTACAGTACATAGGCAAGATTATGTCACTTTTAAAGCCAATTGCTTTGAATTGTAACAAGAGCTCACCTTGAAGTAGAGTGAAGATCATTTTGAGATACATGCACAAGCAGTCACATTAGTTAACTTGGGCTCTTTGTGACTTTTGTATTATTCAGTCAAATTTTTGTCACATGACTCACTGTGTCTTTCCAGTTTTGGGCTCTCCTGACTTTTAAATTCTGATTTGAATCAATTCATCAATCTCTCTTATGTCAAATTCTTCACCTACAGTTATTTTTCTCCAAAGCATGGTCCTTTTTAATAATCCATGTGGTACTTGTACCTACTAAATATCAGACCTGACAAAGCTTTCCTTCTTGAGAGATATCTGGTGTTAAAAAAGGTTCCAACTAAGTGATACCTATCAACTCCAAATGAGCTTTGACCTCCACCAAAACAGGATTCTTGCACATAATGTGGTACACCTACTTATCAAATGTGAGATCTTTCAGAGCTGCTCTTCTTGAGATACAGTGTTTACAAGGTTTTAACTATTTGACCCATGCTGACCCCCCAATGACCTCTGACCTTCATCAAAAACAGTAAAGTTCAATTGGTGCACCCACAGATTAGCTGTAATATCTCTCAAAACTTCCCTTTTGAGATATCGAGATCAGTATCACAAAAATACTGTACATACACAGCAGCATGAAATACAAAGGTTACCATTATCACCTAAACCCCCCAAAAATGAAAAATTACAATAGAAAAAATATATTATCAGGATTTTTCTCCCATGTAGAGGCAAACACTGCCAGTAATTAGGTCAAGGGCTCGAAAACACTTCTACCCTGTCGATGGGCACATCACATGTACTATAAATGACCCAAAAAGAAAACTGCAAAATTAGCTGACAGAATCAAACAAAATGATGCACAATCATTTGATTACATCAAGGTAGAAAAACACAATGGACCCTTGTAAATTTGTAACTATGCAAAATGGAAGCAAGCATAACCAAGAAAATTCTTAAGTGAAAATACATATAATTTGACAACCACTTCTAGGTCCGCTTTCCACCTGTTTTCTTTTACTTTGATTTTTTTGTTATTTGAAGAACGAGTTTCCTAACGGTAAAAATGCGTTCCACCACTCAACATAAATTGTGTCAGGTTAATCCACACTTGGCATTTCCTGAGGAGAACCACCTGCCCTGATCCTTACAACCCCAAACAAGCAAAACACAAAAAGAGAAAGTTTATCCAAATTTATCATTTTATGCCTGGGGTGTTACTCCCAAAACTCAGTGGTTAAGCGCTGAGGGTGCTTAAAAAAAAGTCAAAACAAAAATGAAAAGTCCAAAAGTGTCACAAAAATATGTCTGTTCATAGTTGTAAAATGGAAGCCTCTTTGACTTTTCTTTTCACCCTTATGCAGTGTGGAGAAAAAATGGAAGAAACTGTTCTATATAAGTATGTGGAAAAAGATTTGAAGTGTGGTATTAAGATGAAGTACAGAGAAAATATTAGAAGGATATGAGGTAGTGAGGGGGATATATTGTAGTGAGGGGATGTACAGTAGTGAGAGGATATAAAGTAGGGGGATGATAAGGCAGTTGTGGGAAAGACTGCATGCTTTGTACAAAGTTTTTTGCTTCAAATGAATTACGAAATTTGTCAGCCATTGCAGGAGGCTACTGTGAGACATAGGACTGATAAATACTGTTTCCCCCAACTTTTTTTTTTTTTTTGCATTTTCTTTTGGCACTTTTCATGTTCCCAACAAGGGCTTTACAATACAAAACTTCTTCCATTCAAGGGTTGTCAAAAACTCATGAATATCCAGTTCAGTAGGATGTTTTCTGGTTGATGAAACGATGGTGCCATCACCAAATACTAGATATCAAACACAATGTAACCAACACTGTGCACTAAATTAACAACAATAAAAGGTCCCAGTTTGTCAATACTACATCACGACCAACTGATTTTTGGCACCAGGCTTGCATTTCAAGTTGCTAAATGTTTACCGGAATTATTCATTTTTCAAATTTTGAGGGATATTTCCTGAATGAAAGAATAGTAAATTGCATGAAAAATGTTGATATATTTATAAAAGACATAAGAAAGTGTCAGTGGAGAAATGCTTCAAGTGCTGATAGCCTTAATCTAGTCTATTTCCATGTAAACTGCTTGCCATTTTTTGGCCACCAGGAGATGGTACAAGCATGTTCACAATCTAAGTTGTGATTGCTGCACTAAAAGAACTGAACTTCAAACCATAGCAGTTTTTTTTTTTGGGGGGGATTGTCAAACTGTCGCAAATGATTTTTTCAAAGAGTTGCGGGAATTACTTATGAATGACATTTATCAAGTATGCACACATAGGATTTTTTTTTTTTGAGGGGGGGCTCTAATCTGTGCAGTGGTAGCTCCACTGCAGCTCAAGGCTTTGCACCATCTATTTCAAAGTTTCAATTTTAAAGGTTGTGTGACATGCATTTAGAAAAGACCTAGCTTTGCTCAAAAGTTGCAAATTAAAACCCTGAAGGACAATCCATTGGAATTTTGTTCATGTCTATTAACGTTTTTGAGATATGACTTTTCAAAGTTTGATAAAACAGCAAAACATGACGTGGAGTGTTGCAAGTCAGTATTTCTTTTGTTCAGCCTATATGTATTGCCTCTTAATTACTTAACTACTGAGTTTCACATTGGTGAGTAATATGGATATTTTTGAAGAAGAAAATACATGCTTCCCAAAAAAAGTCTTCCTTCCAAAATAACATTCTCAAGTGTCCTTGAAGTAAAGATTAAGCAAACAAAGGTTTAAACATAAGGCATATCACAGGAGTCCATCTCTTTATATCACAAATTTGCAAACTTAGCTAATGTTTATTCATGATGCACCTGTGAGACACTAATTTGCCTGTAAAATTGGCAATCTTTGATGGATTTTGATGGAAGTTATGGCTATTTTTAACATTGTCAATGTTTAATGTGTCATTTTCATGTCACATGTCACCTTTAAAGTATCATGATACATCGACGCCTCTGCAAGATCTAACCATGTGATTTTCCAAGAAAGCTTTGTTATTATTATTAAATTTATACGGCGCCTTTAGTAAAACAATATGCAAAAGTGCTTTACATTAAAGGTAAACAAACACCACAGAAAAAAAGTGCGGAAATTATGTACATAGTGCTGTAACTTAGGTCTCACGTGTAGTCATGGAAAGCAATGTTGAACAGACACGTTTTAAGATTTTTCTTGAATACGCTAAGTGGTGCTGAGCATTACAATGGGAGGAAGCTCATTCCAAAGCCGAGGACCACATACTAAAAAACTAAACTGCATGGGCCTTCCATGCAGTTTATTGTACTCTGAAAGGGATGGAAAACCCACTTCGAAGGTTTTCACATGCCTTGTATATATTTGCATTCACTCCATGCAACTGAAAAATGATGTCAAATAAGCCACTATAAGAGTCCCTGACAAATCTAGAGCATTGCAGAAAGTCACTGGAAGTAATCCAAAACTTTGAAATCACTACATGACTTTTTTTTTTTTAATCTCTTCAAAATTTTCAATGACTGAGAACTGGTATGCTTAAACTTGGGGGAAGAGTGCTTTGGTAATATACAAGGCACAACCTACATTCACCCAATGGTGTTGTCAACAACAATCCATCATTTGGCTCATAACAGTGCCAGCAGGTGCCGGTTATAATAAATTTATACAGGTTACCTCTGGGGGATGTAACTGCTGAGCAGGCTGGAGGGCCGGTTGTAACTAGATACCTCACGGAGCACTACCTTGCAGATCCAGATGCACATAAGAAGAAAAAAATAAAACCATCTAGCAGGGTTTACCCCTAAGCTACAAAATACAAACAGTCTATTTTATGTCCCACAAATTGTAATAAGTACCTGACCGAATTTTGCATACCAAGTCCTTGTGTTTAAACCAGAGACAAAACCCCAAATTTTGTGATTGGCATGTACCATGCAGCAAGTAGTTAGTCTCACCCCTGCAGTGTAAATATTTATAAATGCTAAGGTAGTCAAGTATGAATAGACACAATTTCTCTCAGGAGATGCTATGATTCATACTTGGCCAGTCCTCTGGCAAATTTGGTTGGTCAGAATTCAGAAGTGTAGCTACTAATGAATACCAAGCTGGTGACTTTGCCCTTGACTGATGTGAGACACTGTTCATATCCCGTTAGCAAAAACATGTTCTGGCTATAGAGTTTGCTATGGGATACAAAAGGTGGAAGGAGAGGAGGGGGGGTGGTGGTGGGTGGTGGTGGGTGGATGTGACAACTGCCCTGCACAGACATTTCTATACACTTCCAAGTAGCCCTAAACCAGCATCCAGTAGATCCATCAGGCACAAAATACCTTTCCACTACAGAGAATGGTTACTGGTTGTGTTAATGGAAATGATTTGAAGTGATACCTTGGGTATTGCCCCAATTCATATCAAAAATAGCTGATATAGAAAATCGCTCCTTTAAACAACTGATGACTTCAATCTCAGATGGGATGAGTCCATCTTTTTGGCTGAAACAATTACATACATGTTGATTATCAAGTGAGATGTAAAATGTCATAAAAATTAGGGAGATCTTCTTTTTTTGGTGGAAAGGATATCTATAAAATAACATGATCCATGGGGAAATTGGGTTTTATACCGATTTGCGACCTTTTCTTTTCACATCTTTAGCTCAAGAGCCACGATGATCCCAATCCTGCTTTCACTAAGTGTCAGATTTTAAGGTTCAAACACAACGCAATTCAATTTCAGGGAACAACAAAGACTTTTTTGCGGTAATTTGCTGACGATTCATTGGGGTTTTGTAACTTTGTGGCAACTGGCAAATGATTCTTGACCAGAGAGGTCTGTCTTGAAACATCAGTATCATCTTGAATCATGAACAAGATATCGGTGTGAAGCCTCAAGTACCTGCAGTGAAAGGAAATATAATCTGTTGTTTAAGAACTTATGAACATGTTGCAGGAATAATACTCGAAAGATACGATATTCAGGAAAGACTGTGTTTGAGAAGGTTGTTCTTTGAAACATCCCCTTCTTCTTGATTGCTGTTATAGTAACACTCCAATTCCATTGTCTGCTTGGATATGAATCTATATGAATTTCTTTTCTGTCACATTCTTTGACACCTGTGTTTTCCTTTTCCTTCATTCCTATCTTTCTATTTTCTTCTTTGTCTGTTTTGTCTTTGTCTCTTTTGTCTGTCCTGTCATACACTGATCATATTCAATTGTCTATATTTTTTGTTTTGTTTCTAAGATTTGTTTCCATGCCCTGAAAGAGCTGCTCTTCCCTGTTATGATGCCGTAGTGACTTCAACTGACTATGTAGGCCCAAGCAAGGCTTGCAGTGATTTTTTGCTCTGTGAGCCTTTTTTTTTTTTTTTCCATTTCCAGCCAGCTTGCATGGGCACATGTGAGAGCAGGTGGTGGTGAAATGATAAGACTGTGAAATAGATAAACAATAGTTAGTTCATAGGTTGACATACCACCAGTACAGCACAACTTGTACCACATTGTCAAGCAACATCTCTTGAACAATAGAAAATAAGTTTCCCCACAGATTTCACACTGTCTCTGTAGACAGTTATGTAAGCAGGGATTTAACTTAAAGGTTTACAGCAACATATCTGTCATGACCTTCCCACATTTGAGAGGCTTGTCAGGATATACAGCTGGCAGTCTGCCACCATCCTTTTTATTCTCATATATTTAAACTTACCACGACCATGCCGTCTACGCCCATTGTTTTTCCTTTGATGTAATGGTTCTGGACTGATAAAACCTATATTGTTCTCATGCCCCCCCCAATCCCCCATCCTCATATGAGTAGAATGGAATACCATCAAAGAAGCCATCACCTCCATGGCTGTGGTTTGTGTTGGGTTTTATGCTTTCACACTTTAATTCTTAAGATAGGAGAGCCTTGGCTGTTAAAATCATGTTTGACTGTAAAAATTTAAAAGTCAGTGACTGACTGACATACACTTTTTATTTACTCCTCAAAATGTTTTCTCTCAGAATAATGACACAAAGATCCAAGACATACGATAGAAATCAGTACTTCCTTGGTGATGTGAATATGTCATGGACAGCCCCAAGAAGAGGTGGATAACAATGCTTTTGGAAAAGCTACTTTGCAAAGCCGATGAATGCTTTTCTAAAAGTAATCTGTAGACATCTGTCAATCATGTCATTTATACATGCCATTAGTGTGAGCTAGGATCCTGAGCAAGGGGCACCTGTAACTCATGTCTGTTTATAATGTAGTCAGAGATAAGTTGTCTGGTTATACTGAGTCAGAGATCACTAGTTGCCTTGTTACATGCAGTCAGGGATCAGTTATATCTGCTTGTATACAGTCAGAGATCAGATGTTTTGAAGACTGGTTATATTCAATTAGAGATTGGTTGTCTGGTTTTATTCAGTTAGACATCATTCCTCTTGATGCATGCAGCACAAGATTTGTTGTCTGATTACATTTCGTCAGTGATCAATTGTCTTGTTACATGCAGTCAGAGATCAGTTGCGTCTGCTTGTATTCAGTCAGAGATCAGATGTCTTGTTAAATCGAATCAGAGATCAGATCTAAGGCTGGTTATATTCCCCTAGAGATTAGTTTTCTGAATATCTTAAGTCATAGATCAGTTGTCTGATCATTGTTCAGTCAGAGATCAGTTGTCTTGTTACATGCAGTCAGAGATCAGTTATGTCTGCTAGTATTCTGTCAGAGATCAGTCATCTGATCAGTCAGAGATCAGTTGCTTTGCTACACGCAGTAAGAGATGAGTTGTCTGGTATATTCAGTTAGAGATAAGTTGTCCGGCTATCTTCATTAAGGGATCAGTAGTCTGGATTACATTCAGTATGAGATCAGTTGTCGGGTTATACTCAGTAGATCAGTCGTCTGAATTTCAAAGATCATGGGTGACCATACTGGATAATGTCCCATATGGTGTATAGTGTGAAGTTTGAAAAAATTAAATTCTCATTATGGAATCAAGAAGCATTTGCATCGGCTCAGTTGTTTCATGCCATTATATGTCCATGGTGTTTGCTATACAATGCTGACATGAACTGTCACTTACTTACGGGACAATCACTTACTTTTTTTCCCTTGTTAAGCAACCGTTAATTAGTCGTTATGGTGTATACCTAATTCTCAGGCAAATGTCTGCCACTCAGTTGACTTCCTTTTCGATAATAATAACATGCAACCACTCTTTCAAATTCAACCAATCACTGATGTCATGTGTATTTATGAGCATAGCTAAAAATAGATTCATTCACAGATAATCCCTGCATGTTCTTTCCATATCAGAGATATGCATACAGTACATTGCTGTGAGTATATATGTGAAATTGCAGAACAGCCAGTGCAATGGTAAAAATTCACTGAGAAGCTTGTCCTTTCATCCAGCGACCTGACTTTTGTAAATATTCATAAGATGGGTAGAGTTTATTGCTACTCTGCTGAAGAAAGAGGCTTTCAAGAGTGCAAAACAGGATATTGTAATTTCTTGACTCTTTCCTTTCATCACTTGAAATACGAATTACATACAGGCACGAGTAATGTCTATAATGACGGTATCTGATGGTATTTTACAGTCATTACAGGTCATAAATTCACAGTGACAGGTGCCGCAATTACTGGAAACATCCAGTTACAAATTACCCGGCCAGGCCAGAAAGAATTTGCAATTAAAATGCACATATACATTACTATGAAAGAAAAATGCCCGTCTTCCGAAGAGTCATCCATGAACTCATGTTCCCAATTACACAACTGGAGTCAAGACGAAAGCAGAGTGGAGGGGACAGGGAGGGGGGGAATGACTGTAAGTTTAGACTTTTGGGACATGAACTCTAATTGACAGTGACTAAAGGTGCTTTGGTAATCCATTTCATCGTTGGGAAATTCCCATACCCGGCAATAGCTAAATCAGAGCTTCATATAGCGTCCGTCGATAGTAAAATGAGATAGGATGACTTCCTGCTTCAGGACATATATGAAACTCACTGCTGAGTTGAATGACTCATAACTTTAGTTTCCTGCGGGAGTGTAACAACATTGGACTGGGTAGAAAGTTTCCCTCAACCTGATACCATGATATCTGTGTTTAGAACCATGCTAAGTGTACAAATGCCTTGTCAGAAATAAAGGTTTGCAGTGTGTCCAGTGGAAAACATACTGACTGGTTAAAATGACTTGAGTGTATATAGCATATAGGAAGGAACATGCTGAAGTGTAATGCTTGACAACATGAGTGGGTGGAACACAAAGTAAAGGCTCATTTGACATTCGCAATCACCTGTCACTCTCCAAAGAGCTTGTCTTGGAGTTTCACTGAAAGAATCAACTGCACAATGTGAATGGAGAGAAGGTTGGGGTAGTGGGAATGGGCAGAAGATGGGTGAAAAGTAGTAAATTAGATTAAGGCTTCAAATACAACCATAGACTGAATTAAGGGAATGTCTTGACACACTCTGTGGACATATTGGGTCAGAGCAAATTTGAATTTGTCCAAAACATATATACAGGACTACATTTCTAATGTACAGATTGAAGTTTGGGCATTTCGTATTTCATTTGTCCAGGTCATAGCATTGATGTCGTTTACAGCTGGCTTTTAGTGAAACATTGGATATGTGCGTCTAGCAAAAGTAAAAGAAAATTTCCTTTTAGTCCAGTAAAGTTGAAAAATTTTGTCATGTAGATCACGAAGTGGTTAGGCTAGTTCTTCAACTGACCAACTGCACTGATCACACTCATGCTGAGGATCATGATGTGAGGGTGAAAGAAAATTATCTGCAAGAACTCAATGTACTGAAAAAGTAACAGGCAGTGGTTGAACAGATATGAAGGCCCACCAGCTGCTGACACAGGAACAACAGAAAATAAGTAGAACAGTGAGTCTCCTGACTGGTATGACAAATGAACCCCATTTTCTCAAAATCGAATACAGGTCCAACTGTTATATTCTGTATGCTTGTTCTTTTACCATACTGGCAGTAGCAGTTCATTTGCTTTAATACAGTTAAAACATCTGCATCACATATTAAGCACTTCATTTCTGCAACATGGTCCACACTAGGTCCTCCCCCCAGGAAAATTTTTAGTGACTTAGCAGATGAGTCTTAAGAAGTTACGTCCCACTCTCAGCTTAGAGCAATTATGGGAACTACACTTCAGTTGAAAACAAAAATCATGCATGAAGCACAATAAAGCGCCAGATACAGCTCTTGGCATGTACAATTTACAAACTATGTTAAGGTATTTGATTGCAAGTTTGCATTTATTTCAGTGTTCACGACTGTAGAAAACCTACGGAATCTCTTGATGGTCACAGGGGGTCCTCCTGGAATACCATGGTGGATATCGAACTATTCAACCGCATCCCCAGCTTGGACTCAGCACTGCAAGCCAGCAGCTGCGGACCTTAGGACTCTCCGTAGGAAGGGAAGACTGCCAGGGTTCATGGCAGTACGTCATTAGATCAAGGTGTTGTCATGGCGACATAATGTAATATCATGACAAACTTTGTTAGAGAGGCAGTTCAATGGCATCCTGATAGTGATCAATCCCTACCCATAACAATCATGACCAAGTAAGTCCATTCTGAGACATGATACGTTTCATTTTCACATGCAGAAGTTCATCACAGATCTATGGCTGCCATTTTTTCTTTGAGAGAAACAGCATGCAGTGGGGGTAGAAAATGAATGCGGAAGGATACTCTCACCTTGAGCGACAGGTAAGAACTTTCAAGAGATCAAAGAGCAGTGGGAAGAGGAAGTATACCAACAATAATAGGACAAAAGCATCTTAATGACATACTGTGTGTTATTCTTCCTTGTCACGTAAAGGGCATTGATTGGGAGTCTACAACTGCTTGATGTAACCGACTGGCATACATCTGCAAATTGACAGAATGTCATTTGGTGACTTATCAGAGACGAAATATACATCTCTTACTTTCACCACAAGAATTTATCCACGTTTAAATCCATTAACAGCGAGGGGGGTGTTCGTAGGGGTAGGGGGCTGACAAATTCCTCTTGCAGTTGGTGAGAGGTGGAAGGAGAGGGAGGAGGGTCTAAAAGGGGGCACTCTGAAAAATCAGTTAGGATGTCACTCTGAGAAATCACTTGGGAACGAACGGCTCAAAACAGCATTCTGAAAAGCTTTCTGATTGGGTGTTACAACTAAGGGAAAAAAGGGCAAAATTAAGAAATATTTAGTTCAACCCCCCAACCTAGATGCACTAGCCTTGAGTAAATATCCCTTGTTTGAAAGGATTGTAAATGAAGTACAGTGGTGCACAAGGATGGGACAAAAAAGTGTTTACTCTGTAATTCTGAAACATGCCAAAAAGCCAGAAGAATGATACAAATGAGCAATCTAAAGTACCCATGACAGTTTTCATCAAATGAGTTCCTTTTAATGTTCATGTGATATGTGCAAGTCAGCCCACGTGGCATTATATCATGATTTCCATCCAGTACAAATCGGCAACAGGAGAAATTAACAATGGCAAACTGATTTACGTCCCATGCACAGCTGGTAACCCTATCACTGGGAGATATTTACAATGAGACAGTTATAAATATGACCTTATAAAGCAATAATCTGGATGAAAATGTAACATTTTTCTAGCAGGAGGAGAGACATTGTTCGTCAAAGTCGAAACACGTTTAATGGATAGTTTTTCACTGCCAAAGTACATTGGAGGATTAATTGCCGTAACGTCAGAGAGAACAAAAAGGCATTCTGGTTTTCTCAGTCTAATGGAACAGAAGAATCATCACTTCTGAGAAAATGTGACTCTTTGTTGTGATTTTACAACCTTCATTCAAGGAAATGATGCTCTGGATTGGAGTTTGCAAGTAATATCCCTCCTCACCGACATTTCCTAGAGCTGAGTGCATCTGATCTCCGACGTTGACTGAAAATGTCAACGTACTTTAAAGTGCCCACTCTTGAACCCTTACCACAGCCAGGCAGATCAACAGGTGTGAGGGGTTATCAGCAATTTTCCTGGAGAAAGTGGGTCACTGTCAAGGGATGTTGATAACCTTTGCTACCTATCTGACGTAGACCAAGGGGGGGGGGGATATCTCAACGATACTTCATGCCACCAACACTGATCAGTTACTATAAATACATTTATATTTTAAATCCACAGTGAAAAAGAAAATGAGATACTCAGGACATCAGAAAAGATTTCTTGCCTGTTCAATGAGAGGCTAAAATTGTACCTCAGCTAGTTTTCATTCAGAGATGGTCTTATCAAACATTGTAGAAGAGAAGCTGAAGACTTATCAAAAAATTTTTACAAAACCAGTAGATGTACAAGTCAGTAATGTTCTTAATCCTACCATGACAAAAGTACCTTCAAGAAATGCTTTTGACTTTTTCTCTCTCAGTGATATTAGCTTATTCTAATACAAACATACTCACAGAAATAAGTTTATTGTGGATTAAGGGGAGACAAGACAAGGCAAGAGTGATGAACAGGTTTAAATATGAAATCAATTGGTTTGATAGGGGGACCAAACATATGATACCTTAAAAACAAAAAGACAAAAACAAATGGTAAACATTAAACCATAAATGTTAATCACAAAGACGATTTTCAACCAGGTATGGTACGGTTGAAACAATGTAATTGAAGAGTGTGATACACATTACATGGATTAATGCACCTTTATCACTGGTATGAAAGTAGGGAAGTCACTAATGTAGTTACCACCTTCACCACTGATTGAATCCAGGCAAGCTCAACTCTCAGGATAAAGATTTTGACTGTATGTGATTCAGCACAGCGATTCATTCACTTTTTTCTCCATGTAGACATTTTTTAACCTAATTTATGCATTGAAACTATATATTTTCACAACGGTGAAGGGTAAAAAGTCCATAAACTAGAGCACCAATGGTGCAGAGGCTCACACATGAGCACCCTGAAGGTACCATTTGCATATAATCAAACAATAGGAACCACTAGAGTAGCATTAAATTAAATGATAAACAATGTACTGGAGAACCTGTTGAACGGTACCATTTGCAGAATTTCATAGAGCACCAACAGTGTGGAAGTTCAAACTCTCTGGGTGAATTTGTGACACTTTTTATGGGGTTCTACCAAAATAATAATTAGCATCATTGTTCAAGTTTCACATACAATGACTATGAAAACTGTCAATTTAAAAAATTTTTTCCTTCATTTGTACTGGCAATGGGCTCGCACTTCAATGTGTGAAAGGGTCTAGTCACAAATTTTCTAAAGCCAATTAAGTCATTGACTAACTGATTAGTCTTCATTTGTATGTGACACATGGGGACCAATGTTCTGTAACTAGAAGCCTTACTGTATGTGAAGGAAACTTGACACAAAGTTGACAGGTTTGGAGAGACTATTAAACAGCATTTCATAGAACATGTCAAAGTGGCCCTTTGATGCATCTATACACCAACAAGTACGTCAGACAAGATTGAGTCTCAGTTAGGCAACAATCTGAGGCAACCCATTGCCCCATTACTCAATTATCATTCATGCATGGTAGATATATTTGAGATGTTGCAAGACATTAAAAAGGGATTCTTTAAAAGCATGAGAAGGAAAAGTTTGAAAAATTTCATAAAATGGGCCATAGGGTTCACATGGGAACTTGAAGCAAGTATTTTTTAACACCACAAATGGCCTACCACCCAAGAAACAATGTGTCCGAGTTATTGGAAATCCATGAAAACGTGTGCAAAAGCAGCATTTTGAACAGAATGTCCTAAAATCGGCAACAGGATCCACATGGGGCCTTGGATTAAACATCCCTGAAAACCCTGACGGTACCACTAAAAGAGTATCATTGTGACAAACCATCAACAAGGTACAAGCTAATCTGAGGGAGCAATTTGCAGAATTACATAAAATGGGCCATAGGACCCACATGGGACCTTGGACCAAAAAGTTTTGAACATTCAAAATGGTTCACCATCAATGGAACATTGTGTTTAAGTTCATACAAATCCATGGGAACATGCCAGAGGAGAAGTATTTAAGCAATTCTGATCAGACAAGTGTGATGGACAGACAGACAGACAAATGGACAGACAGACAGGTAGACAGACAGACAGAGTGAGAGACTCCACAACATTACAATAGCTCACACCAGCTGGCTGGTATGAGCTAAAAATTAGGAAAACAAAAACTGATCTTAAACTTTTAGACCAATATTGATTTCACTTGTAGTACCTTTTTCCTTGTTATTATCAGTATCATATTGAGGTGGTTGTGAAAGTTTTTTAAGGGAATTTGACATTTTCAAAAGTGGTATCTTTCTGGGTCAATAGCAAGTATTGCCAGGTAATAATGTGACCCCCTTTTGCAGAGATTTATGACTAATAAAAGACTAACGTTTGGATACTTGAAACAACATCCTGACTGACTTTGTCTGTCATCACTGTCTGTGTAGAAAAGAAAATGAAAAAGGGAAAAGAAAAAGGGAAAGAAATCTTAGTGATGGTGCTAGTTCACCTTCCAATTCCTCCATGTCAAAGTGCAGCATTGTAACACAGTGACTTGTGCAAAAAGGCCAATGAAAAAAAATTCAGTGTGCAGTTATTTTATCATTTCTACAAAGTGTAATGTACTTACTGGTCTCCTTATAGTGTTTGAAGGTGTAGAAAACTTAATATCATAAAACAAAATAATATTTTAAGCTGTAGCAAAATGCCACCACTCTCAAGAAATTATGTTAAATCTTTGAATGGTTATAAATGCCTTACCCATCTTTTACTATTTCGATTTTCACTTTAAAATGTTCTTCTTGACACAAAATGTTTTTCTTAAAGGGGAAATCAGGATTTATTTTCACAATTTATTTCACTACAATTCCCCACCCCTATCGTACAATGAGTTATAACTAACAAATATGATCAAGATTATCTCAAAACATGTGGAAAATTTCGAGAAACGAATCAAATTCGCAAAAAATCGGTGAAGAACTCCGAAAGTCTGTCACATCCATATTCATCGAATCAAATATGAATATTCAAAACTATCGCCTTTTCAAGGTATGAGGAGGTGGGGGTTCCTATTTAGTACAGTAAACAAAACATCAAACCAAGTCGCAATCAGTGAACAATCAGTTTAGAAAGAAAAATCAACTAAAGGTGAATTTTCTCAGTCAAACCCTGATTTCCCCTTTAACACAATTTAACACAAGAAAAATACTACACTGTAAATATTTAACACAAAAACATGTGATCACGTTACTTTTCTTTTGAAGCAAATACATGGCAAAAGACAGTCTTTGTCTTATTTGTAGGGGTTTGTTCACAAGTCCCACTCAAAAATCCTGCTCTTCCCCATTTTCTGAGTCACTACATTGGACTTGAAATTATAGTCAAATAGACCATGCAAAGTTTCTTAGGTAGCTTTGCATGTTTTTCAGTCCTGCTTTTCTTAATGGAGGGGGCCATTGCAATATCAAATTGAAAGAAAATACACCACGTTGTCCTTTGCAGAGAGAAATTCAACCGACATGGCAAGCTCAAGGACAATTTCTGATTCTTCTTAGATGATCAACGTGCAATTTGAAGACCAGTATACCCGTCCTGTAGCAAATAGCGAACATAATAGGGCTAGAACATTCGCTGTGCACGGTGAATGGTTGTTCAAACTAAAGTGTTGATTTGTTGGAGGTTATGTGAAAAAGTTTTGTGCATATATTACAGGACATATACATCCGTCTTACGCAGTAGCATGTAGTAGCCAGGTAACTGGCTAAAGTAGTTTTGAGTCTGACCAACTGCTTTATGTAAAACTGTCTGAAATGTTTTAAGCTCATTTTAAGCTCAGCTTTTGTATATCATCTTGAATTTGTCCTTTTTGGGTCTTGTTAGGGCTTTTTTTCCCCCTGTAATCAGGTCTTTGAAGGGCAGTAATTTTATGACACTAAGCGACCAGACAGTGTGGAGTAAGCATGTAGCTTATATATTACAACTTCACATTAGGTGACTACCAACTTAACAATTTTGGATCTAGGGAATAATTTAGTGTTCAAAATCTTGGGCAATTTGCCACTGGCCAAATCAGAGGAAACATTAACATTGTATGAACAAACATGAAAAAATGATGTCTGCGGTGACATAGACAACAGTCTACTATGCAGAGCAGTTTTGTGACAAAGTACCAGCCCAAATTCAATTCTGCAGTCACAATCTAAATTCCCCTTGTAATGTAAGACGGCTGTAGCGAGGCCTCAGTCAACTTTTCACTGACTAATACAATGGAGCTTACCAGTAACATTCTAAAATAGCACCACACTTGGAGAATCTGTTTTTCAGAAATCATGTCAGGTGTCTGATCTACTTTTAAATGGCGCTATGTCACTTTTGGATGGGACACCATCAAAATCAGAAATCAAGACACGTTGTCATTCTGAAGGGGAAATAAGGATTCCTTTCACCGAAGAAGAAAAAAAAAGGAAGAAAAAAGGGGAAAAATGGTACTATAAAAATCAATATTTGCAGACACAGAATGATAAATTACTTAACACAAGGAAGGTGGTCTTCTTTGCAAAAAGTAAGTTTCTCACAGACAAAAATTCAGTTAATTGTTGCTCAAGAATAATTTGTACAAACTTTCCAAAATTCAAATGATACATCTTGCTAAAACCTGCAAAATTAAATGTCAAAATTTCAACAGTGGTTACCTTTTGGTCTGATTCTCCAACACGCAAATTTTAGACCACATTTCAAGAAGAACAAACCATGCATATGAGCAGAGATTGTTGTACTGAGAGAAAAAAAGGAACGAAAACATGTGTTTGTTTCCCTAAACTTTTCTACTTGGCAGTTTCCTAAACTTGTTTCCCTAAACTTTTCTACTTGGCTCACAACTGAACATATCCACATGATGGAAATGAGCTTTTAATACAATAGCTATGATGATGATCATACATTTCGGTACCACACATCATCTTAAAAGTGTACTTCATTGGCCCTAAATTTGCATCATTTTGCAAAAACGAGTACAAGCTCTTTAGTTCAATGTGTCTTGGCTGTGACATAGAATGAACACCACATAGCGTTCTCTTCCAGTGGCACAATATATTCACGGTTGACCAGACAGGGAGTCATCACAATGTCGGCTTCTTCTTACCTAAGGAGTAGTTTGTTGGCAACATCCAAACTTAAAGCACTACATCATCATAGGAAACATCAACAGGAAAAGCATACTCTTCTGCCATTCAGGGTCAGTACTGAATAGTTCTTATTAAAACATTGATCCTGTGTGAAGAATTTATACTGCCTCAGTAGAATACAATGTATATCCACTGCCTGAAGGGATTCAAACAAACATCAGATTCTAAAATAAGATTGTATTAGCTGAATAGACAGTCAGACTAAAATCATAGTATTCCAACTCCTTGAAAAGTGTAAAAGATCTTGTTAAGTGAAACAATCTTGTTTGGTTTTCATATTTGTGACAGACTAACTTAGTTAAGCAGGCTACCGTGCCTTGAGAATTACCACCAAATCAATGCATGATTTGAATCATCATGTCATGGTCACCACAAACCCAGTTCACCCTTTAGGATGTTGTTTTGTAATCTGGGAAATCAAACTGTTTATTGTGTCCTACAATTGTTGGCAGGGTTGCCACCTTATCCATGACACGTACAGTAGATCCAACAAATACTACTGGCAAAATTAGGTGGAAATATGGCAAAAAATAAGTTGGTGCATATTTTCATGAAAGTTGACTCCCCCAAACTTCTTGGTTTGGGAATTCGCTAGCAACGAACTCACCTCATATAACCTATGCATTGCCGCTGCGGGGAACTTCGCTGGCAGACCAAAAGGCTGGCAATTCCAGAAGAGCAGTGACCAAATACATGCACACGCACAAAAAATTGCCAGATGCTAGACCATGGTCAATACGGTAATGCATAGGTTATATGAGGTGAGGGAGTTCATGCTGTGAAGCCTGTATATTGATGGCGATAGAAAAAAGAATGTTTTCAGAAACACTTCAACCTTTAACACAACTTGGGAAATTAAAGCTATACACCTAAACTTGGAAGTCCTGCCCCCTCCCTCCCCCCCCCAAAAAAAAACCAGACAAACAAAAATAAACCCAAAATGCAGCTTAGCATGAGCTTTAGTATTTCACAGACAAAGAAAGCTATGAAATGTCTAATTTAGTTAATGGACCATTTTTAGCATTTAAAGGGAAATAGGGCATTTATACAGTGCAAGAAGATAATATACAAAAAAAAAAGCTTCAATCATTGTTAAACCATAAAGGACCATCAATAAAGATCGACAATACTCCTTCAAACATTTAAGCATAAGATGAGTTACAGAAGATGCGTCATTCAAATTTCTGAAAAATTTGGGCTAGCAAATTATCCCTAAGCAACCAATTTCTATCTGTGAGAAACTTGTTTCTTTTACAGAAGACTACTGTACTGACTTACTTTGAATAACGTATTGTTCTATGTCAACAAATATTGGTTTCAAATATGTGATTTTTTTCCTGTTAAACAAGCAACTTATTTCCCAAAACAATGGCAACCATATGTTGGTGAAAACCTCTAGAGTCACTGACAAGCATTCAATAACAATTATGAATCTGACCAGGCAATCCCTTCATAAATCTATAGGAAACATAATCTGTTCTGATTTCTGAAAAGGGAACTCACAATTTATGAGGAAACGTGAATATAAATGGTCTACTCTGTGAATTGCAGGAGTATTTTGGTCGATAAGTTTGTGTGTTTAGACAGCCTCTACTCATGATCTCTGCCACCAGGACACAACTTTGAGTTATTTTGACAAGATTTGCCCAGAAAAATATTTTAAAACCTCTCCCAGAACTTACCAAATCCTTGTTTCAGGTATGTACATCAAAGTCACTGTTGGACATGTCTTATCATCTTGTAATTCAACGGTACTGTACAGCAGTACTACACAAGGAAGTAGTTACTTAAAAAAACATGCATATAACTAGAAATGTAAAAATTTACTGCCACAAATACAAAATGTGTCTTGGTACTAGACAAAAATTTTTTGCTCCAAACCAGAATAACTTGTCATCAATTACATGAAATAGAGACCTTAAGAGAGAACAACTGAATTTAAAAAAAAAAAAAAGACAAACTGCCTCCCTCCCACCCATCACTTCATAGTCCCCCCCCCCCAAAAAAAAAAACAAAAGAAGAGAAACCTTGTCATCCCAAAAATCGTTATTACTACCATTCAAAGATGTTCATGACAGGAAACTTGAGAATTAGTAAGGAACAACACTGGCATGAAAAACAACCCAAAATTAGTTTCAAACTACTGCCCTCACTATTACTTTTGGCACTTCTGGCTGTTGCTCTGCCATAGAGGCAAGACAGTTTACTGTGAAAATATGTACATGCAACATTGACTTTCCACATGACAGTGAATCATAAACAGCCTTGTGGCCACCAATTGGTCTGGTGTCCTGATGGCATCCAGTCCCCCATAGCCTCATAATAGTACCAGATAATAATCGCAAAACTACTAGCTATGCCCCCTATGTGAGAACTTGTCTATGGAAAAAATATTTGGAGTCTAGCTGTTTCTGGAGTGTGACTTTCATTTTCCGGTAAGGTGAAGATAGTCAAAAGTGTCTCAAGCTTGAAGGAGTGTAAAGGAAACAAGTTTAACTCAGAACAATGTTAAATGCAAACATGAACCATTGATCAAGAAAAACAAACATAAAAACAAAAAATAAAAAGATAATGAAAAAAAAATAATAAAAAAGCATTCCTACATACAGGCAAAAATTTCAAAACAAATACTGTTCAACTATCCTTGTAAACAAACAAACAAACAAACAGACAAACAAACAAACAAAAACCAAACTAAAATGAAGATGAAAAGGTGACTAAAAAATGAGATGACAAGTACATGTGTAAATTACCCAATGAGCAATAGATAAGTTTGAAGAAACATCACAAAAAAGATACCGGATGGGAAAAGTTTTCGAAATTTCACCAACAAGTACTAAGCCTTTATTGATCGTCTTCATCGGGAACGTAAATCACGGCATGACATTAAACGATTCAAAGAGAAATGCTCCCGTCTCTCATGACGAGATGCGTACGAACCAATTCCAAGCATTCTCCAATCTCAGATGGAATGAGGAGGATATTTATGTGCAGTGATATTTACAGAATGGTTACATTCGTTTACCCCGCCGACGGTAAAACTTAACAATACTGGCATAAATTCCACGCGGATGATCTTTCATCAGGCAAATGCCTGACTTTTTCATTTTGTGATATCTTCTGTGTTCTTTTTCTTTGACTCTTCTCACCGCATCACCAAGTGAAAGTTAGTCTGAGATAGGCTCTGCATCCAGGAGAAATCAAATCATTATCCCCAAACACATAAATCAACATCAGCAATAAATGTAGCTCCTTGAATAGCTATAAAGTCTTGATCATTGCAGCAACATTCCACATGACTTTCAATGTGGAGGAAAAGGGTAAAAATCTCGACGGCATCCAGCTATCAACATGGCTTTCTGGGAAAGCTGTTAAAGTCCTTGCCAAATGAGATGCAGTAAAAAAAATGGCATTCAACGTCCTCTAGATGAAACATTTGCGAGTCAAAGAAACAATTGGGTGAGGCAAACGTTGAGTGAAATGGAACAAATGCCATGGGAGGGGGGGATAGAACATCGCAAGGAGAATTGGTAAAGGTAATGTTGGTTATGAACATGGCCAAGAAATGCATAAGACAGTAGTTTGGCCATCTAGCTTGCTAGCATTATGAGGTTGATCCTGCACTGTAGAGGTATGATCTCAAACCTAACAGTAATGCAACAGTGGATATGATGGAAAACGAATGTGTAGAAATGTGAGAGCAACGGCATGAGATGGCTGCTTCTGTCCAGCATCCAAGTATGAGTAAATTTCAACTGAGCCATTAAGAGGAGTAACATGTATTGGATGCAATTGGCTAGGGCAGAAATTATAACAAAGGACAACAATTAACCTCAGACAAGTCTCTTATTCTGAGGGAAAGACACTGGAGTCTGATGCCAAAAACAGTCTTAAAAATAAAATGGGGGGAGGGGGACAACATTATTAAAGAAGAGACAAATTCTAAGTTAGAGGGATCGAGACAAACCACAGTGTACCACTTCATAACGTTACGCGATTCTTCACCTTAAATCAATATCTCAATCTCCTGAAGAGCTTTCGAGTTTCTCTTAAATTGATTTAAAACCACTCTAAAGCATCCAAAACCCTTTGATGGAACCCCACTTTAAGACCAGGCTTAAAACAAAGCTGATATATAAAAAGAAAAAAAAAGAAGATGCAACTAGCTCAGCTGGCAACTTCAGACCATATTTGTCCTGGAGTGACCTAAACTGGCTAAGGAAAAAGTTGACATCCAGCATACAACCAACAACTGCCTCTTATTTCAGCTCTTCTTTTTTCTTCCTTTCTCTGATTTGATTCCTAACGATTAAGTAACCCCGGCAAGGATTAGCAGTCCTATTCGATTAAGAGAACAATTTTTCCCCCCTCATCTTGGTGCGAAGGCGAAAATCAATTTGCAAAGGTCACTTGAATTCATCCAATTTTGAGAGCTGAGATAGTAAGGATGGTGGTACGGAAAATGTTATTGACCATAACAGTGGAATGAACCATGTTCATGCGCAAGGAAACCATCATTGCTTCCCCCCCTAAAAAAAATGCTGATTCTTATTTGATCTTGAATTTTGCGATTGGTACTGTATATGGCTAGGCTTTCAAACAGCTATTGATATTGTTACATACCTATCAATATTAATAGAATGGGAGTAGAGACGTTTTGCAGTGACGTCACATTCCCCAGGGAAAGTTGTTGAAGGAAAACAAAACAGCATGGTTATATATGTGCAAGCCATGCCATATCATAACAAACATACAGTGATGTTCTGCTAATTACCAATGCATCTGCTTCTTTCTTCAATTGCAGGAATCCTACGGAATGTCAGCTTGGGTTTCTTGCCCCTCCGATTCAAACAACCTACCGCTTCGCAGTTCAGGACTGTTTGACCTTCTAAAACCGGTTATATGACGAAAAATATGAAAATATCATAATAACCACCACAGTGTCACTGACACAAAACGGGCTGGTACTAGTTACGCAAACAACTCATTCCCTCTGATATGGCGGGGTAGCAACAGTTGCTAAGGATGACATCACTTGCAAAACCTCTATAGGCAGTAATTATGAGGGAACCAGCAATCAGTGGAAGTCAATCACTGCCAATAAACACAATGTCAGCATTAGAAACTTGGGCAACAGTGAATATAATTTGGGGATACTCAAAAATTTTTTCAAAAAATTACATTTTGTCGCAACTATTGAAACCACAACAGTATGACTTTACATCAGATACATCCAATCGCCTAATTGTTCGCTAAATTTTTAAAAATATCTGCAAATTCTTGTTCCAACTCAAACTATGGGACGTGCATAAAGATTCACTCATACGGTATTAAAGATAATACAGTAACTCATAACTTAACCTTTAATGGGTGATATATCAAGTTAGATAATGTCTTTAGGTTGTTGAGGGCTTATAATATTCTGAACTTTCAATAGAAGATACCATGTTAACAGAATATCTCAGTTCTGGACAGGGCTTAGTATACTCTGAACAACTATGTGTGGGGAGAAAACTCACAACCAACAGTGACAAAATGTTGCTTTAAACAGCTTAAAATCAGTGCATAGTAGAGAATAATAAGGTTACACTGCCACCTATTTGCAGATGGGCGTTATACTCCAGTTGAAATTAGAAAACAACAAATAGGATTGATTTCTATGAAAGGCCATTTATATTGCCAAGAATCTCTCAGATAAAACATAGAGTGTTTAACTAATCAATCCATAAATAATGATTGTCAAACTATAATCCGTTGTCAAACAATTGAATTTATGATCGTTCGATCAAAGATAACGTGAAACAATCAATCCAATACTGACTTGATACGAGTGTTACCACAAACCCAGCAAAATACAGTAATGATGGCTGTTGTTTCTATCAAGTGCAATCTCATAAATCATAAATCCACCAAAGCTGATGGTATCCATGAGTATTTCACACCATGCCAACCATCTACTCACCAACTACAATCATTCTATCCATCAAGTCACCCACTGTATCCATCTAGCCATCAATTGTATCAATTAATGTAACTGCCCACTTAATCCATCCATCCAACCAGTCACCCACTGTATCCATCTACTTAGCTACCCACTCACATCCGGCCACTCACCCACTGTTCTCATTAAGCCACTCAACCCAACTGAGTCTTTCCCTCATGGTATCCATCAAGCCATTACCACATCCAACTGTGACATACATGAAGCAACCTCCCCTCTGCATCAGATCATGTAGCTACCCACTCACTACATCCATCTATCAATTTATCCAACCAGTTACCCACTGTTTCTAATCCATCTAACAATACATCTAACAACCCACCCATTGTTTCCATCCATCAATCTAGCTATGCTCACTTATTGAGCCCATCCAGCCACTCACCCACTAAACTCATAAAAGCCACTCAAAGATTCATCCCACTTGTCCATTATCTCATTTTATGACTGTGACATGCATTCAACTACTTACCACTGAATAAATCCGTGTAATTACCCACTCACTGTATCCATCCATCCATTCACTCAGTCATTCTTTCATCCATCCATCTATTCATTCATTCGTTCATTCGTCTACTCATCAATTACACCCATCCACAACACTAAGCAATCAACAAAAAAACCACTATATCCACCCTGTCACCTACTGCACTATTAAAGTCATCCACACACCTGTTCAATGCATCGATCAATTCATTCATCCATCCAATCAATCAAGATGCCAATCAATCAATATCAAATGCACAATCAATTTAATCTATTAATGATAATTTGTTGCAGATTTTAGGAGGCTGCTACCATTTCAAGGGCAGTTTATCGTATACTAGTCTGAGTAAATAATAATTTATGGTTGGTGGCTGAAGAATTTCAATCGGTCTGAGCACTGTTTGCATTTCTTCCAAGTAGATCCACCGGATGGACTGATAATAAACAAAATTTATTTTGTTCCAGGAAAGATTTTGATCCAATTGCTGCTATTTTAACTATTTTGTCTCCATGAAACTGAATGTTCATTGTTCAAAGAATTCCATTTTGATTGGTAACTGTTAGATAAACCAACCACCACCACTCTTTCGTCTTTTTTCTTTCCAAAATAACGGCTGCTTTGTGAGGTGTCACGGAGTAAAGATCACCTCCTGATCGATGGGAACCACTTGCTCTATATTTCCATACAGGAAATGTCAAAAGAGGTTTTCCTCTGTGACTGAGCTGACTTCTGAGATAATAAACAAAGGTAAAAAACAAGGTATTGATATTCAGATTGCCCATCCTTTGCAAATTTCATGTAATGTCACATTAACTTGTCCTCCGTAACAAGAGTATAGGCAATACCATCGGCACATGAACAAAATTTTGTTTTCATTCAAACACACATTTGAAGTTTGGGCTTTTAATTGATGCTGTCACTTTAATTCTCATCCAGTCACATTTAAATGCTCCTTCATTGCTACATGGCTGCCTCAAATCTAATCAGTCTCCTTTCTCGTCCGACTACCTCCTCCTCACCCGTCGTCTGTTGCCCCAGAAGGACGAGCTATATCTCGACCACAGCAGATTCACACACCTTGATGGCATTACCGTGGATCATTTTACGCAAAATCGACGATTAAGCTTATCGGAATGCTACTTTATATTCAGGAATGCTTATTTATGATACACTTGAGAAAATCTCGAAGACAATTGGCCCAGCCAGCTGCATCTATGATGCCTTTACAAAATTCCAATAACTTTCCATGAATTTTTACAAACCCTACATATCACAAAGATTGAAAGTTATTGCCTCTGGCAGGAACCCTCCGACAGGCACCATTTAAATTGAAAAAAAAAAACCATTTCACATAAATGAGGACAAGGTGACTTTAGTAAATGCCATTTAAATGCAGTCGGGTGCATTGATCCGTTTGTAGCTTATTTTCTTTGGGCCAATGCACGGATATGTACTGAGATGACCACGATGAAGAAGAGACAGCAGACTGGAAAACAAACGTATCTCATGGCCAGGAAAGTTGCCACACGGCCGGTTGGTTCTGACCGGCACTTACTCTTGCGATCTGGCCCAAAGCATAAAATCTCTGGCTTCAGGAAAGCACTAAAATTATCAGCTTCAAAAAGAAAGTATTAATGAAAATCACAACTTACAGCACACAACATACCATTTGACCATGAATTGTGTCTTCAAAATCATCGTGTGAACCTGATGTTGAGCATCCTGATCCTCGGATTATTAAATGCAATGAAATCATGACACACACATGTTGCGTAGGGGTGGAATCCCACTGCAGGTCTAGTCTATTCATAGCTCTAATGCAAATGCAGTAGCCTACCGTACTGGACAAGCACTCTGCATGGATGAATAAAAATGAAAACTAAAATAACAAATAGGGAATTAATAGCCCAAAACAGGGTACTTTCCATAGGGGGAAGGGTGAGGCACATATATGCCACTTCAACCAATAAGCCAGCACTCAAATTGGACTGGCAGCAATGTTGATTACAACCATGTGAAGAAACTTTTCACATTTCCCAACAGGATGACCGACCACCCCAAAAAGTGCAAGCGAATCTGAAATATGCCAGCAAAAAATAGATTCGATATGGATTTATCTGATTTTGTTCACCAGACCTACTGTTTGACTGCAATTGCTTTTGACAAACAACTCAGAGTTATCAGACACGGATCACTGCTGCCTTTCGTCACAAACACTGGGAGCCACAAAAAACTGACTACCGTTATGTCTGAAGGATGGTATCTATGAGGAAAAAAATATCAGTTTATCTCCTTATTGTTTCAGAACCTGCATTTCATCTTGCACACAGAGAAAGCTAGCTGTGACAGAGAAACCTGTTTCAGATACAATCACTTGATGTCTGGTGTTGCTATACAGAATAAAAAACCCTGGCCTCGCTTTTCTAGCTTCGGAAATACATGCCTTATGTGTGTCTGATATGTTTCCAAGTGCAAGTAGACTTACGACGGAGGAAAGGAGTGAGGGCACAATCACGAATCGTAATTGGTAAATGCTACTGTCAGATGGGTTAAATAACACAAAATTGAAAAAAAACGTCAGGCACAGACAAAAATGCATGTTTCCAAGGCTGCATCGGTGTCTATTGAAGTAGAATTGAACAATTCCAAACATTTTACTTATAATTGTTTCCAATTAAATGGCATTGACACATATCCAACCTTTAACGGATTGAATCTTGCATTTTGCTACACGTCGATGATACGGGACCTGTTTGATCTTGCTATGCCACAGTCTGCAAGTGTACAGTATATGTTTCAAATTTGGGTGGTTACCCTATTGGGCAATCACTTGGGGCTTTATCTGGGGGGACCAACATTCCTTCCATCTGGGTTTGCATCCACAAAGTGCGGTTGATGAGTGATCGATAAATTCTGGTCGATCTCTGGCTGAGGATGGTGTGCAAAAGAGCTGAAACTCAATGGCAGAGAGTGTGACATCACCATAGTAACTGGACATTCATTTAAGTATGAAATTAACTTGACAGCTACTGATAAAAAATAGCTACATAACCAAAATGATTTGCCTTCAAATGACTAACAAGGTAGCCTTGACTTGATGAATAGTTGCTTTGTAGTCTACTAGGTTTCCAATCAAATGATCAAACATTGTGTAGTTTTGTGTGAATATTGCATGAAAGTGTAACATGCAGTGACTCAAGGCCTACTACCATTCTGATCTTTTAAAAAAAAAAAAAACAGTTCCATCAATCAGGGTTCCTATCAAATATGTAATGCTCTGAAGGCACAGCTAATAGCATTATCTTACTCCTGGGATATATAGAATGGAGCATGTTCTACACAAGATTTTCAATAGGAATACTTAAAAAATAAGCTATTGTTGCATGACTAACATCCAGCAAACCATAAGTGCACACAACATAGCACTACTTCGTAGTAACAACAGACAAAGCGACACATGCAGTTGTAGAAATAAGAGTAAATGCCCGATCCCGGGCAAATGAAACACCCCCTCCCCTGTAGTGTACCAGGCTACCGTATCTTCAGAACAACATACCGAAACATATGTCGGGTTAGCAGAATGCTTCAAACTTAGGTACAATAACCACATTAAATCGTTCAACAACAGAAAGTATTCGCATGATACTACCCTCAGTAAATATATCTGGCATCTAAAGGATAACAAAGTTAAACACAGTATTACATGGAAATTCCTATGTAAAGCCAGCACTTACAAAGTCGCCACAAAAAGATGCAATTTGTGTCTCTGGGAAACGTTTTTCATTAATTGTAAACCCCGCACTTCCACATTGAATTCTCGATCCGAGTTTATAACCACCTGTAGGCACGCAAGAAAATTCCAGCTCTTCAACACAAAAAAGTAACCCTTTTCGATTTTGTACATATTTTGTATTGTTTGCGTCCATTGCGTTGTGTGTGCCCGTATGCCCGTTGCACTGTGTGTATCATTGTTGTTCAGCATCACCTGACGAGTGGAGTTATCCACGAAACTCTGAGTAGCGAGTCATGAATAGCTTGTAATATACATACATACGTACGTACGTACGTACGTACGTACGTACGTACGTATGTACATACCTATGTACATACATACATACGTACACATACATACATACATACATACATACATACATACATACATACGCACAACTAATGCATGGCACAAGTACTTTTGCAATGCCTGTCGTACTACTTTTTCCCATGCTAAAGACCTTCTGTGTTGAATATGTTTATGTTATGGGTATGTCATCTTAAAGTGGTCGTATGTGTAAGCAAAAAGTTCAAACATTAACTGTCCAAGAGTTCAGTATCTCTTTTACTTGCACAATTTAGACAATTTGGGAAAATGAATGACTTTCAGGTGATAAATTCTGATATATGATTTAAAACGCTGCTAACATAATGACAAAAGTGTAAAATATGACACGGCAGTGGTTGACAGTTTTCATTCAAATTAAATGTGGGCTTCTTTGAACAACCCAGTGGGAAGTTCACTGGTAATGAATATTCAGTTGGACGAAATAGCTGATCACTGATGACATAATGAGATTATCCATTTGAAGGTTATTTGTACATACGGTGATTTGTTTCCGATACTGATCAAGGAGACCTGTGCTTTTGCATATTTATTATGTATGTGCCTACAAAAAGTTCAAACTGTTCATTTTCAAATATGATTTCTGTGGTTAACTGTTTTCATGCCAATTCAGTTGCCAGTGGTTACTGTCATTTTCCATTATTGAATTAATATTCTGTCCATGAACGACCTCGCGTGTACAATTAAAAATACAAAAAAAAGCTAGAGATTAAACATGATCTTATCCTCTTAGTTTTTTTGCGTACACATGAAATCACGTTAAAAGTACTGAAGAACTCTGCTGAAAATGAATTTCAAACAGTTGGATTCAAACTAGTTATATAGGAATTGCTGATTGCATAAAGCTGCACAAAGAAAACAGTGTACTGCAGATCCATTTCATGATTACAAAATGCAAACTATGTCACAGGTTAATGACTGCCAAAAAGTAACATTCTAATCTCAGAAAAATTTAATTCGTAACAATGAGACATATGTACAGTGATTCACCTGGAAAAGCTTGAATTACAAAAACTGTAGGAATTATCCCTCGTCAAGCCAGTGCAGTTAAGTTTTTAGGCACATCCTTTAAAAGAAACTTAGAATTTCTAAACACCTGGTGTAAGCCCTTTACACATATGACAGTGACATCACCGAAGATAAGAATTGGAAGCCTATTTTCTGTCCATCTTAATCGGCTTAAATGCTGCTTCTCAATAGAGAGGTTGCCCATGTTGCCCCTCCCAGATCTCCTTGATGCTATGTTGCCCTTCTCCCATCCCTTCTCAATATGCAGGGAATGACATTTTCTGAAGTGCTGCATATACCACTTTAAGACAATGATTACACTGGTAGCAGAATCCAACATGACCCCTTTGCATATGAATTGCTTTAACGTGTAAGCGAACCGTAGAAGACGGAAATCTTACTCCCTTCCAAGGAATGTTACATGTCATCGTTAAGCTTGGACAATATCCCCTTGATAATTAAATGGAGACGATAATAACTACCAGTAAAACTTACAGTCTTAAGAAACATTGAAACGCTTTTCGACGATATTTCTTATGTTTCTTGTTCCTGGTTTCGACTTCCCTTCGACTGGGCTATCAAGGTGTCACGCATTGCATGACAACACCAATAAAGTTTGCAGGTAGGTAAAATCTCACTTGTGAATTTGTGCAAAAATGAACGCTTTAGTTCTCCCCATCATCTAACCATCGTCTGATTTGGGAGTGAATTTTCTGCACATTGAGAGCTAGAACTAAACAGATATGATTATTCATATGACTGCTTTTATCTTTAACCATAATCAATGGATATACTAAGGCAAACAGCAAATTAACCCTAGTAGTCACACAAAAGGTCTGTTGATGTTACATTAAGCTTACAGATCTGGTGCTGCTAAGTGCAGCACACACAAAGCCATGTATAAAAACTGTGACACTGGTATCTTCTTCGTTTTAATTGAAAATCGTTTCTAAAATGTGTTTCTCTGTTTCATTTTACCAAGCTTTCAGTGAATGTTGGTTACTTCCTGCTGTAACAGAGCTCAAGTTTCATGGTTGTCCGTTTGTCGGGGACACTAGAATTCCATCAAAAACCACAAGTTAAAAACTGCTTGTCAGATGAACAACCATTTTCTTTTCTCCAAAGGAATTAAAAACACAGCTTATTTTCATCTGAGTCGAGACCAAACTGCTCTCCAACCGACTCTTCCAACTTTTATCACTGTTTTGGAGCAACTACATTTCCTTGCAGACGACAAAAAAACAGTGGAATGGTTGCATGAAGGACGACCATAAAATTTTCTGACAATCTGACAATCCTAACTATTGACATTCAATCTTTTTGGTTGTCTTAAAGGATGAGATGTACTTGTGAGCAAGACTACACTGAACAATAGTAGCTGGCCTACCCCTCCAAGTGAGCCACAGACACTATGTGCACTTCAAGTGACATACTGAAATTATGAACCAAAAAACAGTCCCAAATGTTTGACAGATTACAGTCAGTTTCAATCCAATATTTCCAATGTGTGTTTTTAAAATTTTCCCTCGAGTCTAGTCTATGAGCCATAATCGTTGCATATTATTGCAGGGGTGTAGATTCATTTCAAGGTGGAAGGAGGGACCCTTTCACCATTTGGAAATCACTATTCTGAGGTAGGGGTCTAAGAGGGGAGCTTGGAAGGTCTCTATGTGGTAAATGGTGCAATATTTTGGCACGACTCAGCATTAAAAAATATATGGTCATTACATGGCTACAACCTTGAATTATAACATAGTAAACATTGACTATTTACGTCAAGAAGTGACACAATATTCTATACTTTAATCATTGATCACAGTTTTAGGTTTCATCACTTTGAAAAAAAGTGGTGGGGGGAAGGACTTAGATGTCCCCTTCCGATAGTGGGGCGAACATTTCTTCCCCCTGATGCCCTACTGCATGTTTTCGGTTCACTGGAGAAAGTTATGTTGAGCTTTTCTGGCAATTTTTTTTTTTTTTTTGGTCTTGGCCTGTTATGTCAAGTTGTGCTATAATTAAAATTTGTATAAAGAATGTTCTGCCCTCACAGAAATTAATCTCTTCCTTTGTACTTCATTTCTCCTGGTATTGCACTGACCATTTAAATCTTCTAACATTGTACCCTGTATTTGTTTTCACCGATTCCAGTCTCTAGGATTCTGAAAGACACGTTTCCCCACCTTCCAGGAATAAAGGTTCCGGCATTTTCCTGGGAATCAATTTGCATGACTTTTCCAGGATGGAACAAAGAATATCAATCTGACTGACATCTTAAGTGAAGTATAACAGCAAAAACTAAAGCAACATAAGGTGCAGAGAGTAATACTAGTGGGGAACACATTTTGATGTTAGAAGTGTAAAAGAGAGAATGCAACTTTGGGAAACTTTTTATGACTTTTCTAGGACTTCAGACAAGTTCCTTGAATTTCAAATCGTTTCCAGGCTTTCAAATAAAATTATCCTAAATTTCATGACATTCCAAGACTTCTCATGACTGTAGGAAGCCTGCAAAATCGCTACAATGATTGAAAATGCTGTTGATTGAAAACCATGTGTGGTCATATTTGTGAAAGCAAAGAGAAACCAAAACCCAGAACTTACCACCATCCATGACAATTCCTTCGCTCTCAATCCTATACCCAAGTCGAGCGGCTGGCGCCACAGGTGATTTGGCAATGACCAACTGCAAAAAAATGAACGAAGAATATAATCAGTCAGTCACGCAACAGACCAAGCATTCTGGGTACCATCAACCCTAGTACAAAAAGCTGGGGGGTGGAAAGGAAAGAGGAATGCAGGCAAGAGGGAGAAATATATATAATGCACTCTTGAAAAGTTTCTGTGACTGAAATTTCCAAAATTTCCATTGGTTCACATTTTCTGATGTTTCTTCTGCAAAGTCTCATGTAAGAACCATCTAGATGACGCCTAAAAAAATTACTCAGACAGGAAATGTGGACTGCTTTACTTTGAGGTTTAAGATATATTTTTAAAACCTGGATGCATGCGGCTCCAGCTAGAGTGCAAAAAAGCAACGAGGGAAAAGACGGCCCCATGCACTGCAACTGCCTTTCCAGAGATGATGTCAATCTAATATAATGTCAACTGGTCGAAAACAAGCACTCGTACGACCTAAGTCACGTATACTGGAGCACTGGGTTAGCGATGCACTTTCATAAGAAAGACCTACAATAATCTGATACACATGATAACGATTAAAAGATGCAATGAGAAACTGGCCACCCTCTCTAATCCTCCTCAAAACTTCTGCTATGAAATCATAAGCAAGGCTGGAATAAACAAAATGTTCCGAACACGTCACAAGTAGTTGGCCCTGCCAATTGAATATATGCATGGATATACACAGCATTTAAGCACAGTCTTGACCTTTTTGCAGCAAAGTCCTATCAAGTGCAGTAATTTTACATACACATAAATATACATATATGTGGGTGAGTACGTAGGTGAGTCGGTTATGTGTTTGATCTAAGACAGGCAAGAAGAGTTCACTATTGGTTTCAATACGTGGGCGTACTATGCATGCTGGGCATTGAAGATAATACATTTGTGCTCAGTGCAAATAGTATAACAAACTAAATAGTAGCTATTCAATATCCCCAGTTCACAGTTAGTTTAAATTTTTCCTTAAGTGTTAGAAGATGAAAATGGGGGGGGGGGGTCAGCACGACACCACCTGGATCATACCATCATCCCATCATTATCTTCCATTGCATAGAGGGCAGCATATCCTTGACAGTCAATAATCCTATGTTGATAACTTCTGCCAATATGTCTGACATGAGCTACGGGTTTTAACAGCAATGTCACATGCAAGGTCACTCTATTTGTGTTGCCCAAAGTTTGCAAAATGGAAATTCGATCCCTTCAGTGGTCTAAAGCATAGTTTGATGCCAATCATCAATGACAGACAGAGCAAACTGTTTCAAATCTTACATCCAAAACATAGTGTCCAGGGATGAGAGATTATGACTTTTCCTCTATCTTGTGCAGGCTTCCTCAATTAAATTTTCTGAAGCACCACATTACAAAATGTTTCTGATATAATGCGCCACTGATTGTCGTCCTGGGGGAGGGGTATAAGGGGAGAGGGTGTCTCCCTCCCCTTTTGAAAATCAGTCTGTGGGAAGAACTAGATATATTTGCCTATCTTTGAGACAGAATAACTCTTGTCAGAAAAGTTATAAAAAAGTCAATTTTTGCGACAATCAAAACCACATCGCGCTCCACAAGTGGCGCTCGCTGCTATTTGAGGAAGCCTGATCTAGTGAACACAGCATTGTTCACACTTAAGAACGCACCTGTATTTCAAGTCTGCAAGGACAATTAATTCTTGTAGTGTGGATGCTCGCGCACTTGTACTTCAAGTCCACATGCATTCTCAATAATAGCCAGGCAGGCTCCCTTTTGGAGTTCCTTCAATTCCCTTGTATTCTTAACAAATGTAATGTGAACCCTCGTGGCCTAAGTGGTGAAGCGAGATGGCTGAGATAGTAGCTGGCCCATCAAAATGTAAACAGCTGATTTGACCATGTCACACATGCACACGGCATTAATCCTGCAAAGCGTACATATTAAGAAGCTAACTTGTTCTTACATGTGAACCAGTCACGTTCTTAACTAGATAATCCTCCATGCGGACTTAATATCAATAAGTACAATTGCGTTCTTTAATGTAAACAAGGCCAATAGCACAGCAGAACTTGGCCTCAAAATAAAATGTTATCATTCACATTTTTATGAAAGCCAACTTTTAATCAGCAGGACCTGAACCTAGATATGATGTAAGGAAAAGATTGTGGTCCATCTCTGGTCACGATCTCAGGGTTTGAAAATCATCATATTGGGGGGACCTCAAAACAATCATTCCAAGACATTAGCAGGGCATTGCCAAAGATGATGGCAACTATTTGTTTACACAAGTCATGAATCTTTGCTACCACAATATTTAGAGGTTTTCATCAAGCTGCCAACATGAAATGTAGGACTTGAGATCACAGTTGGGAAGTCTAAACTTGTCCAGTAGAGACAAACAGACAGATAGACAGACAGACAGATACAGATAGGCAGACAGACAGCAGTCCATGTAATTTTATACATAAGTATTAAGCTACTTACAATACAAACAGTTGCAATTGTGAAAAGTGTCATCTAACAGGTCCTGGAAAATTAAATTTTCAATTCCTGTCTTCTGTTACCAAATATTTGTTTAATGCCATGTAAACATTGCCAATTTTAGGAGTAATTAGTCAATGATGTGCACATCCTTGTTTAATTGCGTTTGAGGTGAGTGAAAATGAAAACTACTGAAGAGCTAGGATGAAAAACTGAGGATGAGCAACTTGTAAAGTCCATATTCTCCAACTGTGCAAAGAAGGGGGATAGAGTGGAGGGATACTTTGGTGGTTAGAGTGTCTGTCTTGCAGGCACTAGGTTCCCAGATCAAGTCCCGGTGTTACCACTTGGAAATTTTCTGCAGACTCAAAATTAGTTGTTCGGTAAAGCAGTTTACAGTGGTGCTGAGTGGGTTATTTGGTGAGTTCAGTTTGGGTGCCTGTTGTCAGATTCAGGTCTTGTCTGCTTTAGGTTGATCCGTGCAGTTAATCTGTGTTGTTAATGGGCCGTTGAGCTGGGCAGGACACTCCCAGCTATTAGAAATGTGGCTAAAGACTGGGAGTTACAGTTCACTCTTGTCCATCACATGGGGACGTTAAATGGCAATTCCCGGGAGCAGGTTTGGGGTTGGTATGGGATTGTTGTCTCACTCCTGTCACGTTATGTTCTGGACGCTGATCGAAGAGAGTAGGTGAATTTTGCCGGTGTTCATTCATAATCAACTCAGGTAAAGGATTCTAGATGCGTCCAGACTTACTGACCCTCAAAAATTTCAAATTCAAATAGAGCATCAGAATTATTTTGCTTGTCACATATTTCTCTGGTTGCTCTAGCTCAGTGGTTCTCAATCAGGGGATGGGATAATGGGGTGGGGTCATTTTAGTATCCCACAGCGGTGAGAATTACTCCTGTCCGATATAAAAGTCTTAACTATTTTAAATCTGTAAGATGAATCCTGAGTCCAACGATCTGAGGCTGTGGGCACACTGAACCGTTGCAGGAGAACGGAACCAGACCTCATCCATGTGTTCTCAGCACACTAATTTTTGTGTCCTCTGTATTTGCTGAAGTTAATTCTGAAACTAGCACAAGCGCTTTTCTGCGGTCAGTGTAACTTTTGATTTTTTTTAGGAGGGGTGATGCCTAGGGTGGCTCACTGGAAAGGGGGCAATGGGACAAAAACGTTGTAAGATCCGCTTCTCAAGCTGCACTTGTATGCCAGGTGTAATGCCAGCATTATCACCTGGTTTGAAGTCAATAATCCTGAATAGTTTGCATACATTACACTGGCTCTAGAGGGGTTCATACTAAATCTCTATTCAAAAATGCTTTTTCTCAAAGAAAAAAGGGACAAAAGGTAATCACCATGGTGACAATCAGAGAAGAGCCTTAACTTTGAGATTACTAAGAAAAAGATACCCTTTCAGCGATGTGAGTGAAAACAATTTAGTTGCCTCATACAGAAGTGCACTTCACTCTTCAGATGTCCTCTTGATGATCAATATTTACTTTTGGCAAACAAAATTGGGTCTGAATGAAAAGCACTGTTTTTTCCTGCCTCCTACAGAGTTTACCTTTCACAAAAGTCGTCAGCTCTGACAGAATCCGTTAAAAAGCGAAAATTATGCCTTGATCAAATAGAGGGTGAAGCATTTATTGCTGAAATTGTAAAAACTGTGCCAAGTCGAGGCTAAAAAAACAAGGCTTGAGATGGGAGGAACGGCAACCTATAACACGGAAACAGGAAGAAGCAAAAAAAAATGAGGAAAAGGAAAACTATGATGTGAGGAGCGAAAACTGAAGAAAGGGCACTAAGCTGTTTGCCAGTATCATCACAATCTGTTTTCTCATCTTTTTGAGCAAATTGCATCTCGATGGATGGAGACATCCCAGGCAGTAACTGGAAAAAAAAATTAATAAAATTACCCAAATAACATTATACAAAACCTTGAAAGCCAAAACAGGGTCCACCCACAATTTGAGTAAAGCAAACACTCCATTCCTGTGTTTGCAATAATGGAGAGACCTTGTGGAAAGTAATATTATTTATCTAGCATGAAAAGACACAAAAAGATCTAGTCCAAGACACAAAAAGCATGAAAAATGTATGTCAATTGAGAAGGACGCAAACTGGTGCACAAATCTTCACTGCAAGACGAAAAGGCTTGGGACTATGGTGACCGGATACGCACACACCCAATTGCCAGATGCTAGACCATAGTCGATACAGTAATGCATAGGTTACATGAGGTAAGGGAGCGATCGCTGTGGATTGCCACAACGGAGAGACCTTGTGAAAAATAATATTATTTACCTAGCAAAAATGCATTAGAGACACATTTGTATTAACGATATCAACAAAAAGAAAGGAGTGGAGGGCATGATCATGAAAGAACTGGTGAAAAATGGAAGAGAAAAGAATTTCTTGTTGCTAACTGAATAATTTCCATCCTTGAAATAAAAATAATAAAATTGTTAGAGGATAATTGCATTCAAAGTAACACTGCAATTCAGCTAATGATAATATTGCACTGTCATACAGATGACTTACTATTATTAAAGACAATATGACATGCTTCTAGAAGAGAGCTCAGGCTTCATTCGGAAGTTGCGAGGTGAACCCTGAATGAAAATCCGTGGAATTTTTGTCATATCTATTACTGTTTTTGAGATGACTTTTCTAACTTTGATGAAAATGCAAAAACAGATGACATGGAGTGTATTTCTTTTTTAACTCTTTATATGTCTCTTCATCACTGGGTTTCACACTGGTAAGTAACATCAATATTTTTGAAGACAAAAATTTTATGCTTCGAAGATAAAACCCCTCTGAGAATACAAAATTGTCAAGTGTCCTTGAAATAATATTAGGTAAACAAAGGATTAACATAAGATATGTCATAGAAGTTCATCTCTTGACATCCCAGATTTGCGTGACTTAGCCAATGTTTATGCATGATGCAGCTCTGAGACTGGAATTTGCCTGTAAAAGTGTCAATATTTGATGCACTTTTATGGAATTTGTTGCAATTTTTCAACATTTTAAATGATTAAATGCACCCAATAGTCCAAAATGTCACACAACCTGTATAACCCTGCTTACACTAATCCCAAGAAAAACATGCTTAATATCCAATTTCAGTGGCCACTACTAGTTGTTCAGTGTAAAACAAATTCCCTTCCCCAAATCCAAACACCAATGACTGTTACAAGGCGTAGGAAAAAACAGGTATTGATGGAGAAAAGCCGAAGAGAGACAACATATTCTACATACGACGACGGCTGCTGGAGATCAAAGGGACTCGCATATCAAATGTTCCACAGAAGTTAGAAATGATCTTCACTTCATGTTACCTCTCTCCTGTTGTCATGGCAATACTGCAGAACCAGCCTTGTATTAACACTGTGGCCCCACGTGTTGCCTAAGGCAGCTGTCACAAAGCCTTTTCCTTCCTCTGTGAAGAGACGAGAGATTTCTTGATCGAGACGGAAATAGTCTTGCAATTGGAATATTTAAGGTGTTAAGCTGTTAAGTAGAAATGAATGCAGTTCGTAAATTCTTCAGGGTCTCAATTTGCAAAAAGTCAACGTATTCATGCGAAAATTTCCTTCCTGAGACCGGTAACTGCTGGGGAATATTGTGAGCCACCAAATGAGATCGACTAAGAGGATTTTGCTTAACTCGCAGACTGAAGTTGTTTTATGGACAATGCATGTATGATATGGTCTTAATTTTTACATGTATTTCATCCTGATAATGTGGTGATAAATTGTACAGAAAAATTGTTCATGCAGATGGAAATTAAAACAAGGATTAAAACAATACATCAACTATGACACAAGTATGTTATACTTAACACAGTAATAAAACTACACAAAAGGAAACACAATAAGTACAACTGTACACACCTAGGCTTCTTTTTTACATGACATTAAACGTTTAAAGGGAAAATAAGTCATTCCAAACTGAACTAATATGAATAAGAACTGATATTCTTAAAACCAAAATTTGTGAAAACAGAATGATAGATTACTCAAAATAAGAAAGATTGCCTTTCTTCTTCTCAAGAAATAAGTTTCTCACAGATAGAAATTCAGTTTATTTGTTGTTCAAGAACAATTTCCAGAAACTTAAGAACATTCAAATGATGCATCTTCCGTAACTCGTGCATGTTTTGAGGATGTGAAGCTTTTGCAGATGTTTTAGAGATGATCCTGAATGGTTAAACAATGATTAAACTTATTTCTTTGCATGTGATGCTGGTGCTTTTCAAATGCCCTATTTTCCCTTCATGTCTGCTATAGCTGCACTCTCCGTCCACCAACTTGGAGATGGCATCTTTTGGGGTTTTCATTTTATTGTGACAATTGATCACTGATCTTTAATCATACAGTAGGTCTTTCAACAACATGAATTTCCATCCTGATGTCAATGAACTTTTGACCTAATTACCACATTGCAGCATTCTCGGCTTCAATTGAAATTGTACACACATATGTATTCCCGACAGTGTGGATGTGTGAGTCCACATTTATGACTTCTTTGATCATGAATAGAACATCTTTGAGAACAAAAACTTACAACTGATGTTATACTTGGTATGTTTAGTACCTTACTGAGTACATGAGGACCCTACTGTCTCTGGTGAAGATCGATTTCATCTCAACGTCATCATTTCATTTCAGTAGAAGTCAAAAAGTGGAAACCTCAAGAATGCGAGTTTGCATCTGATCTCACATTAGGTAATAATTACCGACCGTTACTTGGAGTGATCTCATATTTAGTCTGCACATATTGTTTTCACTGATCCCTAAAAATCCGATTCAGGAAATCTTTACTCGCACCTGTTGCGTGCCTGGTTGCATTGCTAGCATTGGCATTTCCACAGTGTCGTACATCACAGTTGTTGTGGAGGGATTTTTATGCTTTTCATGCTCATCGATAGAGCTGTCGATTCTCAGTGAGAAAAAGAACCGAACTCCATTTTGAACTCTTTGCTTATAGTTTTTTTCCATGTTCAGGCAACCCGGTTGAATTTTGTAGCATGTTTGAGGGTCTATACAAACAGGGAGTACAAAACGGCAGATTATTTGCTGTGTGTGTAGTAATTTTGGAGCCAGGGAGTAAACGTCGCATAAGTACCTGGATACCCTGGATGCAAATATAAAACACTACTGTGCATTCATCATACTGAGTACAAAATCCAAATATTTTTGATGGTGGTCAATAACGGTCAGGTGAGTTGAACATAGGTCAAAATGTGAAAACCTTGTGAACACAGCATCCTGCAAAAGCAAATTGGAATGACCTAATATTTGGTATGTATATCAATCGTTTTAAGTACAAGATTATTGTTTTGGTTTAGGTTGACAGTCATTTGAAGTCAGCAGAGGCCACACTGTGAAAACCATGTAAACAAAATATCACAAGAATGCAAGCGTGGTCTGATATCATACACTGTGTGCTAACCAACCACAAATAAGAAAACAACCTTTTGGGGATTTTGGTGAGGATCAAAGGTCAACTGAGGTCAGCAGAGGTCAAAATTGTAAAAACGTTACTTACTAACACAGCATCAGAACGCAAGCTTGGAATGATGCTATATCAAGTATAGTGGTGGACTACAATACATTTAGTACATGTTTAATATGTCCTGTATTATTTAGAATAGCTCACTTTCTTATGACTGATCCATTACTGGCAGCATGCAGGGCTGGGCGGAATCATCAAAACTACACAGAATCCTTGAATTCCGCTTTGCATCTACTTCCAAATATATGGTATTTTGAAACCATAGTTGACAAAAGAACATGACAAAATAGGTTTTGATTAATGTGATTTTTGGCCGCTTAAAATTTCAACATTTGATGCCATGTCCTGGTTCATTTCATTTTAAATCTTTATAGAAGCTGATGATGGCACACATTTTTAACTTCATTTGTGAGATATTTTAGGCAGTAGATTAACACCATTCTGGCAAAAAAAATCTCAAAATACCACAATCAAAATAAAAACAAGGGGGTGAGACAATACCAGAAAGGGACCCTCAGGTCAAGTCTATTCTTCAGACATTTTCAAAGCACCAACTGCCTTTATTAACAACCAGCCACCGGCACATGCGACCGATTTTTCATGAATACCGTACCTATACCTGACATTTACCTATATCCCCTGTAGCATCATCAAGTCATCTCTAAGGAAGTAAGTTGTCAAAACGTGATACATGAAAACACTTGATGCTCATCTTTACACACTATAGGAACATTCAACAAGTACATTGCTGCACTTAAATCATTGAGACTTGTAATTTGTATCTCTGTTGCTGTGATCTCTCCGGATCCAACCTGTTGGTGTTTCTTTTGCATATCTGAAAAAAAAAAAATTTGGTTTGATGACCGGGAATTTAGCTACAGGTCTGTTGCTATGTACTGCTACTACAGAGTGTCATAAAATTCACCAAAGTGAGAAAGCTCATCTACTAGAGTCCTGAGGGTCCTGAGGGTGCAACGACCCCAACCCTCCGTTCCCTCCCCTGACCCCCCAGGTCCCTTGCAAAAATGCTTGGCCCAGAGGCAGTTAAGTCAGGTCATGGCGTACATGACTCTCAGGTCCGTTTTAGCTGATGATAACGAGCTCTTACACACGAGGCATGACGTTCATTCATCCGTTATAAAGTCATGGTGGTGTGGCTTGACATCTGATACAAACACACATCTGCAAGTCGATAGACAATACTGTAAATAACTGCTCGCCTTTGTCAAAGCCGCTTGTTCCATGTTGATCATTTTACCAAACAGAAAATTGTCCATGTTTTCAGACGATGAACATGAAATGCTCCATATTGATGCTGATAATGAGCACGGTCTTCTTAGAGACACGCAAGGCAAATTCTCTTGGTCTTTTGTGCAAGATTAGATGAATCAATGAATAAATGCCAAATATGTTACTTAAAAATCTGTTTAAAAAGATTTAAGATAAGAAATCCTCTCCTCTTGTCACCTGTGCATGATACAGTAAATAATGAAATGACCTACTTTCCAACTTTTCAGCTTTCAGGCACAGGCCTGCAGTGTGATTGACTCAGCAGTTAACATAAACAATGTCACTCCCCCAACACACAACTGGATGAGTATGAGGAGATAAGAGATGATCAGTGACTTTTTAATTAAATTGTTGAAAAGTACCATGGTGATATATCATTGCAGTAAAGTCTGAAATACCACAACAAAAAAAAAAACAACACCAACACCAACACAAGGAAGTCAAACAGCTGTTTGGTTTATATTCCTCTCTTGTTTGGGAGTATTAATGCCCAACATATTGAGTCAGGCCATGAGAGTGCACAAGGAAGAAATTGCGCCAATTTCAGAAAGACTCACTTGTAAGCGCTACAGAGGATATTGTGTGAAGGATGTTATTTGAATGACTTGGACATATCCACTCTCTATTGCATTTAGTCATTTCTCACCCAGCAGCAAAACAGTGACTTCAAACAGTCTACGGTACCTGTCTTTGGTTAAATAAAGCGTTTGTACACGGTCCAAACATTGGACAAGCATACCTAGAGTCCGTATCCTTCGGGGACCCTGTTCCCATAGATTTGACTTCCACTAGGCCACAAAATTGTTGTGAAGTTATAGTATGTATGACATTTTGCTTTGCACATTAACATAGCACCATTTCATTCAATTCAGTACATTTATTTCAGCAATGAACGAACATAGGGTGTACTGATGATGTACCAAATACAACAGTTTTAAAACAGTTAAATGACATCACTGAATGGAAAAGGAGAAATTGGAAGAAGGTTAAATACTTATTGAAAATTTTTCCCAAACTCAAGGAAATAGATTGTGTGGGAGACAAAAACAACAAAACAGTTGTTAACTAAACAACACAGTAACAACCAAATGATAGGGAACAATTCATGAATAAACTGAAGTACCACATATGGGCATTACAATGAACTGTTCTCAGTTTAACAGGCACACATGCTTAATTTTGTTCAATGAATGGTGCAATGGTTGGGTTGCTTATTTGTTTCACGTGCATAAATTATTAATTTTCAGTCCAATTACATCATTATGTGTTGACAATACGACACGCAAACGGTGAAAGAAATTCTAGGTGATCTATTTTGAAACCTGAAAACACTAAACTGTGAAAAGAAAAGTCAACATTTTAAATGATATCCACACTTCGAGGACTGTGCACTAGTGACAGGCTTTGGATCCAGCTAGCAATTTCCGAACGGGGTGCGCACACCGTCGATCGTACACGTCCTCGGTGAAATCACGTACTGTTGAATAAATCAAATTGTCATCCGATCACATATCATTCACATACCCTCAACAGTACAAACCACCACTCACTATCTACTCCGAGACTATCATAAATCACGATCAATGATTGACCCTCACTTGTCTCACTAGAAATTGGCTACAAACTCGCAAAGATGAATTTCTGCCTCACGGTGCACACGAAGGCTAATTCCTTCCTTCCGTACTTCTCCGACATCGGAAGTGGAGAAGGGATCGGTGGTATAGTCTTAGATATAAATCAAGCCTGCTGTAGGTCTTTTTTGCTGCACGAGAATAAGTAGGAAATATCTTACACCAAAATATCAGTTATCATGATTTTCTTGAACTACAGTCTTTGTCAGAAATTTTAGATGAGATTCCTCATGACATACTCCCTGCTCAGTAATATGGTATAGACTGTCCTGGCAAGGCAACAGTGGGAGGGGGGAGGGCAGGGAGGGTAGTAGTAGCTTAGCTTCAGAGATCAGAAGATTACCGCCCAACAGTTTTATCCAAGACAGTATGTAAGTTAGTCTGTCTTCACAGCTGTGTATCCAAAATAAATTTCTACATGAGTGCCCCTCCATTATGAGATCAAGGATGTTCTTTTTATTTCAAACCGGAGAGGAAAGGGGACTGGGAACAGAGGGAGTACGCGCTGCGAATTCTGTGACATTTTGGTGCCTGCTGAATACTCACCAAACAACTTGAATAAACTTCCATGGAGGAAAAGTTGCCAAATTTCATGGATTAAAGCACAACAGTGGTTGAGTTTTTGTAGTTCCAGGCTGAGCTATTGCAAGCCAATATGGACATTAAGATAGGCCCATTCTTCCGTGTACTAGTTTGCCCCTTGGTTCACCCTGTTAGGTTATTACAGACTTGGAAATGTGTTAGCTCTATGCTGGTACTCTACACTGGACTCTGAGAAGGGCTTCTGAAGACGGTCATATCCTCTCACCAACCGACAAGCAAACAAAGATCACCAACCCAACAGCCAACAAAGATCACCGACCCACCAGCCAACAAAGATCTAGAGAAGCCCCGAGTTACCTTCAGTAACCAGGAATCTCGCTCCACCTGTCCGGGCTTCCAGTTCGGGAGGTGTATAACCCTAAACCCACTGTTCTGGAATTTCAAACTTTGCATATTCATTTACTGAAGGTACACCGGTAACAAATAAGTACTACAGACAACACAAAGACACATGGTTCGTTACATTATCAAAAAGTAATTAAATACCTGTCATTATTTTCCCATCTTTTTCTCCCACTTTTTCTGATTGTCTCAAATCTATTTGTAGATTTACATACAGATCTGATAAGATGTCTATGTGCCGAATCTCTCTGAATGTTACAAAGCATGGTTGCCAGTGGGTGAACCAATCCATCTCTACTTAAAATCTATTTTGTTCTTTTTCTTTTTAGTTACCCATGTTTACCTACTCCTTATTCATTTCACTCAAAAACATAGGAAAAGTACAGCTACTTCTAATTAATTGTATAACTTGTATTACTGACTTTCAACTATCAAAAAATTGCTAAACTATAGAAAGGAACAGATACACTTAATGACTGTAGGATATCATGCCTGATTGGGGTGCAACACCGTACACTGCAGTTATAAGGTCACCATAGTGTCAAAAGTTCCTGACCAGGGTTAACTGATTTAGTCAAAAAAAAACGAGATGAAATAACAACTTCGAAATTACTTTTTAAGTAGTCGAGAGGCATTTTAATCATTCAACTGTTCTTCCTCAAAGTCATGTAAAGCACAGATCACTTAAAACACTTCTCATCTTATCGACATGTATAGTCAGCTGTCACAAGTCATCTGTGTACTTTGAAGTGTTAAGGGGACAGTAAAACTACCAAAGACTGAATGCTCGAATTTCTAAAGGGCTCAAACAGATTGCCATATCCCTATATTGTCGTGGAAGGGAAGGTCCACCTGCCATCATTACCTCTCAAGTGTTGCATTTTACTTCATCCTTCACATTCCATCGCCACTCTCGTGCCCACGGCTTTTGAACTTTGCACAACACCCTGTGATTGCTGTTCTTTACCCGACCCCTATGTCTCCGAACACTGCATCCTGAGCACAAGCAACCTTGAAAGTCTGAAGTGAAATTTCGAATGTGGAATACGTCACTCGAAGTGCATTGATTTACTCTGTGATACCTGTACATACGGTACTGTACCTTCAACTGAACTTCTTAACATGGAAGAATGGAGTGTAATCTATTGGGTATCTAAAATCTCTTCATTTTGGTACATCAATGATGATGCTGCGAAGATTATAGTTTGACCACAGAAACATATCTTGGTGGTCATAACCTCTTGTTGCTAAATTGTGACACAGGTGGTCACTTATTTTTCCTGAAGGATGGAGGTTGCCACAAGTTGGTCATTCATTGAAATTCTTGGTCTTTTCATTATGTTAGTGTTCAACCACCTGCCTTCCATGTACTTTTGTTGCACCTCATAGGAAAATACTTTGCTTTGAAGGTGTACCTCAAAATTGCCAGTTTAAAGTTGATCGTTATGTAAGATGTATGTCCTAACCCTGCATGGTCCTGATATAAAGTATGACTGTTTGTATTAAAAGACATCTGTATCAACAAAAATAGAACAAAAATCAATTTGACTAAAAAATGCCTATAAATCAATAAACAGATAGACACTGACTGGACCAGTTCATATGCATACCAGACTTACCTATCGCAGTACTGGAAACTTCTTGTCCCTGCAAGTTTTCATGGGAGCTGGAAACAGCAGACTGTAAGTGTCCAATTCTGGTCGTTACCTGGTTTGTCACGACAACCTGGAAAACGAAACCAAAGGAGAACACTGTTGAATAAAGATTGCACATCATCCTAAAATCTCCAACAGACCTTACAAAACAGAAAAATAAAGTTCCTTTTTCCGACTCATTCATTTAATTCATGGAATTCATTCATCTCTGTACAATTCTACATCACAAAAAAAAAACCACTTTTAACTAAAAGAAACAAAATTGAGTCCAGAATAAGACTAGCATGTTGCATTAGGAGGGAAAGTGATGTCAAGAAACCTTCCATGTGGACTTCAATCCTCACTGTGATCGATGGGCCAAAAAGGATAAAATTTATAATACTGACACATTTTCGGGGCCAAAAATTAAGACTTCTGGAATCAAACCTGAGTGATGCAAACTGACACACATCCAAGTTCACAAACGACATTGCTGGCAGAATAGTGTAACCACGCAACCCCTAATTACCTCTTTACCTGTAAAGTGAATCTTCTGATTCAAGTTTTAAAATGTACACTTTACAGGTAAGAAGTATTTACCAAGGAAGCATAGATACAACATTAACTGATGTCATTGCTCAAGAATGAAATATAGTTGGAGCATATTTGTGCGGGTTGTCTCAAGAATGTCAATCATACACTTCCGAAGGACAACGGAAATGGAGTGAAAACAATGGTCGTGAACTTAATTGATGCTTGGGAATCTTTCAATTTATGCCATCATCTGTAGCTGCGTTGCATTCTAGAACATTGCTACAATCAAAATGGTTCTCCAAAACCAATAAGGATGGATTTTAAGGATGGATTCACAGGGAGGGGATGTTCAATAACGACGGCCTACATGCAGCTTGCAGTGGAGGATGAATTATAAAGTGATCACTCACAAAGAGTGCAATCACTGATCGGCGGAACAAGACCTCTGAAGGGTTTTTCGTTCGATGTATGACATGGTTTTACAACATGTACGTTTGCATTTTCCACCCACAGCTGACGAAACCTGTCAATCAGAGGGAAACGATCCCAAATGAGCATGAATTACTTGCATCCCCTCACAGTTCGATTTCTCCATCTGCACCAAATCCACTGCTTGTCTTGACCTCTTTGGCGGTGGAAAAAGCAATCAAAATTCCTTCATCAATTCCTATAACCTCAATCAAATATTTAATAATTTGCACTTTTTTTTTTCATCTTTTCCTGCCTCATGCAGATGAAGTGATCTCTAAGGGATGCCTGGGAGCTAGGTCTACATGACTGCAACCATCACCGTTATCCTAACAGAAAATGTGGAACCACCGGCATGCAACAGTTAACAAGAAGTTTCAAATCAAGAATTTATGTCATTAATCGAGTCGGTTGTGGTGGTGTAGAAATTGGGCTACGAGGTGAGGAAAAAGAAAGCGCATCAACGAAATTTGTGAGCTAAAGAAAAAGGAACTACTGATGAGGCTATTAATGCCCTGACCTTATTTGCATCTGGCTAACATGCCTGTCCATACTACAATGTTAATGATTTTAATATTGGTACTGTTTTCATGTTTGGAATTTCTGTCAATTTTTTTCTTAATTTTTTATTTACTGGAGGGGATAGAATTGTCAGGCAGTAAAGAAAATTAGAGGAAAGAAGTTCAGAAAAGATAGTGCAGAGAGATATTTCTGTTTACACTATTCTTGCAACTTTTTCAAACTGTGGGATATAATAACGTATCTATGCATCAGCTGTTTCAAGGGGATTTACACTGTTCAATGGGTCACTGCAAACTGCAATTTTCATTCCAGAAACTTGCATTTTGTCTTTGCTGGATCCACTGAATCCAGTTGACTGGATGCATACAATCTCATGGATGAACAACCAGCATATACAAATGCAGAACAACAAGAATCCCAAAAACTCATTGGTTTGGGAATTCGCTAGCGACGTACTCACCTCATATAACCCATGCATTACCGTACTGACCATGGTCTAGCATCTGGCAATTTAGTGTGAGTGTGCGTGTGTGTGGTGTGACAGCGAAGTCTCTACACACATGCACACACACACTAAATTATCAGATGCTAGACCATGGTCAATACGGTAATGCATAGGTTATATGAGGTGAGGGAGTACGCGCTGTGCATTTACAAAGGTTACGATTACCATCGAAACCAAAAAGGGAACATTCGATTGACATTACTATGTGATGTGACCAACCGGCGATGGCAACGTTACTGTTACTTCACAGCAACATTCCCCTAAAATCAGACAAAAACATTCTAAATTCCCTGTATTCACCGAATGAGAAGACTAGGGAATCTTCCAGTTGCATTAGCAGCAAGGATAGCTTGCAATCTTCTTAATTTTCCTGATTTGTAAAAATGACCTCCAACTGACTCTACAAGTTAGCAGCACAGTTATTCATTTGAACAAACATGGATCGACTGTGTCAGTAACTTATCCCGTTTGTCTGCTAAAGTATCTAGAAGATACATGTGCAAGTATTTAATGTTATTCATTGGAGGCTCATCAAAACAAACGGCTGGAAAACTGTCGACTAAACAAATCGGCAGGTCACTGTATGGCTAAGAAACGACAGACATATGGACGAAAAAATGTAGGCAAGTACATTAAACTCCCAATTGATAATAAATGAAACTCACTAAGTCCCCATATTTGCTACTTTTGGTTTCCAATTTGTTTTTATGAACACGTATATGTGCTCAAATATTTGTGTCGACACATCATCATTGCTTAGATTTGCTAAACATTCACTTTGAACATCACCAGTCTGCACATTGCACACACAGTGAGTGGCAAGCAAGAAAGATGAATGCTGGGAAATTGCAGACAGCAGAAAATTGATGTTAGTCTGTGAGCGGAGAAACTAAACTTTGATTTACGACCTGTTTCTCCAGGAGTAGCTAATCATGAAATGATATTGTGTCGAAGAAAATATGTCAGTCCCTCCGAAGCACTCTTTGTCAACTGCTGCAGCATTCTGGTTGTGAATCTTCTCATCGTACATTTCGACGACCGAACACATGCCAGCGCTTCGCTGCAGGAGCGGTGCACCGACGCATCATGTATGTGGCAAAGAAGTTTTGAAAGTCGAATTAAAGTGACAGCCAACTTTAGGGATGGTGGATTATGCTTCTCCTTCCTTACTTCCTCACGCTTACCATGAGATGGATATTTTTTTACGCGTTTTAACCGACATAAATCTCGATGGCTTCGATCGGCACTGCAGTAGCTAGTGCGACCAATCCTCATGCCACTTAAGTTTCTATATATTATTTGAGCAAGTATTGCAAATGTTGATTAGATCCCTGCCGCTGCTCTCTGGATGTGGCGGCTGACTCTGACTCCTCTCCTTCATCTTCGTCGTCTTCTCTCTGCCGTGGTACAAATTTATACGAGCTCCCAGCAGAGTCGAACTATTAATAGCTGTCTAAGCCTAGCTCAAGAAGGCAAGGAGCATGACGTAAGCAATCAACTCCCGTCGCCATGGTGACCAAAAGTGATATGGGTCGCGGACATTTGTGTGCTCTGAGAAATGACAAAGTGAGTGATTATAATCGGCTTGGCAAGCCTAAAGGTGAAAACTGTCAGCTTTGGGGTTTCTGGTAGCATTTAATGGTCTTCTTCATTGCTTAAAAATCTGCCAAAAGTTTGTTACAAAGAAGAAAAAAAATGTAGAAGTAGAAAAAAAGACACAAGAACAAAAAAGAAGGAAAGTATAGCTATTGTCTCAGGGCATCCTTTGGCGGATACGACAAACATCAGGAGCCTTTGTCCGCTGTGTGCTTCTATGAAATGAACACACTGCGACAGGAAATGATTTTTAAAATTAAACTGCCAATGCCTAATCAATCGTGTTACATTAACTTCTGCAAAAAAAAGTGTCCATAGAAGAAAACTCCTAAACTGATCTCAGTCACAGATTGGAAAGACATTAGATGGAAAAGTTGTGCAAACACACAGAAAAAAAAGGCACTGAAATACACAAATGTGAGATAATAACACATAGAAGGAAGTGTGCAAATATAAATTGTAGTTACCGCTTATAATGTCAAAACAAGAACAGCTAATGCAAGGAGGAAATGATTGCCAGAATACAATTTATGATCACTCACTCGAAGCTTAAAACTCCAAGAAGTTTCCAGTTATCTCCAACAAGTTTTCCTCATGTCCGCATCACATTTTTTTTTATTTCAAAATTCTATTGGCCATGGACACTTACACATCTCAAGACCATATACGTACTTTATTATGTCACAAGGGCTGTATAGGTGAAACAGAAAATAAGTGCAATGAAGAAAAAGATTGAACATCTTTTCTATGTTTTAATAATCTTCTCAACTGGCTGAAAGCAACATTATGACCTATAGCAACCTTTACTTTCATGACATTTTCAAAATCAATCTATGATAAACCGCCATCTAATTTTTCACAATTGTCAAATTCAGAGATTTCGTTATGCACTTTTAATCACAAGGTCAACAAAGACTATACAATTAAATTACAAGTGTTACATAACATTTTGAAACAGGGAATAGTTCTTGATCAGAGCTATCTTTCTTCTAACAATATCAATATCTTGAGTTATGCACAAGACCTTGGCATGGGGTTAGCAGTGGATGCAGTGATCAAAAGTACCCTAATTCATTTAAGGACCTCTAAAATTTTCAAATGAAATACTTCTGTATGGCACATATCACTCCAAACAGATTTTGATATTTGGGCGCATCTGTGGCACTCAAATGAAAACGTGTCCTTTTGTGAACATGTCAGTTTCAGACTGACCCACTGGCATGATTCGCACACAGTTGTAATTGGCAGCATTCCTGGACTTCCTCATGACTTTCAAGGGACACCTCAACAAAAACTTCAAAGACTTTTAAGTTCGATATCGGAAAAAGTAAATTGCAATTCATACAGTGATCATCACTGACCGCTCTACAGCCTCGGCATTCAGTCATTTTAGTGGGTGAACTATATTACTATAGCAAGGTTAGGCAACCTACAGCCCATGGGCTGCATGCAGCCCTCAAGTGGTTTTGTTGAGGCCAGCGAGATGTCTTAAGAAAAAGACAACAATCACCAGTGGCAGATATCTCATTGAATGCTGCCAGGTGGGCCAGTATTTCCCAATTACTTATCAACAATATTACATTGCGATTATGTTTTTGTGAAATGAGGTTTATATTGCTTGAAAATCCCCAGAATTAAGGTGTGACATCTGCAGTCGTTGGTTGGTCAAGTGCGACCCGGACAATTTTCTTTCCTTTTATCTGGTCCGTTCTATGAAAAATGTTCCCGACCCCTGCGCTATAGTGTATTTCATCATAATCAGCACAAGAGTAAGACACTGACTGACTGCTTGTAAAATATCTGTTAATTTTTACATTTTCCAAAAATTTATTCACTGATTTCTAAAGTGAGTAAATGGGGAGAACAGTCATCCTTTTTTTTTCAAATCTCCTGACTTTTCGGAGACTTTTTAGAAAAGAAGAAAAATCCCTGACTTTCCAGCTAGACCTGGCAATTTATATTTCACTTTTAACTGATTTTCAAGGAATTCCAGGACCCATACAAAAACTCTGACAACTGTCTGTGTTGAACTGCAGTGCAATCTGACAAAGATGTAATCCTGTTAGATCAATGTGTCGTCATGTGCATCTACAGATACAAACTCCAACAACAATATGCTCTGACTCACCAACGCATGGGTCAACCATAACTATTCCTTGTTTTGAACGATGTAGAACGACAGCGAATGAGCAACTTAAAACAATCATCCTACATGGCATTTAAAAAGGCTTTAAATCCTTGAGCCTCAAAGTGGTCATCTAACTAAGACGCAGATAATGACCTTTCGGGATATTTGACATCTATCGACCTCCTCATACCAAGGAGTTGCTATTCAGAATAGCAACTCCCTGCTGATACACTTGCTCAAATTGGTAGAGTACAATACAGCATGGTTGAAAAGGGGGTGCTGGTAATTTTGACACAGGTGGTTCGTGTTTATGAACATGAGTCTACAACAGTTCCCAAAATTATTCATTTCCTTTCCATCTTCCTTTTGTACTAATTGATAATTTTTATCATCTTTCAAACCTCACTTTAGATTCAACCCCACACATCTGATAAAAACACTTATTCCAGCTTCCTTTCCACCTTTTGTTTGTTTGCCCCATGAAACATACCCTCCTTTTGTCTTGGGAAAAAAAAAAAGCATGGTTGAAGTTAAAAAATGTGCCAGAGGAGGAAGATTACATAAAACCAGGGCGAAGTTCAGCCGAGAGAAACCACTTTCTCTCATCCTTGAGCGCATGCAAACAATTTTGATTCACATTGAGGTGCTCATGTCAAGGAATTTGCTTCGAAATCCAACCTTTCATAAACTGTGTCATGATTTTGACACAGCTATTGATCTCACCGCCAAACTCAATATTTGCCGCTCTCATTTTCTCTTTGACAAGTCTAAAATTTAATTTTTGATTGTTTCACATTGACAGTATTATTATGTCTGTTTACTTATTTCTGTCATCTTCAGATACAGGAAAGAAATAAAAGGTAGAAAAAACCCAACGACGAAACTTCACAATTTAGCGAGCTTTGATAAAATTGTAAACCAAGTGCGACGCCACTGATAATTATGCACAAATGCGACCATGGGTGCATATGGTGCATTTAGAGTGCATGAAAGAAATATGTCATGCACAAATCTATCAAGAGGGTAATTCTGATATACAGTAAACTTGGTGAGTAGTGACAGAAGTGACAGGTGTACTTGTGACAGATGACATCAAATCAAGCAAAAGGTCGCAAAATTAAAACCTGGTTTTAGATATTAGGAATATATACATGCCAGACAGCATTTACAATATCACAGAAAATGAGGTAAATCATGAAAAAAATCATAGTACAATGTGGAAAACACACACACACACACACAAAAAAACATTGCATGAAAATTGGAAGTGTCCAAACATATGGCGTTTTCAATGTTTCCGGTTCATTCTGGATTCTGGCTTCGGAAAATTTCTTGTGCAAAACGGAAATTAATTCAAACATAGAAACAGAAATCAGCATCTATGAACGACAGAAGCTTTTGCAAAACACTGCAAAATATGATATTAGAAACAATATTTGATTTGTTACAAACTTCTTCCAAACTTTAATCACATGGACATACTTGTGGAGACATTACATATGAACTGATCACTCTGAATGTCTCCCTTACAACCCAATGGATATCTTTTGTGTAATTTGCACTTGAATGTCCACGGTAGTACGTAGAACCAATGGATTACATTTAAAATATGAGGAGGAAGGTCTGAGAAAGCATTGACTAGTACAGGCAGCGGATCGACCCCCCTTTCCAAAAGATACGGAGGTTAACAATTAACAAATCACAACACATCAATGTGTAAGAGGTAAAAAGAAGTCCTTTAATGTAAGTTCATTTACCTTTCAAAAATGACGCAGAACTGAAATACATACAGCTACAAAATAGAAAGGGACGTGGAGCGAGTAATTGAAAATTGAGGTGGATAGCAAATGCAATCACTCTGGCATATATCAATATGCTGACAACATTGCAATGTTTCCATCACTGATGATTTTACAGAGTTATTACATGTAACCACAGAGATCTTCAAATTGCTGCATTGTGGTTATCTCTCCTCCCCTTCATGTTTTTCAACATAGGCCAAAGGTGTTGTAACCACTGTCTGTTCCGTTACAAACAAGTGACAATGTGCATTTGCCAATATGTGTACTGTACAAATTGTACATTTACTCACATGAGCACTGCATCATTTTTTCCCTGTCCCACAAAGAAATCAATGGCTTTGAGGAAGTATGTAACACGACAGAGTATACTCCTGACCTCTTGAATCGCGTCGAAATTAATCAAAGGTTAATCAACGCTGGACCATGCATTAACGGCAGGATAATGCACAGATCGGATAATGCACGAGTGAAGACGAGGGCACAGCCCAGGAGTGTCCAGCGATGGCATTGACCCCAGAGACTATATTATCCTACATTTAATGAACAGGTTCAATGTTGATTGAACTTGCTTATACACACAAAATGACACACTGATAGAAAACAAAAGCAAAAGAGTTTTGGTTTGTAAAATAGCCACATTTTTATTGAAAACAAACCTTGAGAAAAGGAAACAAGATTCCCAACATGTCAACGAAGTTCTTGTGGAACAAACAAAGTACCACCATTGTTTTATGTAAGCTGACAGCTGATGACAAAACTCTGCTGATCTACATTTTTGTGTATTCATCTGCCCAGTAATTTTTCTAAAAATTGACTATTTTTTTCATCTGCAGGATAATGCACAGTCACCTGACTGAAATGGGCCAATAGGAGTTGAGGATTCTTCCCAAATATGTATGAACATCAGATATCACCTAATTTTAAGCGTGATAGATGAACCAGCACCAGAACTTGATACAGCTCGGATCAAAAATTCATTTTTTTGCAGATACGAGAGGACTGTTTTCTTGGCATCCATATTCTGGTGTCATTTACATACTGTCAAGTAAAAGTTTTGAATAAACATATATCCCTCAGCTGAAATACAATTGATTTTTTTTTTCCACATCCACATCTTGGGAAAAGGAATGGTAAATATGCCGAATTAAAGAACCAATAATTTTATTATGTAGAGCATGGGAAAAGGAAAAACTACATGAAGATATTAAGACAAAACGAAACTTGCCTGGAAAAAAAAACAAAACAAAAACAGTCAGGGGATCAAATACTGTAGGTAAAAAGAACTATTGATCTTGTCTTATGCTACAATGTAAACAGTTTTTCAACAAAGAAGGAAAAGCACTGCGTTTGAGAAAAACCGTGGGATAAGAACCATCTGTGTTCATATTTTATTGAATAACTTCATCAGAGGGAGCAGTCAGGCGGAATTAATAAGATGGATTTGAGAGTCTCTCTCTGACTCGAGGAAGAAGGCAAGGATGAGAATAGCAGCATCAGCTATATAGCAGATAAAAGTAAAAAGTGTCATCCCAATGGTTTACTGGTCAAGTGAGGGTAATATCGATGTGACTTCAACGTTTTGACCTTTTAAAGTGTAAAATACAAAACAGATATATGGAAAGGTATAAAATAGAAAAAAGAAAGTAGCACAGAAAAAAAAATCTAATGTGGGAAGTATTTGTACTGCGTGCCTGTTAATCTGTCGATCCATAACAAAATACATGGACATTTCTAAGGGTGTAGAAATCATGTATAGGTGATTATCTGTATATATGTATGGGTGTATATCCATATGTATGTATGTGTGTGCCTGTGTGTGTGCAAAATACCAATGTGTATGTTTGAAATGTATCTATAAGCACCTGCCTGTGAATATGAACACTCACTCCTTTGTTCATTCACGTTTATTCACTCGTCATATCACATACATAAAAATGTGACAAAATATAATAACAAGAATTCTTTGGTTGTAATTAGTCCACAAGTCCTGCTTGACAGCTTCCAGGAGCAAACATGAATTAGGCATATTTGTACGCATGTGCCAATACAACAACTGTCTAATATTACGTTGAAAAGCAATGCTTTCCTTTCAAACACCGTACATGTATACGTCAAATATAAATGCAATGTTTATCTTAAGAAGTTTAGTGCCTGGATTTTCCAAAATCAATATTACCTGAAACTTTATCGACTGACAAAAATACTTGACGAAATATATAATTGGTTTTAGCTACGACAAACCAGACTGATTTCACTGAGACGATATTATACCAAGCATTAACCTTGTCATATAAATGAAAACATGCATTTGTAAATATAAAATCAAGGTACAAAGTGGTATAAACTTAAATAAAAGAGTTCTTTTGAGACAAGCTGTTTGATGCATTTTCAACAATATAGTAAAGTAGAGGGGGGAGAGTGGGATGAAGTTTTTTATATGACAAAAGTTGTTTGAAGCCAGACAGTTGTCTCAGACACTAGGTGATTAACACTTCTACTGGGGTTAAATTTTACCATACTCTCTGCTTATATCAAAGTACATTCAGTGTGTGCAAGGTGTATTATCATAGATGATGCAGTCATGTAATGAGATCTGCATGCAAAATGGGAGGCAGCTCTGAAGAAGGGCAGGAGGCACAAAAAAAAAGAGAAATAGGCACAAAAAAAAAAGAGAAATAGGCACCCAAAATGGGCTGAAGGCAAGAACAACAGGGGATATAAAAGGTAGGAGATATGGAAGGGAAAAAGTAGAAGGGCATGGGAGAAGAAGAGAGGGCATGAGAAAGCACAAAAGGTGAAGGGGTACAGAAGGGGGGTGGGCAAGAAGGAAGGGGTACAGAAGGGAAGGAGGCACAAAAGGGAATATAAGGAAGAAGGGGATGAAAAAAAGAAGGGGATGAAAAAAAGAAGGGGAAAGGCTCAACAGGGGATGTGGCATGGGAGAAGGAGAGGGGAGTAAAAGCGTAGGGGGAGCCAAAGAAATGAAGGACAGCAAAAGAAGAGCAAAAAGGGGAGGAGAGCAAAAAGGGGAGGAGAGCAAAAAGGGGAGGAAAGCTGAAGAAGGAGGAGGGGAGCTGGAGGAAGGAGGGAAGAAGGCATCATAGAAGAGAAAAAGGCATGAAAGAACCTTGGGGATGAGACATGAAGGGAGAGAAAGTCCAAAGGGGGAGAGGCAGTCTGAAGGGAGAAGGGCACAGTAGGGATAGGTACAGAGGAAGGGAAACAGAAGGATAGAGGGACTGAGGAAGGGTAATAAGCATGGAGGGAGGAGAGGAAGCATGTAGTGATACACATGAAGGAGTAGGATACAGTGAGAGGAGGAGGCACAGAGGAACTTCACCAATTGCTTTCTCAATATCTGAATCTTATCAATTAGTTTCCCTACCCTGAAAATGGCAAGTGTGTAATGATCACTTCATGATTAACCACACTCAAGCAAAAGTTGCATCTTAAAGTAGTACATCCATCTAGTCTGAGAGTCCAAGAGAAAAACTTACTCTGTGTGCATGTTTTGATGCAACGCATACCACTGAAACATAACTTCACTCTCAACCAGATTAGAAAGTAAAATTTGATTAAGTTAGAACAAGTTCTTCAGTAGAGTTCATACAACCCTTTTTTATATCACATTATACCACAGCAATCCATTTGGTGGTATGATCTGCTGGTTGTCAGTGTCGATGGAAGCAATTACTGCATTACCTATCAATGCCACCGTCTACCACCACTGCTGCAACCATACACCGACGTTGCCGCAGAAACCAACACCAGGTGCCAACAACACCATCATCATTAATATCACAGTAGCCGTCATCGACATCGTCATCATTATTGTCATTGTCATCATCACCACCCTCCAAACTGGTAAACCTTGCTAGCTACATGCAGACAGCAAACTGCAAGCTAACAGATTCTTGAAATGTCAATGTATGCAGAACGAATACAGCAGCACCTAAGTTTTATGTTGGTGTGGCCCAATCCACTGTGCATTGAGGGGGGGTTTCCAAAAATTTCAATTATTATTTTGCAAGTATACGTGTGTGTGTGTGCGTGTACGGCGTTTTGCACAGACCGTGGCTATGCATGGAGATGCATCCACCTGTGCATGGACTTGTCTCTGCGCTGCGACTGAAGAATGGATGTTCCTCATCGAAAATGTAACATTGGAAAAATATCAAAATTAAGCATCAGATATTGTCGTCATTGTAATAGCTGACACTGAGTTTGAAAGTTGAAGATGTAGGGAGAACATGCATAGAGCCGTTACATGCCAGTCAGTACACATATGACAGAGGCTAATTCAATAGATCTATGTATTGCATTAGCACATAAATATGGAAGGAGTTATATGTGTATGTGTACATTTATGAACCATAAGAAAGTCATATCCCCTATTATTGTCACCTTTTAAGAAGGAATTTCACTGTAAATTCAAGCACATAAAATAAGATGGATGAAGTTGTTGGTGTTTGCGGAGAATGACTGCATGTGAAAACGTTCATGAAAGCTTAAAGTATTTCAGATTTTTCTTGATGGAAGCCAAGGTCTGTTTGCATGGGTTTTAGCGATACAACTGTTTTTAGTCTTAATAGGATGGGAAGACATGTGTACAAATTAAACTTGACCATCAAAAAGTTTGTTCCATTTCTCTAAGCTAATTTCAACAACTCCCCACCTCCTGTGCACCAGTGGCTTAGTACACAGAGGGCGATATAATAGTAATCATAAAATTGGAAAGGATCTCTGTCCAGAATTAAGGAACTCGCCATATCACTGTGATCTCCTTTGGACCAGGGAGAAAATACTATATGAAGCATTCAATGATTCTTCTTTGCATGATCTGAATAAATTGCATACAAACTTTTGACCAGAGATCCCCCCCCCCTTATGAAGGAAGACGCGAGTACACTGCTGGTAATCAACGTTGAGAGGATTGATGGTGTCATGTGATCCAGATGATGTGTAGAATCCTAAATTTTTGCGTCTTCATATGATATCACTTATGGATGATTTGATGATGACACCTCACTAACCTTCGTCGTATGACCACCACATGGGTGTGATTATCTGCAGCATCAGATAGTTACATTTTTGGGGGCAAAAACCATATACCAACGACTTCGCTTAATGTGAACACATAAACATATGCAGACATACCATCAATACATATAGTCTTCCTCACACAGGTTAATGCTGCAAAAGATGGGGCTCAACTGTACCCGAGTTAGCGAGGTTGCTGCTAACAAGATTTTACACTCCTCACCTCGCACCCTTTTCTCCCGTCTCCTTCATCTTCAAACATTTTGTAAGATGGATGGTGAGACAGATAAGCAAATGAACTGGGATGCCAGTTACTTCATGATCTACTTGCATCTCTTTGATTGACAACATACATGTGTGAGTTTTGAAACTTTAGTTTTTTTTTTGTTTTTTGTTTTTGCATAAAAGTCTCCCAATATGACTGTAAATTGTCTTCTTTATTTTTTTGTTTTGATCATCATTTGTATTGTACAGTAACACTTTCTACTTTCAACTAATCTTTATTTACTCATTTCCCACTACACCATCATGTCCCCCTAATACCCTCATACCCCCTACCTGTCATATGGGACATTGAATTAGTTTCCACCATTTTTGGAGGACCATAAGTCCTGCTTGCCTTTCTCCTGGCTTTGCTATTTTACCTAGCTGTTTGAGAAAATCTCTGGACGAGTTAATTTGGACACTGTACTGTAGGCAAGGTAGGACAATAAAAAAAAAAGAAGGAAATCACTGGAAAATGTTCCATCCCATGTTAATGTAAAGGGTGTATATTGTATCTAATATCTCTGGTGTCATTTTCATGGCCTTTAATAAATTCGAATGAAAACCCAACTCAAGGGAGAACACTTTGCTTTTGTAGACTGTGTGTGGGGACAAGAGAAATCACGTCACAAGTGGCAAGAATACCAATGGATACCAAGCCATTAAATTACTGGCAGAGTGCCCAGCTGACACCCTTATTCATCTAAATGTTGTATGATGTTTTTTCCTGTATAGACAAACTAGCTCCCTGTCCTCACTTGTATATTCTTTTGCACTTTTGTATCTTCAGCTCCTGAAGAATGCTTTATATTCTCCTGATTTCCACTGTTTGTAAATAAAAGCTGAGAAAAATTGTTATACAACGACACACTCATCATCATATGGCACTCTTTCTAAATCAAATTGCTACTGTCACAAACAATTACACATATTTTGATCACACATAAAAGGTTCTGCCACAACGAATGACATATTTCCTATGAAAGGAAAGCAAAGTTTCAGATACTAAATAGCACATCTTTATCTGCCAGTCATAGATGCAAAAAAAAAAAAAAAAGAGAGAGAGAGAGAGAGATAATATTAATCCAGAACTCCCCTCTGATGTGAATGGAGAGATCCAAGCTCTCCAGAACAATATTCTTGTGTTAGAGTCACTCTCATTATCCAGATGTATGCATTAAGTTGTTCTGCTGCAGTAAGTTTGGCAGGCAGGCAGGCTGCCATTCCACACATTGCCACTGATAAGTTGGCCAGGCTCTCCTGTAAATGCTCAGCCGTGATACACTAACGGGAATTTCTTCTCTGGGCAATGTGAACAAATACTTGATTCAGAGGCAAAACAAAAAAAAAAGGGATATTACTGGGAGATAGACCTCTCTTTAAAGAAGAAGCATATTTTTGAAATACTTTTCTTTTTGTCCTCAAAGGAGTGTTTGTGTGGGTGGAGCTGGGATTAACGAACGTCTATTATGTAAAGGAGAGAATCGTTTCAGAGTGGATGCACAACATTTTGTCTTTCATATAATTCCTTTGTTCCTTTGATAGGACAAAAGACCGTGCAGCAGAAGTACACGAGCATTGTTTTTAAGTGGATACCTAAAACAGGATTATGGATCTTAAGCTGATATATTAAATGCACACTGGAATAAATTTCATGCAGCTTTTTGCCCTTGGCTTGGATCTATGGTGAAAAATTTACACACTTACATATTTTAATTTAAAGATATAATACTCCTTTGCAAGAAAGATAAGAAGGAACAAGTTTCCATAAACATGGGAAGCAACGGTTGACACTTTTGGTTGGTTCCTTTTCATGCCGGTGCAACTTATGCCACTGTCGAGAGGAAAAATGTGAACCCGACGTAGACTTTTTGTGTTTTTTTACAAGCACAAAAAAAAAAAAATTTTTCCTCTTGTTGGTGTAATAGTACGACCTTATTATGCTTGGTTGTAAGATGGGCTTGGCACCAAGCTTCCCCATCGAAATGGAACCGGTATACTTTGAACGTGCGGAGGTCTACTCAAGTACAGGGAGGCGCCTGAAACCCAGCGAACATCGCATGGAGGTACACAAGCCCGAGACGCCTTTTCACGTCATCCACGAGGCAATATACAAAGAGATGGTGGACACCAGGAGGAATACCCACAAACCACGGGAGCAACTGGAAAACGTGGACTTCGATCAAATAGTCGATAAGTACAGCAGGTTCAGTTTGGGCAATATAGCAGAATTTCGACTGGAGTTCATCAACTTTGACAAGGACAACGATGCCCTCCTGAGTTTCGATGACGTCTGCCGTGCTTTGGACAAACTTGGTGATGACTCCACGGAGGAACTGAGAAGGCAGGCCTACGTGGAGGTTATGCCTCAAAAGCTTGAAATGTGTGACTTTCAAACTTTCGTGGCGCTTTGCGACGCACTTTCTCGCAAGCGTGACGAGATTGAAGAAATGGGAATAACAAGTGAAATGGATTATGATATAGTCGATAGAACTCAGGATTCGATACGAGCCGAGGCTGAGATAGTTCAAAGACCCGGGAGCACAGTGGATAGATCCCCAGTTGCGGGAAGGTATCATTGCCCGGTTGTCGAGTTTATTGCCACAGAGATGGAACCACATGAAATATGCAAGGGTAAGTGTACTGCCAAATCATCAAATAGCCCTACCCACAAGGGAAACTTTGTAAAGAATAATGTCATGGCTAAACAGCACAGCTGCGGAAATCCAGGGCCTTCCAATCACCTTCACGGGCAAACGGGAGACTGTAGACACTTAAAGCCGAGCAGTGCATCACTCTCCGAAAACAATAGGGTCACATGACAAGCCTGCTGTGACAGCTACAAATCTCAACTTATCAGCTCAATACAAAAAAAAAGAAAAACAAAAACAATAATTGACATTTTTTGAAAGGTACTGACCTCAAGTAAGTATTTTGAGTGAACGTAGCAATAAAGAGATGTGCAAATCTCGTAACTATAATTTAATCCATTCTGTTTCAAACGAGCAACAAATTAAACATACAAACAAACACGAAAAACACCAGAAAAGTGTTTCCTCTGCAATGGACACAAACTTAGCAACCAGACCGACAAAGACTCCGTTCTGGTCAGCTCAGAGGAGAATCTGTCCAATGATTGCATTTCGCACAATTGTAAAAGGGAAGTGTACATATTGAGCTGACTTCATTACAGACATAGAACTGATGAATAAAAGAAGATAATAAACTAAAACAGTGAGCAAAACTTTTCTTTGAGATTTCCTCAAAAGGTTGGAATATAAACTAAATTTAAGCAGGTCCGTGCTGTTACACTCCAAGGACCGGCAATGGTTCCTCGACTGCAGTTGAAAATCTTGTCAAAGCAAAGGGAAGTCTACTTTGTGAGTAAATGTAAGAAAAGGCAAGAAAAGTAGACCAAGTGTGTGTAAAACTTTTTCAATGTTTCACTGGCTGCGACATGCAGAGACGGTATAACATGCAGACTCGACAACGTCGTGGTCAAAATATTTTGTGTGTTTCTCGTGTAATGAGTACCATATTTACTATCATTATTATTATTCTATTACTACGCATCAATGGCTTTATAGTAATAATTGTAGGGAACTTAAATGAATGCTATATCTAGAGCAGTACGGTGTATCGATGATTCAAAATTATCATAGTCAATGTGGTGAAATATTTCAAAAGATAACTTTTTTCCTCTCTTTTTCTTTTTTTTTTTATGATTTTCTTTTCCTGCGTGATGGTTGTTGGGCCATGCATGCGGCCATGATATGCCAAAGTAATTCAAAGTCTTACTACTATTTAATACTATACTATATAATTCATCATCTTCTCTACTGACTCCACAGAATACTGTGGAGCAGTTTTGTGAATGCAACATTGTAAAAAGGAGAAAGCTCTACGACAACCTTATGTACTTTTTAAATTGACACCATTTTGTCATCACGACCATGCAGTTAAGTTATATACAAGTGTGTGTGTACATTTGCAATTACGCCTTTTTTTCTTTTCCTACTTCTGGTGTCAGAATGCTGAAATTTTAACAATATTTTATCTGTGATTGCTGTTCATTGACAGGGTGGGTACAATTTTGACACTTTGATGTGCGTAAATCAAAATGTTTCAAAAAGGTCTTCATATAGGTTTACTATGACATCAATTTTTCAGTACATTCAATATTCATGTCCGTACGCTGATATGTGTGACACTGCCACTGTGCTTCTATAGACGAAAAGGCATCCACGAGTAAACGAAGTTGTCACGTTACTAAGACACGTCGTAAGATATGTCTTGCTGCTGTTGTCTTGAGCTGTGACATTAATTTGGCCACCCAAATGCATGTACAAGCCCCTCTACAATGGGTGTTAGTTTTGAGAATCTGGCAAAAATTTTCAAGTTTTTCACTTATGCTAAATGTTAAACTACAGTAAATTTCTAGCAGTGGTGCAAAATTTGACATGGTTAATTCACGGAGCTTCCAATAATAATCCTGTGTAATCTGGGAGAATTTGCCAGTTTCTTTATACTTTCACTTCGCAGCAAACAGATTTTGATGCTTAAAAAATGTCAAATATTTTTGCCCACATTTAGTCTTGTGAACAATTCTTGATATGCTGAACAGAGCCTCACCACCAAGTCACACAGACATAAACATACACCTAAAGGGTGATGTATAGGTGACACTTATACATACTAGAAGTACATACAACAATGTGAGAAAGATGAGTTGCCTGCAATTTAAAGCAAAAGGGAATGTCTTCATCAGCTGTTCTGCATATACTCAACCCCTCATGGGGAAATTTAATGTAGAAGATACACCCATGAAGTGAAACAGCTAGCCATGGGATTCAGTGATAACATACCAAAAAAAAAAAATAAAGATTGTGGGAAATGAGAAAGATTCAGGAAAGAACTTTCTAAAGCAGGTCATACTACATGATTAATATCAATGTAATTGAACTACAATGATACTCAAACAGGTGGATGTGGACTCCACAATTGGCACCAGTAAAAAAAAAAAAACATTTTGCAATTTGAAATCTTCTGCTCATACATTAGCTGTTTAGGCACATCAATATATGCTTAACTGTTTCTGACAAACTGTTGGATGCATGCAGACAGACAGACAGACAGACAGACACATACAAGTCAACAGAGGGTTTCTTCTTAGACCTGCATTTCCCTTTCAAGTGAAATATCTCATGCACCAATACTTTGCTGTTTAACAACATACGTTGCAAAGAAAACCATTGCTATGACTGTAAAACTGGTTTTCTTGTTACATCCCTGAAAAACAAAAATGAACTAGGCTTTCTTGTCTTATCTATTTTTTTTTTTTTTTTGTCTTTCTTTTGATCTTCAATTGGCAAAGATGCACTACCAAATGTACTAATTTACTACCCCTATGGCTGTGTACACTGAGACAGCTTTGTGAATAGGTTTGCTGTGACTGTTTCTCCCAGGGAAATATCCACTGAGCCAAACTGATGAATTATGAGCAAAACTGATCCACTATAACAAATTTCGGGGGCATATGACCGCGCATTGTGTTCATGGAAGTCAGTGTGTCAAATTGCCAGGTTCCCTGTGTCAAAATCACATCACAGAGTTTCTATGATGGGGACGCTCCTCTGAGAGCACACAGTAGGCCAGATACATTCTGTTTTACAATCATTTGAATTATCAGTGAATGCTTTGTCAGAAACATGATTCCCCATCATAGGATGTTCTCATCAAGGTATGCATACATTCTGTGCTTTCCGGCATTGACTTATGTTCTAAATCCTTTTCTATCAGAGGAGTTGAGATGTTTCAGGCTTCCTGTTTACCTTTGCTCTACAAATTAGCCTCATTTTGCTCGATTAAAAGAACAGAAATTGAAGCAAACAAAGGACTTTGTTTGAATAAAGTCACCATGCTATTGTATGACCTTAGATACAGATATAATTTCTCACGAAGGTTAACACCTTCATAGGATATGGAGACTTCTTGGCTAGTAAGCATCACTATCATCATCATTATTGTTGCTGTTACAATTATTTACTGTTTTTTCTTTAAATGTCATATTCCCTCTGGTTTTCTTTGAAGGTTACATATCTCTCCCGCAGTAAGGTCAATTTGCAGTTTATGTATGAAACAAAATGGTCTGAGTTGCCAAGACCTAATAACAGCGTGTTGCTGCGCCAAGCCAATATTATTGATTACAAAACTATATATGTACACATTATATACAAATATATATAGTACAGAGTTATATATACCTATATGTATAAGTACGTCGCCTGCTTCAGTCTCTTCCGTGGCTCTTTTTTCTCCTTAAAGTACTCTGACAAGAAAGTTTATATCCATTTCATTTCTTCTTCTTTTCCTCTCTCTACTTTTTCTTTTTTTGTTTTTGGTTCATGTAACATCAGTACTGTTAATTTTTTCTCTCATAAGATAAATTCATAGATTAAGTTTTCTTGGGGGAGTGTTTTCTGTCTTTTTTTAACTTGAAGATATAAGTTGTTTTTAAGTTGTAACAGAGAAAAAAAAAAAGACTTGAGAGAGCACGAAAACGACAAACGGGAAAACAGGCAACCACCACGGGGAGAGACTGAGAAGAATGAAAATGCAACTAAAAAAGAAAAAAAAAATGCAGTCTCACATGGCTGCATTGTAAACTTTAATACTTCCGTCACTGTTTGCGTTTATCTAGTTTTCCAAAAGAAGTATGCTGCCTCACTCCCTTCACAGTTTTGGAGCTGTTTCCTAGTCCATATGACAATGTGAACTAGTGGGGCACAGTTGGCTGTCAGTGAATACAATTATGGCAAAGAGCCAAAAAAAAAAAACTCAAAAAACGGGGGAACAGGGAAGAAAAATTTTACGGAATTTGTGAAAGAACAGCAAAACAAGCTACAAAATAAAAAACAAAAGACAAAAATGAGGGTCAAATTTTTTTTTCTCTTTGAAATATGTGAATATAATCGCAATGTTACTTCTTCCTTTTTTGTATTAGTGGTTTTCTTCTTTTTTTTTTCTTTCTTACGTTTCATGAGGCGGGTGAGGGGCAGGAGAACATACAGGGAGAAACAATGGACTATTTTTCCATTCATGATCTCTTCGGTTTCTTTCTCTTCTGTTTTGGCTATGCAGTTTGTACGATATACTACAACAGAAATATTAAAAACTTCTTCTGATTATCATGATGTAGATTATTCTATGTAATGTTTCTATGAAGCTATTTAAGAAACAACAATAACAACAATAATAACAATAAATAATAACGATAAAAAAAAATGGAAAGCTGTTGCTTTTTTAAAACGGTGTGAGCTTGAGACTATATTTAACCGTGGGTTTTATAGTGGTGTAGATGTATTTTATAGACATGAAAACAACAAACTTCAATGTATCATGGTATTTACCACTCTTCGGCCATCTAGTCGTTCGTAAATGATATCAAAGCGAAAACACTTTGTAAAAAAAGAAAGTCATATATATCGGCTTATGAGAAATGGTATTAAGATAAAAGAAAAAATTACATAAAGGTGTTTGAAGGGCATATGTTAAGTTAACTGAGTCATCAATGTGGACAAAGGGCAGCGTGTCTTTGGCAACCAGAATATGACCAGCACTTTCTGCCAGTGCACCTTACATCAGTCTGATTCAGATCTGAATGGCTAACCATAAATAATTAATTTCAAAATCTGGCAGATGATCATGCGGGCCTGCAAAATGCATGCTGCGCTTTAACGAGAGAAACATTCATCCAGTTTTGTCAAAGTTTTCCGACCAGAGTATTTAAGTAATTAAGTCTTCAAAGTTTGACCCATGGAGGGGCTGACTGTGCTGAAGCCGACAGCAGCCAAGTAACAATACACCGCTTACGGAGCCTTAATGGGAGATTCTAGTGGCAGGTAATATGAAGTACATGATGTGCAATTTCTGCTTTGGAGAAAACTCTATATTGACTGGCACGAATACTGCTTGAGATTGTAATAACTTGCGTCTGCCATGGAAGGCGAAATTTTTACTTGTGGAAGCTGGCAAACGGTCTGTGACGTCTTATTCAAAGCTAAATGACTCTTTGATAGGCTTCTCAATACCAGATAATTATACATCCTCAGAGCAAGTGCAATCACCTCCCCATATCTTTGATTGTTCTGCTTAATTTATCCACTCAGACAATATTTTGTCATCGTCCCCGATGGTTAACACTTTCTACATTTACAAGGAAAGACAAATTTTTGTCCAAATTTATCATGAGGCTGTCAATCCCTTTATTCTGCAGTTGCAAAGGTGCAGAAAAAAAAAAATTGAAGTGGCGAAAAGGGATTCACAAAAACCGTACAAAGAGCGGCAGTTCATGGTCGTTGAAAGTTATCAGGACGCGTTGCCCTTTGTGAATCTCAATTTAGACATGGAGTACGTGACGTGAGGTGCTGTATAGCTGCAATACCTGCATATACTGCTTGTGGTGAATACCACCAATGGCCTTACTATTATGTAACAAGTAGAGAATCCCATCTCTTGAGATTTTAACACATTTTGAGTGTTCATGAACGTGTGTTGATAATATATAGCTAAAAAAATTTTTTTTTTTTAAAAACAACTTCAAAAACAAAAAAAATTCTGCATATATATATAGAATGATATCCATGAATTTTCTGTTGCCAGCTAAACAGAGACTTATTTCAATGTTTGATTGCTGCTGCTGCTGCTGGAGGTAGTTTTCATTCATGATTTTGCAGTATATCGACCTATCGTTGCTGTGAACTATATACTGGTATTACGTGGGCAATATGAAGGGATGAGTCCAAGGCAAAAAAAAAAAAAAAACAAAGATATTAAAACTGTTTATTGTACTTATTTCACTTGTGTCATATTAACTAATGCATGATCCAATTTTAGAAAGAACATCATGCGTGCCTATTACGGCTGTAATGCCATGTTATGATGGCTGGAATAGTGGTGCAAAATGATTAAATTATGTACGCACACAAGCGTTGTTGCACCAACGCTGGTCATTCGCATACACTCCTACATGCAATTTTAATACACACACAACAAAACAAGCTTATACCAAACCAGTACAGACAGGCATGAATCGTTTAAACACGTACACTCACAAACCAGCGCTGGTATTTTACTTTTCCAAGGATGAATGAGAGTGAAGGACACTGTTGGATCGAGCAATGTGAAAATAACACAGGTATTATTAAAAACGTTTGCTCTCAGGCTAAACATTTGAATTGCTGGTATAAGATGGCTTCTATCAAGTACATGCGCGCTGGATGGAACGACTGTCTACATACAAGTTGCAGTCACAATGCAGCTACTGCACATGCTTCGCTGGGTGAGGCATTCCCAATTATTATAGTGCATGCTTTTTACAATGGTGACGATAACTGCTGTAGTCTGCCCAATAGAGGAAGCTGGTCTGGATTTGTTTACTTTTGAAATGAGCCTTGTGCAAGATCAACCGGGGGAGCTCATTTGAATATTCCAACATTGCCCTAAGTGCGCCTGTTAATCACAGCCAACCCCATACGAAGATTCTCAGCTAAATTGTCAATGCAATTATCTGTAATGAGCTTTTGCGAGTATGAAACCCTTGGGGCATGTTCACAGCAAGTTCATGGATGTCTGTGTGTATGCCAAACATAACACAATAGTCTTTTTTTTTTGTCTAAATAAGGTCGTCTTTGAATAAAAATTCACACACGTTATGCTCTCTCTCACTTTTAGAAACCAAAAAAAAAAATAAAATTCTGAAAAAAATAAAATTCTGAAAAAGAAAACTGTAGTTCAAACATTATGACTGGGCCTGCTATTGGGAATTCACAGAAGTTTATCAGGTCTATCAAAAAGTTTATGCATGGCATAAGAGTAAATGTTCATCAAGGTGTATGGAGAGTTACATGCGATGAGTCCGCCGTTTCCAACTGCGCAACATGAATGACACTGTCACACAAGAATGAGTAGCTGAAAAATGTGCTGAGGATGAGCCTGATGTGTGCTTAATTTACAGAAATAAAAATGAAGGGTTACCGTACTGACATTGAAATCTACAAGCAGCATCTTTACAGCATTTTGTCTCAAATGGAAAAGGAGAGTTGAGTAACGACCAACCAGGGTTGCAGATGATTTTTTTTTGTGGAAGCTCACAATTTACTTCAGTGATATAGAGAAGAAAAACAGTGATCAATTTGAATCCTAATTTTTTTTCTTTTTTAAACAAAAATCATGATTTTAATCAGCTTGATTTACATGAGATGACCCTGTCATCAACACTCCCTTCTACCAGGAAAAGTGAAAGAAAGTTGGGCCTGTAGATTTGTTGGTGCAGTACAGTACACTAAATGCAATGAGTTTCCACTGCACATGTACCACTAAATTAATGCTTACCAGAATATTGATTACGTATGTCATTCTGTTCACAAATTCCGACGCAAAATCCACCACCGCACACAGATCAACAAGACTGGATACAGTTTACAGCATGTGCGTGTGTACGTGGATAAATGCAACACTGCGCAACAGCTAGCTCTGTTTCCCGCCTTCGAATACGTACCACAAACCTGCATGTCTAGATCAAAAGTTCACAGCTCATTTTATCTAGTGTCGAATTTTTACATTGATGTAGGTGCGGTTCTACAGACAATTTATTTTTTTTGGAGGGGGGACTAGTTCACATTATACCATCTAAGCGGAGCTCCACCATAGGTTGGCACATCGTGAACCAAGAGAGACAATATTTATTTTGAGATCTTGTGTTTCAAAAGCTTGCTCTTCCAACCAACAAAGGTGAATGATAGTTGTTTAAATCATTTGCTCAATCTTTGGGAGGCTAGCCAAATTTTAGAGCATAAGTCCCCACCCCACGTAGAATTGCCCTGCATTGATCATGGTACCAAACATAAAAAAACAGACAAAACAGGTAACGAAAAGAAAAAAAAATGGTTAAGAGCACAAGCATGGGCCAGTGGTGGCAGAAGTTACCATGCAGTCACAGGGGTCACCCCCCTCCCAACCAACTCAAATGGATTAGTAGAGCCTTTTTCAGATTCTTCACGAAATTAAAACTGCCCTTTTACTTTATATCCACTGAACAGTTTTTCTTTGTCAACAATACATTGGCTATGATTAAATTGTGATATTTTTGAAGTGTTGATAAAAATAGTCAAACAATTGTCAATGTGGGCACTTTACCTTGAGCAGTGCTAAAAACTAGTCTCACAATGGTACTTTGTCATCTAGGCTTCTTTTCAGACAAAAATGCTTGAGTACATGAAGTACTGTACTCAGGGGGGTGGATCCAGGATTTTTGCTCTGGGGGTGCACTGAATTCATGCATTGTAGGAGTGTGCTTTCATCAAAATAGAGATCTCATTATGGTGTACAAGTTTCTATACCAAAACCATGATGAGAAGAGCAACAGCAGTAAGTTTGTGATAGAATAATAAAGGCTCCACAGACCAATTTTGCAAATTGTTTTGGAGGTGTATGTTGACTAATGCATGTGGTTGAGGTGTGTGTTAAGTGAACTTGTTGGCATGGGGTGATCTGATGTGCAATGAAAGTGGAGAAACTAAAGGTGTGTTTAGCTTCTCTCCTCCCCCCCTCCCCCATATTTGCCTAGTGCTCCAATAACAAATGAAAGCGGATGCATAATTCATTATGATTCTTGTATCATCTAAACTGATCTGATATGTACTACCATTTTTCATGGATTTATTTTTCTTCTCATTTATTGAGGAATTGCAGACATGAGATTCCTGTTTCAAGACCCGGGGCACATGCGTTTACAGGGAATAATTTACCTGGTATTGCATTTCAGTTTGCTACACAGAATAACCAAAAATGTTACATAAACGGAATATTGATTAGCAGTTTTTGTACGTGCGATATTAGGGTTTCTCTGATTTTGTGACATATCGTTCAAGAAACATGAAAACTGCTATGCAAATTTTTAACACTAAATTATTCCCTGTTCTTAGAACACCCAGGAAGTGCTATTTCTGCCATCTGGGGAGTTTGCAAAGCCAAAACTTTTCTCTGTGCTAATCAATGGTAGTGCTCCACTTAGATAGTCTTGCAGGCACTCACCTCCCCCCTCCCGTTTCTTTTTGTTCTGCGGTGCATGACTATGTGTTGAAGAGAATTAGGTTAGGGTTGAGAAAGCTCAGTATTTATCAGAGAGCTTCCCTAAAAAGTATTATCACCCCTTCTGACTGAAACTGCTCCCTCTGCCACTGAGCATAGCAATCAATGCATAAATGTAGAGGTTTATAAGCCTGCAATAAACTGATCTATATGGATATTTCAATATCATTTAATGTTATTTCCCATGGATTCAATTAAATTGAAAATAGGAGCCACTGCATGGCTGAACAGGAACTAAAGAATAGATATATCTTGGTTTCATGAAATGCTTTGCTCGAGTCAAGATTAATTATGGGGAAGTATCATTACATAATGATATAACTCTTTGAGAACTGAAAAATAAATTACTGTAAGAATAAAATTACAAAAATTGACCAAAATTTGATGTTCAAAGAAAAGAAGACAAGGTAGCAATAACAGCAAGGTAAACTATGTTTAAAGGTCCACATGCCTGAAAAGTGAGGGCAGTGTCTGTTGCTCACAGCACTTCTTTTCATAAGTGGTATACTGTCCTGTGCTGGAATATCTACGATGTCACTCTTCCAAAATCTATGGATATGAATGTTCAATTACACACGATAGAATATTTAATTCGCCACAGAATAGGACACGTAGGTGCGCAAGATGTACCAGGCATTTACAGCAGGATCCTCCAGAAAATTGCAGCAGACACTGCCCTCACTTTTTTTGGCGCATGGCAGTTGAAGGCAATAAGCATATAGATGAGCCAACTCAAATAAATCTGCCACAAATGCAATATCAAACAAACTTAATACCGCAGCTATGAGAGGAGTCTCTGAAAATGTCAAGACAAAACAGGAATGAGGAGAGAAAAAGGGGAGAATGGCGGAGGCGACTGGACTGAAGGACAGAAAACTAGTATACATGGCAGCTGAAAACTTCTAGATTAATACTCCACATGTGTGTACCCTCCTCTTTTTATTAAGTCGACAGATGGCTACCTGAGAAAATTAAATTTTCTGTAATTGGAGAGAGGGATTTGAGAAGACAGGAGAAGCAGTGTCAAATTTGCACAGAGACCAAGGAAGACTATACCTGTAGTAAGGTCAAGGACTGGGTGGTAGAAGTAAAAATATATGCTAGGCCAACTTTTCACCCATTAAAATGGTCATCATTTTAGAATAAGAAATATAAATGCCCAATTTTTCACATAAACTTATTACTTGTTAATTTTGAGATTGGACGACTCTACTGTAACGATGCTGCACTCTTTGACCGCGCTTGACAGATGCACATCAGTATTTTAGAGTGCATGATCTGTGAGGTGACAGATGAGCCACAAGACCAGCACCAACGCTACATCGTGATCTAACCTCTTAAAGGAGAGTGAGGAAGGGACCGGTCGGTGCGGATCAAGAGGAGATGCCATCAGGCGAATGAATTCAAAGATGATGGGCAGAACACATGACCTTCCTCTCCAGTTAATTCCTGCAAAAGGGAAGTGGGTTGAAATTTCAAACCCATGTCTTCATCACCACAATGTTGTCATAACAAACAGAAGATGAGCAGGATTCCTCTCAGAGGCACAACAACGAAGGTGAGAATCTGGTTGTGGCATCCTGACTGTGAATGGATGATTGCAAGCCGGCCCCGACGGACAATTGGGAAACAGGGAGACACATGTAAGTCACTATCCAGTATCTTTTAACTCATCAGCTTTGTGGCAGTGACAAATTAAGGCATCACACGTCACCCCAACCACTGTTTCCACATTCAACTGTGTTTATGTGATCAATGTGATGTAATATGATACGATAAATGCAATAACACCAGTCAGTGTTACTTGCAGGCACGTAATCTGAGAAATGCAGTTCAAAGTGTCCGAGATAGAGGGCAGGCATTCATCTTTAGATACACTGTACCAGGTGCGCAATGGATGATGACTGGTAGATGGGCCAATTGTGCATGGTCAGCAGCAGCAATCATATAAAGCAGATTATTCAAACTTATACCAAATTATACTACATACCAGAGGGACATTTTGAAAGGGTTTGCATCCGAACGACAATTACATCTTGTGCATGATGATGCTCCCTGGGGACTGAAATCAGCCTGTATTAATTATCAACTGTTTCTTTCTTATAAAGAGGACTTGTAACTGATGGGTGGGAATTTACAGGGAAAATGCAGTCGCCCCAGACGAAGGAATACAAACCCTTAAGCTAATTCATGAATGGCTCTTTTTCACTATATGATTTCATTTTCGTTGTTGAAAAGATAGATTTTGCAGCATAAGAGCTTACTTATGCAGTACTGATATTCAGTAATATCATGAAAAATACTTACAGTATACCAGAAATGAGAAAAGAAGTGCAAGATTCTGATGATTTTCCAAGATAAAGTAGATGAACCCTGTCATAGTCTTTCAAGCAGAAGGAAACTCTTGCATATGAATCACCACAGGTCATGTATTGATTGCATTTCAACTGATAACGTCATATCACACGATAAAATATAAAGGTCCATCAGTTTATATAGATGACTCATATGCACCGTAACGTTCACTATGTAAAACTTTCGTAAATCCTATATTCTTTGAAAATTTTAATTGAAAATCTGTCTAGTATTTGGCCAAGAAATATGAAATTAAAACTGGTGATAATGCCTAAATGAATGTCAGCATGCAAATTGCAATCATGAAAGGGACGAGCGATTGATGATTAATAATCACTCATTGTAAGTATACATCTCCAATGGCGAGAGAAAACAATGGAGTGCAAGCTGTTTCTGCTGGATTTTTATTTTCAATATCCCCGCAAGTCAGATACCAGACGTCAAAACGATCATGTGCATGACGATATTAAATTCGAATGAACTGTTCATGTGAGTTGTTGCAAAACCCTATGTGGTGAGAGACTGTAATGATTGAGATAGCAGGTATATGCTGCAGGTTATCCGACCCAAGCATGACGTGAACTTGAGGATTCGATCATGCATGCATGTATGGGGTAAAGATGGCTTAAACATGTATTTGTGACACTAATCTTGATTTTCCTGTAATATGTGCATGTCATCAGTTATGTTCCTTGGTCACATAATTGTGGGCAAACCAAATTACAGTGAATGTCTCATATTTAATACGTGAACATCAGTAAGATCATTGGCTGTGCCTTTGGGAGATGTGGTACATGCAAGCTACAGTACACAATTATGCAAATGCATTCATGTATACACAGATGATTCCAAAAATTAAGAAACTAAAAAAAAAAACTCAACCCAATCCAATCAAATTGAATGTTTTAGAGGGTGAAAAATAAAATGAAAGTATTTGCAACGGTACAAATACCCTTAGAAATGGTACCTGAAACATTAGGTCAACAGCAAAAAGTTGACCTAAGAGTCGATGTTGTCCTAGCGTACATTTTTAATGCAATCCATGTGTGTGTGTGTGTATATATATATATATATAACGAATAAGCTATCGCTACCAAGGCTTTTTTGGCACTAAGCATAGCAATTTAGGAACACACACCCACCCATAACAAGCTCTATACCCACTGGCATAAGGGTACTACACTTTTGTTCATCACCATCCCTCACTTATGTATGTGCATATGCATAACATACTTTGTGCATACATGTTCTTCACTTCAAATTATGCACAAAACAACGTTATGTGAACAGAATTCACATTGAGAAAGAAAGCTTACCATCATTTTTTTTACTTGTTCATCAATGTAAAACAATCAGTGGACATATATCCCTGAAAGCAGGCCTTTGTTTGTACATGGAAGTCTCCCCGCCCACGTAATAAAATATCAGTAACAGAAGAGTCTCAACATGAGAAAATAGAACTGTTCAAGGTTTCTGCCATGTAGCAGCGAGTACACGGCCGGGGTTTAAAGTGTAGTGGGCTGTCTGAATTTCATTCTGATACGTACTTTAGGAAAAGGTCTAAATGAGAACATTTGTAAATGAAAAAAATGTGGCCAAAGAAAAAAAGATACACATCATTTTCAGGAATAATTAAGAGTTACAGAAAAAAAGAAGAAAGTAATTGAAGACAAACTTTGGTATTTCACATCTCTCCAAGGATGACATACATTACAGACTGTTACATACGCCATTCAACCCTCACAAATAAATCTGCCTGACATGTTGGCAAGGTGCCAAAAGCGCACTGATTCAATTGCTGGAAGATAGCGCCAGCATTATTGTGCCAAGTCACAGGAGATCGGTAAATCAAGAAGAATGCAATGATTCCTGAAAAGCATCTACAGAAGACAGTATGCATGCTCATACATAATAATAATACAAAGCTATGCGCAAGTGCTGTAGTCACTATCAAGGAAATAAATTACAGAGCTTTGATAGATGTTTTCATCATATCGAGGCAGTTATAACTACAGATGTGGTAGTGTTTCCTTCATCTGTCGTTTCTTACGATATATACTGTTTCTTCTCTAGTGTAGCATCTGACAAATAATATGTAATATGGTTTTGGTGATTTGATTAATTTACATTTACTTCTTTGAAGTTTTTATAATTCCTGATCACGTAATTTTTAAGATGGCCATGTTCTTACACTTACTGGTACATTTTGCATTTGAATATACATCTGTTCAAAATTCCAGATAGAGGAGAGAGGAATCGGAAGAGGAGGGAATGAGGATGGAAAAAGGAGGGAAACTGAGGGGAGAGAGAAAGGAAGAGAGAGAGACGGGAAGGTTTTCTCTTTGTACAAAAGTCCCAAAAAGGAATTTTAAGGGAAACCATTGGGAGTACTTTTTCTGTTTCAAAGTGGTGAGGATCATATATCTAAGTCTTTCAATAAAAACAAGTGGAAAACTATCATTTATAATAATTGGAATGGGCATTGCAATTGAGTTTCTCATCATCCTTTTCCAACATTACACAAGTATTAGGAGTTTTTTTTTCTTACTGGCTAGATAAGGTAACATTGCTGTTCTTATATCAAGGGTTACCAAAAGGCCATACAAATATGTACATATAGATACATAAAACTTTAACTACGCTACATAAGACTAAACAGCATTAAGGGAACTGCCTCCCCAAGACTAAACACATGTGTCAGAAAACAACGTTCATGAAAAACCCCCAAAATAAAAGGATACTCATCCAAAAAGGTCTCAGAAGAGGAGATAAGAATGAAACCAGATAACTCATGTAAGGAATTACAAATAGGTTGCAAAAGATGGCAGATTGAGGCAGATGCAAATCAAGTGTGGAAACTTCACTGCTAAACCAAAAGGCTGGCAATTACTGAAGGACGGTGGCCAGATACGCACACAAGCAATTGCCAGATGCTAGACCATAATAAATACGGTAATGCATCTGTTATATGCGGTGAGGGAGAAAGCACTTTGAATATGCTTTATCAATATGTCTACAATGGTTGACTGAATCAGTCTTTGCAAAACATCATCATAACGTGATTTGTGCATACATTGTAACAGTAATGAGTAAAGAATGGTTGATGAAATGTTTCAAAACAACATAAGATATTTTGAAACAATAATTTTAAAGTTAATGATGTCGAGTACATGTCCAAGTTGAGTGAAGAATTAGTAATTGACAAGGTATGATGAAGGGATTATCATTTGGTAGGTGACTGAAAGAGGAGAGAAGATTTTGCAGACATTCCTTGGTGGCTTTAAAGAAAGAAAGTGCACTTGACTGTAGCACTGTTATACAAAATTTATTAATGGATCTTTTTTTTTTTTTCACACCATAGTGAGAAAAACAAGCAGTTCCTGTATGCATCTTTAATATGCGATTCACATTTTGAGAGCATATGCCAATATCAGTCTGTCAATAACTAACAACTTTAAGGCTAAAACTTGAGACACAATTAACTGACATAAAAACCTTAGGTATAGCTAGGATACATCTATCTGCATGTAGCACCTTAGGTATAGCACCGTAGGTGTAGCTAGGATATACCTATATGCATGTATACACTCAAGTGAGCAAATGCCCATTACATATTGGACATCAACGTATTTTGCTTTTAGCTCGAAGACACATTACTGAAAGGTTTTTCATCAGACACTATAGGTGCTAGTGTAATTTTACAATGTTTCTACAACTACTGCACATAACCACTACGAGTGTGTATGATGACCATTAAATCTCACTGTCCATGCACACACACTATACTCCATAGTTTGTCACGTAATTAACGTCCCCCAACTGAAGAATATGCGCTTCTCCTTTGATCGTCAACGAGGTAAAATGACCCAACTTTGCGCAGGTTCATATTTCATGTGCTGTATGCACGTAATTTGTTTTTGGTCAGAAGTTGTTATATATAGACTATGAAGCCCAGCGGTTACACCGTTGATATAAAACAAAGAAGGCCTTTGACAACTATGGCAACCGACATATTCTGGGAATTCTTGTCAGTTCGGTTTTGGAAAGGTTTGGCGGAAGGATGGGAATCGAGCGGCTGCGAAACGAATGGCGGATATCAATTTTCCGTCCACTGATCGATGTGAAGGGGCACCTTGAAATCTGTAAGTCACCAGATTAATCATGCTAAATGGGAATTTTGACCATATGTGAATATGTTTACACTCAATAAACCAGAAGAAATGTTGTGACCACCTTCAAAAGGCCGACTGTTCTTAGAAGACCTCCTTCATCTTCTTTTGGTTTTGTTTTTGTCAAAAAAAAAAGAAACGTGATAAAATTGGCAAGTTTTAGAGGGAAACCTTTGGTTAAAAGACTAGTTGATCTCCTTTCTGGTCAATCCAGGAAAGAATGATTATTATTAAGAATACAGAGATTGTTTTTATTTTTTTTTTTTGCAAATGTGGCTTGCATACATCCATCTGGCTTTCAAGTATTAACTGACGATTGTCCCTACGTGACTGACAAATGGAGAACTAGGAGTTGGTGTCTCTCACATAACCCTAAAAGAAAAAAATATATATATATATACATACATACATATATATACATATATATATATACATATATATGTATATACATACATATGAAAGCACTCTTTGAAGAGAGTGATTATGTGAACCTGGAAGCACATCAAAGATCATGTGTGTGATGGATGGACCGGCAGTCCTGGTAGTTAAGGACTAGTACTTGAAAATTCTGAGTAATTATGATAATATCATTGATAATCCATAGTTCATACATACATTTATGTACATTTAAACATCTGCACTTGCATCTAAGTGACACTCTTCTACAAATCCATTGCATTTGTTTAATGTCCAACTACTTTTCATAACCATTAACATAGTTACACAATGAATATCATGAGTACATCCCACATTTTCTCGGCATGTCCTATACCTCTGATCATACAATGTATCTGCCAGGTCACGATCACCAATTTTCATTTCGTTCTCCTCGTACCATATTAGACAGGTAGACGTACCTGCCCTCTATTTTTAAACTGTTTCAAATGTGATTGAAATTAAAAAGATGTTCAGTTGCTCTTCGTTCAGCATCAAACAATGGAAAATACTAAAAAAAGGGTGTGTTTTGGTTATTATTGAAGAACATGAATGCCAAACAATGTTAGGGTAACACTATCAGGGTACGACATTGTGAAGGTAACATTATTAGGGTAACACAATCAGGGTGTGCCCTTGTAAGGGTAACATAATTAGGGTGACATCATCAGGATAAAACTGTCTGGTTGACAATATTATGGCAAAAATGCGTTTACATTTACTGTGGTTACCTAAGTCATAATTTAGTGGACAGAACAATGATTGCGGTCAATGTGATTATTTGCCAGAAAAATTACAAATGACAACAAAGGCTGAAAATAACCTGTCTGAAAATCAGATTTTGTCCTAAACGTCATTTTTATTGAGATGGTTAGAAATAAGTCTGACTACTACTAACAATTGTTGAAACACCAAGTGTTGGCATTTAACCAACCAAATGCTTTAAATGTTGAGCACTGTAGACACTTTCATTTTGATTTCTTCATCATTGTTTTGTTACGATTCTTTCAAATTTAAAAAGTGAATGTGTCTGGTCATATCCCCAGTCTTCAAGAATTTGAGATCAACAATTGTTGAGATACATACACCACAAAGTTAAACCATATGCATCCTTTCTATATGAAATCAATTAAGTATCAGGCCTTGAGTTTTAGATTTTTCAGGTGTACTAAAAATCACACTTCTCACAAAATTATGGAGTGTGGTAGGTGTGCTGTTTTATAAAACTTTCATAGATTGCCTGTTGTCCCATTTTTTTTCTAGGTGTGCAAAAAATCGCAATTCTCTCAGTGATTTGAGGCGAGTGATGGTGTGCGATGGCACTTGCACTCCTCAGAATTCAAGGTCTGAAATACAAGCTTTTTATTGAATAGAAACAATCAAAAGGTAGAAAAGCTTCCATATTACTGCGAAATAAATCACATGTGTATTCCTTTTCATTTTGTCCAATATGGCTTAGTGTTTCTGTTTAAAGCCTTTGTGATTTGGTTACAGAGGAAAAACTTCCCATTTCTCACTAATCTGTCCTTACCACATGACAGGGTACAGCTATACACACATAATGCAGAGTTAAAAGCTGCATGACAAACTACTTGCACACTCAGTCCACAGAATCCTCAAACTTGCCAAATAAAATGGGCCGACCTATGGGCAGGCAGCTAGTCCATGTATATGCAGCTGCTGGAAAGACCTCCAGAAATGAGGCCAAACCGTGTAAAGCAATCCCTTAATTTGTCCCCTGATCTAAGGCAATGAGTTTCCAGTTGTCTTGGATCTGAGAGAGAACCAGATCTTGTGACTTGTTTGTTGTGATACGAGTCGAAAGGAGATGTGTGAAAGATCTAACGGTTGGACCAGATCTAGCAATGATTTTTTTTTTTTTTTTTTTATTCAGCGATCTTCCCAGTTGGAAATTAGGTTACAAGACGATATCAAGGTTCCTCCGACATGATGATTATTAGGCGTGGGCAGCTTTGCAGGATCCAAATTAAAGCTCATAAATCTAATTTCCTTTCAAGAAAAATGTTTGCAGACCTTTTTTTTTAAAGGGTGAGGGGGGTTTGGTTAGAAGATCTAACTTCTGTAATGATACTGACGAATTTTTTTTTTTTCATTAATCTGATACAGGCACTAGAATTTTCAGGGTCAGTTGTTTCATATTCTTTTCATTTGTCACACTGCATTATTTGGAACTTGTTATTCTTGTTACTGTAAATCATGTCGAACTACTTCAATGTGTATTTTTATGAGTTACTTCACAGTAGAAGTTTAATGCATGTACACTGCTGCGTGATGTAAGCTGCCATATGCATGCACTGTATGCCGGGTTGTTGCTTATGCATGATGCAGAATGGATCAACTGCTCTTGACTCCAACATCTAGCTGTGTGTAAAACCTTAATGGGTGTTCATCATCGGATCTCCACATGTTGACCAACATTTTGACCACTTGAGGTGATCAGATCTTGTGCAGTTGGTAAACATGTACGTGGCAGCTCAAGGGCTCCCTCAAAGTGGACCAAGGAACATGGTGACAAGCTGTGTGAACTGTACATACCTATATAAGCATGCATGTTGTAAGTAAAAGCTTGCTGTTATGACGACTGAATTTTGTGTAGCCACTTCTCATTTGTTGATATGGATTGCAAGGTATTTCTCAAAGTATGTTAAGTGTGAAAGTAAAACTTGTGAACTTGAACTGGTCGATCAGGTTCATATGACATCACCTGCTAGTGATCAATGGCAAGTACGACATTAATGCCCCTAGATAGACAGATAAGAGCACCACATGAGAAATGAATGCCAAGAGGATATAGATGTGGCTATTAAGCTAAACAAAGTCAAGAGGATAAAATGCATCATTGCCATAAACAAGACTTTTTAGCCAATTTATAGCAATTGTTATTAGGGTTATGTTTAGGGGTAGGTTCATGCAAATAACGGCGGTTATTAATCTGTGTGAATTCATGAGAATGGTTTCGACTGTATATTTATGCCGAGATACAGTGTCATTAAGGTATTTCTGAAGCCCTAATCTAGCTTTAACTATAGTTGACTCTGGGCCTATCTTCATATACCTATGTAACTCCCACTAGTCTTGGCCTCTGTATATCTTGGCTTCAACATGCTATAGTGCTTACGTGATGTTAATTTGGAAGGATTCATTATTAATCTTAAAGGTCATATGATATGAGAATGACATTTTGGAGTATTCGGTGCATTAAGCATTAAAAATATTAAAAATAGCCACAAATTTCATCAAAATCCTTTAAACGTTGACCAATTTACAAGCAAATTAGTGTCTCACAGCCAGCTGTATCATGAATAAACATTGGCTAAGTATGCAAATTTGTGACATCAAGAGAAGGACTCCTATGATGTATTATGTTAATCCTTTGTTTATTTAACCCTTATTTTTGGAAGTATGCATTTTCTTCTTCAAAAATATTGATATCACTTATCAATGTGAAACTCAGTAATTAAGTATAATTAAGAGGCAAAATATATAGGCTTAACAGAAGAAATACTGATACTGTGCAACACTCCATGTCATATGTTTTGCATTTATTTCAAACTTTGAAAAGTCATACCTAAATAAACTGTAAAAGATAAAAACAAAATTCCAATGGATATTCACTTAGGGTTTTACTTCACAGCTTCTGAATGAAGGTTGCTCTTTTCTAGAAGCATGTCTCACAACCTTTGAGCATGAGCTTAACTGAACGTAGCAAGAATGTTCATTCCTGTTACGATGATTGTGTTCTTTTCCAGTGGATGAAGATTTACATTCAGTACAAGCCACTTTGCAACCAGCAGATTGTTGGCTTTTGCATACTTACCGTATATTTAGATTACATGCAACTTGTAATGCACAAACAAATGCACAGACATGATGGTAACTAGAGAAGAAACTTAAGTGGCTATTGAGAAGAAATGATTGGAGACACAGCATATGAAACATGTGATGTAATTTTCGCTCCGGCAAGTTTTAACAACAGACATGCTATACTGCTTAGACTGAATATAAAGACATGTACATGGTATATTCTAACCGTATAGCGCAAAGTGGGCACATCAAATTGTCCGATGGCACATGCCCCTCAACACCTTCCATCCCCAGAGTGTACGTTACTGCTATCCACGAACAAATTTCTTTTGTCACTCTGAAGACGGGAACGGATAAACTCTTCAGATGATTAAAATATGCAATCTTGTCCCCCCTCCCTTTCTAGAGTCATATATCTATAGTTCACCACCACCATGAGTATTGATAGCATCTGATCCAACTTACATCCTAATCGACACACTTGCGCTACAGTTGTGCACTCACTTTGTCGTACTAAAATATCTGCCCAGAAGTTACTGCTTCACTGCAGCGATAGTCAGATGAAAAAAATGCAGAGGATTTCGAGTGGACGGTAAATGGAGATCATTACTTCAAGCAGGCCGTGCGACGTATTTCAATATTCTAGTACAGTAAAGATCAGTACGGTTCAGCAGACATTATACAGTATTACTGTCAATTGCAGTGGATGGTAATGACCACCACCACATATGCAGGCCTGTGCTGTTCTCATATGCATACACAGCATATGTATGGTCAGTATATTAGTATGCAGCAGAGTACAGTTTGCTGTAATACAGAACACAAGAGCACAATGCAGTAAAAATTAATACACAAAGAACGGAAAAGTACGACTGGTATGGGAAATTTAGGAGAAAAGCAATAAAAACATACATGTTAATTGTTGAGCAAGTACCTGTGAGCATGTGCACGATTAACTGCATTGTGGAATAAACACTACTTGCCATCAAAAAAAAAAATAACTTAATTATATACCCAGTCCACGAGTGAAGCATTTAACATACAGTAGGATATTGTGCCAATTACAGCCACACTGCAGCACATATGTACACACCCACACATATACTGCCACACTTCACATGCAATGCAATTTTATTGGGTCATTTGAAATGGTGTGTGTCCTCACTCTGTGCATACATTACAAACAACCAAATGAAGTATATGAAAGGGATCACATGCATTTTCATTGTTTCTTTTGTACTCTCACAGTAAAACGATTGTGACAATCATCATACCAATAGTCCTGGTGATGGCAACTTGCAGGGTTTAAATTATATGTACACATCTGCACGCCCCTGTAATACGTTAACTAACTCTTAAATTTGTGCAAATGAGAACAGATGTATGCCCGCATAAAATTGTTAGTAAGTGATAGGAATGAACAAGATATTAATGATTGCAAAATTCCACTGACAGTTATTACCTGCTTCAAAGCTTGGTCACAAAAGTTATCATGTTACCTCACTAGCTGACCTTTCATTTAACAAAAGGAAAAACTTTGATGGAAAGTTAGCATGAAGGAAACTGGGGAATGAACAGGTTAATGCACTATAATGTATGTATAGTCATCTAAACAATATTGAAGATTAAAATGGTACAAACACTATACTGCTACAGGTTCACATTGCAACAATACAAACAAACATTGTTCAAGGGCAGTGCTGTCATACCAATTGGTTTGTGCGATTCCCAAAAACTTACTGGTTTGAGAATTAACAAGCGGCATATACCATGTGACCAGCTGCATTTACCACACGGTCAAGCAAACTGGCAATTTGTGTGTTTGCATATCTGGTCACTGTCCAGCCATAATTGCCAGTCTCTTAGCACATGCTTGGTTATGTGAGATGAGGGAGTACGCACTGTGAATTATTGTCAAATGCAATGGGTTATCTTGTTGTGTATCATGTGCACATTGCATATGCTACAACTATGGTAGCAAATACCTTATGTGTAAAGTATGTGTATGTGCTGAATGAAATGTATGATGTTTATGTGCTATATGAGATGAACAAAATGAGACAATTGACTGAGCTCTAGATGTTTTATTTGTACACATGGTGATAGCAAAGTTTGGAAGTAACCATGCCCTACATCCTAGACACATTGATGTACATTTGAAGTAATACTATTTAAAGCTCTACATATTATATTGAATGACGGGAATATGCCATTAAAAGAGAAACAGCCACAGAGACTTTTTTTTTTTTGGGGGGGGGGGGGGAAAGGGAGGCTTTATCCTGATCAGTGGTACCATGCATGTATCCATGTTAGTCAAACTTACTTCATGACCTTTATGATTTAAATAAATCGCTGCAAATTCCCCAAAACTTTGTCGTTTGGGAATTAACAAGCGAAGTACTCACCTCATATAACCAATGCATTACTGTGCTGACTGTGGTCTAGCATCTGGAAATTGTGTGCGTATCTGGCAATTGTCCTTCCATGATTGCCAGATGCTAGACCATAGTCAATACGGTTACATTTCTGTGTTGCGACATTTCTACGTTCCGACATGTTCGCCACTAGAGTACATTTTTCGTCGGAACATAGAGACGTCGGAATACAGAGACTTCATTTATGTATCTATATTTCGATAACTCTATATACCGACTTCCCTATGTTCTGACATCTCTACGCTTCGAAAAATGATTTACTTTGGCACCGATAAGAAATGTACTTTAGGGCCAAAGTACATTATTGTCTGCTCGAAAGTACTTTTCCGGCGCCCAAGTACATTATTTTCAGTGCCCTAGTACATTGTTTCTGGTGGCAAAGTATATTATTTTCGGCGCCAAAGTAACTTTTTGTCGGAATATAGAGACGTCGAAACATAGAGATGTCGGAATATTGAAACGTTGAAGTATAGGGTTGTCGGAACATAGAGACATCGGAATTCAGGGCTGTCGCAACATAGAGATGTCGGAATACAGAGCTGTCGAAACATGGAGATGTCGGAACATAGCTGGGATGTCCCCGTCAATACAGTAATGTATAGGATATGAGGTGAGGGAGTATGTGCTGTAAATCATGATTTTTTCCAAATAAAAACATAATTCTAATCATGATTTTAATCAGCTGGATTTGAATAAAAGGACCGCAGGATGATACATCACATCCAGATAGTGGCAAGTCAAATATAGCAGCCCTATAATATAGGGACTTCTTTGGACAATTGTGCTGATGTAATCTTGATCCTTATAAAATGCGGTTAAAATGAGGTTATCAGGCCCAGTCTTCAGTGTTTGTTTCAGTGAAGTAGTAACAGGTAGGATATGAGGGTGCAGGGGGAACATGTCTCCCCTGGAAAATAGGTTGGGAGAAATTTCTTCCTATTGTGTTCAACCTGACAAAGGCTACTTTTGTTGTTCAGTCAGCTCCGCATTAAGCTAAAACATTTTTTTTACTGTAGGGGACAATCAAAAGAAGTATCATAGCAGAGAATAACACACAGTGTATTGTATGATGATTCTGTCATGGTGGTATACACGTAGTTAATGCAATATGTCTTTGATCCATGGAAGGTATCAAAGTTAGCAGCAATTAATTTTAAGGATTGATCAACAACCTGCTACCTCACATGAACCTACCTGGAGTTAAAAGTTATGATGCATGAAGATCAGGAAATAGTTGATCATATTGCATCACACATACGATTTGCACTGCGGCATGCGTGATGTGTCTCAACTTGTTGACGGATGTGCACCAATTAACCACTCACCACAAAATGAGATATGCGATCCTGACATATACCAACGAGGGAAACAAATCCCATATCTAGTACTGATGATGTCCATCTGATGTAGATGAAACTGTTTTTGAAAATGGAGGAGGAAACACCAGGCATCATCTGCTGGTGAACCATACAGATAGGAAGATAACCGAAAATCAGATCACATAGGACGGAGCACGGTGCTGACTACAGACTGACAGCAATGTGAAAACGAAGCACATGATAGTGAGGTACGATTTTTTTTCTTCTTAATTTAAAATATCTAGATTATCAGCGATGTTAATATTTCATTTGACGTAATTGAGTTTGCACAGCTGCTCTTGCATTGTACACACTTCTTGACTATACCAGAATTATGCACTAAATGACATTGAAACGCCTTCCATCGGTTTTCTCGCTCTTTCCATTCCCTAGCTGCTGAGTACATGTCTCCATAGCAGCCAATCTCTTCACTTCACTCCCTCCCCATTCTACCACCCCATCCACTAGTTTCCCTTACAGAGACTATCGACCAAAACATGTAATGAGGTAGCGTGTACTTTGCAGGCCTTCGCAGCTCCATTCGACGTAGACCAAGGAACACTGAAGTTATGTTTTAATTAAATGAACTTGCTCTCCTGCCATAATTTTTTTCCATGAGTTACTAACTAAAAGGTTTTCCATTGGAGAACCAGTGTTTTTCCTATGATTATGTCTCAAGTATACCTCAGCCATACAATATGACCTTCAAAGTCGAGAAGCAGAGAAAATTCAAGCAGGAGGCATTACTCTGTCATAGCTGTATGACCAAAATGAACAGAACAGAGTTAATGATTTAGCATGCATACATGTTGAAGTATAACATCAATATCTGACAAATCAACCATTTCGGTAATTGTCATGGACAATAATGGGTAATGTGCAGCAGAAAATTTTCTCCAAATCATACACATTTTGATATTCTGCCCTGACTTTCATGGTTCAGATTTCACAAACATTCCATCGTAAGTGTAACTTGCAAATGATTTAGACAATTACGTAATCTTCAAAATGACGTTTTTTTGGACAGTTTAGTGCTTAGCTACCTTGCATCCATTAACTGCCATCAGTGTCAATTCATGTTCCATCCAACTTTACCTTATGGCCTTATCAAATAATTTCTTGCCAAATATGCCTACTTTTAAACTCATATTGCGCATAGATATAAGTATACAAGTCAAGTGCACCATATGCAGTATGTGTAAAAACACACCAAAGAGTACCATTAATTCTAAGATGACCGGTGATTGGTAAGTAAGTAGTCATGTGACCCTTCCTACCCATCAATTACTCCAGAGTATAGCAACACTTTAATCTATTAGTGTATACACATGTCGCCAATAACACCACTTTCAAGGGGACTTGAAGCAGTTGTGTGCAAAAATGATGGCTGTTTTGAGCTCCACCTAGCTCACTTTAATATCAGAATATCTCAAAGGAATTTGTTTTTCACTTTCTCTGGACTAAGTATGTAGGTCGGTGAGTAACCTCAGTGGCAAGTAAAAAACCAAGTTTGTTCAGCCACTGCAGATCACCCACAATCCCACGCAGTATTTCATAAAATAACAGCCTATTGCTGAAGTGTTTCATTATAAGTATGAGTGTGATGGTGGCACGGAATGCTAGTGTAGGCTATGGTCACTTTCTACACGATGTATTCAGTAGGATACTCATGCTGTCATATCAACGCAAAGATATCGTCTATTGAAGCATCATTGTGATTGGCCAACCACTAACCTTCTTTTATGTACGATGAAGTGATTGGTCCTAACATTCTATGCCACTGTCACAGTGCTACTTAGGCTTGGTCTGTTGAGAAAGGGTGAAGCTGTTCTTTCTTCTATTCTGAAAAACTCATGATTCTATCATAAAGGACTGTAATATTTCTTAGGGTATATTCAGGATCTCCTGTCAGAGACTTTCCTTGCAGGGTCTTTTCTAAAGACTACCCTTCCGAGTATGCATGATGTTTTTTGACGATTCCCCTGGAGGGAATTTGCAGGATCCAATTCAGGGGTTCCATGGACATGCATTCCCACATATTAACATTTAGATATGAATTTCACTCACATGAAGTATCTCCCCAAGAGTTTCGTCAAAATGTCTTCTTCATCGGTGACCATATTGCAGAAAAGGAGGGAATATTACAGGCTGCCCTGGTTCACAGTTCGTAACCTGGTGACACAACTACAAACCCAACCTATTGCCAAGACAATCATAATATGGGAGTTCTGCAAAATCAGGATACACAATGCCACCTAATTCACTCTATGTAACTTTACAGAATAAAAATAATTGCAGAAATTTAACTGAGCCCACCCTTCAGTGGATGACTTGAGATGGTAGGTATGTATCACATCTCTACAAAGAGACCGATAGGGCACCTTGTGCAAACAACGAACGGAAAAACTTGAAGGAATGCAAACCATTTTCACTAGAATGTTACGAACAGTTCCACCTGAATCAGACTGCCTGTACCAAGATTGGGCATCATGATATATAGTCACTTAAAAGTCTGAAATGGAAAACCAGACCATCTGTGCTTCTTTGTAGAGAAATCATTCCATGTCTAAAGTATCTACTGTGAGTGCTCGATCATTCCTGAGCGCTGGATTGAATTCCACCTGAGGGTGATGCAAATTTCCAAAAATTTCTGTTTACTTTTTTGAAAACTTTTCTAAGAAATCTGATGTTAGTGACAAACAATCCAATACAGGCTTGATATTCCCCAGCTCCTCTTGCCCTCCTTTCTGATGCCTAATGTGAATATAAGCAGTGTGCTGCATAATTCACGAAACAATGGGGAAAAAAAAAAAGAAGAGGCAGGCTGTTTCTGGCCACTTGGCAGACTACAAAACTCACACGCAGCACCCACGAGCCAATATCGATGATATATATACGTACTGACTCAGTATTCCCTTTAACTTGATTTCTGCTTCAGCTGTATGTTGAAGGCCTCAAGGAAGAGAATTAATCGTAAAATTTCAATAAATGACTTAGCATTGCGACAAACTGTCAGTCTGTCTCCAAATTATTCACCGCTTCAAGTTGTCTTTCCTCTCTGCATTAACATATTTTGAGTAAGCATTGCTACACAATAGCATGCTTGGCAAAACAAATTGTGAATTTTTTTTTTCTCTGGTCACATTTTTTTTTTTTTTTCTGCTTGGCAAAGCCACTGAGAGGCCAGGCATTTTTTTCCCCTGCTCTGTGTGTGTGTGTGTGTGTATTTCAACAACTTGATCAGCAGCAATTGAGGGAACTTCACATTGTTTACTGGAGTCTGAAAAAGAGAAATTCGTAAACGTTGCTGTGTAGTCAAGAACGTAGAAGTTAGACAGCAAATACTAGTTTCATTGGATGCTTTAGAATATTTTATTTGAGTGGTTTGTTAGACTATGTCTTAAATAATGAGTACTGTATGTATGTACTGGTGTATAAGTTAGTGCATGTTTCTTTGGTAAACATGAATAAAAACTCCCAATGCAAGCCTGACATAGCTTGTATTCTCCAGAATTAGTGTCAATTCATGTATGAAATCACAGAAATGTAGGACTAATCATTACTTCTTTGTGCATACTTATCAATGTGATGAGAAACCCGCATTCAATGTGATGAGAGCAAGCTGATCGTGATGAGCATGGCTCCCGCAGTCCTTTTAGCTGTATTAGAAATTAGGAATCTTATAAATACAAAAATAAGGTCCAAAGAAGAAATCAAGCAAGAACAGAAATGTAAACGTGAATATGACGAACATCAACAATACTGACTCAAAAATTGAGTCTCTGAAAGCCATTTGAAGACATCTGGTAGGTGCTGTTTCTGATTTTTTACAGGTATTGAACAGTAGGCTATTAAACATAAACCTGGCGTGATTTGAGAGTGGTCTAGAGTAGATAAACACATGCATGACTCAATGTTGGAACAGCAGTGTTGTGTGGCATGGTGTCTGTGATTGTGGTACCTGGTGCAAGTTAGCAATTACAACAGTGTATGAGTAACCTAATATTACATACACTTTAATTCATTTCATTTAGTGGTAGAAGCACATGACTCAATGAAGTTCATGCACTGTCGTATCAGATCACATTCTGTGGTTTGGTATGTGTGCAAATAAGATGCTATTACATGATCAGTATCCTTGGTTAATTATTTTGACTAAGTGAATAAAACTCGATAAGAGCATAATCCTGTAACAGACACAGTTATCAAAACTGACTCAATTTGCTGGTAAAGATTAGAAAGTGTAGCACACACTGTCTATAGTTTAACCCTGGCTAGGGTAATAACTGCAGTAATATTCTTCTTTTGATGGAAAATGTTCTCTGAAAATTTTGTTGACAGCTGCTTCGAATTATGATACCCTTTTGTCGTATCTATGCCTATCTGCATGTCACTTGGATGTTCCTCCATGAATAAATATAAGCTACATTCTTGCAGTGACACGTCTGGTTGTGCATAACCATGCACGAATAAGCCCCATAGCTCCTTTGAGTTTCTGTCGCTCATTTTTCAATGAAGGCAATTGACAGAACTTCGTTGCAAACTTGCTGAATGCACATTCATGCAGGCATGCGACGCATGCCAGCATGTAAATTTCCAGGTAAATTAAAACCACGACATGAAATCCGAGAGCACATTCTCTGCATAAAGGCTCATTCCCAGTGACTGTGCAGCGACACTGACAAATTCGATGCCGCAAGTCTCAGAAATGTTAATTATGAATGTAGAACGGTTCCACCGTGAGCCGTGCAGGCATATTATGTTGCAAACATGGAGATGATCAAAGTTGAATGTGTTCTTTAACTATCCAATTTGATTGAGCTTCCCTGGAAATGAGTCCATGCACAGAGCATGGATGAGACTTTTATGATAGGTACTGAATGAGCAAAACAACGTTGCAACCTACAAATTTTTCGAAAACCCAAAGTGATTTAGAGATGATTAGCCTACAATAGCTTGTCTGGTTCATGCAAGGCAAACAATTAACCCACGAAAGGTCATTTAATGTTGGTTAACATAGACACGACATTTCGTCTTGAGCAGCATAAATGCATGTTGTGGGTACACTAGAGCATGTGCTAAAGAAGCATACAGCAGATACATGTATGTATACATTGCATTGTCAATGCCATGCAAGGTTTGATAAAGGGCAATCATGTGCTGAAACATGCTTGAGTGGTATTTTATTGTACAAACAGTCTACGTATCGTCTGTGTAATCACATTGTGGTAATTAGAAATCTGAATTTCAAATTACACAGTTCACACTGGCACAGTGTACACAATTCTAGACATCCACTGCTGCTCTGTATAATATTACTAATTAAAGTGATTACATGTGTCCTGAAAATGACAGGGATAAAGTTACATTTGATCTAAAGTTTTTCTTTATTTTTAAATTTAAATGAAAGGATATTCATTGACAAAATATGAATGAAAATGATGGTAACCTCTTTGAAAGCAACAGAAACAGCATTAAAACAGTTAAAAAAGAAATAATACTTGAAAATTAATGATTCTTATTATTCTAGTCCTACATTTAATGAATATGCAACAGCACAGGTCTCACTGACGTATCAAAAACATACTACAGTCGTTGCTCCTTGATAGGTACTGTGGGAATTGCAGTTTTTAGTGGAACAACGCACTTATATTTACAAATACATACAAACTGATCCACCTTATTATGGTGTCAGTGATCAGCTGTTTAGTTCAACTAAATATTCATTACCAGAATACTTCCCATTGCCTCGTTCAGAGAAGCGCATGGTTAAGTTGAATGAAAACTGTCAACCACTGCTATACATTATTGTGTTTTACTGTACAGCCGTTATGTTAGAAGAATCTGAAATCATATGGCAGGATCTAACACCTGAAACTTATTATTTCCCAAATTGTCTGAATGGGCAACTTAAAGCTACTAGACTTTTGGACATGACATTTTCATGCTTTTACTTTTTTGCCAAAGCGTACAATCACCTTAACAAAAAGCAACTGGTGTTACTAGATGGGTTTTTTAACTTTTCTGACTGAGAAAACCTTACATATATATCCTTTGCCATCTTACATAATCAGGTGATTCCGGCAAACCTTTCAAAATATTTGGATGGAAGATTGCTAAACTAGCATCTTACTCAAAGATGACTCTTTGAATGGTAAGGTTAGCGAGGACGCCGAGTGAACTGGTATCATATGCATATACACATGTAAATTACATGTAGACTGAGAATAAGATTGTGATATGGTGACACAGACTGTTAGGATGTAGGCAACTGTTACCTTCTACAGTATTTTGAATAGTTATTGCTAATATATGCTGTCAGATAGACACAATGATGTCCTTCATCAAATCACCCCTGTGACTGACCAACTCCTAACCTTCTTTTATAAACAATGAATTGATTGGTACTAACAATTTGTGCCACTGTTGTAGTGACAACAGATAAGCTGAATATATGGTGACTATATTCATGATAATCTTCAGGTACTAAACTATCAAAAAACAAAAGCAAAGTTACATAAAAAACATCACATTGGGCTTTATTAAGTTCACTCATTTTTGTGGCACAGTTAAGGTGTACAGGTAAAGGGATCAGTCCAAGCAAATAAAGTAGAATAACATCAGGATGATATTTCTCAATTAAAATCAGAGAAAATTATAGAATTATGCAAATCAACAAGTACCACAAAATTAGGTCCTATTCAGGGTAATAGGGGGTAGTTTTCATTGATACCCTGTGATCACCAGTGCTGACAATGTGGTATGACACTTTTCTATTTTTCTGTAATCACAAACTTGACCACCACCCCCTCTCCCTATTATATCTGGCAATCACCTACTGTCTGAACAACATAATATCATAACAATAGTTCTTCTTCTTCTTTTTTTTTTTTTTTTGAGTTATGGCAAGTCAAAGAAGGTAGGATAACGTGGGATTTTTAAGACAAAAAAGAAGAAAGGAGGAAGTGCCCAAAAGGAAAAAGTATAATAAGCAGGAACCCCTTGAAAGCCTGGATATGTGCTAAATCCTTTAAATTGTATTTGTTCAAAACAGGAAACTTAGTAAGTATTTTCCACAGTAAAAGAACAACCTAAGTTTACCTTTTGCTTAATCGCTTAATTGTCATGCAATTGTATTGACTGTAATGGCCCTATACTTCTTTCAAATATTTCTTGTATGGTTAATTATTCCATGGATATGAAAGCATATAGCTTTCTATGGATTGTAACTAATGCAATGTTTCCACTTGTGGATCATGTAAATGGCCATAACCGTGTAGTGGCTTCAGAGGCTCAGGCAATTTCTGCATGCTTCCAGCCTCTTCTGTATCCATGTCCCCCTGGACTAGGGCCACTTGAACAATTTTTTCCTCTGCCCAAATTGTCTCTGGACATACAAAAAAAAAATATACCAGCTAACTCTGATTTGACTTTGTCTAAAAATGTTATACTAGGAGAGACATTCCCTATTACCCGAACTATGGCTCCTAGGTAGTGTATATGATTTTGTTGTGCATATTACCACATACTGCATACTGTGTGTCTTCACTGTTTTGAACAACATTTAGACCTGCAGCAACCTACATTCCTTCACGTGACCTACAAAATGGCAGAATTGAATGATAAATCCATCCAGTGTTGCACCTGCAAATTGTTTTAAATGACTAAATTATGCAATTCTCAGTACAAAACATTCTTTGCTGTACTATTTTTCCTCAAGATCAGAAATTGGCTATACTAATGGAAGTCTGATTGACCTTTAATCGACAAGAAATGTACACTACGGTTTAAACGAAATGCCTCTCTGCAATAAGAAAAGTCTTGAATTTAAAACAACGATTTCAGTCAAGCATGAGAAACTTTTGTGTAATGAATGTTTTCATCTTGTTCGGATGAAGATTGTGAGGGAAAAAAAATTATACGATGTCTCCCTCACAACTATAACCTCTCCTCCTTTTGAAAAGTCTGTGTGTGCCACTAAAGTAAAGGTAAACATTTTAAATATTATAGCCACCAAATCAGCCCGATGTGAAAGAAGTACTGTTGTACCATAAAGTCTATTTACTTTACTTACGCCTCATCAAACGTTCTTCGAGCTAATATGCTGTCCAGAATAGTTTACGACACACACACATCTGTGCAAACTTTCAGAAAACGTAGCAGCATTTCACTCTTACAGCTCATCTTCACATCTGCATGCATGGTCTTCCTTCTGTATTAAGCCTCATCGAAGGCTGTAAAATGTAAAGATCTGCTGAAAAAGCTTGGTACTGATGCTGAGAAAATGGACCAACTAGTACGGTTGTATACACCTACGGTATAGTGCGTGGTTGAAAACAAGTATGTTGAGTGCAGGAGAGGCATTGAACAACATTATACAACACTGTATTTTCATGTCACTGATTATTTTAAAATATCTACGAGTAAGAAAGAACTTCATAAAAAAAAGAAAACATTTTTTTCACCAGTTTCAGAATCTTAATTTTTGTATTGTTACAAAATATGCTGAACTACAAATTCAGCAATGTTTGTAAAAGTGCACGAAGAACACGTCGGACAATTCTTCCTAATGGCTTAGATATGTCCTCAATATGAATATCCATGTAGGCCTATACAAGCTAGCAACTGAAATTTTTCCATACACTTTTCAAAACTGTTTAATTGAAGATTTGAGTGGTTGCTAGGGTCATTTGTGACCAAACTGCAAAGCAGTACCACACCTTAGTGTATGGCTCAAAATTTGCAAGACATTTTGGAATACCCACTCATGAACAGTTGCTCATCCATGACACTCCATCCTCTGATATGAACATTTCTACTCAGGAAATTTATGAATTCTCATAGTTTACTATCGTCAATTCACCAAGCAATCGAGAGATGGCAAAAAACAATCGACAGAAATTTGTGGGTTTATACTGACCAAAGTTACAATGTAATTGACCATGGACGATGCTTAAGAGCTTACTTTGCACAGATCATTAGCATTTACCTAAGAAAGACTGCACACTAACTGAAACCACCACCAACTCAAAAAAAAATCAAGAGGGATATTTATGCTACTGGAAGCGAATTCCCTTCACATTTCTTTCTGTTGTGAAGAGAGAATCAAATGGAATCTCACCTTTTCGTTCCCAAAGCTGCGCAAGAATTGAGGTTGGTTGATCAAATATCAGACATGAAATTGAAAAGTACTGTAATATGCACAAAGTCACACATAACAATCTGACCAAATATTGCATACTGACAACGACGATAATAATTTTCCAAAGGACGAGGGGGAAATTAAAACAAAGAGTAGGATAGCAAGAATATTATCAAATTATGAAACCAAAAAAAAAAATTGATATAAAAATGGGCCAAGGAAGTTTGATTCGTTCTGCTACAGCTATTTATTTAAGTAATGAGATGCACCATCATAGAGAACAGATTTTTTGCATCAATGTCTGGCAGGCAGTAGGGTTGCTTCAAGACACTGATGTACATACGTCAATGATACGACTCCCCGGGGATCGAAAAAGGGAGACGCATTGTGTACCTGCTTCCTTCAACCTGCTTTTACAAATGACTAAGCTGATTTCAAAGCATTTTTTTTTTTTTTAACTGGCAATCAGTATCTGCTTTGAGAGATGCCATCCATGATAATTTACATGAATGAAATTGCAAAGGAAACAAAATTCCTCCATAATGGCAGATGGTGCAGTGTGAATGCATACGGGAAACCAATTTCACAGATAAATTCAAGCAGCCATGTATTAATCTCAGCAATCTTGTAGTTATATTGAGCAAGCAATCCGGCAGCTGTCACTGCATGATAACTTAAGTACTTTCAATTGAAGAGCAAATGTTGGGAAACTATTAGAAAGAACACATGAAAGGATCGCTGATACTAGAACAGGCATCGATCCCTGTATGATCATACACTACTCAGATAAGGTGCCCTTATTCAGCTAATTTCCACAGCATTCTTACACACTCAATTGATACGGTGCATTTATAGACTGGTCCACAGCAGCTGCAGAATTCACCAGAGACTGTACTTTTAGAAGGGGACCCAGACTCACGATTTTACTTATTTCCGTTTCTCTATTTCCACTGACATTTTCTTTTTTTTTTTAATTTTGTCTGCCATTTTTTAATTTTGTCTGCCATTTCATTTTTGCTCATCTGTAATGTCAAATCTGTTCATCATATACTACGTAATGTTATTTTGAAATGGAATATGGGAAACAAACTCCAAAACGTGGCTGTTACTACGAACAGACTCGTCGATCATGATTCATGAGAACAAAGCACAGTCCATCAGCAATTTTTTTTTTTCAGCTTGTGTTGATCTCTGCAGCAACAGAGGCATTTACTTTGAGCCTTAACAAATCATGACGGGGGATATAGGGACACCGCGGTCTACAGAGATGGCTTTCACCTGCTATGAGACTGTAAGGACTCCCACAAAAAGCTGGTACTGTGTCTACAATCTCCTACAAAATGTTCCATCTTTTACAATTGAGGGACATGTTCCAATCACTACAGTGATACGAGGTCATCCTACAACCACTTTTGGTGCATCATGTGAAAACTGACAACCAAACAAAAGTCATCTTTACAGTATTCACTGTTTTATTGATGCTGTGAATTTTTTTCCCTAATTTCTTCTCACAGACTTCTTTTTTGCCTCTCCTACTTAGTCACTATTCTGTTTATCAAATTTCCTTGTCTTCACTGTGAAACCCTTGCTATCAACCTCATTCCTGATCCACTGCAGGTCACATCTATGATCATCCACAAACATTAAAGCAGGATGTGCTGTACTGCTGCTATTCCTTCACTTTCAAAAGTACATCAAATGATACATCTTTTCAGTCGCAAAATGCTATAAAACTACCGTACTGTGCAAACATATCCCTATATTGCCAAAAGAAATGCGTTTGAATAGGAGTTTGGCATTGAAAGTATATCGCACAGATTAGTGCCACTCATTTATCAAAGAGCCCAGTTCGGCTAACTTTTAGCCAAAAAAATACTAAACCACTCTTATTTCTACCATAATTATCACGTTAACTAATGAAATTTCTCTTGAAAGAAATGTGGCACACATATTTTTTTTTTTCCAGAAAAAGACTAATTTTTTTTCCCTTCAAACAGCACATCCTGCTTTAATATCTGTCCTTGTGGTCACCTTCTTTCTCTCTTTCTGTGCAGTATTTTCGGATCATTTTCATATACCTCTGAGGATCATGATTGCCCTGTATGTGTTTGAGTAAATAACAAATTATACATTTCATTAAAAGGTCCTTCAAACAATTCTTGAGATGAAGAGGGTTGCAAAAGTTTGCAAAAATGATGTTCAGCTCACCAGGTACATCGAAAAGCTTTTGAATTTATGCAAAAGGTCTCGAATTTCCCAGCTGCTGGTCAAAGGCTGGAGATTATGGAAGAACTGTGACCAGACATACACACACACACACAATTGCCAGTTGCTAGATCATGGTCAGTATATAGTAAATTTCCCACAGTTCAATGGTGTGGCTATTTACGAGTGATTATACTTATCCTTTACTAACACTAATGCATTCATTTAGTCTAAATGAAGGAATTGGTAAGTATGTGTCTACGATGTCAGTGCATAGGTTAACAAATGTCATTGATGTGAATATTGCAAAATAATATTGGGAATCTCCTCGGTGATCCACAGTTTTAAAGTGATAGTCACTGGTTGAAATTTTGTGAAGGACTATCAAGGTGTAAGTACTTTGTTATACTGTTTGGTACTTTGTGTAAGCCAAAATCAAAACTGACCAAGTTAATTTTCTTCTGTTAATCCATGAAGATATCCTACTCAATACATTTTGACGTTGGCTAGTTTATACCTAGAGCAGTCTACTGGATAGTAATTTAGGCCCAATGGGAGGAAAGACGAGGATAATCCCAAATTACGCGAAAAGTGACTAAGATCAAAAGCAAAATTTAGAAGGAGAAACAAGGTCTCTTACGTTGCTCTGTGCAGCTTTGCCATTTATTGCCATGGCATGGCTACTGAATACTTAATGATTTTGCCTTAACTTTCTGACAGCTAGGGTGTTCATGTATTCCTGAGATCTATCATGCAGTAAAGTACAGTTTATGATAATTCAGTGTTTTCCTGGGGAAATTTGGCTAAATGAGCCTACTTGATCTAGTATATGTGTACTTCATGTAAGCGAACCTCAAACTGACTTGAATAGACACCTGCTGATCCTATTCAGTGAGGCTACTTAGTTTTTTCATTTTGCTTCTGATGTCTATTCACCTGAGTTTGAGGTTGGCTTTCATGAACTACATGGTAATTTTAACCATCATGGAATGGATACTCAATGAAAGACCATGTCAGTGAGTATTGAGGCATAATTATGTCTTTCTTGTAATTACCACTTTCCAAACAATGTTCTTAGGAGAGCTGCAAAAAGAGAAGAGTGATATATTTCCTTCATTTTCTGCTTATCAATGTTCACTTCAGGATGCTGTATGACATTAGTATTATGTGTATACTGTAAGTGTTGCAAGTTTCAGCCTAATGTTATGACATTTAAACTAAATGAAATTAAAAAATGAATAGCCTTCTCACAATGGCCTATTAAGGTAAACATGCAAGGTTTCATAATTGGATTTTGGAGAAAGAAAATAACAAATTGCAGACATGTGATAATGATGATAATAATAAAGCAGATTTATATAGCATCATTCTAGAAAGAATTGCTCATGGTGCTTTACAGAAGTAAAGACATTTAAGCTCAGCTCATTTATGACATTGACCCATCAAGCCTGTGGAAACCTATGGTCTAAAATCATGCAGCTGTGAGTCATTTCCAATTGGGTTTCAGCCAAATTTTTCTTCAATGCTAAGGGGGGATCAACTTCACTGATGCCAAAGTGATTTCCACTCAGCATGGAGGCTGAGGGATTGCCTTTATCACCCTCATGGAGCCTAGCCTGATGTGAAGGCCTATATACACAACTTGGACTGATCATATCAATATTGAGCTTTACCAGTTTTGTTTGTATCAATGATGTGAATTATTCATTACAAAATGGGAATTCCTTTTTTAAGAACAGGCAGACAAAACAGACATCTTTTTTCTAACCTGATGCTCAATTTCCAAAACTGTGTAGAGAAGGAAAATAAAAGTCTGACTGGGAGCATTCTCCACATAAAATAACTTGGCAAGAGACCCCCATGGTTATTATCTTCTAGGTGGAATAAAGTCTGGCAGGATGCGTGCACAACTATGGAACGAGATAAGCAGTGGATCGTCACTTGACAGCTGATTCACAAACAGGTGAAACAAAATCCATTAGATCAAACTGGCAACTTGTTTTCTCAGCATGTGTGTATACAGCGAAATAGTTTTTGTTTGTAGCGTATTTTAATACATGACGTTATACTGAACCTAACACAAAACAATAGATGAAACTAATGAAATTAATATCAAAATAATACTTAGAAATATAAATAAAGTGAATTATGTGAATTAAAAGAAGTCTAAAATGTGACAGGAGGAAAAGGGCACAATGGTCATGTTCACATACAGCCTAATTAATTAGTACTAGCTGATCATAGCCTGTGAAAGATTTTGTACAGTACACATAAATCTGAGCAAAGATGAAATAGTCATGAGGAAATTAAGCAGTCAAAATAACAAATTCACGACAATTGATTTGTAAAATATACACCTCTGTAAGGGTTCTGCTCCTGAGAGCTTGACTAAATTCTTCAGCCATACTTTCAATTTTTTTTTCTTCTTTTAATCAAACTGTTCCACAAAGTAAAGCAGACAGCTTCAGAAGAATGCCATAATTCAACGAGGCAACATGGGCTGCAGTTGGTGCTGAATGCAAAGAGTGCTGGCAAAAGACGGATAGGCAACTGTTCAAGTGACAGGCGGCTGACCATCACGCAAGAACGATGGTCGAGATTACTGAGGGTACTGCAAAGCTGTAGCTGCAGATGAAGACGTGTCTTCACTTTGGTATAGTGAAATAAATACCACAGAATGCAGGTATTATAGGAGCAGGTCAAGGTCACAGTGTACAGTCAGATGGACATGTGAATAATAAAAGAAAGACCAATTTTTTCATTAATAAGTTTCCTTTGTAGAAGAGGATAGATAAAAGCCAGTTTTTTTTTAATTTATTGAAATAGTGATGCTTAAGAATGTAGTAAGAGTATGAAAACACACAAGCACAATTTTATTTCTGTGGGGAAATGAATCAATTGAATCTCATTTTCAATTTGCAATTTCTGTTTTGGTGAAACTAAATAATGAAAAGGATTTGCTGACATACAAATATTCTTCAATTTAAACAATGGCAGCCTATAACACACCACCTTAGTTTTACATGTCATTTACATACAAACCTTCACATTTAGCAATTACTGTACATGCATGTTGCCAAATTTATTCCAGACATGGTGCACAGGTTTGTGATAATCTATCATGGACTACAGGAGGTCTTTAATCTACAATACCTGAGTGACAAGAGTGTAGTCCATGATCCCAGGTCTGTTAATTGTATTGTTTTCATCACTTTCTATTGACAATACCAGTATCGTAGTCGTTCGTTTGTTTTAAAGATGTTCTCCAAATCTGTCTACTGGAGTTCTCACATTCAAGTCACACAAAGTAGATCACTCCCAGTATGACGTGTGTGTGTGACTGTCCCTCAGAGCTTGTACACCTATAGTGTACAACATACATGCAAATTTGTCAGGCTGGTTACGTACGTTCATTCCACAATGTGTGCAGTGACAGGTATACATGCACCGATTGATACAGATTAACTTGGAATACAAATTACTGTACATGCATGTCGTCAAATTTATGTCAGAAATCCAGAGTGTTTGCAATAAAAACCTGCTTAGTGCCCATCTTGCAACTGGCATTCAATGTAATCATCTATTTTCTATACTCTTGTCACAAGGTGTTAATATTTCCAAGTCAAGTAATACTGAGAAAGGAAAATATCAAAATGTATGGAATACCAGACATTTCGCATAATAGAATACCCACTTTTCTATGTTTACATGACTATTACTATCATGCCTTTCACTACTGATGGAAATTTCCACTGCAGTGAACACTGCTGCATATCAGTCATGCAGTGACAGCTTAGGCCAGGCATGGTAAACAGGTTTGTGATCATCCATCATGGACTACAGGAGTTGTTTAAATCTACAATACCTGAGTGACAAAAGTGTAGTCCATGGGTCAGATCCCAGGTCTGTTAATTGTAATATTTTCATCACTTCTATTGACAATACCAATATCATAGTCATTCGTTTGTTTTCAAGATATTCTCCAAATCTGTCTACTGGAGATGAATCAATTCTCACATTCAAGTTACACACAGAAGATCACTCCCAGTATGGCGTGCGTGTGTGTGACTGTCACTCAGAGCTTGCACACCTATAGTGTACAACATACAGGCAAATTTGTCAGACTGGTAAGTCCACAATGTGTGCAGTGGCAGGTATAAATGCACTGATTGATACAGATAAAACTTGGAATGCAAATTATGGTAAAGTCATGACTATACATAGACTATACCAAAGGACGAAAGGATGCTTGGCCTAACATTACAAATGGCTTTTTAGATGCATTCTGAAAGTTTCCTGTGTAATTCATATTCTAAAATCAAATAGCTATGATTTTCCCCCTTAGAGCCCATTGGCAAAAATTGATCTTTATGTTATCTACTAGAGCACTGCATAACATCAATATCAAAAGGCACTGTGTTGAACTTTAGATTATGGAGGCAGACCATGCAGTCATAATTACCACACTTGGAGGACCCCCCACCCCCTACAAAATCAATATACTCTAAGCTTTTCCAAACTGTGCTGTCTCTGTTCTTCACCTTTCCAAGACAGAGACCAGTGAAATAAGACCTCTCTGCTTATAATTCTGTCTTCTTTGACATTCTATGATCCCATAAGTTGCTTATTTATTATCTAGAAGCTGTAAACTTTGTGCAACTCAGTAATTCCTTTATCTTTCTTTTCATTTCTGATGTTGTGCTGTGGCTGAGAAGTCCCTTTTATCTCCAGTAATAATCCCTCAGAACTAAGAGCGATAAACAGTGCACGATAGAAGTTGCACTTTCTTGCTTCAGATATATGGACAATTAAACTGCAACCTACATCTCTGTCTCTTAATAGTACCTGTGGACTAAATGTGTAAACAGTAAAATGTCACGGCAAGTGGAATGTTAACAAAGAAGCGCTTGTTTGCTTAATCATTAATGTGGTGAGCGCTATTATTCACTGCAAATGAATGTGCCGACTTACAATATCTGATGAATGACGAGGCAAGATTTTTCAGTACATCATGAACATTGTATAGACTCATAGTTAGGAGCACCCAAAACAAGGGGGGGGGGGGGAGAATTTAATACTTTGACATTTTCTGTACTGTGGTGGCCTCATACCTTTCATCAAAACACTTCAATGCTTTTCTCTTGTGATAGATGTTGACTTTTGGGGGACACACTCCTGTGTGGGCGGAAATGAGAAGCTGCAAAACTCGCTGCCAAGCTGTGACTAGGGTTGAAATATTTTCCAGGGATGTGGAAAAGAAATTACATCCTGTGTCGGTTCATGTGCAAGTTACAAAACACATCACACATGCCAAGCTTGAATGTTATGCTGTCATGTTTACCTCTACTCATTTCTTTGTGTGTGTGTGTGTGATCTCAAAATGAAAAAAAAAAAACATTTTGAGATCATACCTTTTCATGAAGCAGTTTCTATTGGGTGACAGGAAAGTGAGTGCTACATACATATGCAAATCAGCTATTTATGTAACTCTGTGGAATGAAAGCATTATTGAAGCAATGGAATTACTTTAGCCATTCTAGAACATTGGTAAGAACTTCTTTTTGTTTGTTAAAGCAGTAGTTTGTGTAGGAAGCCCCAAAACGTATTGTTTTAATATCACCCAAAAGGTCCTCCAAAGATGTAGAAGGATGCATTCAAGTCAAAAATGCAAATCATGCTGAAAAATACCTTCAAAAGGGATCACGAAAGATGCCACATGGGTGATCATTTCCTCACTGCAATCTTGAAGGCCGACAATTATAGAAAGGTGGTGACCAAATATAAACACACACAATTGCCAGATTATGATAAATACATTAAAAGCATAAGTTATATATATGAGGTGAGGGAGTATGTGTTGTGAATCACTTATTTCATCATCATTTAATTAAATATATGTCCATACAGTTTGTAATACCATGCCAAAGCAAACTATGAAACAATAAAAGACAATTAGTAGGCAATTAATTGGGGTATAAACTTGATTCTCAAGAGAACGTCCACCTGTCCAAATTTCTTTGATATTAGTCACATGCACTCAACCAATCAATGAGATGTTTAGTTTAGTTAAGGATATCGTATCATGATGCGAGATGCACTTTCAAGGAAATCAAACGTCATTTTTATGACATGTACAACTTCACTTTTTTCAATCTTGTTAATAAAATTGGATTTTTGGCGTAATTTGTGTAGAACTTGGTATTTGGCAGTTGAGGCAGACTTGTCGTGCTTTTCCAGAAATCTGAAAGTGACGTCAGGAGTAGGTAACAACAAACCAGCTGTTCGATGTCATACTTCCCGCTGCAGAGAACAGTTTGCAGTACTATGCTACATCCATCGCCTACACAGGCTTACATGTACTGCAATACGGCCACTATACTTGTACTAGCCGTAACGTTATTTGTGAAGTCAGCTCATGCCAAAAAGTCTACTTTACGGTCTACTTCATCCGACTTAAATATACAGTCTTTCATGGTAACTAACCAAACCCGTGGTGTAGAAATGTAGAAATGTGACCGTGACGGGCAGTATTCTCAAAAAGCATCCCTTCCTGGCTATCACTATATCCTTAATAAATCGGTCTTTTCCTGCTGACTGGTCAAATTGTAACGTTAGCCTGCCGACAAATATTTTATGTGACAACAACAGCAACATGCATATGTACAGGACACACATATGTACAGTAGGTTGGTACCACTTTGCGCATGAAGATCCACTCCTGACATCACAGTAGTACTTCAGAAATGTGAGCGCTTTGAAATGCAACATCGGGACATTTCGGAAAATTTTGGTTTTTTTTCAGAAATCTTCATGTTTTCTTCAGTTTTTAACGATTTCGACTGAGAGAAGGTGTATATGTTTGAAGTATAAAATATTCTTTGTTACAGAGTATAACAAGCATCGCAAAGTGGATCATAATACCTCATCTTTAAAAGGAGCAATGTTGAAAACAAATTTTAGTCGCAGTTAAATTCTCTAGCACGTTGTGTTGGTGTTACACACGTGTAAGCAACGCTGGATGACGACCAATGCCAGGTTAGCAGACTTGGGTCACAACCGTTTTTAGTGTGTAATGTATAGATAGGGTATTGGTAAAATGGAAACGTTCAAGACTGTTTCTTGGGTTGATGTCAAGAGAAGGCTTTGACACAGAAAGCAAATTCAGAGCACCCAGAGAATGTCATATGTTATTGGCTGCTCTCCTATCTTCAAGAAATACTGGCCATTAAGGCCACTGCAAATCCATGCACATTATCAAACCCTATTGAAGAATATTTTTTATTGTGACAGAAATCTAATTATCAAATTGGCTAAATGGTTTACACTTGGTGTTCAAGTGGCTTGAATGAAAGTCACAGGATTAAACTGCAAAAACAACCATGATTGCTATTTTGTTTGCACTACAGGGTGCGAGCATTCATCATTTGATAAATATGCATCTACATGTATACTACGATGACTGCCTTATAATTTCTTCCTTCAACCTTTCACTTATGTGTAGTTCCTAAACCCTCTTCATCAAATTACAAAATTTACAGCAGTGGCGCATCAAAAAGAGAGAGAGAGAGAAAGGGGCAAACAATGAAGGAAAAAAGGGCTCAAAAATATCTATGAAAAAAGTCCTTAAAAAAATATCTGAAAATGTTCAGAATTAAGAAAATGTCAATTTCAGATTGCAGCATGCAGTCAAGTATCCCTGAGCACTGTAAGTCTATGTATGGGTAAATCAATCGATATCCCCAGTGTCAGTTTCTGAACTTATGGAGAAAAGTTGATTATGATGTTATTTTTATAAATTCTCCTTCACCATTATCAGTGCAGGAAATCGTCTCAATTTACAATGTGCATTTGCCACCCTGCAAATGGAGAGTGTAGACATAGTTCAAAGTTTTCACGAAGGCAACTGTGCTTAAATTCTGTGGGAAAAGGTGGAGGAATTACTAGCAGCAATTGAGTTGAATGGCTATACACTTCTTTCCCTGGACTGACTAAGTGGTTAAAGTTATTAAGCAAGTCAACATGAAAGTATGATGAGGATGATTGAGGTAATTTATAATCTGAGCAGATCAAATGCCATGGAGAACACATCTGAGAATATGGAGACCACTGCTTGAAGTCTACAGCTAAAAGCATGTGATTACACGTACATAGATGAGAGGTACATGCTGTGACATATTGCTACATGTAATTTGGTAGTTTGAAACTGCTATCTTTTATTCTCAGATGTGGCATACCACAACAAATGGCGGTGATTTCTGTCCTGTTACCTCATTTTCTCTAATTTAGTAAAGTTAATCGCTATATATCTGTTCAATTCTGGATGTTCAAACATGTTTTGAACATTTCTATTTGCACTCGATCCATTTTCCATAGCAAATATAATAGTAAATCAGTGCTTACACCACAAAACACTTCGAAAAAGATTATCGTCAAATGTTCTTGAAAAGATCCGGTGAGTTGCATTTTCAGAGTCATGTGATAGGGTTGGGTGGTACCAGAAAAATAAATAGCAGTTTTGAGGCACATCAGTACCAGTAATTACCACAGTATACCGGTACTGCCCACATGTTCAATTGATAAAAACAAGAAGTTTTGTTCATTTCATACTGCAGTAGTAATACAGTAACCTGTATTCATGTCCTCAATTAAATGTATCGACAAAAAAATCACAAAACAGCAAGGAAAAAGAAAATATTTCACTTGTGCAGCTTCAGATGGGTTTAAGAGCAGTACTGTACACAACGACTGAATCGAATTTTTGCCCATGCCAGGACTTCTGGCAAATAACCTTTCTCGGGAGGGTGTAGTGAAATTAGCAATTAGGAGCACACCCAGTCCTAATCATACACATGCGACAGCTGAATGCATTGGTGTATGTTAATGTTCTACACATAGAGCTCAGCAAACCACCTTGAGACTAGTTCACTGGCAATCCACGATACTTGCAGGGAATGCAGGGTCGGACACAACAAAAAAAGACAAAAAAAATTGGAAAAATAAAAAATAAATCAGAAAAGGGAAAAAGAACTTAAGGCAGAAAAAATTGTTATCAAGAACTTGAAGGAAAGAATACAAAAAAGCTATAAAACATCAAAAGAAATTACTTTCGCTACACACCAAAGTAAGATCACTGACATCAGCAACAGTTTTCCACGTACATTCAGACCAGCATTCAAATGCTCATCCGCAAAAGCTTTCCCCTTTACTCAACATGCTTGAGAAATGTACATAATAACATATGTATGGAGGTTATTATGCTTTTCCTATCAGATACATGTACACACACATACCATACCACAATTGCCGCCCTGGCAAAACAGGTGAAAATGCAGGGATTGGTTTTTTGCAAAATTTATTTTTTAAATTTATACTTCAGGTCAAGGTCAGCAGGTCAGGTCTCCTCAGAAGAAAAGAGCACCTGTTGTTTTATGTGAGGTCTGGAAGCCTGGTAACCTGCCAAGAGCTAACAAAAACTTGCCTATCATCGAAAATGTGTTGAAAAGGACTGCACAAAGATGAGGGGTGGGGTAAAGAAAAACCAGACTGTCTTATTGTTTTTGTTACTTTATCAAGGCCACTTGGCATGGCTACATGACAATTTCATACAAAACATTGTAGGAATTCATATACAGTACATGAGACTACATTAGTGCTCTGAAACAGCTAGAGAATATGTCAGTATTGTGTTCCAAACAGCTGACACAAACTTGACCTAAAAAAAGTAGGTTTATACCATCAATCACTATACTGCAGTTGTTTTATGCTGATGATTCTCTTAGAGTATTTGTGTTATCCATACCGATCATGTTAAGATACCGATTTGTCTCTATTACATGAAAGTTGTGAATGAAATAATAAAGAGCTTTAAGAACATTGGAATTATCATGAATAATGATACACATGCATGCTACTGGTATCTGATATACCATGTACACTACTACACAGCTGACAAATTTATCTAGGTCACATATTAACTCATCACTATAGTAACAGGCAACATTGCATGATGTGCATTTTGATTGAAAATGTTTTGAAATTTGTATGTTACCTCTTCTGTGTACAGTGCAAGTACAGTATTGCCACAATGCTATAATGCTGAAGTAACGTAAGCTCGTGCATCTATACTTTACTTATACAGAACACATTAGCTTATCAAATTGGCACAGTGCTTAATACTATCTATCTTTGCAAAAGCATGGGCAATATCAACAATGATCCCTGGGTGAAGTGAACGACTTCTGAGCAAGCCTTGAGCCGACTGATTGTCAAGAGAGACAACTTGCATGCATTAAGTTTCCTGCCTTAATTCTTCATGAACATCCTGTTTTTATCTGCAATTAAAATCTGTCCATTGTCCCATACCACCTGTATACAATAATATGCACAGAATGTATTGCAGATTTTTCCACAACCTTCTAGTACTTCCGATCTCCACATGAAAACTTTCTTGACAAAGGGAAGGTTTTTCAGACATCTGTTCCTTGCAAAATTGATCACTTTCTTCTGATACTATAATCTAGTAAACACATGTGCGTACGTCACCCGTGCTAATTAAATCATTGAGGCTCTTGTAAGCATTAAAACGCCCTGTGCATTACATCAAGCAGCACAGACAGAATCAACGCTATGTGATGAGCAAAAGCTCTTGCGAGACCTTTTTCTCTGATGTTCGCGTTTTCCACTATCACATTATATGCTGTGGTCTGCCGATGCTCCTGCAATCTTCGTTGCCACCACTGTGCCAGCAGAATTTCTCTAACAAACACTTCTGCTTTATATGTTGCGCTGCTCATCGCTCTCCCGCGATTTTATGTTTCATTTCGCTGTGTGGAGAAGGAGAGACTGCCTCCTTTGGGGCCCCCTAGCTTAAATTAAAGGGCCTCCTCTACCCCTGGGAATATATCACTTCTCCTGCCGGTTTTAAATTAGATAACACTTCAGCCAAGCTAGCACTAAGGCTGAGGGAAGGTTGAATGTTCTAAGAGGTATCATATTAAAAGGAGGAAAGAGAGAAAAGAAAGGGAAAAAAGAAGATGATGACGATAATGACAAAGAGAGGAACTAAAAGTAAGTAAATAAATAAAGACATTGAGAAAAATGATGAACAAGTTTACATCACATGCCTAAAAAAATCAACCAGATGGACAGATACACAGATAGGAATTAGTTTTATCTGTTCAAAAATCATACAAGGAAGCATATGAAGGAGACCTTGAACAGAACCAAATCCATGAAAACTACAAACTGACATCAACTGGCTCGAGCGACAACATAAGCATTTGCCTTAGCTGTTAAGGCATCATAGCGCAAATGAACATGACTAAAACAACGTGTCAGCAGAGACGGATAAATTGAAGGTACCTGTGCCTCATGATACGACTTAACTCAGAAACTCAACTGCCCATGGTCACTGCTGTACTGGTTTGATAATTCTGCTCACATCCACAGGTAATGCTCAAACAATCTACCCGGTGAACCTCTCCTTGAAATCACCGTCCATCTCTTCAAATTGAATTTTGTGAACCTGAAAGGCTTTTTCCAGTGTGAGTAGATGAGGGATCGTGAGGTGAAGGGGGAACAGATATCCGATTAGATAAATCGTTGCAAACTACTTTCACTTGGCTAATGGAGATCACAGTTTCTTCATGAGTTACATTACTGCTACAGCTTACGATCATAATCTCCCTCATACCCGACATTTTTGAATCTCATACACAGCAATCTGGTGAAAAATTTAGAAACCCAAACTCATTTACCACTTGAGGACTCTCTCCTTTTAAAACTTAAACAGACTTTCTGACGAAGAAAACAAGGACGCATACATAGACCCTCAGTCAATACATTTTTTTCTGTCCGCTTCGTAACCTCAAATAATCCACCAACATCCGCAAATGCCCTAATCTTCATCACTCCATCGAATTTTTGAACCTGCCATCAGCTGTTTCCACTTTATTTTTTAATGATAACAGCTATATTTCACAAACAAAAAAGGACTTGTCAAGACATTTTTTGCTTTTGTTTTGCAAATGTGTCGTCGCACAAGCTGTAATTATTTCAATCTCCCTAGCGTTACACTCCGGCGTATAGTCTTTCGTACAGTCTTGATCCTTACCTCCAACAGGAGCTGTGTGGAAGCAATTACAGTAAATCGTTTCAGCTACTCCAGGTAGTAAATACATGCTGTGAATTTATGTCTTCTTTTTTAATCATCACAAAATATGTCAAGATTTTGAAAGAAAAGAAACACTAATGAATGAATCACAGAATTTGATCTCGCTTGGACACGGGTGGACATTAGGTCACATAATTTAACACATCATGTACCATATCATGATATACCATATCGAGACACACCATGTCCTGTACACTGTATACAACCCGCACAAAGGCCTATAACTATGCCAATTAGGGAAAGCTCTTGTGGCTCACTGAATTGGTTCACAAAATTCATGATATTTCGGTCACACCTGTTGCTCGCATGTTTATGGAAAATGGCCACACTAAGAGATCTTGAACAGCTGACGCAGGCTGAGGCAACAATGGTAGGGTAATTAACCATCAAACACACTTATTGCAAATCTGACCAGACACTATTTTCAGAATGTAATAATCATAGACAACCCCTGTTCAAAACAAAAACTACAATTTCTCACAATTTAAAAAAAAAAAAACATAGGAATGAATGCATGACTAATTAGCAGTACTGACATACCATCGTTCCCTTTTGACTTGTCATGTAAAGTAAATGAACAGCACCAACTCAGTGAGCCCCTTTAAAATGTGATCAAAAGATCTCTGGCAAATTAATGCACCTCCTCCTCACGCTACTCTCTCTCATTAGACCAGCAGTAACTTGTGCATTGACTTCTCCAGAAAATGGCAACCTAGTAGTGCATGATAAATTCATATCTGCCCTGAAATTCCTTCAAATTTGCGCTCCAAAGTAAAAGCGGAGGAGAAGACAGTTGAACTTAATACTTGCACGACTGAATTAAGCTCTAGAGCACAGTGGTACCTATTGGGAATATTTTCGTTTTGTCATTTGCTCTTATTTTCTCTTATTTGATGAACCAATGGTTGATAAACCAGCAGAAATGATTATGGAGTAATTTTGATATTTTGCAAGAAACTAATTGTTGACGGATCTTGTGACTTGATCAATACCTGTTAACTGTAAAGGGAAGCTTGGGGGTAAGGGATGTGTAACCATTCGGTGTATTTACGGGCATTGGGGGAGCTGATAATGGCAAGCATTAAAATTGATTGCATACTTGTCAAAACATCTTACAACCACCTTTTTGGATAAGTTAACTTTTTTTTCTTAATCATATCTCAAACTTAGTATGGTATGATCCATGAAATTGTGAGACAGTCCATGCCTCTGAAGAAACTTAATTATACTGTTAGAAGTGACTTATGTCTGCCTGCCTGTATCTGCTTCTCAATATGTCTACCTATTTGTCTGTATGTATGTCTTTCTATCTGTCTGTCTTTACTAGCAACTGATCAGTAGTCTTGAAGGGGAGTGTCCTCCCACTGATGGGCACATCCAACACCTGATATTCAATTGAATATGCCAATATGTCTACCTGTTTGTATGTATTTCTGTCTTTCTGTCTGTCTGTCTTTACTAGCAACTGATCACTTCCTGAAGGGGAGTGTCCTCCTACTGATGGACACATCCAACACCTGATATTCAATTGAATATGCCAATGTACATGATAGTTACTGTTTCAGTGTGAACTGTAATCTCTGTTAATCGGATAACATAATTGATTCATTAGACACAATGTTTGCCCAATCCCTTTCTCAGTTCTCACCATGCCCCTATTCCAATTCAACAGGCTGACGACTTGAGTCTTTATAAGTTTGAAGGAATTATATGTCAGACAATTTAAAGAAGAGACAGAACTTATGTAATGGCTTCAAAATTCTTTGACATTTTCAGAAAAACACCTGAACCACTCTCCCAGCTCCTCATATCAAAGACCTATTTCCTGTTACAATATTTGGTCTTCAAAGCATGCTTGTTTAATTTCTTATTTTTGAGTAAAATGTGAATAAAAAAAAAAATACATTTTTGCACTGACATTTTACAATCCCCACCCTAAAACAGCACATGAAAATGGAGAAAGTAAAAAGTATATATACATACAACTACATAATAGTATTTCCACCTTTGCCACTTAGTTTCCACTTAGTAGGCTACTGTGCTGCTTGGGAAAGGCTTGAGATGCTTTTCCCGACAAAATCAACCACAGATGCAGACAAATAAGGTAAAAAAAATATGAATTTCTTTTTTCGTAAATTACCACTGCATATTTAAAGAGTTTCCCCAATGACAGCTTGCAAAAGAAAATATAATTGAAACTCTTCTCCATCGACGGAAAAAAAAAAAAAAAACGACAGAAAAAAATCACATGATTATCTTGCCCTCGGCTCTGAATACTTTGCACAACTTTCCATTTCTTCACATTTCATACTTTCCAAAAATATCTTTGGCAATTTCAGTTTTCTAAATTCTTACAGGCAGCTTAGGGTAATTTATGACAACACTAGTGTTAGGCAAGGCAGAAGATCTTTTTCCTCTTGTTCTTCTTTATGATGAATGAGGTGGAAGGGGGGGGAGGAGGGACTGAGAGAGGGAGAAATTCCCGAAGGCAGTATGAACGATGCCTGCAAATGAGATAACAGGAATCGTAATTTCATACTTTGAGCTTTATGTGGATTCAGTGATATACTAACATAGCATCTATCTAGGCTTACCTCCCATGCCCTTTCAATAAAACAAAGGGAGGCAAAAAAAAAATTGCCAGTTCATTAATACAAAGACAGACAAAAAAAAAAAAAAGGCAACAGTTGAAACACACATGTATACTCTTTGCTACTTTGTCCCTCTTTTGCTTTCACTTCCCTTAAACTGCAATCAATTGCGAGTGTATTCCAATATTTTATCCCTCTTGCAATGTAATCCATGGTTAATTTACGTACATTAATAACATGCAACCATGTTCACTATTTGGCATCATTGCATGAATTTGCTATTTCACTTTGTTTTAACACTTGCAATGTTGTTCTCTTTCATAACAGGATTGTGTAAACATCCCAGCTTTATTTTAAAATGGAAAATTGCAAATAACACGGCAAAATTCTGAGCCCCTCCTTTTCTTCAAACTGCAAAACAATTATGCAATGGTAGTAGTTCATTCCACATCTCATCCCCAAAATCAAGAAACTCCATACAAAAGCACAAAAATGTAACCCAACAAGCCCCAAATCAGCTTTTTCAGGACAAAGAAAAGCATGACGAATATTGCAACATTAATGGAATGTATTACCACTTCTCCATGCAAGCTTCCCAAAAATGCAAACTAGTGACAATTAAAAAAAAAAAAAGAGTACATAAAGGAAATGAATACATAGAAAAAAGGAGTAAGTAACAACACATAATTTTGGTTCTGTTCTTAACAATGAAAGAATTGAAAATTTTATAGAAGATTTTATATGTTTAAAATATCATCCATCGTGGACAGTCACTATATCTGTGATGGCTGACGCCATTGTACTAATGTGCTTGCAAGGGATTTATAATCAGGGGGTGCACATGGGCATGGTCTGAAGAGATGGGGTCAAGGGGAGGGACATTCATCAAGAATACAGGGAAAGGAGACAAAAGGGACAGGAGAGAGATAGGTAGTGCATAAACTACAAGAAAGAAGTGAAGGGGGCAAATTAAAATGATAGCATCAACAGAAAACTCTGATACTAGTTCAAATGGCACAGAGGGCCCACAACTACAATTAAATTGCTTCCTGGACGGTTTAAGGTAAACTAGAACCGAAATAATCTGACTCATTCATTCTATGACATTAAAATTCCTGCTATCAGTGACATCATCATTGACTTACTCAAGTTGGTTTACAGTCAACTTTGGCAAAAATGGCAGCACCCCTCTCTGAATTCCAAAAGTGTGTAACTTGGATATAAAACAGTCTCTGAATGAAAAAGTCTCTGAATGAAACTTTGTGAATCATGTTTGTCAAACAATTTCTGCTTCATTTTGATACATATATGCCCAGGGTACAGACTCTCAGCCAATAAGCAGTGTGACTTAAATCGAACAAAACTACGATCATTTGCAATGAGTTGGCAGAACAATATTTGAAATGGGCTTCCATTCAATGTATTTATATGGCTTGAGACAAAGACATTCCTCTAAAAATTAACAAGGTATGCTGCTGGTGGTAGCCTTTCTTCCCAAGCTGCTTTGATAAAATTCATCAACTTCTGGCAAAATTGTTTGAGGAGGAATTATTACAAAGGCATTTTTAATCACATTAACTTCCATTAAAATGTTATAAAAGAAAAGATTAAATTCCAAGAGAAATATTGCAGGCTGTATAATTCACTCTCCCACAGTCTTCACAAGCTGCTAAATTATCCAGTAAATTGACAAAAGTAATTTATGTACTAATTAAAGTCTGTTGAGAATATTCTGTACAAGAATTACCACAACATCAAGAAAATTACGGCAAACAATTTCCGGTCATGCACAAAGCAGCAGATGTAATTCGAAAGGGAAATATAGTCACTCTCAGATTTCAATATTTACAGCTGCGTTACAACCGTTCGGTTAAATTTCCACCTGAAAATCGCGAGTTACAAATATGTAAGTCCCCTTTAAAATGGATAATTTATTCAATGGCAAGATAGCATTCACATTTGAGACATTTGACAGCCAGCAATACAATGTTGGCAGCTGTCCATTGGAATTTCAGATTCAAAAAGTTAAACATTTAAAGGCCCTCAGGATGCACACGATGTGAGTTGCTCGCAGTCACTACACTGTTCGTAAGATTCATATCTTTCATCATGACATTGAAGTTGAATTTTATGTTTGTGATGATCGATGTTGTAGGGTTTTGGTGATTTTATTAAAGTTCGATAGGGTTAAACTGATTTTGCTCTGAACATTTTCAAACCACTGGAAAACTGCGGCAGATGTAAGTGAAAATTATTTGGGGTGTATATCAGACAAATTCAATTACCCGATGACACAATACTTCTGTACTTGAGACTGACAATTAAGAAATTGAGAAGATCAAAAATCGCCACCAGAGCCAGCTGACTTGAAGAATGATTTAATGATACAGTTACCTAACTATCATCAGCTCTGACTTTACCAAATTTGATAAATCTCAAGCACCAGCCTTGTGTGAAACATATAAAATTCCATGTGGCTCTTTAAGACTCAGTTCCTGCTTGACAATATAATGTAATCTAGAATAGGATTTAATAATGAGTTATCATGAGATAATAGGCTATATACTTGATCATGAAAGAAATTTTGTTGCAAACTGTATTATGTATTCCTCTTTGATGAGGGCTTGGCACAACTTTGTGATATTTGACAAACAATTCTGTGAACTTTCATGACCATATTTGGATGGAGATTTTTAGGACCATTGAGGAATCTAGGCTTGCTCTTTGTTTTTTTTGTTTTTTTTTTTGGTTACGTGGCATTTAGCATTTTGATCTTTAACAAAGACAAACTTTAGCAAGATAATAGCCAAATTCTTGGCATCAAAATTACTTTCCCTGACACTTTTTTTGTGTGTGAGTGTGTGTGTGTGCTGCAGTCAGTCTCTGAAGTATGCAAATGGCCATTTTGCGTATGTAATATTTGGGAGTCACAACCATTAACATATTCACTCTTTGCATGTTGTATATAGTAACTACAAAAAATAACAACACAGGCATGCCAACAAAAAAAAAAAAACATGAATAGCAGATGGGCTGAGAGAGAATCAAATAATTGCTCTTATATAGCCAGCTCTAACAAAGGGTTATGCAAACAGCAGATTTATAATGTATTCTGAGCATACAACACCCACATACTGATGCAGCAGCTAGGACTTAAAAAGAATTAGTGTCACATATTGACAGGATGGGCAAATAGCAAAACTGATAATGTATTCTAGCTGGGTAGAAAAAGGCAGATGTTTAAAGAGTGGGTGTCATGTGAAGGGATTATGGCGTCACAAAATGCTGCAAATGACCAGGGTGATGCATTCTCGGGGAATATATCAATCCCAGAATCAGAAATGCACGGACAGTTCAATGATACTGTGCTGCAAATTCAGAGCAGGGAATGAGAAGAGGATCAAAGTCATTGTACAGGCAAGGTTGAGAGATGTGTTTAGCTTTGTTTTGGTGACTGATATACTTACTTAATACTAACTTAATAAGACTGTCACACTGCATAAGCTAAGAATCGGTGTGAGTTTGCGATGACGAGTATACACATCGTGACGATCCTTTGGGATAATTAACAGTGCAGGTTTGAGATGTGAGTAAACAAACTATACAAGATATGCTAAAAATATACTTGTTTGCATGTCATTGACTGCTGTACATGTTGGTACATTCATCATCAGCCCGGCACTATAAATTTAACAGAACCAAAATGTTAAGGAGAACGCAGAGATTACGACTACTTCTAAGTAAAGTGTGCGTTCGGCGAGGAGGGGGTCATACCACTGCTCCATATTAGCACTGTGTTCTTCATGTCACATGTACTTAGATCAGTCATGTGGATATACATGTTAAGACAGAGCTAGTTGAGTCTGTTAACAGTTGAAAAGATTGTACAACTCCAATAGCAACATTCTCCTAAACACTGCAATATATTGTTAATAATATACTGAGAGGATGCAAAATGATAAAAATTTCTTTAGTTTTTGGCAATAAACACATGATGACATGGATCAGAAAATAAAGTGTATGGAGCCAATGCCAATTCATTTTAAGCAGCTTGCTACCATATTTCTCTACGAAAAGAGAGAAAGAGTGATGAAATTACACTTAACAATTTAACAATTATTTACACTTCACTTTTATGGTTCATCTTTGGGATGTTTATGCAAAGAACAGACCAGGAGCTGTTCCAAGTAAGCACAATATAAACGCCTGTACTGTGAGATCCTTGAAGGGACATGTTGTACAGTAGTCCAATATATGTTAGGATTTAACTACACAGAGAAGCTGATTAATGCACCCTGAATACCACACACAAAATACCCAGAAAAACACAGACAGCTACTTGCACATGCCCAATCCATGGAGATGTGGATCATCATCATCATCCTGAGTTATCAGAGCCGAGAGAATGTCAATATTATCTGATCATGCACCTACATGATCTTCACTCGCATGCCATCATCACCCATGAATGTACCATCAAAATAGACATGAGCTCTAGCTACCCCATCGACTGCTATGCATAATCAACGATTGCCATCATAATCAACATTGCCAAACATAACTGTAATCATCATTGTAATCATCATCATCATGTATGATGATGCCATTATCATCACCACCATCATCATCACCATCGTCATTGTCATCACCACTGTCCATTAGTGATTTCACAGGGTACTTGGATACCCAGGTACCCGCCAGACGATGCTCTACCAGGGTAGTCACATTACTACCAGAGTAGCATTTTCACGGGGTACCTGATGGGTAATGGTGCTCGAACAGACCAGTACGAATTTTCTACCCAGTGAAACACTAGTTTTATATCATTTGGCACCATCACTAGGAGAACAGGGACAATTCATACATATACTCCAAATGACATGATATATGTCTCTCATGAATGTTTTTAAAAGTACATGAATGTCATTTACTGTTTCTCCTCTTAAAGCAGATATGTTTCAGTAATAACATGGATGCCTCTTCTGATACTATGTTTCAACAATGTGCATGAACATACCTTAAATGTGAAAACAGGGAGTATGGGAGTTCCAGTACATCCTAGGATGACATTTATACATCCAATCCACAACATCACACATTTTGACAAATCTGTTGACTTGTGTCGCCTAACCCTTTCTGATATCTCTGACCATGACCTATTCTCGTCAGCTATGTATGTCAGCTATGAAATACATGTCTCAAGACACGAATGTGCAACCTGAAAAAAAAAAAAAATACGGATTTGGTGGCACATTCTTTTCTATGCATTAATAACATTTTTTAACAAGTTGGCAACCAAATGCACCTGCAGCAACTGTTTACCGAGAAAAAGTTGTATAGTCGAAGAAATGGTAATAAAACAAAAACAATAATCCCAGACACAGTGCATCAAACTGAAGAAACACAATGAGAATTTGTAAAATGTGAACAGTCACGTAAAGATTATACACTACCTTCATGAATCACTTAATTCTTTTTCAGTTTCCTCTTTTCCATTTCCGTTTTTAACTTTTTTTTATCTCTTTAACAGTTAATCATCTAGATTCTTGTTGCAAATTATCTTACTTTCCCTTTCAGTATTTTTACTTCGACTTCTGGTTTGAATGTCTTCCTTCCTTTGGTTATTTTTTTTTTTTTTCGAATTAATAATCCAGATAGTGACATTTATCTGTAGGAGCTTAATTACTTCCCCGATATATTGGAGGCTTTATATCCCACAAGTGCCCTAGCTATCCATTTATCTATATACATGGCCAGGTGGTTATTATAAGATGAATCACCAGTCAATCATTGATGAAGGTTCTTCTTGTATTTTCAGTCCTTTTTTGAAAAAAGTTCAAGCAAAATATAGAGAGAGAGAGAGTATATGAGTACCACTTCAAAGTTTTACATAGGCAGGACAAACAAACCAAACGACCGAAAAAACACGAAGGGCAACAAGAGCAAGGGGGAACATGAAATAACTTTTCGCTGTCAGAATCTAGTTTGCAGAGGATATTGTGCCACACTGTTTTTCAAATGAGGACGAACAGTGAGCACATGTCGATAAATTTATCAATCAAGCAATCTCCAAACGTATGTTTGAAAAGGACAACTTTGCAACAAAATGATCAAGAAAAGATGGCAGTCTCACTGAAATATATTGTTGAATAAAAGGCTGTTGCATTTTTCAGTTGATTTTTTTTGGTCTTAGCAGTCACACACGTCCTTGTACATGCAACAATTAGTGCTACAAAATCTGCCTCATTAATAGCTGTTCCTAGCTACAGCAGCCCCCTGATCATTACACATTCAAAATTGTGCATTTTTCATTATGCAAATTGTGATTTTTTTTTTTTGTGCTGTTAAGGAATTGTAACAAAATGTGACAATTAAGCCACAATAAGAACACTTAAAAATGATAGGAAAGGAAGCAACTCCTTAACACTTCCTCACCTTGAACAAAAGACAGGTGAAATTGCTTACAAATGTTTGTATGTCTCCTCTGAGAGACTTTTGCATGCTCAAGTGTTTAGTGGTAATGTCCTATCAACAAGTTAAGTCCCAATTAAAATTTGCTTTTTAGTTTGCCATATTTGCATGCCATATTATTAGGCATTGATTTAAATTGTTTATAAGACATTATGAGAGTTCCATATATGGATTTTGTTTAAATGCCATACCACAATGAACTAGCTCACATGGTTTACATTATCTAAATTTCCTTACAAAAAAAAAATTGGAGTCATGAACCAAATTTGCAAGTGTAAACTGCCATGAAAGTACTACCATCTTCACGTGAAATGTGCCAACAATTGACGGATGTGAAATATCGGTACTTTAAAATTTGTTTAGGTTTTTATTTATTACATGATGTTAACATGTTGCTTTCTCTTTATATTCTTTAAAATTATCATATTCTGAGTTTACCCTGTTGATGAAGGTATTTTCTAAGTTTCCTTGAATTCTTCAAACTAATGATGGGCATAAAGGGCAGGAGAGGAGGCCTGTATGGAAAAACTGGCATGCATCAGTGGCAACAGAATCGTGTAGCTGCATGGTTATGACAAGCCGTTTAAAGTTAAAAGCACTGACGTAATTGAAAGTTGGCCAACTAGGATTTAAAGCTGACCAACTTTGTCAGTGGGTATAAGCAATATCTCTGGTAATTACATTAAATTCACTGCTATGGATGGAGATAATCCCTCTGTAAGATCTATGACAAAATGTTTTAACAAAATATTGTTGTCGTAGCTCCAATGAAATTTAGGCATGGCCTGATCATGATTATATGATCAGCTGTAATTAAGGGAAAAATTAGAACTGTCACTGACTGGTTTTAGTACCTCAAGATGCATCCAAACAAGTTTGGGTCTACAAATTACGAAGGACAGACAGTGCCTACTTCCCAAGTCATTACAAATGACCATTTTGCTAGATACGTCAGTTCAAAGCTGCATGTATAAGGCTACGTTGCGGACAAATCACTGTCTATAGACACTTTCAAATTGTTCATAGAAGTCACTACTATAAGGACCAATAAACAACACATTTCCTAAGAAGCAAGTACTGAAAGTTGCCATAAAAAGACTGAAAATTGATTGTGCACTATTCTATTGCAAGTTTAAGGGGTTAAATTTGCAGGACGGGAATGGATCGTGAGCAACAGTACCCACAGTGTAAATGAGAACTATGAAAAATAAAAAAGAAAAGAAATAAATAATTAAATCTTAACCAAATCAGTATACTGATGACATTTTTACCTAAAGAGTATTATCTTTTAAATTTTATGACTTATCCTTCTATGATTTTTGGAATTGTTTGTCTCTTAATTTGTCTTAAATTTCACTAGTTTTGATGTTTCATGTATTTACATTTTTAAGTTCATGATGTACATTAAGATATTCTTTGTGTGCTGCATTGCACTATTTAAAAAATAAAGTGTTATTTGTATGACTATGATGAGAGAATGTTAAATAATGGACTGGCTTCTCTCACATTGAACATAACTGCAATCCCTGGCACAAAGTATACCTGGATAAGTCCAGGTACAGTCCTGAGATAAATCACAATCCCAAAATTTAAACAGGATTAACTTCACTGCACCTTGGATTCAACTTCTAGTTGCTTCCCCGCAGCGAGTTTTGATTATAGGTGGGTGTAAAATTATGCTACTGTCAAATTTAGATGTTCTGCTGTAAGAAAGACGACGACCTCTTCCTGCACAGGCCTACACTTCTGCTCTGTGTGCAGCGGTTCAACTTTTTGTGCATAACTGGCGTTATACTTTGTTATGAAGCTCAGTATGTAGAGAGCACAAAATGATGACAACAAAATACAGATGACTTTGAAAAGGAAACAATGGCTGTCATTCTTTTGTGTCATTGGTCTTGAGGAGTGATTGTTAAGACTCCACTTGCTCCTGATGATTGCTCCAGATCTGAGACACAGAGCCAATCAATCTGTTAATAATTTTTCTTTTTCCTTTAATCTGACGACATGATCCAGGATCTGTTTTCCTCGGCTTTGGCCTATGAGTCATTTCAGAGAAACCATGATACCAACCGTTTAAACCGGATCCCAAGACTGTCAACATTCTCACCCTCAGAGCAAATAAATACGAACGGCGTTGGAGACTATCTGGACTTTCCGTAACCTTCCCACTGACGTAAATCACTGGAATATAATTCCAACGCCGACAATTAAATTACAGTGCTTCCAACAAAAACCTATTTGCAATGAAAGAGGGTCAAATTAAATGCCCCTGACTTCTCTGAAAGAGTTTTGTAACATCATCCAAAGCAAACAGTTAAAGCGATGGAAGCAGCCCTGCATGGCTTTCTTCTGCACTTTGATCATAATTTGGACCTGATGGATAAAAAACACCATGATCTCAACAGCCTATATATTAGAGTGGAGCTACTCCTGAGAGTTGCGAACAATTAATTAATCTACCTTAGGAGTCATCATTTTTCAATGGGCTAGCTCTTTCCATGAGGTTATTAAAGAACAAAACAACATTTGATCGGAAGTGCAAAACAGTGTGACTGCGAGAGGCAGTGTCGAGGAAACGATATCTGTAGCACTCAGCAAACTAAAGCAACAATTAAGTGCATGCATGGTTCAAAAAACCACATAATCAACTTTTAACTGCTCTTTGAGGCATAAATACACTTTAAATGTCTGCCATACTCTTCAGAATGTCTTTAAAAATTGCGATTTTCGTCAGCGCATCCAAAAACCATCGTAGAAGGGTCTCACTGAGTTGATAGTGGTAAGCTTGTGAGGTTTTTGAAGGGTGCAAACACATGACTATAATTATCATGATTAGCCAAGTTTTACATCCAATAGTCATTAACAACTGTCAAAAGTCTTGACCCTGACTTGCACTGGCTTTGGGCATATAAATTAGTACTAATGTGAAATCTCTGGTCTCAAATTTTCAAAAGCCACATTGAAATGTTAGTTCAACCCAATCACTAATGTTCCTTTGTATGTGACATATGGGATCCTCTCAGCTTGACCTTTTGTCATTAGTATGTGAAGGAAACTGAACAGGTTTAGGAAGACAAAACAACTCAAGATGCTTCTTTAAGATTATTTGAAGGAGAGGCAACAATGCACGCCCTTTTGGTACTTACTGTAGTGGTGGACATAAATGTATGCATACTGTATGTATATTCACAACACTGTCACTAAAGAGACTAACAGCTCTCTAAAGTTCTTTTATGCCTCAAAGAGCAGTACAAGTTTTGTTGTGTGGTCTTCTTTAACAATGCATGCAGTTGTTAACATTTTGAGTAATATTCAGATGGGTTGATGGTAGCAGTGAAGTTTATTCTATCAAAATTGCTGCCACAACCATTCAAACACTTTCAGCACAGTTTACAGTGGCACAAAGATTCACTACCTACTTGCCGTATTGTACGAAATTTATATTGCCATATGCTGAGTGATGCCGCACTTAGGTGACATGATGCAGAAAGCAGGACCATCTGTCCAATAAGACAATTGCATATCTGAAGGCCTGTAACATCTTCTTACATGTGGCATACCTGTCCCCAGTTTTCTATTTTACCGTGGTATAGGTAATTTGATGTGACAAACGAAACCTTTCGGGCACACTTTTGTGTCAGTTCCTGCAAAACATTTGCTACATGTATATTATGCAAAATAATTAGTTTTTTATGGGTACAAGAGCAGGTCGCTGCATGCGACGTCAGCATGCAGTACTCCAAATTACAACAAGTCAATCCAGAGGGTGGGATGATGGTGGCAAATCCAACCTCAGGTTTTTGGTTTTTTTTTTTTTGTCCCTACCTTAACTTACACAGAGTGACTTACAATGGATAAACAACGTTTTAGCATAATATGAATCTGACCTGGGACTGCTCTTCAATCTTTGCAAAATAAAAGCAAATAAAAAAAAAAAAAAAAGAGTAGTACATTTTGTTGGTCTTGTCCATAAAGTCATTTTAAAGCTGCCTGCATGGACAGGTTTTTTTATCATTGAAAGTAAATCTCTAGGGAAGGGGGAACCAAACTCTGATGCATCTTCTATCATAGGATCGATCACTGGATATACATTCTTTTATTTTTCTACCTCTTTTAAGTTTATGTTTGACTATGTTAAACATCATGATTCCGTTCGATCAACAGTTCTCCGCAAACACGATGACAGTCTCAAGGGGTTATCGAACTGTACATCAAACATAGGCAAAAGCCAAACATGCATGTTCCACTGGTCTGAAATCAAGACACATGCAGCAAGTCAACGACCTTCCTGAGAACATTTACCAATCGATGTGGAAATCCTGTCCTCAGACAATGCGGACTTAATAGCAGACATCTGGTAACATGAGGTAATTTGATGTGGTAACGAAAATACTGACATCCTTCCCCTCCCCATACATACATGTCCTTTAAAATAACCAACCACCCACAGATGCAAAATCTAATCTACCACTTTTCTAAACACATATTTTCCCCATTGCATTTATCACTATCTGGATAAGGAGCACGAGAGTTCTGTTTTCATCAGTTCCTAAACGTTGGAATTGACTTACTTCTACTCATACCCGTTGGATAGCCGACCAAAATGGTGACTGTACCATTAACAATGGCAATTCTACAGTACCATACATCATGGTTGGTGTTTAGGGATCTAGTCTTACTAGTGTAGCCTACTACATACACCTGACTACTTTTGGGGGAACTTCTTTTCCACAAGAAAAATATGCAGATTCCATCTGAAACTTTTTGGTTCATATCTTCTGTGTTCAGGGAACAACTGAATTTATGACGGCTCCAGGGAGTGATTTTGGAACAGGGAAGTAAATGTTGGACAGGTACCAGGGTAACTCTGTTACCCCTTGGAAAGCCTACAGTACAAGAGATAACAATAGATGGATGCATGGACCCAGTAAAAATGTGACTGACTGCAGGAAAACATCTGCAGAAGAAACAAAGAGAAGGACCTTTGCTCATCAATCTCTAGAGAGGACCTTCCTCTGGCAACAGTGATATAGCCACAGATATCTGGAAAGGGAATTTTTGGTATTTAAAAATTGAACAACCCAGTAGCTCAAATATCTGTGGTTGATCCCAACACCGTAACCTCCCATGAGCAACACTATGTGACCAAATTCGGAGAATGACTATTGCATCTGTCGAAGAGCAGCAGATTGTGCATCCCTTTTCAAACAGTGATGTCCAAACTTACAATGAACATGTCATCGCCCCCCCCTGCTTTTTTGACAAAAGTGCCATTATTGATATACAGATATTTAGACTGTCTTCAGTGTGCCCTGTTAGATATTCAACCCCCCATACCCCTGTATTTTCATAACATGTTTTCATAACATCATCATCATGTTTCATAACATCTACATAAGAAGGACCGCTCTTTAAATAAACGGAGCTGAAAATGACCCCAATTATGTAATTTTTTAAATCAATATTCTGAATGGCTCTGTATGCAGTCCATCACGTTGTTGACAGACTGTGATGACCCTGCAGAAATTGAAATCTGCAGGCAAGAGTAGCTGCTTTTATTACTTTTAAATAGACTAATCTGACTTACAACGATATGTGACCTCAAATTTCTCCAGAACTCCTCATCACACCCACTACTCAAGGAACACAACAACCAACTACATACAGTATGACTCATAGAAGTTTGAAAAGGATTTAACAGCTGGAAACAGGAGTTAAAAATCTGTCAGTCAAAGTCAAATTCCATGGACTTATGTCATAGCCAGTACAAAATAACATTGTTAATGCCAGTGGTCTCCAAACTCTTTCCCTGGCATCCCACTAAAATGCCGGTAATCTGAAGCGTCCCTCCTGTACTACTTACGACGATTTCGACATACAATGTTGTTCACGTGTTGAGGGTTTCTTTTTTAGAAATCTAAACATGGTGTGCACTTGTCACAAATTTTGATTGTGTCTCAGCCGAACTGAACATTTTCTACTTAAATTTTTATTTCGTACATCTAATTTCATGTTTTTTCCATCAAAAAGCTAGGTGTTACACCCAAATTTTCAGTTGTCCCACTTTGTGGGAGATTGACGACAGTCGGTTCACTCCCTATCTTTACATTGTTGAATATTCATATCCATTCCCAATTGGTGTGTTTGATTTCAAGTAATGTTGATTGACTGCTATGCTTTCTTTGAGAGTCTAAATTTTGTTGGGCCAGCATAAACTTCCAGACAATTTTCACATTCAAATGTCTGGAAGGCGAATGCGTAGTTCTTTTAGGTTTTGTGACATCTGCAACTCCATGTCTGGTGACGACCACCAAAGCAAATATAGATCAAATTTAAATCCTTTTTTTCTTTCCTTTTGAACATATTCTAAAAGGAGTATGAGAGCCTGACTCATTGCACGACATTCGAACACAACATGTGGTCTAATATTGCAGGATAACCATCGACCAAGTCCGAAGAATAGTAACCATTGCGTACGATAATCTGAGAAGAAGAAGAAATGGCCTTAACATGATCAAGGATAAGATTCTCCTTTGACTTGTATCCATGACATGAAACACATGACTCTTACATGACACACACAACAGCACTATTACAGCAACTTGAACGATCTACTGTACCTGATATCCATACGTGATAAGATACCACAAATGAACATGAAACAAAGATTCAACACAATAAACAGAAAGCAAATTTTACTGTTGCACAAATTGTGTGAATTCATTAACTTTTCAATACATTATTCGAACCTGTCTGAAATCATGACAAACATTTGAAATGCTGGCAAAACGCACTTTCTCATGGGTATCGGTGTCATAGTACATATATCATTCATGTTCATTTGCGAGGAGATAAAATATACGAATAAGAGACTATAAAACCTCGAACACAACGTCCCAATAAAAGGTATGCAAGGGCGAGAATCTTGCACATTATAAAAATGTCAAGGACAATTTGGTCTCACATGGATCGTAGTTTACAGATGTTGGAAAAACACGATGATAGAAAAAAAGAGAGAGAGAGAGATAAGATAGAAAAGGGGGAGGGATGAATTCTATTTTACTGAAGGACAACTCTGAACAGACAACTAAACCGAAAAAAAAATAAGACAGAGAAATGAAGACATGTTCACGCAGAGAGCAGAAATAATGTGCACTGGATTGAAACAAGAGAGATGACAAACTTGACTTTCACAATCTGTTGTGGATTGCACTTTTAGAAAGCACCTTCACGCTTGTTATTACCCGTTCAAAGGATTTAATGTTATGAGGAACATACCACATGACCAAAAAACAGTGTTAGAGACAGTGACGTGGACAGTATGATAATAATCCAAATTAAAATCGATAAAAGACAATATCTCTCTGTGTGTCACATGCTAACACTTCAAATCTGAAAAATGACTTAAAGGTAAGTTTGTTTAGAAGTTTTCTTTCTGAAAGACAGAAATGATCGTTATCAAGTGTTTTACACTTACAACATCACAAATATACTGCATGAGCTATGCATAAAGATAAATATTAATCACGTGGGATGTTACAAATGTAATAGTATATCGTTCTTAGATATGAGTCTTCAAATAAGAACAAGATAACTAGGTTCTGCACAGATCCATAGCCATTCAAAGGGATCTCCAAAATGCCATTCCCCACTGGTGACTGACTGAAAAGCAATGCACTGAAAGCAAAAACTAATCCCTGGGGGCGATGACCTTTCCATGCATAGAGTCATAAGTCAAACATCCATGCACTGAGAGAGAAATTTATACACCATCAACTAATAAAACAAATCTGGAGAACAGGAAGGGTGGGTGGCAACTCCCCTGGGTGTGTGGCAACTCCCCTGGGTGTGTGGCAGCTAGCTGTATGCCAAAGCCTGCAAACAGCACTAAATTATAATTCTCTAAACCACACACAGTATGCAAATCGCCACAGTAATTCACACTCGGTATCGTTATCAGTGACTCAGCCTTCATCACTTTCTTACCTTCACCATCGGTCTCGTTTGGAGCAAATTTTTACGCATGCACGTGGACAAATAACACGCTCTAACTGCTCTACAGACAAAAAGAATCCATACTGAGGAAAGCAGAAAGTAAGGGGAGAGAGAGAAAGAGAGAACGAAAAAAAAAGAATCAAAGAGGAAAGCGATTCCACAACATGTTGAAGAATCAGATTTATTGATTCAGCGAGAGCACTGCTGTAATTGCCAGTTTTCATTAGTTGGTGACAACACAAAAAAAAAAGGTTGAGGCAAAGGTTCAGCAGTTAAACCAAAATAGAAGAAAACATGAGACAATATTGATCATGCAGCCACGAGTGATCATTAAGGTTCGTTGAGCTTTTAAACTTTTGTCGTATTAATGAAGTCAATTTGGAATGTAAAAATTTTTACAAATTGCTTTGGGTTTTAATAGCCATGCCAGTGACAAATGAATTCATGGTGAGTAATACAGCCACAGTGAAGATGACTGATGTTTGATAAAGCATGCATGTGTGTATAGTACATATTTTTTGGTGGTTCATATTGGGTCAGTCGACCATATGTAACACCTGTAGACCCTTTCTCCCTCAAAAGTTTAATGGACCAACATGATCAGCATACATAAACAATTACATGCATTCATCTCATCTGTAACCTAATGTGCTGTTGTGTTAACATTAGTAACCTAGCATGTGGCAAAACTTCTTTGTACGCGTAAGTTTGCGTGGTCATGGTTTACTTCCCTCTTATTGTTCATCACAAAAGACAAAGATGCTGGCAATGCACGTGGTAGGAAAGTGGCCAAATGAGCATACAGAAAAGTTGTCTGATGCTTCATTATTATATAATTATAATAAAATAGATTTCTATAGCACCATTCCAGAAAGAACCGCCCATGGTGCTTTACAGAAGCAGATAGGATATACAAGTGAAATGGCAATGAAAGAAGTGTCTTTATAATTAGCTCTTGAGGGTGAATAGGTTTGAATTCCTGAGACTCGTAACTGGTTCCAAATAGTCCAGTTGCAAAGTAAGAAAAGCTGCCATTAAATATGGCAGTGTAGAATTATACTGCTCATAAAACATGCTACAATAAAATATTTAGCCTGTATCTGATTCTAATTATGGTCAGTTGGCCTGAGTCAAACGCATACTTCAGACATCCCAAAACTCACCTGGTTTGATCATTTACCAATGATTCACTTACCTGTCTCGACACAACAAATGCACTCCCATCTAATGTGCGAAAAGTATACTGGTAACCTATAGCAACGTCCCTGGCGCCGTCCAGCCTTATACTGGACTAGTGCCTCTTTCACATTCTGTGTGGAGACAGGTAAGTGAGGATTGGAGTGAAGAGTAGCTACACCAAAAAAACCAGACACTTTAAATCAATATGTCACAGGTGCTCCCTTCAAATCATTTACAATTTTCGAATTCTCAAGAAATTGTCCCACATGTGCTGAGCATTCCCTGTATACTGATCCATCATACATAATGGCAGCAAAGTACAAATGCTCTTGTAAATTTGTGTCATTTATCAAAAGGAAAATTTAAATTTTAGGTCAGCAAGTTTATAGATAGGTCCTTAGAGGAAACATGATGAAAAATTACATCGGTACTTCACTGGGGATTCATCGAGACTATTTTCAGGGTACATTTGTCGTGGCATTGGTCACGTCGTAATTCAAGGCAAAGAAATTTAGAGGGTATGCATGAAAATGATGCCAAAAAATTTACTTCTGAGGGATATTTAAGACAACAAGTGGCGATGGATAAAATTTCCCATGACATCCTTGAATCAAGTGACTGAGAAGGGGAGATGCCTGCATCAATTTTAGGTCTCTAAACATGGGGCAAAATATTTCAAAGCAAATAAGACTATTCACTCTCTTATTTGCTTTTAAAGCTGGCATCGCTCAGGTATTCACTGCAGGCAATATGTAACATTAGTTGATCAAGTTTCAAAGAACTCTCTGATGCACATATCAGCAGCGCAAGATCATTTTGGCTGAAAATGTTCCACCCATGCCTGAAAATTGGCAGCACTGTGACAGATGAAAAGGTCTCCTCAAGAGAAACTTCTAAACTACCACAAATGGTTTCCCAGTTTGTGATGGGTATATGAACAACACCAAAGAGTTAATTTTGTTAGCAATTCATGTATATGACAGTTCCCTGCATACTGTTCTCATAACATAAATATCAATTCAGAATGAATTTGACTGGCTCCCCACTGCAGAGATTTTGGGTTTCTGTTCCCATAAGCGGCAAGGAAGTCAACTGAGTACCATCGCTTGCATCTGATTGCATGATGGTAGAAGCTATGAGAAACATTGGCCCATTCATCTAAGTACTTTACCCACGAGTTGCAGTAAATTACATGGGGGAAGGCAATGAAACTGGGCATTCAATTCTAAGTAAAACACATGCAAGATCCCATCTTTGAGAACTTATGGTAGGTAATGTGACTAAATAAGGATCAGAGCGTAACAAAAGACTTGATCCGTTCTAGCTGACGAAACTGATTTGTCACCTAGAATGGTTGCTACTTTCTGAAGGGCAAACCCAAAGAGAAAAAAAACTGCATCTTGAGAGAGTTCTTAAGAACAGCTACCTATGTGTGATGAGCCATATCCACTGCTTCTCTTGAAACTGTAATCTAACATTTAGGGTATTGAAATGTGAGGAGTTTCACTAGCTTTCAAATTAAGCAAAGTGAGCAACATGCATAGCTAGCCTACCAATGCACACACTGCCAATAGAAATGTATTTCATGACAGAGATGGTGCATGGACAAGGGACAGTTGTGGATTGAGATCGAAGCAACGACAAAGACAAAGAGATGAGACACTTATGTTTGGAGAGCAAGACTGTTGGTGATTGTTATTAAATTAAAAGTACTTTAACTAAATACAGTGTGGATTTTTTTTAGGCAGCAGAGATCAGAGTCAGTGAACCCTTTCAACCCTTTGATACAGAACATCCAAAATGCGATGCTAACAAGCACACTAAAAATGCGTCCCAAGCCAGCTGTAGACCTGCAGAATTCATTTGCGAGAAACAACAAGTTCTCCAGTACTCACACGTAAAGCAACTGTTGTGCCATCAGTGTTGAAAACATGGAAGTTGGACAAATTACTTAATGAACGCTTCAAAGAGAAATTTGGGAAATATAGATATGTAAGAAAGAAACTACCTTCGAAGATGACTTATCTACATTAATTTAGTACAGTTTTACAGTAATTCAAGATACTTTATGATATGATGTTTTTCTGTTGGCACCTAGCATCATATATAAGAGCTGTTCACAAAATTAAAAAAAAAAAAACATGCCGTTACAGGTGAAACAACTACTTCGCACAAAAAAGGGGTGAAAGGCATTTCTTAAAATTCCATCTTGACTTGGTACCATTTACAGTAATTTTAGAACTATGATTCTCGTTGCGGCCTTGTGACGATTCACTGATCAATTTGGTTAGGCCTTTAATTACGGTCTGGCCTTGTACATCGTTTGAGGCAGGACATTTCCAAATTTGTTGCTTGGTGACACTGTTCCTTTTCATAATTGTTAGGCAAAAAAAAAATGAGAACATGAAGGAAAGTCAGGTGGCACAAAATTAGTAGTTTTTTTTTTATTTCACATTTTTGGTGGAGATCGAATATGGATTGTGCACAACCTTGAATACATGTTTGGAAGGATATGTATTTACCAATTACATTCAACTCACCATAATGTGAACTTTAACATGAATTATCATGCTCTAGTTATCATATACCGGTTATGTAGAAATAGCTAGCCTTATAGAACTTGTTCTAGCTGTGAACAAGGTGGCACTAACTTGTATACAGTAACAGGCAAGTTATAGTTGAGTGCTAAAATTGTCAATTCCTAACACAGGACTACTATAGGAGAGAAATAACATAAATGTATCAATCAGGGAGAATTTTTGTTCCTTTTAAAGTCTGCAAAAATAACTTCGTTTCTTCTTCTTACAAGCTGCAAGGATGAGAGTGCAGTTGAATGTAACAAGGAGCATGCTGTGTCAATATCATTGTTAATAATTGTGAATTTTGTATAGCCCCTTCAAAATGTGAACAGCGTTTCACAGAAATTAGGTTGTTTTGAAATGGAATTTACGGGGGCTCACTGACTTGATATGGACAACTTTGTGAGGATTTAAAAGGGAACATGCACATGACAATACTTATAAGAGGCATTAGTCAAAATTCATATCCATTAGTTAAATGTAAGCTGTCAAAGTTTTGAATTTTTGCCTCGACTTGTACCGGTTGTGGGCATATGAATTAGCACTGATGTGAAAAGTGTGTGGTCACAAATTTTCAAAAACCATATTGAATCAGTAAGTTCTCAAGAGTTCCTTTGTACGCATCACATGGTGATCCTTTAAGTACGGCCATTTGTTACTAGTATGTGAAGGAAACTTAATAGGTTTACAGAAGGAAAATTTCAAGTGAATTTCATGACTAATCTTAATGTGCCTCTTTCAGACTACACTTGTTACGCTGTGATACAACAGTTACATTACATGAATTAAATTGTTTGGTACAACACATGTTGAAGCTGACGCTACATTACTCATCTTCTACACAGAGTATCAACACTGACCTATGAACAATTTGATGTGAAGCCTCACACCAACTAATTCATGTCTAAACACTATGAATGCCTCTATCACTTCAGATACCATCGAAATAAATAGTTCATGATGTTACCTTACTGCATATATCTATCAAATGTTACATTACAGTATCATGTATATAACGCCTTAGCTATCTCCAACAGTTCACTTGAAATTATGTTGCTATCACTCTATATTGTCCAACTCTGATGAGCACCACAATTGTAACAGGCACAGGCATGCTCGAGCGTGGGTCGGAATGTGTCCGAGCAGGTCTCTACGTACATTCAGTAAATTTGGAGAAAGACATCAAAGACAAGGAAGACACAACGCTGTGTACTCCAAGTAACAAGGACACCATTTGGCACACTATGACCAAACCAAGACTGACAAGAACACCCATCACTACAAATGGAAAACTCGAAAACTAGTTATTAACAATAAAGAGACTGGTATCAGAACTGTAGCAGACTACTGATCACCACGTGTGCTTTCTACATGATGCTACGCAGGGAGCTTGTTTCTCAGTTAATTGTCCTGGGTACGCAAAACTTTCAACAATAGATACCTGACGATACTAGTAATCACCACATATTACACAGTATGCTCATTACGATTCATTTCTTAGGTTGACTAGTTGTTACAATACTCAATTCATTGTACTGAGGTATAAACTATGGTTATAAACGCTCTGTACCACACAGTGCTAATGGAATCACTTCCCTCATATCATCTAATGATACTATATACTTCATGGGCTAAGTCATGCTGCAAATTACTCAATTCATTGTCTGAGCTATGCTTATACACTTCGTACCACAGAAACCTGACGTTACCACTAGTCGCATGTATCACCTAAGGTAATGATACAATGCACTTCATGGGGAAAATTGATGTTAAAATACTAATATTTCATACCTTGAAAAAATGTAACACATACTTCATCTGATGCATGTCATGAAGGCCAACAAAACATTTCTGTGTCACGATCAAGGTTAGGTTAGCTTGATGCACTTCATCTTCTGATGTCACATATGTTATGTTAACCAACCCATCCATAGAAGATGAATTCACACTCATAAATGAGAGGTTACCTGAGTTTTTTTTTTAATACAGTTACTATGAGCAGCATGATGATATTGAATTGTCATGCACTTAAAGGGAAATAGGGCGTTTAGAATATACCAACATGGCATACATAGCAAACAGTTTTTAAACATTGTTAAACCATTCAGTCTTATCAATAAACATCTACAGCAGCTTCTTTTCCTCAAAAAAATATGCATGCAATGAGTAACGGAAGATGCATCATTTGAATTTTGAAAAGTCTGGGTGAACAAATTCTTGCTGAGCAACAAATAACTGAATTTCTATCTCTGGGAAACTTATTTTTTGAAAGGAAGCCTACTGTCTGTCCTTATTTTGAATACTCTATCATTCTTTGTCCACAAACATTGGTTTTAAAAATATGGTTGCTATCTGTGAAACAAACACCCTATTTCCCTTTAAATCCAGCACCATTTTCAAGGGGGAGATGAGGGTTGTTGAGCTTTGTTCTTTGTAAAAGCAGAATGATTGACTAATATCTGCATTAACTAGATCTAAAACATTGACAACAAAATGAGAATTGCTGATAGTGTTTTTTTCTTTTTAATCTAATTACAATGATTGCCATATGGAACATGAGTTTTGAGCCTATTGATTGCTTCCAAACAAACATTTCAGTTTTCAAAAGTGAACAATACATATTCCACTAAGTACTTCAAATGTCACCAACTTACAGCTTTTTTCCCCCTCTCCCCTCCATGTAATATGCAAATAATACAGACATGTGACCATATTTCACCAATCAGATTCACTAATGTGAAAAAAAAAATGATTAGTTTACAGACAAATACTTAAATGATCTAATTTCAGTGCTTTAATGTCAACCAGAGAGGTCTAATACCTGTCGTAAGAGGCCTTGTCATGTCTGACTTCTTATAGGGAGCTAGCAACAGTATCTCATATTTAATACAGGAGATGTCAACCCAGGCCAGTGGTACATTCAAATGTTGTTGAGGAACTAACAGCCGTTCACATCAGAATTTGAAATCCTCCAGAGTTTGGTTCATAGATACATAGAACTCAGTGTTCCCTTTAGTGCACACAGCATTTGAATGGAGATGAGCATGAATGCATGCCTGCCTGCCTGCTTGATCATCTTTGTAAATATTAATTCTTGAGCCAAAGACTGCCAGTAGCAGTGAGTCTCTCTGGCTGAGTGAAGACAATTAGATTTTCCAGAGATTCCCAGGACGACGTAACAGCTTGTCTCACCGGTATATATTCCATTGCACCTTAGGGTGATTATCTCTGCCAAAATTACCACACTTTTATCAGGGAATGCAAAAGTTGAAGACGAAACCATGGCGTGTAAAAAAAAAAATAAAATAAGCTTGAGGATGGCATTTCTGTTCATGCAGGCTTTTGTCAGCTGTTTGTGCCGTGCATTGTATATGTTTACCTCCTCGACATCCATGCTCCGACGAATGAGCTGGAGGGATGATATTATCTAAGACCTGATGCAACCAATCAAGTCACACAGGAGTATATGCCCAGAACAGTAAGGATTAAAAGCAGCCAAAAAAAAAAAAGAAGAAATTTAAAACAAAAAGGTTTTACCCTGAAGTTGATGATATCTCAAAATATTCATGCAGGGTAGTTAAAAAGGCAAAAATAGAGCATAAACAGCACAAACAAATTGTACATGCTATTATATTAATGTGACACTATACTGCATCGACAACATCACTGTGCAATATTCGATCCTTAATCTATTCTGATATGACTAATTTGTCAACAATGAAGGTGATATATACAGAAGCATCAGGGTTGTTGACTTTTTATTTTTTTTCTAAATATAAAAAAACATTTTTTATCAATTAAAATCGGCTCTTAATGATTTAAATCCTGTTTTAATAACTTTTTTATCTTTTAAAATTTAAATTCCCCCTCATATTTTCTCCAAACCTTCCACAAACATGGATGGCCACTGACATTATCTGCAGGCAAAGTGCAATTATTTTATTTTCAATTATAATTGACACTCTGCGGTGTTCAGTACACAACAGACCTATAATTTTCCGCAACAACTTATGAGGCCACATATTTATAAGTAATCAGCTCAGTTCCCATTAAAATGTTGGTTTATGAATATGCATAGGAAATACATTCACAGTAGTTGTTCCCCAGCTGCTGTTAACCTCAGGTGTTGCTGTTTCCTACCTCCGTTACTTCTGCACTTAAACTCCATTAGCTTTTGTAAACCGTAGGGGATACCTCTGTGATGACACATACATGTAACAGACTCTTCGTACTGATCAGTGTCTGGGAAAGAATATTTTTTGAGTAATTTTAACGGCTTACAAGTGCCTGCATGGCTCAGCTTCAGCTAGGTCTACTTATCCGATCTCCTCACCACCCCTACTCTACCTCTGATGCCTCCCTTTGTGATAGATCATTTGTAAGTTGCGGTCCTAAATCATGGAATGCACTCCCTGTTGATCTCTAGTATCCTAGTATTCCTAGTATCCATAGTTTCAAGAAACATCTAAAACATTGTCTCTTTTCAAATGCACATCATTTTGAAATGAAGTTTAATGTTTAAGTAATTGCTTTTTGTATATATTCGATGTTGTTTGTATTTTGTTTCTTACTATTTAAATTGTTCATTTCCAGCATGAACGTGCATGCCTTGTTGGCAAGGTACAGACTATATATGCTTAAACCTTTCATTCATTCATTCATTCATTCATCCATCCATCCATCCATCCATTCATTCATTCTTTCCTCCATCCATCCATCCATCTATCTATCCATCCATTCATTCACTGAATTGTTACAGGTCACCAATTATCTTCATTATCACTGTACTGCAGTCAGTGTCCTGTTGACATCAGCATCACTCTCGAATCAAGTGTGTATTTCAGGTTCTCCTAGAAAATTGCCAACACTTTAGTCTGGCAGGCAACATCACGCTATATGGGATCATTACCGAAAACTACCATCCAAAAAAATCATGTGATTTAAATCACCATTTAAATTGGTAATTTTAATAGATGTGATTTGAATCAAACATGGCACTGTATATACCTTTCTTGATGCCACAAACCTATCTGCATGTGAAATAGGGTAGCATATACATGCTATACAAAATGTAGTGGATGTTCATTCACGTAACATGTCCATCTCCATCTTGCAGTAAGCTGGGAATTACTTTACACAACATACAGTATACACGAACAGTTACAATATTCCACTATAAAATGAAAATTGTCGCTATGCTTGTTATGAATTTTATAACTTTTGGCACTTGCCATGACAGACAAATAATCCATTAAACACCACATGACTACAACCATTCCCAATGATATACTTTAAAATACTGCAACAATTTTTTTACAGGATGATTCAGCATAGTAAATATAACCTACCAAAAAAGGACAGCTAAAAATAAGTGTGAGCCACACAAGGCATGAGGAATAAACAAAAAATAGTAAAGCAAGTAAGTACAGGTTGCAATACGTGGACCTGTATTTCATAACATTGTGAAGCAAAGGTGAATGGGAGTGAGGCAATGTATTTTCTAAACTTTTCACTTGGTGTTGGATGTCACCTACAATGATATGCTGTCCAGGGCTTAATAAATGTACTGTGTTCATGTATTGAGTCTGAAATCATGCAAGACTCAAGTAAAAGATAGGATTTAGAATACTGCAAAATAATTGAAGGTCACACATAGTGAGTACAGTATAAAGAAGTTGCTTTCAATTTTGTGTAAGAAGATGGGCAACTGGGATAAAAGATCAAATTTATGATGTATGTCATTTTTGCACAAATTATTTATTTTAAGTATGCAGCTTACTGGTTCAAAGGCATTCAGTCAAGGGAACCTATGATATGTACCATCAAGACTAATTAATTAAACTGTAATTAAACTGGAGCATATGACTAGTGTGTCCATAAAAAAAGAGAAACAAACAAGGCTGAACTTACACATGCATTTAAGATCAATGGAAGGCAATGGGCAACAATAAACTATGAAACAAATAGGCCAAGTAGTTACAAATTAGAACAATCAAAATTTTTTTTAATCAAAGGGGAAATGCTTTTGGTGTACTAAAGTAAGATCTCCAGTATACATGCAGTGCTCCAAACTCAGGCATGCAATGACAGAAACAAGGAAAACAAAAGAAAGTGCCTAAAATTCAGAAATGATCACCAAACAAGTCCAGGCTATTAAAACTCAGAGCACTGCTAGCGGGAGATTGTGGGAAATTGGTCGGTAGCGGCCTGGTGAGTGCTACAGTTTCAACATAATCACATTATTGGTTACTGAACTCCTTGATGAAGGCATGTACTTTATTGTCCACTGACGTTGCCTACAATGCATTAGTAGAATGAATACCTTTGTAAATTGCGTGACCCAGATACAACATATCTGCTGCCAAGAAGATTTGTTATCTTTGGCAACAATAAAAACATTGAGCAAAACACTCGAGGTATAAGCAGACTCGATACGAATCCGGTCGGAGAAATGCGAGGGGCACACAATGCTATAGGTCTCTGCACGAGATGCAGGTTTATTGCATAACAAACTAGTCCATGAGCAAAAGGAAAACATTTTGCGAGACAACAGTCTGCAACAAGAGAGAGAGAGAGAAGGTATTCGTCTCTTTTCCTTCTTCCCTGCAGCCGTGAAGATGATCAACCAAAGAAATGCACCAATCAAAGAAATGGGTGTCACATATAATCTAGGTTAAACACTCAAAAGGTTATGAAAAGCAGTTTAATACCAGAAAAGCGCACACCGTCATGGTTGAAAAACAAATACTCCAACCAGTTGCATGGAGAAGCCTATGCAGCCACACCGCACGAGTGAAACATTTAAAGGAGTGGCCCCATGGTGATTGGGGCCACGTTAAAAGGAATTCCACACACTACATGAAACAACATCACATACTTGGCATCTTGACGTGGCCTTATGTCAATAACGTCAGTGGATCCTCTTTCAAACAAAGGAAACAAAAATTGACAAAATTAGCTTGATGTTTAGATGCCTGGTGGTACACAATGTCTGCTTGTTTGTTTTTCGACCTAGAGGACCCTAACTGGCTTGGGTATAAGTTTGTTCCACACATCCGAGATCCTGCAAAATTGAAAAATGTGGGCTGCACGGTCACCTTCGACGTGTGAGGACGGTTGCACATGCATAGTGGTTCCATCTCATTCAATACTTACCCTATGACATATGGGTCTGTATGCACACTTCTACTTCACATAAATCTATTACCTTACAAGTTGCACGTTTACAGCGCACTTCTTTTTTTTCTGCAGTACAGATAGTATACAAAGAGAAGGATAACCTCTATTAGAGGAAAGGTTACAACATGTGCTGCCATCCACAGAGTTCAAAGTATGTTCAGTCTGAGTAATGGAATCATTTATTTTCCCATCGTCTTACAATTAACAGACAAGATTTAAGAGAAGAAATTTTAGGCATCCCTTAAGGGTTGAGTCAAATTTTGTCTATAAAAACCACTTTTCAGTATAGTACAAAGCATCATTTTGTGACTGTGACTGCGCCTTAGAGTTTTACTGATAAAAATGTTCAGTTCTAAATTTAATGTGATCATGATATGTGACTTCATGACCCAACTGCTGTATTATGAATGCAGTGTAAACTCCCAGTATTTGAAATGCTCAAAAATACTTTTAATAGGCAACTGCACAAATGTTGTCCTTACACTGAATAAATCTGTTGGATCTTTACAGTCAAATGAAAACATTAATCTGATAACAAAACCAACATAAAATTGTCATGCATCTGTCTCCTTAATTTGCACAGTATGGTACAGTGACGACGTTTGGAATGTAAGGACTACCACCATTTACATCTGAGTTTTTCGCATGCGACATCCAACTGACTTAATTCTCCAATTCAGCACAGTGGTATTGCTTCATGGCATTCATAGGAAAAGTGGTATCCATTTTAGCCATGAATGTCGATGCCTACATCTGCACAAAATAATATATGCCAGGTGCACATGTCTCTTAAACCATTTTACATTTCAAACGGTAACCAATAGAAGCAGAGGGGAAAAAAAATTGAGAAGTTTGTTCTTATATATTCCCACTTTATCGACAATATGAATACATTGACACAGAAATCATTCCTATGCAGAGCACAAAGCTGGCCTCACATTATAGAGACTGAATTAGACAGCGCCTGTTTTTAGGCATGATACCATCGGTATGTATATCAAACTGATTCGGCAGAGGGATTGTTTATCCAGGTACCATGGCTACAAAAACAATACACTCTTTAGGGGAGAAGCATCAAGGTGCTGTGATGATGACAGCGGAGGAGGCAAAGCTATCCACCAGCAGCGATGGAAAAGCGATGTGTCAGGTTTGTTCATCCACATGAGATGAGCATGTTTTGTTTCCTTTAAAAGGTGTTCATATTGCAATAGGATATGCTGGGGAGATATATGGCCATGGGAGAAAGAGCTACAGGAAGGATACATTCATCTAATGTTTTCACCTAATGAAATACTGATACTACGCATTTTGGTGTGGTCAGTAAAGCTAAGCTCTGCCTGAGAGAAGTCACTTGGGATAATTGCTGCTGAGGGATTTTTGATGTGCATTCATATGCTGTCCATTCCGCAGTGACAGCTACAAGAAATATCAACATAGATTTATATGTGAACGAGACGGCATGATTCTGTTCATAAATTTAGTAGTGCGATTCAAGTTTTTCAGTTGCAGTACTATGTATGGCCTTAATAAACCACATTTGCAAACACACAAAAGGCATAGATGTATTATGGCAATAAATTTTACGGCAACACATGACCAGTTGGTTTTTGTCTTTTATTTTCATGCGTGTTTTGTTTTAAGTCCTGTTTTACCAGATTTTAATCTGTCAGGTTGGAAAGGCTCCGACCATAAATAATGACATATGACAACGTAAACAGAGCTTAAATTAAATGCATGAATGGCAATAAGACTGAAAACAACGTGTGCTAAGCTGCACAGTGGCCATGTGTGGTATAAATCACTTGATGGATTTGGAATCTTAGAAGATTTAAACTACCAACATACATGGCATATGCTGGGCAACTATACTCATTTTTTAATTTTGTATAGGTACAAACTTTGAAAAATGTACCACAATTTTGATAAAAAGGATTTTCTTTATAATTTGAATACCTTTTCATCTTTACGATAAATGAATTTTTTGCTATGACCTTTAATGGATCTTAAATGCACACTGCAATTGCTGAAGATGAACTTGTCAAAGAGCTACTGTACTGTACATGTGCCTGGAAGAAGGGCACTGTATGATGTGTGGTTTTACAAGTTAAAGTTTGACATCACCTGTCACTTTTGCCCTCGGACCGCCCCCAACTGTATCACCAGAGATACACTCTCTGGTCACATCACAGAACCACAAATTGCACCATACTTAGTGACTTCCAATCAATATCACCATAGGAGCTGTGAACATTTATCTGTTCCCTTAGAAGACAGATCATATCTCCCTACTGGTCAGGGTAAGTATGATGTCTAAATCCTGTCTCTTTGAAAAATGAGTGTAAAATATATAAAAATGAAGTAAACAAGATGTCACCCTTAAAGTTCTACTTCAAATGTGATTCATTGATGCATAGTTTCATTGCTTCTTCTACTGTTGAGTTTAAACAAATTTAAGGTTAGGCTGAAACACCTCAGTTTATCACTTGATTATAGGTACAGTACCATTCAATCGCACCTTCGCATTCAACACTTGGCAACTCCATTTTTGTGACCACCAGGCTGATTCTTGACGAAGCTTAAATTATGATGATGATTAGAACACCAAGTTTTCTCTGTGTACAGACAAAGCTGTATGTCTCTGGTTCTTTCAAGCTAAACTCACATTGAGGAAGTATGCTTTGCTGTGCACATCTTCATCTCAATCCTTCTCTCTCCTTCTTTCAATATGTTATGTATTTTTAGAAATTCTCATGCGATCATGAGATCACAGTCAACAGCTGAAAAGATAAGACTGCATCATGCCACCTATCAGCACTATAGACTGCATTTCATCTCCGGAACGGTCGCGTGATCATGTGATTGCACAATTTAGACTCAAAAATGTCAACAGGATTACTTTCACCCATCACACGTTGTAAGAAGAAAAAAGCCAAAATCCAAAACTAGGAATTTGCCTAAGTTTTGGCATGGTTGAACGTACACAGTGCGGCGACAGCGAGACTACTGTATAAGGCCACATCCAATCCATTATATGTATGCAGCAGTATAAAGCTGACTCGGAAAGCTTCCCTACATATGTATTGAAAATGGTGTTATATATATCCTGATGAGACTGCTTGCAGGCTCAGAAACCCTGATTTAATTTACAAGGCTAGACTCTTCACACTTGTCAACCGTTCATTGATCATCTCTTCATTGTGTGATATCACGAACCTAAATAGTTGGGTTCAACTACCTCTCTACCAGTTTCTCCCCCTACTGTATTTATCTCATCTCAGGTTTCCCCACGCATACCATTCCCTGTCAACTCCTGGGGGAATCAGCTTTGAGATATGCGACCAGTTCTCTGTTGTGGCAAACAGCGGCCAGTCGGAGGTATACATGCATATATACAAATAAGCTCTCAAGAGAAACATTTGACGACTTTTTGCCTCTCTGACTGATTAGTGGTCGGTACGAACAGAAAAACAACATGGTCTCACATACAAACAAATGTGGTGAAATTAATATAACAACTTGATGAAAATGGGGCTTATTTTTTTTTTTTTTCATTTCTTTCATTTCAAGTTTTTCCTTCAAGAAAAATTCAAACACAAGTTTATGAAAGACATACCATCGCCATTGAGCTCATTGCTAGTAAAACAACACAGTGGACTGTCTTCTTTGGCAAGCACTTCTTTTGCGAATGTAGCAATGTGGAAAGACAATGAAGACCGTAGTTTATACAACCTTATGAACTGGACATGGATTTCTGCATATCTGCCAACCAGAGGATTGTATTAAACCAACACGGTGACTCAGAGTCATCATGAGCTCCGTGTGGCTGATGTAATTGCTTTCACAGTATTCAAACAAAGGGCAAATCGGATGCCCCGAATAATCATACTCTGATTATGACTGGTGTTTCCCTCACACACTTTACATACATGTAAATTGACAGAGGCCTAATATTTGTATGCCTGAGAGGCCTGAGGGCACTATATAAATGCTTCTCTAACCACACAAACTTTATTTCTCTTTGATTATCACTAAAAATTTCCACAGACATCTCACTACAACTTTCAATGTTTCGTGATTACTTTTGGTATTTCACGATTATCTCCAGTTTATACCAGGTTACCAATTTTTTCGTTACTTCGACTTATCTTCGATGCGGTAATCACAACTGAATAGAAATTGGTTGTTACCGGTTTCGGTCAAGTAACCGGTTTACCACGAAAAGTCGAAGTCTATGCTGCCATGAATCAAAATGTGCATGTACCCTTATCAAATGCAAATGCCTTTTGGAGAACCACCAAAGATCATATGCACTCAGCACAACTCTATTAGCCTCAAGCGACTGTACAGCGTCCTTTAACTTGTGTTGAACCACTCAAAGGCACTTTCCTAATATTTCTCAACCTGCAAATGTCCCAGACAGTGATGAAGGTCATCATATTAGACAATTTAAATACAGCAAAAGAGTTTCCAGGTAATCTACTGATAAAACCAACCTATGAAGAGAAGTGGCACCCTCAGTTTTTGGTCAACACTGTTACCACACAGGTCACTGAAACGGTGGACCTGGGTAGCTACTCCAAAAGAGGGTCCTCACATTGTTGGTTTGGTACTTGAATGCAAATGCACAGATTAACAAATTCTGAAATGGGTCACAAAAGAAATGACTGTATGATTCTCAAGCACTTGCTAACACTTAGTCCTATTGGCAACTGAACACAGCAAGAGGATGCAATGACTGCTCTTTTCATGCTGAACAAGGCCTTTGCACATCCAGTTATTTTGTTGTCAGCACCGCTTTTCATTTTTTAATTTTTGAGACTTTCTTGATGGCACTGGTGTAATTAGTATCGTCAGAGTTCGCATGATTCATACCATAATAATTTTCAGTGACTTCATGAGCATCATACAACCCTCTTAATTCCTTTTTCTTTGATTCTTTCGCTCTAAACCCCCCACTCTGTCATTTCATATTCTCCTTGATATCTTGATGTTTTTTTGTTTTTTTTAAGCCACATGTGCACCATGCAAAGTAAATATCCAGGGTTTGTTTTTGACCACAAATAGTGCAGATCGACTGCAGAGCACCTCTTTGTAGGAGACATTGTAAACAGTGTAGTCGTGGAGAAAAGAGGCAAAAAAATTTCCTTTAAAAAGGCCTCCAATCTCTGATGCCTCTGCATGCATACAGAGCCCTATCCGTCACAGTAGCGGACGGTCGGGAGAGATGCCTAGAATTGTTATTCATTACTACACACTGAGATCTGACTTGTCATTTGATAAATCCATGGTCATATAGATCAGATGAACATCCACATGCATAACATGAATATCAAAGTTATGAAAAGACAAGTTAAAGGTTAACGGTGACATTCCCTGAACCATGAGCCTGCTGTCCTGGGGTGCCTACGAACATGTTTTGCGCTCCTTTTGAGTCGAAAATTGTCGTGTCCCTGTGGAGAACACCAAACAAAAATGATCCTTCCATCTACACTGCAGTGAGCGATCACTGATTCAGTTGAGACTAACTATGACACTGGATATTTATGTATCTTTTGCTTGATTCCACCTAGAATTTGAAATATAACTTTGCCATGTAATCTGACATGTATTTCATTTATCGTTATGTTGCAAGCTTGCGAGGCAAAAAAAAATTATTCACAGGAAGGAGTAAAAATCACTAATATAATGAAAATATGATATGAAATGGTACAGAATTACAAAAGGTTATGGCTACTGTAAGTCATATTGGTGAACAAAACAAAATGGGTCAGTATACTCTTTTTCAATACAAGGAATCATACGAGCCAATATAGATACACATGAGCGAAGAAAACAGTTTACAGTGATGGTTCTAATAGAAAGGCATTTCATAAAAACAGATTAGAAGTGATATTGATAAAAAGGGGACTTGACCAAGATGCTGTTATTTGTATTTGATTTGATAACAAAGACATTTCAATGAAGCATTTCAAGGAGAGTTGTGGTTTATAAAAGAATTTTGAGATCCATTTTTTTTTTTTAAATGAGATCTAGCAGGAATAGTCACAGCATCAACATGCCAAAGCTGATTTAATTCTGTAGTATTGTATACTAGGTACATACAATTGCATCTTGTGGCAGAATCATTTCAGTCACTGTCTGGAAAAAAAAAAGGACAACAGACACTAATGCAATTCATTGGCAAATAATAACAAGCTTTTGATCATACAAGTGACAGTTCACTTTGACAACATATTACAGAGCTTTCAATTTGTACGACCACTAGTCGACTGCTGCGATTATTATGTCGTTTTGAGTCTCTGGCATCCATTACGTTGTCTCCCTCGTCCAATAGCCAAATCCAGGACGTCAAAACCACGGTTTACACATCCTCGATTTGGGTAGTGGACAAGGGAGACGATGTAACCCATGCACATAGACTCAAAATGACATACAAACTGTACTTCTATGTGCATGCATTGCGTTGTCTCCCTCGTCCAATAGCCAAATCCAGGACGTCAAAACCACGGTTTACACGTCCTCGATTTGGGTAGTGGACAAGGGAGACGATGTAACCCATGCACATAGACTCAAAATGACACAAAAATTGTACTTCACCATAGCAATTGACTACGAGGATGTACAAACTGAAAGCTCCCTATTGCCAGTCACACTGCTCAGACTAGAGGGTGCATGAACTAGATGGTGATGGCCAAAATGTGAACTAGTGAGAAAGTTGAATTAAAGGGACAATTTGTATCAAATCTCCCCTCAGATTGCCATTGAAAAAAGATCACAAAATGATCACAGTCACAGTCAAAGCCTGATAAAAATTTTTATGTGAGTTTTTAAGTTATGAAAACTGCGCAAAAGTCAGTAAATCTTTCATTTTAACAACTTTTCAAGTCATAAATCATTTAGATCATCAATATAATGCACTGTTGCCTTGTATGTATCAGCAAGGGTTCAATACACACACAGGTTGTGCTACAGAATCCCCAAAACTCCTTGGTTTTGAAATTCGCTAGCGACGTACTTGCCTCATATAACCTACGCATAACCTCTGTCATCTGGCAATTGTGTGAGTGTGTGTGAGCACGTATCTGGTCACTGGCCTCACATAATTTTAAAGAAAAAGGATATGCATCCAAACAGGCAATGGAAAAGTGACAGTTTCCAACCAGGCGTGTTGTAAAAATCCGAAAAGGGTGTAAGAGAAAGGGTGTAATGAAGGATGCAGACACACGCAGGTAAACTTCGCTGCAAGACCAAAAGCTGACAATTATGGAAGGGCAGTGACCAGATACACACACTCACACAATTGCCAGATGCTAGACCATGGTCAATACAGTAATGCATAGGTTATATGAGTTGAGGGAGTAAACGCTGTGAATTTTCCAATTTAACACACAGGATACCATCAATCTTGAAAGAATTTTATCATGTTCTGTATTCAAGCTTTACATACCCACCAGTGACTTTGCATGAACTGTGCATGTATATAGACAGACTCTACCGCAAATATTGAACAAAGTGGATTTTGTACAAATTCACAAAGGCTAATTTTGTAAAAAGCAGGAGAGGTCATTTGTCTAATATGTACATGGGATGCAGTCATGCAAATGTACCACAAGATAAAAATGAAATCTTTGCTTTGCCTCTGATTTCACTTTGTGCTGCACATGGTTAATGTGTTATTGAAAAATTCTGTGAATGACACAGAGCAGAGGTTAATTTTAAACACTGACAAGAAAACACTTAAATATTACAGAAATGACGCAAGAAGTTTGACATAAGACAACACTAGCAAAAAAAAAATATGTGACGATCACACAAAAAATGCAAAGCAGTTGTGGCTGGTTTGGTCATCAAATGAGCACAATGGTATATTGTCATTTCTCACTGTATGTACCTTTACCACCAAAACAACTTCAAGTACATGTGACATGAAAAACATGTTTTGAAGCATTGATCAAATGAATGATTACAAATGTTGAAATAGCCACAATTTTTGAGAAAATCTATCAAACATTGACCATTTCACAACCAAATTTCTCAATTACAATTGCATCCTGAATAAACATAGCCAAATACGCAAATTTGTGAAGTCCAGAGGGGGACTCACTTGGTATGCCTGATGTTATCCCTTGTTTACTTAACCTTTATTTCCAGTACAATTGAGACTTTTATATGCCCTAAGGGTTTTATTTTGAAAGCACATACTTTAGTGTCTTCTTTAAAATTACTTATGTCACTTACCAATGTGAAATCCAGTAATTAGGTAATTAAGAGATAAAATACACAGGCCTAATGAAAGAAATATTGCTACTGTGCAACACTCTGCATCATCTGTTTTGCATTTTCATAAAACTTTGAAAAGCCAGATCTCAAAAGCACTTACAACACTTTCCTACAGATTATCTTTCAGGGTTTGATTCTGCAACCTCTGAAGGAAGCCAGCTCTTTTCTAGAAGCATGCCACTTGGTCTTAAAAACAATAGTTGAAGGAGTTGAGAGTTGTTAGTTTTAGTTGTTAGAGAGCACCACTATCATATTCAAAGAGCAAAGTTAGGGATTACAATACTTTCTCCTATAATAAGACAGTCTTGGAAGATTATATATATATATATATATATATATATATATATATATATATATATATATATATATATATATATATATATATATATAATATACATATATATATATACATACATATATATATGTGTATATATGTGTGTATATATATATATATATATTAAATATACATGCATACATATATATATATACATATATCTATACATATATATATGTATATATATATATATATATATTAAATATACATGCATGTTTACATGCCTGTGCTGTTTACATGACTGGCATGGTTTGCTAATAAGACCAAACCACAAGGAAAGATTAAATTGAGTGCAGTAATTTCTACAAAAGGAAAATATTTTGTCAGAGATATTTATTAAAGCCAGACTGCAAACTTCAAGAGACTAACTTTAATACAAATGGAGGTTGCTAAAATCAGATTTGACTCACACAGTAGAACGTGATTAAAGAAAGCCTGTTTATAATTCTTGCTGCTCGTTGCAAATATCAGCAAATTTCATCCCTCTTTCATACACAGACATCCATAAAACTAATATGCAAGCATTAGCAATTATGATGTACAACTATTTAAAGCACCTGCACTGTTTAATTCCTGCAGATTCAAAAGTACGCCAAAGGCCACTTCTTAGTTGCAAAAAGCTATGAAATCTACAGTACCATTGTCTATTTGTCCAAAAATAGACCAATTTTCCACAGAATGAGTTTGCTTGTGATAGAAGTGCAATCCATTTACCACAGGAGGTGGTTCTGCTAACTTTTTAGCCGAAAAAATAAATCACTCTGCTTTCTTCCTTAACAACCATTCCAATTAAAACAATACCTTCCGAAAGAAATGTGGCATAGATGTTGTTTCCCATGTTAGTATCAAATGGAAGAGACAAAATGGAAGTTTAACGATAAGACTACATTTTTTTTCTTCAAACAGCACATCCTGCTTTGATGGAATATTTATATACTGCACCTGCTTAGCATAATCAAAATAAAAGCAAGATTTTGTGCTAATTTCACAACCATACTTGACGGTATAATCCCATGTTGGCAAATTCTATCCCTTCTTGGGTTTACTGGTCATGTTTCACAGCCAAATACTTTACGAAAATGATACCAAAACTTTCAAGTTATGGATTGGTTGTATTTTCACCTCAAAAGAGTGAGTGTCCAATCTACAAAATCTGACATCCATGTCATCATTTTACTTAGGAATTTAAAAAAAGGTTGTTTATTGCATCCAAAAATGCCAAAAGTTGTGTTTTGTTTCATTCTTTGTAACGATGACGATGATGACGATGGTCACCATGACCAGGTTTGGAAAATTTATCAATTAATTTCAAATATGTTCATCATCATTAAGGGGTGGCACTATTAATTGCACTGTACTTGCTTCCCCTTTAATTATTCTGCATGATTTCACAGCTTCGGAGAAATAAACACATTCATAATCACTTTTTATTCTGTCGCCTCCGAAGCTCGTGACTTGATACACGTACTTACTGCAGGTTCAAAGGAGCTTTAAACTGTGAACATGAGAGCAAAATGTCAGAGAAGATGGATAAGATACTATCCAGGATATTTTGGGAACATCTCTCTACGTGTCTCATTTGTCAACGATTTGGTATCGTTCAAACAGAATCGAATGTTGGGTTTTATGTGAAGAATGATCACCGGGGCATTTAAGATACAAATCTGTAGTTTTCAGATCAGGGATGTGTCACCTCCAGATGTAGTATAGCTTTCACATGATAACTGCCATAAAAATTCAAAGAGCAAAAAATCAAAGAATGATTATAAATTCATGAATACTCAAAAATTACACATAAAGCATTGAAAGAAGCAAGTTTAATGCAGCTCTCCACAAACGGTTCGACCACACAGGATGGCACGTATGTGTCGAGTTATGTGACTTACATGCACAGTGTAAGGTATGTGTGTGCACATAGGTATCAACCATCAGACTTGGATAAACCCGTAATTACTATGCGACCTGCAGAACATGACGATAGCATTCAGTAGTGCAGGAATAGAATCAAGTACTCCACATTGCCTAAGTTTGTACTTAAGCATATTTGAAGTTGCTTTTATTAACGTTAGCATAAAGTACGTACTCAAGATTCATCACAACTTGCATTACAATATGTAACAACTTTTCATTGTTCACTTATAATAGTTGCCTTTTGTTTACATTGAAGCAACTTTCCTAGTATAGCTTTGGTTTGAAATCAATGCATATTTTATAGTTGCTTTAGTTCTACTTCTTTTTGTCAGCATCGCAACCAGTAATCACTCCCACAGGTTGTGATCTACTAGTGTGTTTACACCAGGTATGTGGGTGCCTGACCAACAATGATGATGTAAAGACCCAGTACTGGAATTGCTGCTCGGGTCCAAAGTTTCTCTAAAGCACATTGTACTCATGACAAAATTCAGCATGTGTGCTTAACTAAGAAAAGTTTATTGCCATGCACAAGACATATGGTGTTTGGCTGACTTGCAAACCAAAATGTTGTTCTTTGTTCTTAAAGGTTGAACTAAAGCATATCTCTCACATTTGCTTTATCTAAAGTACTATGAGTATATGTCATGGTTACTTCAGTTTCTATCAATGCAGGTTTTCATATACTGTTGTGCTACAATAGTTCATAAAGCATCTTTCATAGTTGGAGCAATTGCATATTTTTCACAGTTCATAGTTTAGCTAGTGTAAGAAAGAAGAAGTGAACCAATCGACTGCAAAAGAAGAGACACCATTGACACCAAAGATGATACATGGATGCATGGACAGCATTATACACTCCCAAGTATGACCTTAGCATGGCACTGATGATGAACCGCATTCTACCAGTGGAAACACTTCATAATTTCCTGGAAGAGTCAGTGAGGCATGAGTCAAGGTAATTATGAACAGGGAAAACACACTAGCCATTTAACTTCCAAACATGGATAATGTAAATTCTTGGAATTGCTCCTGAGTGACTGTCATTAAAGTATGACAGATAGTACCACTTAAATGGAGAGAACATACCACTGAACAAAATGCTCCGAGGAATTTTCCAAAGGGTCTGCTCCAAGATGCGGCGTCCTTAATTATCACCTCAATGGGGAAAGAGTCTATCCTTTCGTTGCCAGCCATTCAAGAGTAGCTTCCATCAAGAAGAGGGGCAATGTAAGTAACTATGAAGCAACTATGGCATTCAAGCCTCTTTTCCATCTGGACAATCTGCCACTGTTAAATTACGGAGTTGCTTCAATTATCTCTATATATATATATATATAGGGTTGAATTACATGAATTATATATATTCTACATACATATATATATATATATATTGCATCAAAAAGAACTGAAAATGATTTCACTTCATACTGTTTGGAAAATGAAATTCCTATTCTCAGAGCATATTCCCTGTGGCTCCCTGCAGCAATTTACATATTTACATTTAACTTTTCATCCACATGCACTGAAGTCGTTATCTGTTGGTGATGAGATGGAAATTAAAAGCAAACTCTAGTGCAATTTTGGAGTGAAGCATTCCATGTGCAGTATACATGCATGTGTACATTAAAAATTTCTCAAGCTATTTTGAGAATAAAATCGGAGAAAATGATAGCTTTTCTCGATCTCCAGAATTCTCCCTTGCATGCACTCTTTTTTTTTTGTATCAAGGGGTGGCTGGGATATAAAGCTGCTTCAAAGTGATCAGTTATTGCCATCCATTTTTCTTTTTTTTATTGCTGCAACTATACTTTCTTGGGTATTATACTGATGCAACCTAAGTGGCTTGATTCCTAGATGGCTAAAAATTGTTTTTGGAATTGATTTTGTTCCGACATATTTCCTGTCACAAGCATCCTCTCCAAGCGGGGGCCACCCTCTTCGATTTTGCCGTTTCAGATTCACCAAGTCGACGTGCTGCGAGAGGATTTTCTGCAGCCTTCCGTGAAATTAGATTCTTTCCTAGCCGAATCCATGCCATCTTCATTTCATGTTGCTCTTTTCCCCCAAACAGAGTGGGATTCTCAAATGGATAGTGAAACACACACTGGTGCCTGTTCAAAAAGATGAGCTGTTTGTATATATATATGTACACTGTCAAGGAATTTTAAGCATTTTTGTCTTCCTTTAACTCTCCTTTCACTTGGAAAATAACAAGAAGCACACATGGACAGGAATTAAAAAACAAAGGACAAGGAAAAAGCTTTCCCACAGGTACTGTAACTTCAAAGAAATTTGAAGTTAATCAAATTTCAAAAAAATATTCTAGAGAACAGGAAGGAATCCTGCCCACACCATGTAACTTCTGTTCTATATGCCATTTCATAAAGCTTGCAGGATAAATGTTGCATAAAAATGCATGTGCTTATAATGGCTTCAATGTATCAGTCTTATGGACAGACCCTTCTTGCCATATCATACAAACTTCTCTTGATGGCGATATTCTCAATGTAACAGTGTATACTGAACACAAGCCCAACCTGCAGTCACAACGACATTCTAAAATTCCTCTTACCATAAATTTGGACATCCCGAACAGGGTTTATATGTTTCGAAATGATCCCCAAGCAGTTGGCAGTCAGTTTGAATTACAATTCCACAAAGGTTCACGTAACTTAATGATGCAATGGGGACTTGTTGTTGGGGGGGGAGGTGGACAAATAAACTTAAAAACAAACAACTCTGGGTCCACATCTCTTACTGTGCTTGCAACGGTAAATTTATAACGAGAGGAGAAGTTATGTCACTAAAATAGTCATCTATTGTGATGACATGCACGTTCGTAAGAATCTGCCGCAGAGACAAAGCCCCATGGTCGTCAGTCTAGTGATGGTGTATGCCTCCATCACACCAGCAGGAATGCAAGCTATGCGGTGGAAACATTTGACAATGTGAAATCCTCGGCGTGACTCAGAGGGCTGTGATGATTCCATCCCATCGGTAGGTATTCCAACCATCCTTCTACAAATGGTGCAGCTCTACCTAAACGAAGCACTGGAGAGAGTACGACGTGCTCGTTATGACAATAGACCGGCAGAAACACACCAATCGAAGTAGACGGGGATATACGAATGGTCACTCCGTTCGTTGGCAGCGACTCTCACATTTGGCGGCGGAGCAAGAAAACGTCCACCCTCCCTCCCAGAGAACAGTTTGCTGTGACAACAAAAGTTACAAATGTGGTAATGGTGAGTTGCTAGATGTGAATGATCAAACTGGCATCAGCCATAAAATTAAACGATACAGGCAGATGATTAAACAAGTCATGAAACATGAACCACATGGAACTCCGCAAGCGACTGCGTGCTGGGCTCGTGCATACCAGTCAAACGACTGTCAAGTTGGTCGCTTCTCCCAGAACCCTCCACGAACAGCGACCAAACTCTAATAACACATTATACTTCTGGGTATCAAAGAAATTGCAAGACTCAGTTTGGTCAAGCTTACACGGGATGTTAGCGATAGGAAATTGGAATGATTATATCCATTTTATTGCTTACTTTCCACTGATAGACTTGATAGACATATATTCAAAACAAGACCTAAGGGAAGGATAACTGAAGAAAATTACTTTCTCTTTGTGTCGCGGCATGCATCTTCCGCATGAAGCAATCAAGAGGGCTTCAGTATCACAACACAGAATGATGCAATGTGACGTCAAAGATTAGACGACTTGATGAGGAAGTCATTTATTCCCAACTATAATATTACAGTGAACGACAGGATCATTAAATAATAGTTTCTACAAGATTTTGTAATGGAATGAAGGAGAGAGAGAAAAAGGCCAGGGACATAATCATTTTGTCACTAAAGGCTGCTTTCACTTTACAAGGCATACACACAATTTTTTGGCCCCTAAAGTATATTGTGACTTAAGCTCACAAGGAAAGAGAACAGAATCCATGAAAGGCTCACTGATGATGGAGAAAATTTCAATCAGGTATTTTTTCTTTTTAAATCAAGCCAGATGTTACTTTCAGGTTATTCAAAGTTGACTGACTTGTGACTACCTGCAAAATGATATACAGTGACTATGTTCACGACATAATTACAAACCTGCACATGAAAGTCTAACCCTTGCTAATCTCTCTATCAGCAATGTGGAGGAATTACACGAAGTGTCAGTTGGAATTACGTGTTATCCATGTTTCACGACCGGTCATCTCTGAAGGGCTGATTTTGTTTAAAGCCACTTTCAAGTGCACAAACTGACACTGGATTCATCGCAAGTATGGACAGGCTGTGCAGGGACTCATCCCAAATCTGCATATATTAATAACTTCAGTCTTACTGCAAGGTTGGCCAAATCTCTTCTAAATCACATGAGAGCTGGCAATAATTTGGAAGTCACGTTCCAAAGAAATCGTTGACGATCTTATACTCTCTAGACATTCGTAACGTGCGATGTCATCTTTAAGGAAGGTGCAATTCTAATGTACAGATGAGGAAGTAGGTAACAAAGCTGTCTCCATGCTGACACTGTGCCTAGCTGCCGGCTCTGAGCTCTCATCCCACTAACGGAATTAAGGACTTGATATGTTACGTGCATGCAACCTCATCATCTGAGGTTCTAGTGGGGGAAATTCATTCAGGCAAAAATATCATGAAAAACTGGAAAAGAAATCATCAATAAATGACAAGCATATAAATTAAAGTGACGATGCAGCTGGCTGTTTACAATGCAGAATCAGAAAAGACCAAACAATGATGACAACAGTAATTGATAATTAATAATTTACCGAAATTTACCGAAGTCTTCATGCGTATAAGATAATAGCTGTGCTCACGTAACAACTTACAATAAAGCATCATCGCATACACACACACTACAGACAGGACAGAGTAGGATTTAAGTTGCTTGGGAAAGGAATAAATAATTTGGTCAACTGCTGGTCCCATTTTAAACTACCCTATGAAATCACATGAAGTTAAAAGAGTTTAAATATCCTATATGAAAATAAAACTGTGTGAGAATACATAATTATGTGAAATGTCTACAGATTCCATATACTGTATGGAGACCAATTATTGGAAAGGCCAAGTTTGATAAAAAGTCACAGCAAGAGGTCAGTGCTAAGTGCATACTGTACATACATCTTTATAATTATATCACTGACAAACCACACTATGACTATATTTATTAAAAACTGGAACTGCTATGTGGCTGAAACTGTAAGACGTGAACAGTTTCTTGTTTTTTTTCCTTTGCACATTTCAATCAGGTTTCCCAGCAGCGGACACAAAATCTGCTGACTTGAAAGAAACTCACAGCACAGTTATCCCAAAACTCACCTGGTTTATAAACGACTCACTTACCTGTCTCAACACAACCAATGCACTAATATTTTCCATGCCAAGAGTACTAGTAACCTTTAATACTGCCTATGGTGTCATCCAGTCTGATACTGAACTAGCGCCTCCTTCACATTCTATCATCTCGATGTGCCAGGAGGGTGGAGGTCCCCTGGACTTTTCATACAAATTTATCTTCCCGTGTTTTTTTCAGTGAGCAGTGAAGTAAATATGTCAAATGTGTGTTAATTCTCACAATGAACCCTGTTGTTGTATTACACCATAAATGATCAACACACACTTTAATTGTTTCACCAATTATAACTTAAAGAGGCTGCATTTGTTTGAAAAATCTTCGATGTGAATTAACCTCACTAGTAGAAGTTCTTCATTTCCTCCACACAATTTTGCAAACTTTTTCAACAGCGAAATGCACGATGACCAATGAGTATTGAAAGAGTGGTCAAATATGTCACAAGAATGAGTACGTAAAACAAGTCCTGTTCGAAAGATGGGATAAGAGTAACAGCATGTCCACTGATAATATTCCACACTGAAACAGATCCACTAAATAAAACATCTCGAAAGAGTGCACTTTGGCCACAGGTTCTGCTTAACCGAAACTTGTACCTCCAGTTTGGATTTAAGGACCCAGATGAATGAAAGAAAAGGTTAAAATTTTTGATCATATAAGCCAATGTGATACAACACATGAGTCAACATAGTAGAATGGCTTTTTCAGTTATGTGACATGGAAATTACATTTTGGAATATTGGCTGTATCAATCACTAAAATTTTTAAAGTAGCCACAAAGTCCATCAAAATCCATTAGACACTGATGATTTATGGGCAAATTCCTGTCTTATACACCTGCATCATGAATAAATATTGGCAAAGTATATGCAAATTTATGACGTCAAGAGAGGGACTTGCATGATATACCTTATGTTATCCTTTGTTTACTTAACCTTTATTTCAAGGACAATTGAAAATTTTGTATGCCCCATGGATTTTGATTTGGAAACTCGTATTTTCTTCTTTACAAATACTGATACCACAATTACATGTGAAGCCACATCATCGTACTTGCATTTTCATCAAACTCTGAAAAGCCATATCTCAAAAATGGTTATCAGAGAAAGAAACACAATTCCAACAGATTCCATGATTCACAGTTTCACTCTGCAACTCTCGAACAGAGCATGTACGTTCTTCTGGATTCATGTGATACCATCCATCACGACTTTGTGCACTAGCTTCAACATTACAGGGCCATACACAGTAACGTCAAGGGACTCCAGCAGCTCCCTTGTAGCATGACTATTAAAGTCCATGTTGACTTTACACACTAGCTTCAACGCCATCACCGGCCCTGTAGTATACGACTGAAACGTTGCTAATGGTGACCCCCCTGGTAATTAACATTCACAATTTAAGAGCCAAGCACATAATGCAAACTATTTTACCAAAATATCATTGCTTGCTCAGTGCACCATGTTTTGTTTTACAGTGCATGTTTTAAACTCTGCTAGGGTGTTCAAATTTATATACTTCAATTTGTATGTACAGCTAGCTCTTTCCCCCATACTGCAATACATGTAAAAACCTACAGTGTCGGCCAGAGATCATATTCCAGCGACATGCTAATTTTATGCTTCAGACATATTTGGACACCTCCACTACCCTTAGGGCACAAATCAACTCTCAGACACAGAAAAAGAAAAACAAAAATTAGGAAGAAGGAAACAAAAGACAGGAGAGGAAGCTTGGGAAGGGAGAGGGACAAAAACCTTCACACTTTTCCTGCAGCATCAAGCAAGAAATGTTTTCTATTCAAAATGGATACATATCTCATCTGGATGTAGCTATACAAAGAAACAAAACAAAACAGCAAGCCAGTCATTGAGTCATAGTCATTTAATCTTAATTTCACACAGAAAAAAAAATATATGAATATCTTTTCAGCTGTCCAAGTCATGTATCTGTCAGTTGATACACAATTTATGGGAATGAACATCAGCATTAAAATCTTCAAAAAATTTTTTACAGATGAAGAGAATGCAGTCAGAGAGAGAGAGATCAGTGTGGAGAGAATTTACTTTGTTGTCAACCTACCCTTCAGAATTGTTTCTATTCAATAGTCAAAAATACTTCAAAATGTAACATCGTGCAGTTGCCCATTATGTCAACAAATTCCTGCCCAGTCCCACTTTTAAAAAGAAGAAGTTAATGAACAAGCGTATCACGAAAGCTAGGTGATATATTTATTATGACAAATATGAAATGACTTGGCTAGCTTTCCTTCCTTTTACGGTAAATTTCCTCTATGCTCTTCTGATGTGTGGGTTTATATTTATTGCTTTGGACTACGTCTCAAACCGACTCATTCATCGTATAAATGATTGCACTTATTCAGTGTGGTATAAAACTGCCACTAGATACCATTAAAAGAAAATCTAGGTATTTTCAAACTATTGGCATGAGCTGGAAATATTCACAATCAAGATCTAGGCATCAAATCAGTGCCTTATAATGTGTCAAATGTACAGGCCCATTAAGATATTTTACCTGGTGTTTGTATCTCTGAAACATACCCCTGAAGTGCTCACATACTGTACATTAGCTGGCCAGCTACTATACATGCAAGATGCAGTCTTGAATGAATTAAGTCACCATTGTAATTAGTCACCTTGAGCTGACTAAAGACTTTTAACAAGATAGGACCACTCAAACATATTGCACACTACAACTTGGGAGAAACTACATGAAACAAAATGCAAGTATAACTTTGAAAGGTGAATCAACGCTGGACCGTGCATTGATTGAAAGTTAATGAACAATCGGGGAGTATCGCAAGCGATGCATCGCAAGTGCATCCAGCGATAGAACTACCCCTGAGAATGCATTATCCTTCAGTTTATGCACAGGTCCAAAAGATGGTTAACCTTGTTTACACATACAATGAGAGAGCTTTTTTTAAACAAAAAAGACAAAAACAAGGGAAAATTTGGGTTTGTAAATAACCACACTTTCATTGAAAACAAACCAGGAGAAAAAGTAAACATAACACGGGTCAACAATGTTTGTGCGCAATGGATAAAATCATTATTTTGCATATTAAAGATATCAGACGATAGGCACCGTTGATGTAGCTTTTTAATGTATTCATCTTGCCGCTGATTTTACTCTTAAGTTGACTGTGCATTATCCAGGAGATAATGCATGGTCAACTGACTGCAATGCCCCCAATAGGAGTTGAGGGTTCTTACAAAGTATGAATGAATTTACAGCACCAAACATGCAGTTTAAAACAGCAGATATTATTGCACACAAAAATGACTTTCTGCAAGTTGCATATGCATGTTTTGTGTTTAATTGTGCATGGACATGTGTTCAAACAATGAAGCATTCAGACATGTCATTTCTCATTTTGATGATCAGGTACTGCATAATTGTAAAAATTACTAATATTGGCAGATAATAAATAATTGATGCTGCTGTATATGACATTGCTGTTGTAATGGCACGAAAACCCAGACTTGCATACAGAGCTGCATGCTGCTGTTGACTTAGGTTTTGATCTACTGTAGATGACACCAACGTTTAACATAGCAGGTGGTGATTCTATGAGAAATACGTAGCTCAGCAACGCCACTTTTGTGATGCAAAGTAATATAACTAAAAGTAAATGTTACTGTTACTGGTTTAGGCTGATGTAGATTTGTATTGCTTTTGCTCTTGATATTACTACATTGCTGAAATAATGTTTGCTTTTCATGTTGGTTATGCAATTGCTTTAATGGTGTTCTACATGACTGTTCCCATTTGAGATGGTGTTGCCATTATTGGTGTTATATATGTAATTACTGTGTTGCTGGCTTTCTGCTGATGGGTGTTGTGTTTGTTTCCAATGCATTAAGGTGTTCCTTCAGTTGTTGTGATTTCCAGCACAGAACTGTTCATGTTGGTTGTAAAATTTGATGCAGGTGACAACTTGGTGATGTTGTTTCATTCTTAATTGTTCATGATGTTACTTGTGCTTATTTTGCCGTTGTTTTGTATTTAAGTGCTATTATGGCTGTTGCTACTATTTATACACAACTTCTGCAACTAACAATGATGGAGTTGTAGTTGGTGCGATTATTTTATTATAAATTTTGTTTTGTTATTTGTGTAGCTGTTCTAAACATTTGTTAATTTTGCTGTTTCTGTTTTCGATGATATACTAAGCTGCTGCTGCTGCTTGTGTTATAGCTGACATTGTTGTATGGTGATTGTTAAATGTTGAATATTGCAGTATATGTAGAGCTGCATGGTACAAAGATGTGGCTGTTGTTGCTCATAGGTTGTCATCTGGCTTTGCATTATATTTCTACACTCACACTTTTATACCAGTTTGCATATTCATGCAGTTCACAGCCATTGGTAACGATTGCCACTGAAAGTTTGTATATGTGTAGACAATAGTGTCATTACTGCTGTGAACAGGTGATTGCTTGTACAGTATTGCTACTCTATTGTTTGAATTGTCTAATGCAATAAATGTGGCCACAGCATGTTTTGTTGCTCTGCAGTTTTGAGAACTTTATTCCATCATTTCTAGAGAGACTTTTTTCGCATTGATTACTAGTTCTTTGTTTAATTGTTACAAGTTGCAGATTTTTTAAAATAATAATTCTGATGTTCAGTCACTGCTACCATTCAACTTGGTGTCAGTTACATTAATAACCACACCAACTTTTACATGCCGCTGCTCTGCCTGAAATTTACCACCAAGGCCGTCGACTGATTCTGGTCTCATGATGCATGTGCAAAGAAACATGAGTATAATATGGAAACAAAGCTTGTACTTGAGCTAAACTGCTTCCACACCCCCCCCCCCCCCCAAACTCTTCACAATCATCACACAAGAGAAACATGCCTGTGTGCTCCTGCCCTTTGTCCGACAGCCTGTTTGGTAATGCAACAGCACGTACATACTTACAACGCCTGTAATATGATCAGAGCATCTGCCAAAGCACAACATTGCTGACGGGAAAATTCATTGGCATATTACGCTCCTTTTGACTGACTGGATTGATTCCAAGAGGTAACCAGATATTAAGGACTTCACTGTTTGAATTAAATTTATTTTAAGTTGCACAATAAAGACGAACAACATCAAGCAAAGACATAAAAGCTGTTGGCATAGACCTTGCAAAACATTCACTGTACATGACAGGCTGCTCGATCGCAACGTCTGACAGATTTTTTTGCAAGCACAAATGTGACTGACGAACATACTACATTAACATACCAATTAACTGCAGTACGAGTCGATCAAATCCAATAGCGAGAGAGACACAAAATACCACATAGCTGACTGAACATGTTCACGAAGTACAAAACCGTAAACTGGGTCAACTCCCCTCCCCTCCCAAAAGTCACATGTCATAGAGTTATAAGTGTATTAAATTAAAACCTAAAAAGTTAAAAAAAAAAAAGATAAAACAGAGTCATGTGTCTCCTCACATTACTGTGATCATTTTGTTAATAATAGATTACACTCTGTAGGAGTACAACCAGTTCATGAATGAGTTAAAACACCTGTTTTTCAAGTCTAATTTGGCCATATTGAGTCCCAAGCAAATCCTATCTTAGACATTGACTCTAGATCCTAAAAACCAAGAGTGCTATTTCTTCCAGTGACCCCAACACAGCTAAACATACCTCATAAAGGCCAGAAAGTCAGACTATTGAAAACAACATGAAGCCAACATCAATGCTTGTTACATCTCAAAAAAAAAAATGTTTCTAAACCACATGAACAAAAACACATGTCTTCTACGTAATACTGTAGAGATACCAAAAGCTTAATATTACTATCCAACATTTAAGACACATGATCACAAACACTTGAAATTAAAAAATTTACCTTCCCTGATAATCAAATGATGCAATAAACCAAGCCATGAAGAACTGAATACCCCTCCACAAATAAATGAAAAAAAAAATATACAAATAAACCCTACCAGGCTCTCTTGGCCAATAAGACAGTTAATGGGGTAAAGTCGATTTGGTAGCTGGTACATCCAAGTTAAAGGAATATTCCAGGGACTGTTTAAGAGCTTCCAAAATGAAAGAGCATTTTTTTTTTTTTCACTGTAGGCTCTGTAAGGCTCACACCAATATCTTGTTCATAACTCAATGTATTGCTAATACTGCTAGAGAGACAGCTGTGGTCAAGAAAAAGTTACAAGGGCCTCAAGGTTACAAAATATGATGTTACACTGGCAAATCACTGCAAGAAGCCATTGTTATTCTCTAAAATTGTAGCGCTTCATTTTCACCTTGAAATTTGACATTAGTAAAAAAAAAATTGCATTTGTTACATATTGACCTAAAAATGAAGAAATTAAGGTCACATCCTGTAAACTGTTGTAACTCGACTGTTTCTTTTATAAGCCAGTAGAGATAAGAACCAAAGGCAAAAGACAAATTTAAGTGTTTGTGTCTGTGTGACATCATCACAGATTCCCCCTACTGGGATGTACCACAAGCTGTGAAATAGATATTTCTTTAACAATCCTTTACTAACAGAGCATGCTATTGAGATACGGTTTTACACAAATAAAGAGAGAATATTTGTTATTTTTACAAAATTTCAATGTTCCTTTGTGGCAAATTCCCTTTAAGCATCTCTGAGCAGACTGCACACAGTGATTCATTTCTCTCATCTATAAAAATTATGTACTTGTACTTTCTCAAACTTCAGCTTTCAAAACCATTTTTTTCTTTTTACAAATTGTCATTTCTGTCAAAAATACAATGTTTTACCTTCAATTAAGTTCAATGGCTACACTGAACTTTTAAAAAAAAAAGTTCGTTTAAGAAGAAAGAAAAGATAGTGACACGGTTGATGAAAAGGAAAGTGGGAAAAAAAAAAGGATGAATCATCATAATCGATACTCATGATGCAGAGGACAAACCTAACCATTAAAGAGGGTTCAGTATATACCAGAATGAAAATGGCTTGAGCTTCAAATAGCAATCTATTACCATTATAAACATGGCTTAGAAGCATGGTTTAGGTGACAGTATGATAATACTTTACAGATGGCCTTTTTAATTAAATTAGTGAACAGCAAATTAACAAATATTGCATCCTGGCCATTACAACAAGGATGTAAGACTGAACTGTAACGGATATTAAAGAAAGTGAACGACCATGTGGCAAGTTTAAAATGTAACATGATATGTTAATTGCATAAAACTGAAATGATAAAACAGAAAAGAATTATTAAGGAAAATGGGTGAAAAGTAAAGTTGTTTTCAAACTGACAAAAAAAAATTGACTCTGAAGCACCATCATTCAACAAGAGGACAGTGTGATTCTACAATGTACATTGCTTAAGGACTCTACAATATGATGAACCAGTGTTTGCACTAAGAAATTGAGCAAATCAAAATAACGGTCTTGAACCTACTAAACAAAAGTAACAGAACTATCAACACTGATAGACATTTAACATCGACGACATTAACACAGGATTATATGGTAAACATACAACGGTTTAAATTTCTTTGACTTGATAAAGTTCATCAATGTATGTAAAGTAAACAGCTTCCATTTTGACTGAGTGATACCAAAGAAGAGCAAAAAAAGAAACCAAAACAAAAATCACAAAATCAAATATATCTGCCTTGATTTTAGCTAGCACTTCCTTCATCCCTTTTGTCCTATAGTACCAATGGCTAAATAGCCACGCAGCATCCGCTCACATACGAACCAAAAAAAAAAAAAACAAATTAATTGCCACTGGTAGAAATCTTCACCTGTGATGTAAATTGGTTGAGTAGATATTACGTATATATGATATGTGCTGCACCGCTGCAAAGTTGAATGATTCCTGGCAAACTCACTTTAATTTTAGAGCAGACACACTCGTGGCACATTACACTTTTAACTCTGATCAGAGGAATTACGACTACCTGGAAAGAATCAAATAGTTTGTAATACGACTCTCCTGACCTTCTACGTGCCCTCAGTGATGATGGCGGTGGTGGTCACTTGGTCGGATTATGTCAATTTGTTTAGTCGCATGAATTTGATTAGAAGTGTGACTGGCGTTCGAAAAGCAGCGAGAGCTTGCTCTGGGACGAAGATGCAAAGGGAGAGCAAACCCAGCTCTTGCGGTCAACGAGACGGCATGCTCTCCGCACAAACACACTACACCAAAAGAAGACAGATAGACCATGCTAATGAACCATAATGCAGCAAAAAATTTCCATACCCGAATTCAAACTGGGCACCAAGTATCAATTGGATCGGTCATTAAGTTTAATACTGGAAAAAAATTCCACAATAGTATCAAAACGGTCACAACTTTTGACACATCGAAACAATGAGTAATACCTATGAGAATTACTTATAAGGCAGGAATACCAATGCATGTATACTTAGCTATTTCACTGCGTAAGTCCAGTATCCGACCTACAATGTCAGGAACCCAGGTATTTCACAACATAGATTGTATGCGTGACAAAAAAATGTAAGATGTTACTAAACTTCCTATCTCAGAAAACTTCATTGTCGTGCCTGTACATAAGGCGTTTATAGATTAACATACAAAATGTCCTATGACTTGACAATTGTAGCCTAATAGAAGAAAGGTTTTTAGGTTCCCAAGTACTCAGGACAGACTACAGATTTCCAGTCCTGTGTCCTAAGTTTGGACCAGGCTACATCCCAGATCCAATTTGCACATCACGTTGGAATAAATCCTCTTACACTCCTATTTGCCATAGCTTTGGATACGATGTAAACAGATGAATTGAGTTTAAGCATCAATTGCCAAATAGTGCAATAAGTCACAGTTATGACATAACCAAAGTTTTGTCACCATAAAGCAAGTACTGCTGCTAGCAAAATTTGCACAATACGTCATGTGCAGAAAAATGACCCATGTTATGAAAGAGTCGGGTATTTTACAAATTGCTGTGCCCAAATGTTTACAAGGTTAGGTATCTTGAGGAGAGAGTAGTGATATCGAAGATGTGTGGTGTGGTGTGTGACACTGTCTGATAGAAAGAAGTGAGCTCATGGACAGCCTAGGTGTGGGAGCAATTACAGTAGAAGTATTGAAGAGAAGAGGACTGAGATACATGGGTCATGTGTTGAGAAAGGAAGATAACGAAAATTTGGAGGTGAATGACATCAGAGGAAAAGGGAGGACGAAGCTTGCATGGAGAAGATATGGTGAGGGAAGAAATCAAAGAAGTTGGTCTAAAACAGAAGGATGCTCAAAAGAGGAAGAAATGGAAGCTGTAAGTGTCATCATGAAAGTCAGTAAACCCCTAAAAAAAAGAGAAAACACTAACTTTAAATAGTTTGATAATGATGACGTTGATGTCTAGGGAAATTTAGTACCATCTCATAGAGCAAGTTCTCATACACCACCAATCAAAAGTGTTCATCTCATGAATATTATCCTCATCCAGACACTGAATACATGCCGATATTTAACACCACTAAACAATGATAGCCTTCCGCAGAACTGCGGCGATGTGTTTGTACCTATTACATGAGTGTGTGCATGTGATACCTCGAAAAACATCAAATCTTACAGAAGTCACCAAAACGATGTTGACCGATACATCATCAACTACGTAGCACATCTTCAAGTACATTAGACTCCCCAAATTGAAAATATCCACTGCCACAGAGTGGGAACACATGAAACAACTGAACACAACATAAACAATCAAGCACAACATATCTGTATCCTTTTGAACAGTTGGACAAAACATTGTTATAGTCGTATAAAAACCAAAACAGCATACCATCAGAGAAACATGACCAAAAGCTAAATCATGTTCTAGCTTACACCACTAGCTGAATACAACAGGGGCATGTGAGCCGAAACAGGAAACAGGTTGATATGCGCTACCATTGGGAGGAACCAAAAGTCAGCCACAGTATTTTGGGGAAATCAGTGCCTTTTATTTACTGCAGTGCCGGCGAGGGGTATTTTCAGGTGGGGAAATTTTTCCTGGGAAATAATGCCTCACCAAGCCCTCACCCCTTTACATGGGGAGAGGGGTTTTTTTTTCCTCAGAAACATAGAGGGGGTCAGTCTGGTATGAGTTCAAGGTATCAAATAGAAGCTTGCTACACAGTAGGTTAGAGTTGTAGAAGACATGTAAGTGAGGAGTGTATACATGACTGAAATGCATGAGATACAATCTTGTCGATAAAGCATACACATAGAGAAGATCACTTTTTCAGATAGTGTTTCTTTTGTAAGCAATAATAAAACACACGCACTGTACTTCAACCTGTATCAACTCTGACCCACTTTCCTTTGAATGGTACTGCATAATTGACTGATAGGACTTGACACTATATCTACCTAAAATTACAGAGATTTTAGTTTTTGTGCACAAACCAACAGACCTGACCATGTGAACAATTTCACAAAATAACCATCTGGTACCGGGGACAGGAGATGAGGTCAGAAGAGACTTGCCGCAAATGGAAAAATTGTTCAACATCCATTGAGTTTAGGTTAATACTGCCAGGGCACTTATTATCCTTTGTCATGTTTTTCATCCTCAAGTTGGGGCCACTTAAGAGGAGATCTGTATGTCAACTTGTATTCAACCAAATTAATTGACAAACAGATGGCTGCACAAGTAATGGAATAATTGTGAGCTGCATATACACAAGGCACTCGTGGCCAATGCTCAAATTGCAAACCTCCAGTTGAGCAAAACAAATTGTTTTTGTCTTTCACATGGAGGGCATGCAGTGTGCACCTGCTTGCTAACATCTCCACGACAACGCAGACGAGCGAGACGACACACGTACATGTAAAGTGCTCCGTCCAGACCCTGCACACTATAATCACACTGGTATCTCAGGCATATCAGAAGTGTGGCGGGGAAAAACAATATTAAGGACAGGTGACGTTCCAGTGCTTTCTACGCACGTGAGGCAGAAACCAGCAAAGACGGTCCACCCGTGGTAGACCGACCACGGGCAGCCTCAGAGACGGAGATTGTAAATTCCCAAAACCGCTCTTCATGGTCTGCTCATCTTCTGCACCTGTGGACATCCAGCAGAGAGAGTTCACTCAGTCCTTCGTAGCCCTCGTCAGTGTGTAATTGCTTTCTGGCAAAACCTCCTGGAATTTAAATTTGCCAATGAAAAGGAAAAAGCAACTCGTGCACTCCACTGCTACGTATGCCGAGACATCTACACACTCCGTCGGAGACGTTATTCCATTTCTCTTTTTTTTTCCCTACATTTTCTTTCTTTGTTTTTGATACATTTCTTTTCCTTCACTTCCCCTTACGCATCCAGGGACAAGAAGCATTTCCATTTGGTAATTAAAAGAGTCCTGCAGGCGATCATCTCACCGGAGAAGATCAAGGTTTAGATGATCCAGTCTGACGTCAAAGAGCCTGGCCACGAGCAGGGGACTCTATCTGCTATTGTAACTGATCACTTGTAACTTTAACTCATTCCATTTCAGATTGAAGTGCTCAGAATGGTATAAAGTTACACTAAATCATCCTTTAGATACGTCTGTTATCGGGCTACGAGTAACCATGCCGACGACGCAGCTGCGGTACTGGCGGCAAAGCTTGCTCGCTCACACACTGTGGCCATGCAGCTACAGGCAGCTAACAGTTGACCTCTCAGATAAAAACGGGAGAGCATGAAGTGATGAATACAATGTGGATTTAATGAATTCTCTTTTTTTCTCTTTTTTTTCCTTTCTTTTTTTAGCCTGAGAGACTGAAGTACCTACAAGATGAGTCTTTAGTGTGCCAATCACCAGACATGAGTGTTATCATTGTACATTAAGTACAAGATCCACAAGGAGCCAACATGTGCTGGCACTTTAAAACGAGACATTTTAGTCATTGCTATGGCAGTAACAAAACATTAAAAACAATATCTTTGTTTCACATTCTCGTCTCTTTCAATTTTTACACCTCATACTATGAGAATGTTTCTTTCATTTACATACTGCAGTCTTCAAAGGCAATGTACTGACCTTTACCGACAAGGAGCTTATCTTTTCTATTTTTTTTTTTTTTTTGCATATGGTTGTCACCTTCATTATCACATTTTATTTTTGGAATATTGTGATCCTGTGCCTAGTTCTCAGTACTGAAAGTAGAACTTAGACAAGGCAACGGTCAACTTATCGTGCAAACTTGTCCTACACCCTCTTTCGGAGACATGCCCTTTGGAGAATTTCTAAACTTGCAGAGACCATCAATCACTATAAGAGCCTTCAGACACTGTCCCCAAATGACTTTGATTCAAAGAAATATGCAGTAACAGGCCCCCCAAAATTTCACAGAGCGAATTAGTCAGTGAATATACATCGCTGCCACGAAGGTTTGGGGCATTGCCACAACCTTTCACATTGCAACATACAGTGCAGCAAATGGACCATTTCCTCGATGGAAGAGAGAGCAGCTGCCTTGCAACATTATGCAGGCACGAGGTACCGCTGCAAGTGGTCTGGCAATCAGAGGATAGCCAGGAGCATGTGATGATGCCACACATGTACAGATGTCAGCAGAAAATAGAAATGTACATGAAACGACGAGCAAATACCATTGCACGATCAGAAGTAGTACTGTTAAAGGCAATCATTCAGGACATGTATTATATCAGTCAGCAAATATCAAACAAGCTGTGTTCCATGGGTCACCGGTTAGCAGCCAGTGACATCATGTCTCCCTCCATTCCTCGATTAACTGGGAGATGTGACTGATAGTACAGACTAATAGGTAGAATGAGGCTAGGTGACTAAGGATGTAGCTCTAGGTGACTAAGGATACATATCTAGTTGCTAAAAAGGAGTGGCGTCAAGCATACTGCACAATAATAAGTTAATTTTATGCAGCCAGTCACAAGGACACGCTGATATCACCATTGGCATCCTTTGTGGATTCTCTGATTACTAAAGTCATCACTGCCAAACCTTATGTTTTCACCAAGATCTGTGTTTCGCTTCAAAATACAAAAAAGAAGGGAAAGCCAAATTACTTAAAGAGCAAATCACCTTCAAATTTGCAACTTCATTCTGTGAGGCAAGAAGTGTGAGACCAAATGTTCTGTTGGAGACAGAGCGTCCAAAGAAACCCACTACGGTATCCTTCTGATCGATTATGGACATAATTTCTGAGTTTGTCATCATCACACATGTACATACATCAGCAGGAGAGACTTCAAACTATGCAGACGGATGGGCCTCTAAAAGAAATGGCTGTCATGTCTAATGCAGGAGGCCTTAAACTGAAGCAATCAACTTGGTCATGCACAAAAATGAAACTGTTTCTTTTAACTAATGGGTATGAATCAAGCACATGTTCCTTTCATTGTCTTCGTAATGAATCAAACACAGACTGAAACTGTATAGCTAGCTGCGTGACGAGAAATTCTGTCGCGACGAGCCAGTTACGTGATGGCCTGCATGAAGTGAAGAACCACCGTGGGGGATGCTGCTGCGTTTCCATCCATCATTTGAACTCAGTCTTGATAATTAGATACAGTGTGTGTGTTTCCTCCTACCGTGATTATTTAAGAAAACTCCGACACGTCGAACATTGGCCACTCCCTGGCAGATTGAGTTGAACCTCTAGATTGAGGATGAGAGTAACCATCAAGGTAATATAACTCATGTTCTTAAACTGATGAACGCCAAAAAAAAAATACATATATATATTTTAAAGAAAAAATCAAAATCCCCAAAACTTCCTGGTTTGGGAATTCCCTAGTGACATACTCACCTTACATAACCATTATGCATTACCGTATTGACCATGGTCTAGCATCTGGCAACTTTTTGTGGGTGTACGTGTGTGTATCTGGTCACAGCCCTTCCGTAACTGCCAGCCTTTTTGTCTCCCAGCAAAGTTTCTAGCATGCTTCATAACTAATGTCCTTAAACTGATGAATGCCAACAGAAAAATGAATTTTGAAGAAAGAATCAAAACCAGAATTTGGAAGACTTCTTATTTTGAATTCAAGGCACACTTGCCTGCTGCCTAGTCAAATCTGGTACTGTCTTCCCTGTTAAAGTTTTGAGATGAATTCAAAATCACAGAGTTATATGTATGAGGTCCTGGCATATGTTGCTCCTCCGAGATGTGACTTCTCCTACCGTGCCCCAATGTTATACTCTGGTAGGTGGAGCAGTTTTACATACTGTACAGTAACTTGAATGACTCTATTATGAACTGGGTTACTGGGGCAAGTGTTTGCCTAAGACTTCTTAAGATTGCTTCATGTTAGGGAATATCCTTCTGATGTCATAATGGACAAAGAAGTAGAAGGAAAGGGCTCTGATGAATTAATCATGAATTTCAAGTAAATTTCTTTGCCCACTAGGTCCCTTAATTCAGCATAATCACATAATCATCAGTTCAGGGAGATATAAAGTGCATTGTGACATCAGCATGTCAGAGTCCTCCTGAAAGAAAGGAAGGCATATGCATATTCATGCTAGCATAATGCACATTCATACCAGCGTGTGCGTGCTTGGATTTCTTTCAAGATTATTCAAGCACTAGGATATCAATTAAATAGCTGGAAGACTGTCAGAGAGAAACACCAGGTGCAGTCGTTGGTGATCCTTGTTCCCACCCTTCAACACTATAACATACTGAAACCGATCACTGCTGCATGGATCAAACTGAACTCCGAATGCGCCCTCAGAAACGGGAACTGTCTGTGCGCATTTCCCCTGATAACGGATCATTTCTTTCAACTTTGAAAGAGAACATGTCTAATTAAGATAATCTTGTTCCTAAATTACATAAACTAATACATCACTTACAAAAAGATATTGCATCTTCATTTTTCAATTTTTGTTTTCTTTTTGTAAGTTGTTTTTCTTTGCCAATTTATCATTTTCCGCTTCCCTCCAGGGCGATGATATAGATCTGTGAATCGAAGTCAGTACCATAGAAGCATGTTTCTCCTTGGCCTGTTATATCTTCATCATCCATCTCACTCCATCCTCCTTCGATGAAAAGCAAGTTTGGAAACGAAAGGCACACATTCAATCAAGCATCTTTTTTATGTATATTTGCCTTTTTATTCTCCCTCTTCTTTTCTGTAACCAAGCATCTTTCATTGCCTTTTTTTAGGAAAATGTCACTCCATCCCTCCGGGATTTACCATCCATAGGACAGAAAAAAAAAAAATGAAAAATACAAAATGAACAGACAAAACAGAGAATTTACCATCTTGGCTGCTATGTATCACTTGAATGGCCTGATACACATTTGTGTAAGCACAAAGGAAACAAAATATTCACAAACCCACAAAGGATATAAAAGCCATCAAATCTTCAAAACAGCAAATGTATATGATAAACTTGTGATTTGATTTAGCCAATTACATGTTAAAATTGACAAGTTACTTACTTTCAAAATATTGCATAAAATGGAATTTAGAAAAAAATGTCAACAATTACAAGAAAACTAAAATTTTTCCAAGCGATATATTTATTACAAATTTCTACTTCATTTGTGACAGACTTTTGACAAAGATTCGTAGCAAAACATCACATACCTAAAATACTTCCTTTCTTGGTCAACATTTTGTTTGCTTGGGGAACACCCTCTCCTGTATGTTGTAAAAACTCTTTCTTACAAATTTACATTTTGTGAAATATGACACACATCACATATTCCAGTTCAGCAAACAAACGAAATTGCCACATATAACTCCTCATGGCCACTATAATACACCTATGCATGTTTAACTAAACAAAATTGCAGTAGATTCTCTTTCTCAAAAGTCCACAGCTGATAAATATGTTATTGTAGGTACATACATTTCACTTGGTCTTCAAGGCATTATTTTCTTTGCAAATCTTTATGTTTACCATTTCATTCACAGCCTACAACCTTTCAGGGCCTCCTTACACCCTCCCACCTCCAAGCTATGGTTGAAACAGGGAGTACCTTGGTTGGACCTACACAGCACACCATACAGAACTGAAGTGGGTTCCACAACCATAACAAGAGCTGTTTCTGCCCATAAATACATACTGTCCGTTGAGTCATCAAAAATTTGGTTCTGATACATCTGTGGCAACATTGAGTGTAGGTCAGAGAACAGTAGGATTTTCCCATTTCATGATGTTTTATAACAATGAGGATATGAAAATGTTTATGACAAAAGCAGCATTTGCGTGGTAAGTTGATCAATTCATGAAATGTATCCCAAAGATGGCTGCAATATCCTACAGCCGTACATGTATGTCATTATCATTCATGAGTCCTGTGACCAACCATTCTTATTTCCTGTCTGCAGTTCAAAAAAACCTGATCAAAGATTCATACAGTATATCCAGTATTTTAGAGGTGAGTGTTTCTGTAAAGGGAGCCACTTCATGGCATATGGTGGCCAACAATATCAGCTATTATCTTATACTGTAATCTAGTAGCAGACATGGGACTGGGAATAATGGGAAAAGGCTGGCAACGACTACAATTATGCAATGACATCATGCATGGCTGATGGGCAGTCTAGAGGCAGTATCAACACCACAGCTTCACCAACATGTTGAAAGCAACATTCATGGCACCAAGTATTGTAAAAGCCTAGGCAGGGCAGAGGAAAAAGGGGAAGGTGTTGCGACAACTGCTACAAGCAGTGATATCATGCCTGGCTGAGGTGTAAGCTGTGAGCACTATCAGCACCATAGAAGCAGTAACATGTTGACAGCAACAGTGATGGCAGCAAATACTGTAGTAGCCTCTGGCAGGGCCGAGGAAAGGGAAGGGTTTGAAACAACTGCTATGTGCAGTTACATTGTGGCTGATGAGCAGCAAAAGCTGTGCTGTGTCAACATCACAGTGGCACCATCAGCACACCACACAGTTACTGCAACAGTGGTAGTAGCAGTAGCCACAGTACAACAATAATTAGTGACATTACTGTGGACAATACCCTCCCAGACTAAAACAATGACCTCTAGGACAGTGACGGTGGTGATGACAAACTGGCAAATTAATACAATAATAGTATCTTTTCAGTGAAAGTACTGACTAAACACCAGTGACACTACAATGACCAACACCATGGTGACAGCTGCAGTACTGGTCTGGGGACGATAGAATACGCATTAACAGAACAGCAACATGGCAGCACTCTCAGTGACAAAGTACGTGTTACCACTAGATGGTGGCACTGTGACGGGGATCATCATCGACAATGAACAGCATCGGTAGCGAGCCACACTGTTTGATACGTATTAACCTTCTCCAAATAGTTAATTACTTTCGTGTTGCCAGGTGTAACGGAATGAATGAATAAATGTATTGGCATTTACACCAATGAAATTTAGCAGCTGGGAAAATTAGAGTTCAATCCCTGGCCAGGTCACGGTAAGATGGGTTTTTTCGGCGAGGAGGAATACACGGCTTTGTCATCTAAACTGTCTTGTGGAAAAAGAATTATTTGATCTGAAGTTGAAGTTGTAATTTAGCCACAGGCTTACTCCACACATGTGTGGTTCCTTAGTATCACAAATAATGAACTGTCAGTTCAATGCATAACTGTACATATGAATTCAAAATACCAGACAGGCCTACCTGATTCACGATATACTGTAGACCCGATTCCTACCCAAAAACTCATCTTACATTGCATATACAGGTTGTCTGCAAATCAGCCAAATAGCCCAGTCTACTGGCATTTCTGGTCAAAAGTCATGTTCACAGCAACAATCACCCTCCCATCACCCCATCCGCTTCAAAAATTTCCCATTAACACCTTACAAAACAAGTATTGTGAAAAATGCAAGGGGAGAGAGGTATCCACGCAGTCATGGCATCGCATTAATGTACAGAGGTGCACACCACGACTGAGAGCTCTTTGTTGTGGTAAATAGAAACGAGGGAGCAAAAATTTAATATTGGTTCTCCATAGCTACGGCGAGAGAGCATCTGTCGAAGACAATGCTCAGGCACACATTATCATTCCCAGCAACTGCACGAGAAAGAACTAATATGACAACATCAGACGCAAAGAGAGAGAAAAAAAAAAATCCACCCTGGGACAAGATTTGATTTGGTAAAGGTCAACATGTTTTCACACAGCTGTTCTTGGCCATCTTCTTGAGATCTCTACTTGTATGACAATTTTGCAGCTGTGTGCACGACGGTACCTTCCTCGTCATTTCTTCATCCTTCGTCTTTTCTCCTTCCCTTTACCACCTCCACTGCATGAGCTTGACTCGCGGTATGTGCCTGGCCTGATATATTCATATTAATAGGAGATGTTGACCGAACTTGAGGAATATGTGCTGAAGTTTCAACACTCTCTTCACGCACAAATGCATTGCAATCTACTGGAACAAGTCGGTTCTCGTGAGTAGTACCAAACGCTGCTGGTGAATGATGGGCACCACGTTGTCTGATATCCTCCGAGACATACTAACCTTCACATAAACTACTGTAAGACATTTCCCCTTTCAAAACATTAATTCCCAAATCCACCAAGAGGGAAAGCTTGGAGCAAGCTTACATGATTGCAAACACACCTGATGGGCATCATTATATTAAAGTGACCGCACGGACAGATTTGAAAGTAGGTTAACAGATGTAAACTTCAATAGGACCTTATTATCATCGAACACTTCATCATCATCATCATCAGTTTACTCGTGAACAGGTGGGGAGTTGAAAAGGGTTACATATGGAGATCAAGAATAGACTTCCTTAGAATGCAGTCACCACCAACTCCATGATAAATTACAGAAGGACAGGTTGTGTTATTTACAAGCAGTTAGTACAATAAATCCTCCCACACTTGAGACCGCTAACTAGTAGAATGTTCATCAAGTTTGTTTCATCAACCAGTGTCTGGCATACCTAAAACTATGACAAAAGTCTGTGAATTTCACTACCACTAGTACACTTTTCACAATTTTGATAATTACAGTCAAGCATATGTCAAAAAAAAAGAAAAATATAGCTTAAAAAAGGTAAAATTTCCAAAATATAGGCCAATTTTCCTCAAAATATCCAGGACTTTTATAGGGTTAAGTATAGGTGGATCTTAATGGAAAATAAAGCACCAAAATACTGCTTTGCAAATATTTGAAAAGTACAAAGTAACATACCTTCTCTCCTTTTGCTTTATTTAGTAATTTGCAATATTTCGCGTACCAACAACAATGGGTACCCTGACTGAATGCTTAGTCTTGTACTTAGGTATTTTTGCATATCCTTCATGTATTCATACTTCACCATTAAAAACGTAACAAAATACAGGTCTTTACAGGTTTTAAAGGCATCTTCCAACAAATGTAGGGCCTGATCTTTTAATATAGGTTTTTAAAGGAATTAAAGGTTCATTAACTGAATGACTGCAATTTAACTGAGGTTTGGAAAGCTTGCTCATACGGTAAACATATCAAAAGTGGTCTATGCAAATGGTCTCTTGTAGACTTGAAATTTGCTGAAATGCAACGACCATTAATTGGAAAATATTCCCCACAACTCACTGGTGTGGGTATTCATGGGTGACTATACTTACCCCTTGCTTACTCATGCATTAAGTTTGATCTAGCTCAAAGTGCAATCAAAATCTATTCTGACACTGTGCCCCCTAGCTCCTAGAGGGTCAAACTTAATGCAAGCAGCAAGTATATATGATGTGAATTCTAATTTGGGACAATGTACCACTGATCTATTTTAATTGTAACATTTCTTTTCTTTATATATGCTAAATGACAGTGATCATCAATTCATTCATCATGGGCTGTATCCGTGTCAACCATGTAAATCAAGTGACTACAACACCAACATTCCAAATGTGAAGTTCGTGAAAATTTGTGTCCCTCCTTGAGATCCTCTGTCTCAAAGATTTTCACACAATGATCTCTGAAACCAAAAAAGACCTACATTGACTTCAAAAACAAAATAGAATGTCGGCAATATTGAAGCTAATAACTGGCATTGTTTAGAGAGGACACATGATATGTTATAGATAAAGAACAAATCTGCAGCACCTTCCATGCTGAAGCAAGTGAAGACTGACGACCAGGTCTGTTACAGAGAGGACACAAAAGCTGTCTGAGCAAAATAGCAGTGCACAGTTTCATGTTTTCAAGTCTCATCATTTACATTGTACAGTAACATGTATGTGTCAGAACCTTGCAGCCTTTGTAATGTAGACTGCAGACTACTATGTACACAACATGAGGATGCCTGTGAGGGTTTTACATTAAAACACCTTTTCACCAATATAAAAAGCCATGACCTTTGACAAGAAGCTCTTTTACTACATGAGACACCATTTTAATGTATTTAACAGGAATTTGCTAATGAAAAAAATTCCACATGGCTCGTGTAAATGACCAAGGGCTATCAATCCATCAGGTTTGAACTTCAATTTTTTTTTTCATTCTTAAGATACTGAGTTGACAAAGGTAGAACTAGTTGTCATAAGAAACAATAGGTATTATCAGGAATTATTTTCTCACTAACCAAGATCAAATTGCAAGCAACATTTTTTTTCCCTATAACACCTGCTTTACAAGCATCTTTAAACCCATAATTACACATACTGTAGGACTTACTCAGACTTTGATTCCTTGCTTTTGGCAAGGAAATACCAAATGTAGGGTGAGACTGCAGAAACAGCTTGTAAGAACCTCTTTTCTTTGCTTCACATAATACACTACATTATTTGACTCAAAACTGCCACCTAATGACGTAAGTAGGTTTTACGCAGTCTGTGCAAAAAAAAAAAAAAAAAACACTTCTCTTCAAAATGCCCTGTAAAAATAGTTACACCTATCCTGAATCTTCTTTGGTTGCAAAAACGAAAAACTTAAAATCAGTTCCCTCCTTTGAGACCATCTCGTTTTGCAAACGTAATGCCACCATTACCACGGCAAATTAAAAAAAAAAGAAATCTAGGGCAGAACACATATTTTCACAACTATTACAGACTTTGCAACATTTTCTCTGATGGGATTACTGCCATCTTTGATGCTATTGCAGGCATGGCCATGTCACAAAAAAAAAAACGATTCTTTCGCTCTGTACACATTTTGGAATGAAACCACATTTATTGTTACAGAGGACACGCTCTTGGCTGGTAAACCTTTTGGACTAATTCCTGCAGAGTTCTCAAAGTAAATTTCAAAATGAATGTAAATGCAGAATGATTAGTTTGTAGGTTAGTTTCCTGTCACATAGTTAAGGAATCTCACAGCACACCTTGGATCAGTTCAAAGTAGCAGTTAAGCTACAAAATGAGTTTGCATTATTTACATAAAAAGCAAGCACTACACTAGACATGTGCACAGAATAGAGAAGCAGTTGAAATCTAGCATACGCAAAGCATAAGTACACTATTCAATATTTCGGCACAGCTGCCATCAACAGGAACGAGTGAGGAACTGAATACAACCAATAAAATCCTCCTGCTGCAAAACTTGAGAAAGGGTAAAATTTCAGGTGAAGGTGTAAAATCGTTGGCCACATTTCTTTTTGGAAGAAGTTTCACTGATTGGAGTGATAATTACAGAAAAAAAAAGTTGAAAGTTTCTGGTAATAATGGACACTTGGATGTCACTAATCATGTCTCTTTCTCACAGCACCTAGCTTTTTTGGTTCCCATCATATTACTAATTAATCTCTCATCATGTAAATTTTACACAAGTTTGAGAAAAGAGATTCTACATGAAGTTGTTAAAACTGATCATCCATTTGCAGATGCCCTTCAAGCCAAAGACACCATTGCGGTCCTGGTAGTTTATAATAGGTCTAGAAATTAGTTCAGGTTCCTACTAAACTTACTAAACTTTACTGTACCTACAGCACTTATATTCAGATTCTAAGCATACTATGATATCAGAAGAGTTTGCTATCATGGGAAGTCAAATGACTTTTTAAACACATCATCTCCTGATAAATGGTTTTTGACTCAGTTAAAAAATATTCAAACACAATTTTTCCTAAACTACATTCGTTTTATTTTCCATGTTTCAATCTGAGGTTGGGCATGGATTCAAGAAAAATTATATAAATTTTTGATTTGCTTTCTTTGGCATTTGCAGCTGAAATCATATCAGGAAAAACACTCTCCACATCTATACAGTAGGCAAGACCAACGAAGCAATTTTTTGAAAAAAAAAAAACAAAACACCATCCGTTGACAAAAAATGGCATACATTTGACCAAGCTTGATTTACCATCTCCATTATAAACATCCATCAACATGTAACAAATCCATCTTCATTAGACACAAAAAGTAACAAAATTTAATATCATCTACTTATATCATCAAGGTGTGGGACAATGGCCTATGGGATTCAGTTCAATATTTGATAAGATAATTATTTTAAGGTTTATGTCAGCTGAATATTGAAATTAAAGTCTGCCTGATAGGAAAATAAAATTTTTGAATGTTGACCAGTGGATTAATCGTTAACCATGTTGAAAATAGCCACAAATCCTATCAGAATCCATCGAATATTGACAATTTCACAGGCAAATTCCTCTCTTATACCTGCATCATGACCGCTGCTAAGTATGCAAATTTATGAACATCAAGAGAGGAACCCACGTGATACGTCTCACGGTATGTTATCCTTTAGACAACCGAGAATTTTACATGTTCCGATGGTTTCGTTTTGGAAGAATGTATTTCCTTGTTTCAAATATTGGTATCACTTACCAACGTGAAACCCAGTGGTTAAGTGCTGTAACATATATATATGAGATAACATATATAGACCTAACAAAAGAAATACAAACACTGTGCGAGCCACATCATCACATCTGCATTTTTTATCGAACTTTGAAATGCAATGTCTCAAAAACAGTAGCAGACAGAAACACAATTCCAACAGATTTTCACTCAGGGTTTCACTCTGCAACTTTTGAATATAAAGCTGCAGCTTTTTCCTAGGTGCATGTCACATATTACATTTAATAGCGATTAGATGTTAAATGTTTGTTAGAGAATACTGACATGTTTGCACTGCATAAACTTTTCTAATATCAGTTGGAATTAAATGTCCTGGAATACTAGATATGCTGGTATTCCTACATTATTGAAAGTAAAAATAAAAGAATCAGTACATATAATTACAGATATTGAGGCAGGTAACATTTACTGAATAAATGCCAAAAACGTGCGATGAAATTCTGTGTAAGTACTGTGTATTAAGTACATAAGTTATATGGTTACTTCATTATAATACAATCACCATATATGTATTTAACTCCAACTGTCCAACATACACAAATAAACAAACAAACCTACTCTCCCTTTACCAATTAGTCTAATTAAGAAACAAAGAAGCAACTGCAGCTACAGAGATCAAGATCACACTGAAACAGAGGAGAACAAAAAAGGAACAAAAGAGTCTGTCTATTTGTCAAACAGAGTAACATACGGAGCAACTGAAGAACCCACAGAAACAAATGAATTTATGAAGACCAACTTGTTCTTCGTCAAAAGTTTGCCATTTAAAGTTTCACCATTACTCTTCCTTCTTTTACATTTTACACGGTGCCAACTATTAAATTTCCGTAGCAGAGTGTGAATTTCTGGATTGTTCTTTCACTCAAGATTTATCAAATCTTCAAATTCAAATTATTACAGTAACTTATATGTTTCACGAAAGGAATTCCACAGGTCTAACTAAGGGGGAGCTGGATCATTATTAATTTAATTTACATAAATAAAAAGTAAAAATAGAAACAATTAAGGAAAAGGAGAAAATCATTAATAACATGTAGGAATAGAGGGCAGCAGTTTAGATTAACTAAAGTAGATATTTTCTAAAAAAAGAATAAAACTCCTTTCTAAGTAGCAGTCATTAATTAAAAGTGGAAAAATGCTAGCTGTGAGAAAGACTCTTAAATAATACTCTGTGAAGTAGATAATCCTTCCAAACTAGCGGTGGCTGAATTAGTTGCAGATCTGCATTGAGTGTAAACTGAATTTGATCACAGAAAGCACAACTTCAGTTTTGACCTTTTTCTTCATAATGGGACCCACAAGCAGGATAAGGACACAATTTAATGAATATCTAAACTTTGGTTAAATTCGACTCTTTCTGCCAAAACAAGATTTTCAGCCAAAGATGTTGGCTGTCAAAACAGGTCTCTTCTAACAATCTTATGGCACTCGATGCATGTCTGAGGCTCATTTGAAAGGAGATTGAGCTCTGGGGAAACAGTTCACCTTAAAAGGTGAAGAGAAAGCACATACTGCAGACAGAACATAAGCCATTTAAAAAGAAGCATCGTTGTCTACTTGCATATGCAGTAATTTATCACCCAAGAGTAATTTTGTTCACTGAAACTTTCAAAAATTCAAATGACGTATCTTACATTAATTACTTATGTTATGCATGACGTTAAGAGGAGATTGCTTCATGTTTATTGGTACTGAATGATTTAACAATTAATGATTACAACTTTTCTTTCTTTTTTTTGGCATGCCATATTTGCTCATTTTATACATTAGGCCATAACATGCTGGACAAAGCCTGGTAAGTTCATTATGATGCATTGAATCCATCACATACAATGAGAAAATGTTACTCAGTGGTTAACTGCCATTCGAAAATAGCTACTTGTGACTAATGGCTCATACATGGCAAAAGGGGGCGCTCCCAAAAGTAAAAAAATGGATAAACCTGGAAAGAAAAAATCGAGTTGGAATTACCTTATGCTTTTTGTTTAATATATGAATTTCATTAATTTAAGTATATTTGTATAATTAACTAAACCTCAGTGACCCATAGGTACATGTGCAGTACACTGTAATACTTGTACTGAATACAAAACACACAGAATGACACAAAGAACCCTGCTGCTGCTTAGACCTTTGTGTCAAAACAAGAGATAATGGATGCAGTAAGCATTGTTTAAAAAAACATCCCTAGATCCAAAGTTAATAATACTAACATATATAGCAATACCTGTTAAGTCACAGAACAGCACATGGAGGCCTGCGGAAAAAGTCAGATGTAAGATAAAACGAACAGGCCTCTCCTCACGAGGACTTTCAGAGAGATTGTGTGCAATTGACGTCACAATCGCTGATCAAGAACTTCCCATGCAAATGCAAACGATCTTTTTTCTTTTTATTTTGTCCAATGTTTAAGCCTGTGACCATCCAGGGTTTTTACATGATTCTCTGTATTTTTACACAAGTTTTGACACACACTGGGCATTTGTTTGTTTGTCATGGCATTTGTTTGTTTGTCACTAGAGTTTGTGGGGGTGAAGAAACAATGGAACAATAATTTGCACAGATGCTTCTGTGATAAAAAAAAGATTCTGTCAGATCATGTGCTACTGATGTCACAAAGGTGATACAAACATTGCACTGAAACTCTCAAAATGATCTTTCATTTTCATCAAAAGTTCAGAGTCCTGTGATCATGCACCTAGGGTTAACATGCTCCCATCTATTTCTACCAAAGTTTGAAATAATGTGTCTGTCCTGACAAGTTTGAGAGGGGTTAGAAGTGTACATGCAAATGTAAAGAAATACTATGAGTGTGGATGACTTCAATTTTAGTTAAAACTATATATTGTCTTAAGTTTATAGCACAAATCAAGACATGCTTTGTTGAAAGTATATGAGAATTAAGGGCTAATTTGCACTTAAGAAACTGGTAGCAAAAATTTGAATATGTGCATATTAGTACTTTCGTCACTGGCTATGAATTGCAAAGGCATATATATCTGACCCACACATGACATCACATACAGAATTAACTTTCAACTGTGGGCCTGAAAGAGCACGAAATTTGAAGAAAACAATTAGTCTGATATTAACATGGGATTGATTCCCCACAACTCACTGGTGTGGGTATTCACGAGTGACTATACTTCTTAATAGTGTTAATAGGGATCTTAATAGTGTACTGCATACACCTGCCTGCGTCTACTCATTAACAGGTCCAACGACTTTCCAAGAGAAAAAAAAAGAAAATTCTGTTTTGAACTATTTGCTGTATACTGGAGCAATTTGACACAGTGTGTTCATGCACACAGCCGTTGTGTCGTTTTTTTTTTTTTACTTTTTTTTTCACTTGAAGAAGAAACAGGGTAGTAATTTTGGATCCAGGGAGTAAAATATCGTGGAACTACACTGGTCACCGCTTTAGCCGTGAAATTCACGAATAAATTGATCCGATATTTTATAGGGACAGAAGAGATCTAGAGTATGAGCATTAAACAAACAATAAATGAGATCATGAATGATTCACTATTTTGTTAGGACAGTGATGAAAACACTACAGACGTGGTTCCAGATAAACTAAAACGGTAAGACCGGAAGATGAGTAGAAAATTTAATTTAAAAAATACTTCCATCTTTAGTGTTTACTTCAAACATATTTCAGAAGTAAACTTCCTGCAATTGTGGTAGCAAGCCTTGGGATTCATAGGAGACTAATTAGCAAAGTCTGTAACCATATCAGCAAGTATACAGTACAGATCAAACAAGACAGGCAAACGTGCAAATTTCCATGCATGTAGATCGATCCTAAAATGAAACATGTGCCCTATACGTTTTCTCTCTCCTACTTTGAATGTTTTCCGGAGCGATCTTTGAGCTATACTTTCCCTGATGCATCCTGTGTCTCCAACAGAATTTTTTTACCCTTTTATTTCCTACTTTTATTTGCATACCATATGCTGTGAAATTAATTTTACTCCTCTCTGTTAAAATGCACAGATACACCTCGCCAATACAGATGTTTTCTCAAATAACAGTCGGGACATGAAATCTGGGTAACCTGTCCGCAACCAAACAGATGGTTTAAGCTGTGACGTCAAACGGTGTGCAAAGAACTTTCTTTTTTTCTGCCATTTGCTTCCTCTCTCTCTACCACTCCCCTTCTTTTTTTTTTTACTTTTGTTGTTGTGTCTAGAACTGTGGCAAATTGAGAGTTGGGATTAAAGAAAAAAGACACTGGTTCAAGCTATGATGATTCAACAATATGGGTAGCAAGTGTGTAAATTAAATTGTTAAGGAGACAGTTTTATACCATTTCAACAGCCATGATAAAAATATCTTTGAGGTATTGATTTAAGTGACAAAGCTATGACCAGTGTGTAAGCAAAGACAACACATTGTAATGTGGTCACCCCACTGTAGCATAGTGCAGAGTGCATAATTCCAACACTGAGTGAACTCCTGTAATAACTTATTCGCATCATGGAACAGCCTACGTTTGGCAGCACATGGTGTGAAAAATGAAACCAGTTCACAATTTAGTTGTTAAAGAACTGAACTGGCAATTCATAGGACTTTGTAACATTAATTCATAATACCTACTTCTGCAAGTTCTGTACAATGAGCTTTAATTTAAAGTGATACATTAGTAAATATTAATAGCAATTAATGTATTATTTATCATTCTTTTAAATTGCAATTTGCAAAAAGATTTGGTACTTATATTTCCACCAGACACAATAAGCTGAAACAAAGGCAACTTCTTGAATTCCAGTATCTAGTACTGACAAGGTGACATGCACAGAGAAATGACTTCAATCAAAGTGGTTTTCTGGTTAAACCCTGTAAGATGCATGGGGTGGTGGTCTGTTTGTGATAATTGCACATCTGAAGACTTTCAAGGTAGCCAATTAACAAATACAGGACTTCACAAATCCTGAAAATCAGTTTCATACACAAGTGGTTTAATAAAGCAGAGTTGTGAGAATGACTTCATATTATCACTTCCTCAGGACTGAATGAACTGTGCAACATTGTCCATCCTGTAAAGACAACCAGAGTGGAACTGACCTGACATTTAAGTACTGACCATTTAAAACTCAAAAGGGAACACAACCTTTTTCTTGTTTGCAATCAAGGTTGGAATACACATTCCAGAAAACTTTATAGTTTTAAATGCCTTCTAAAGTTTGTCATCTGAATCTTCCGATCAATTATATTGCTGTTTAAGCAACAAGTTTCTCCTCATAATTTTTTGAAGGATGCAGGGCTAGGAATTCTGGAGAAAATGCTGGATGGCGTCAGGTTACACACCAAGTCATACCAACAACTACTGCACCGATAGATGCTTAAGACGTGCACCGCTGAAAGTAACTTACTCTGGAACATGTTTGTCTAGGATGTGTCCCATTCAATAGCAGTGACCACGGGTCAACACCTAAAAGCAACAGTTGAATCAAACGTAGATGTTGCAACATTCAAGAACTCAGCAACGTAGCATTATTCGTAGCTGAGGGTCGACACAGATGATTTGAACACTACGGGGGTCGTCAGACTCGTTATGTAATCAGGATACCTCCCACGTATGTCATAAACTGCATGGGGTCTACATCAAATTTGATGAACATTAAATCAGGGTGTTTCCAACCATGTTGAGCATAAACATTGATGCACACTCAATGCATCAGAGTACTGTGCGTCCAAACCGAGGAGGTTTTACTTGGTCCAACCATGTTGAATGTAACTGTGCGATACACATTTAATGAACATGAAATCAGAGTGTGTCAGATTATGTTGAACACAAATGCGTGATAAATACGCAATGCATTAGAGTGGGGCCAATCATGTTGACATAAATGTGCTATCTACATGAAATTACAGTGAATCCAATCACGTTGAGCAAAAATGAGAGATACATATGTGCTCCATAAGAAATCAGAGTGTATTAAATCATGTTGAACGTAAACATGCAACATACTCAATCTACATGAAATCAGATTGCATGTGTTCAATCATGTTGAACGTAAGTGTTCCACGCACAGTCAAATTGTATTAAGTCAGAGTGTGTCAATCGATCATGTTGAACATGAATGTACACCAGGCCTGCATGCTCAGCTCGCATGAAATCAGACTGTGGCCAGCCACGTTGAACGCACGTGCCGGGTACAAACTCAATCTGTGTCTCTTTGTATAGTGCCGCCGAAGAGGAAAGTTGAAATGTAAATATTTATGTGCACATGCTCAAGGACTCTGATGTTGTTCCCTGCCACATGCAGAGTCCTTGGTTATCATCATCAAAGGAAAGAGAACAGATTGTATATCAAAGAAGGAACTGATGCATAACTGGTAATTTGTAAGTAATTTTCCAGCTAAAAGAGAATTGAAATGACTTGCTATACATTGCAGTTTATGCTGCACTTTTGCCCAAGTGGAATTTTCATCATTTCAAGTGGAATGTTCATTGGTAACATTTTTGTCGGCAGAATATCCCCCATCCCAATGCGGTAAGTGACAATGTATGGAAGATTCTTATGTTGTGACAGACGTCACTTGTACAAGATGAAAAATGACACAGAGGGCTGAATCATGTTCAATTGCTGAAAAAAATGTTCAATGACTTTACTAAAATGTATTGTCCATTCATCTGAACACATTTGTGCAAACAGAACATAATTATTGGCTCAAACAAGATTTTGAGCGTATCAGCAATGACCTGACTAGGGTTGGGTTATAGGGTTACTGATTAGGTTCCTACTGAGAAGAGACATTATTCACCTGTTTTTCATGCAAATAGATCCAACCTCATTGAAACTAAGTAAAATTATGATCTATACGATCTATAGGGACACTTTATGGTGTAAAAGATTTATGGAGATGTGACATTATACCTAAAAAGACAAATGCATGGCAGGATGTAACACTTGTGAAAAAAAGAAAGTACCCAAGTCATAGAGCCCCCAAACCCTGACAACCACTTTCAGGTGGTATCACATGCTACGTACAAGAAAATACAGTTGATATTTACTGGTAACTAAACTTTTAAAAATCCTGTAATGCTTTTTCCAGACTGTCACGCCAATGCTTTCCAAAACACTTTCATCGTCAGCTGTGGGAACTATCTATGGAATGCCTGAATGCCGAGAATCATGTTTATGCATACCATATGCACAAGGACACTATAAGGGTTTAAAAGTAAACACCAGTATGGAGGGAACCCCTAAGGAGTTTTTAATCCCAAATCCTAACCTTTTCATCATGTGATGATTGTGAATATAGCCCCCCACCCCTTCCACTCCTTTGTTTATACTCAGAGTGCCTTTTCATGTGGGTATTAGAGAAGACATTAAGCAATGGACACAGGTAGCATGCTGTTGATATGGTTGACTTGAGCATTTCAGTTTGACTTTTTTACAGCACTGGTACCAAAAATCAGAAAGTATGCATAGCGACTGAAATATTTTCACAAGAGGGATATCTAGGTCACTGAACATAACAAGAAATGGATGTGTGAACTAAACTCTACCATCCATATCTACACAGATGTAACATACCATCACCACCATCATCACCATCATCACCATCATCACCATCAACACCATCATCATCACCATCATCATCACCACCATCATCACCACCACCATCACAACCATCATCATCATCATCACCATTATCATCAAAATCATCGTCGTCACCATCACCACCATCATCATCATTGCCATCATCACGATCATCATCTTCATCATCACCATCATCATCATAATCAGATATGACAAAACTTTAAATATCATTCCACTGCCAGCTGGACAATGTGAGATCATATGGCAAGTCCAGTTACACAAGCAAGCAACGATAACAATCACCCATGACCACATCAAGTCTCAAGCTGGCGTCAGACCAGATGACATACAGATTATGCAGAGCAATATGTAGCAGCAGGCTGACCTCTCCGTACACTCTACATGATGTAAGTTTTTTTTTTTTTAAATTGGGAAGATGACTTTGCTCTGAGCTTTGTTTTAATCACAGTTATGGTTTGTCACATCAACACTGCTTCCAGGGATGAAGACGGCAGGCCGTTCCATCGCTTGTGTATATGCCTCCAAGCAGCAACATTATGTGACAACCAAAGCGATGCAAGAGCAAAACACTACACCGAGCTCATCCCTTACAATGCTCACGATACAGATCGTTTCACAGGGATGAGCATCAACTCTGCAGTGATATTGCACAGATCGGTGCATAACTATGAGTTCTCTTACAAGATATTATTACAGATCTGCTTCCTGAGATATTAATACTGACTGCTTCCAATATTAACAGATTATTGGTTTCCCAAAATTTTGTCTTAATATTAACGTACTGCTTTGAACGTGCCACAGTCTTTGGGCAACAGCTTGAACGATTCCCTTGGTAGCAAATACGGGGTTAACCAGCACAAAATATTCTGAGAGGATCCAGGGAAAAATGATGTTCAGATGGATTATTTTAAGTAAACCATGTGGTACAAATGGGCACAGTTTACGGCTTCACATAATCAAAAAATGGTAAATGTGAAAACGTCCACGATTTCCTCGGAAGGCGTGACTGTGGCAAAAACTGAGAAATGAAAAAGCTGTCTTGAAGAAGTTGCAAGTTGATCATCATGAATGATTTACTGACCTTAGTGTAGTCGCTACCTGCACGATAGATTTTCACATTAAGAGTGGATTAATTGTTGTGGAACAAAGAATGAAACTTTCTACTTTAGGTAGCTTTCATATATTCAAAGCCCCAAACCCTTCTTCCAGCACTTACTGTATCAAACATACTTATTTTGCAATATTTTTTTTTTTTGGTAACGTCCATTCTATCCATATGTAATGGACATATCATCATCAAATGAACAAAGAGGTCTTAGTCCGGTGAAAGTATGCAGACATCAGAGTTACTAAACTGGGCAACAGACCCTTCATACCAATTTGGAGGGTCACACTCAAGGCTCAACGCTGTTTGACATCGACCAGTGGCTCGCTCCACGAGACAATCTTCAGATATTTTCCAAGCAAGCGAGGCATGTTATCATTCCTAATAACAATGATAAAAAGACACACACAAAAAAAAAATGTTTCATCTAGTAAACATATCCTTTTCCAAAAAAATTTTTGACTTAATGTTCTGTGACATCCTCTTGACAGACCGACTGCACTTTTCGTACAGAGGAAACAGAAATTGTCATACCAGGAGTCACCATTTAGTGACACCAGACAATGTTATCCGGCTGAGACACATTGCCTCCAGGTTGCCTGATTTACGCTGAAAAAAAGTTTGATGACTTCTTTTTTTTTCTCTTTCCTGTGCATTACTGAAATATATACCACCACTTGTCAGGAGATGGAGCATTCTTAATGAATTTTCCAGGCTTTGGATATTATGTCTGTCTTCTATTTGTGCATACTCACCTTTTCATCTAGTAAATTTCAGTGAAATGTGATGGTGATTGCCTTCTCCTACCTCTGTTTGTTTCTGTCTTCTTCAAGTTCAAATTTATTACATTGCAATTTGTAGTTGCAACAGCCGCAGTATAATTTGAGCAGGGTTTTCGAAGAAAATCTGTGTTCAAATTTCCTTCTTTCCTTTCATTTTCTGCGACCGTGGCTATTCATGGATTCTGCCTAATTGTATCAAAGATTGCGATCGCTGATTTCTCAGTGTATCTCAGCATGGAATCAATCAATCATACCTTAGCTGTAAACCTAGTTAACAATATTTTTCTACATCAAATATTCCAAAGGATGCCAAAGGAGAAGTGTAACAGTTTGGTTGAAGAGCTTAATGAACTCTGTAGTTTCTGGAATTTAGGGGAGCATGTACGGATTTCCTTGTATTTAACTACAGAAGGCATTTTTTAACTTTTGAAGGGGATGAAACAACTGGGTTCACATCTAATTTGTGACCCACGAAAGCCCAATCACCATTCAATTTCATGTACATTTAGTTTTCTCTGGAATGTGTTTGAAGTCAAAGCCATCACATTCCTTATATGACTTCAAGCTTTGTACCAATGTTCCAATATTCCTTGAACCAACTTTTGCAATCAACTGAGACACCCTCAGGTAGTTTTCTCACACATCTGAGCAAACGCAATAATTAAATATGCAGCAATTATGGTTTCACTGAATTTCTACGAGTTTTGTGCGCCAGAAGTGTAGTCTGCATTTAAATTAGTTACTGACACTAAAATTCCTGCTCCAGAAGTCCACTTTTTCAATAATTTTCCACGACTAGTAGAAGAGGGATGACACCTGACAACAAAGTAGCATTGCCAAATATTGAAAAAGGCAAAACTCAGCAAAAAACAGAATCGATGATCAACTAAAACGTTTGGCTACAATGAACAAAAACTCAGATTACTAGACTTGGATAGTATTAGCTAGGGCACATTGCTGGACATAAAAATTCAAAACTGCACCGAAATTGCAGAGGGAGCTATAGTCGGGTTCTATCTAGTCATTGGCATATTGCCAGGAAAGTCAAAGGTCTTTCATTTTTTTCCATGGCTACAAAATCAGTGGCTAAAAACATTAAGCAGACAGCTTCCATGGATCCTTCACCTTTCAACGCTTTTGGAAACATTGGTCTCGGCAATACTCACAAACACAAAGAGATCAATGCACAAGAATATATGCCACAACTATGCAGTAGAAAGGAAAAGTGGAATTATGGCAAAAACATGGAAAAAAAAAATGAAAAGAGGAGGTGGGAGGGAAGAAATTAAGTAAGAAATTCAATTTGGGCTTTGAGCTAAGTCATAGTCTCTGGTACATCTTACACAATAATGGCAATTCTAACTTGAAGATACCACAACTGCCAGTTTCTTTGAAAAGGAATTAGTTTAGAAATGTCCAAGCAACTGTGGTTTCCTTACTTAGTACGTACAACATTCAGCAGTTGTATGGAATGAACTCACGATCCTCAGCTCACTGCTTTGACAGTACCCTTCGTACTAGACAGCCCTATGATGGTGAATTGACTACCTTTCGTCCCATTTAGTCAAACCCTGATCTGAATGCAGAATTAATTTACCCATCTTCTTCGGATGGTTCCTCCACTGGCTGTTTACTGTTAATCTTGAGTGCACGATGAGGAAAGCAAGTTCGGATATTGCCAATTACAACTTCGTGCCAGGTGGCGTTTTCCAGATCTGCCATTTGATTATTCATCTTCAGGACCGACATCCCTCTTTGATGGAGTCACAATCGAATTGAGGCGCGCATTTCCGTCTGCCGCTTGCCCAAAGAAAAAGGCAAAAACTAAAGGAATTTGCTGCATAGTGCTCTTTCTGAAATATAGCCCAAGAGTTTACCACTTTACCAGATTGATTTTCAAGCACAAATACTTCCTTAGGGTCGGCAGACTTTGAAACAAGCACCCCCTAAATATCTGGCAGGCAAAAGAATGCAGTCTGAAAACATTTGAGAATGGATTCCTACATACAGTATACCAATACAGTGCATCACTGTACAGTGTCGATGCCATCTCTTTTACTGCATTATAACATGTTTGTAATGCAATGGATGGTGTCCTCAGAAAACCACGTCCACAAAATTTTGAAACACTTCGGCAACAAAGTTACTTTCATGTCCACTAATTGAAGTGCATGATACATGAGGACTGCAGAGTACCTTTGTATCATGAATGTCAATATACAGGGAAATTATGAGACTTCCAAGATCGTTTAGTTACTACTCATGTCCTAAAACACTTACCTTGCAGAACATGCATGTCGCAAGGTACAACTGAGCACATATGCAGGCACAGCATGCAAGTACAGTGATCAGTTCAACTGGCCAAACACCGGCCCGAGCAATAGCTTTGTGGTCTCTCCAGTCTAACGACTGCCTTCCCAGCAATCTTGCATAATTTAGCTGAAGAAGTGCCGTAAATAAACGATAACGACGTTGTCTTCGTATTGACAACAAGGTATCAATAAGAATATACCCAAATACATTTGATGTCATATAAAGACATAGCACAAGACATCTTATTGCAAAGACTCTGACCACAGATGACGAATCATCAAGTGAAAAATTAACTTTGGTACATGCAATAAGTACGCATACTATTGCAATCCACAGTATGAAATAGACAGGAGTGCAGTTGTTGTGCTGGGATAGGTAAGTGTTATGTGAAGTAAATTAGCACTATCCATGCACTAACATGCAGAAATCCGTTCCCAGTTCTTCCATTTATATCGAGTTTATTAGCCTTAAAAAATTGTGACTTGCCATCATAAAAATTTTCTGACAGCAAAACTTGATGGGGGGGGGGGGAATAAAAATAGGAGAGGAAAGCCATGCATAATAAATCTCCGCCAGTATAGCTGGTAATCAAATACCCCATATTGAAGAAGGAAGTAAATGTATAAAACTTTAATAGTCTTCCACTCATTTCTATCCAGAAAAAGGAAGCCAATTTCTTCTCCTGTCGACGTGCGAATATCATTTTGTTATTACCCTCAATGAAATACCACAGTCACTTCTACTCAAAAATGTTTCAAAACCTGTCAATTTCCATCAAGGTCGATCGTGATGATGGAGTGAGTTCTTCAAAACAAGTCTAGCAAATTAAACTTAGATCAAGCCTCTGGACACTATCAACCCTTTCTTTTCTTTCTGTTTGATTTCAATTCAATCATTGTGATAAAATTTCATATTTCATATCCCCCTCATATTTGCATATACTGTTAAGGGTTCAATTTTCAACTAAATTTACAAGGAAAGTTTGATGACATGAAAGTCAAAAGACCCTGGCAGTAGCAGAGGTCGTAAAGATGAGAGAGTGAAAATACGGTAAGAATCAATACAACTTCTCGTCAGTCTTCAGAGTACAATCTCATTCAAACATAACCTGACATTTCTTTAAGACGATATCATTACAGTTGCTGTGAACGTCACATCTTTTCAACAATTTATTTATGATATCACCATTAATAATTAGACCACTTCTGCAAGCACCACAATCAGGAATTGTGATAAAGTTTTTCAGGTTGTGTACTAAAAAAACAGGTAGTACTATGGTTTACTGCACCATGCAGCTTTTGGCAGCATCTGTAGGAAATGCCCTGGACAGAGGAATGGCAGATTTTGTGGGAAGTCACAGGGCAGAGGGTGGGGAAACATGCATGTGGAGGTGGTGCACTTGTGTATGTCATTAGTTTGAGTGTACATATTTTTTGTGCTGTGTAATTCTCATGACTACTACTATATGGTGATATAAATGGCACTACTTGCAATTATCAACATATCTTGACTGTGTAATTACTGTACATGTTTTATCCATAGGATGATACATGGTCACCTGACTGAAATGGGCCAATAGGAGTGGAAGATTCTTCCGAGTACAGCGTGTATGAATGTATCTTAATTGTGTAATTTATTTCTGACAGACATTGTCTAAGATACTTTCTGAAAGTGGCAAATGTTCATTTGATTTAAAACCTTTATTACAGCAAACCCTGCAAAATAGGCAAACATTTACCATCTCTCAATTCATACAGTTTTCACAAGCATTGCATGTACACACTGATGCTACTGTATTCAGGCAACCTAATAATAACTGCTGACTGCCAATTTTCATAGCAATGCCAGGTTGGGTTAAAGTGAACATTACCTTATAATGTTCATGATCTTCTTGAAGAAAAAGAAACAAAACGGAGCTGCTGAAAAAAAAATCGTTCCAAACCTATAAAGGGCCAAGTCATCAAGCCACAAATTGTCAGAGCTACTTAGCAGATTAATCATCTGGATGTACCCTATGAGCAATGGTCACTTTGGACACTGAATCAAAGTGCAGATGGACATTACAGAGACCTTAGAAACATCAAAACTTTGACGTATATTGTCCATAATTATGTACCTTTGTCTTTTTTCAGAGCGCTTTGTCGTTGACTAACTGAGAGTAACCTTGATTTTATGTAGGAAGGTGTTCCAAAGAGGAAGGAAGCCAAACAAAGTAAATTGAAATACCAAAGCAAAAAAAGAAGAAAAAAAAAGAAGACTATATTCTTTGCTTCATGCAATTACGTGTCTGGGACATTGTCTTTAAATATGTGTTCTTTGCTTCCCACCGTCCGTCGAAGGCAGCATGTTTCACACCTACCTACTACAGAGCAGAGTTCCACGCCGAAATCAGACTACCATTGACGTCACTCAGGAATCCTTTTTGGTCCGTTTAATACTCAAGCCTCATCAAGCGCACTCACGCATCGGCGATTCAACATTAGAGTATGACCGTATTGTTCGTAATCGAGTTAGCCAATTTGGGTACATGTGATCAATTTTCAGGAGTAGTCAGAAGAGGAAGCTTGGTGAAAGGATAAAAGCCTCCTTCATTTTAAACTGACGTCATCAGGCTCAACACTTGAGGTAATTCTATATCCCAACTTTTCCTTCTTTTTTTTGGCTTCACTTTTCTTTCTGCTGTTTGCTTTCTTCCTCCAACATTGGTCCGCTTCACAGAACAACATATGTACATCTAAATAATGACACACGTAAAGGTAATCGAAGGAAAAGGGCCTACAATCCCTGCTTTTGGCAAGTAACTTTCCCTGAAAGATTCTCAAAACTCAAAATGCGTCGGCATCGACACCAGAAAGAATTCATTCCTCAACTAAGTGTTGTGCACAAAGTATGAACTGCAAGACTTAATCATCAAACAAGTGTTCTTCTGTTACAGGAGGAGTTTGTGAATTTGAAACTCACATGCCGAACAGTTTCCAATCACTGGTACTGGTTACTAATTAACAATACAGCCTGCTTGCAATCTCTATTCATGCAAGGAATTGTGGGATACATGGAAGATAAGCAAACAGTGCTCCCCATATATAACATGAAAACACACTTATTGACAGATTATAAGAAAGTTGTTTAGATGAAAAAGGTTTACATGCCGTTCAAGACAGAACTGCAGGTGTGAACCATCTGTTACATCAGCGGCAGTTGGTCTTATTAAACGTGACGATTTGAAGAATCTTCTAAAGTGAAGGAAACACGTGTTGAAGGTACAACAATGCCTTTGTTAATTTTCCCATTTGAGGATGCGCACATGCACAGCCAAAAATGCAAAAGAGGCTTGTGAGTTAAGGTGAAGAGAAAAAAACAAAACCAATGTCCAACCAAATGCAGAATGTGTATGTATGCATCTGTTTCGTTAGCAGTATCATCCTTTCTGATATTAGAATCATCATGCAATGGTTAAGCAGACATACCCCCCTCTCTTCCTCATCCCTTTCCCTCACCCACCCCTTTCTCTGCATTCCTCCCATTCCATTCCTGGTAAATCTATGAGAAAGTGTACTATACTCCTTCACGTTCTTCAAATTTGGCTTGACAAATCATAAAGGTAAGAATGTGATCATCCAAATATTCTTTTCTTCAGCTGATAAAATGCCACAGGCCTCCATTTCAATCAGTATGGCCTCTACTGTTGGCTTCCCTACAAACTTCTTGCACAACATGTAGGGGATGTTAATTTAACTCACCCTGCTAATTGAACTGAGGGGGCAACAAAATGATATACTTACCCTCCAAAGGAGTTTAATGTTAAACATTGCGATGATAAAAGCAAATCAAACTAATTGACATTCATACATAGTGAAATCAGTTACCTACAGTAAAACACGAAAACCTCGAGGAAAAGACCAGGGTGTCTCTCTATCCATCTATTTATTTCCAGTATGACCACTGTGTTTTTTACACCAAAATTCAGTTACCTGTACATTCAATAGATCTGTTGGCCTATACTTGCACACTTAATAAAATTTGTAAAAAAAAGAGTGCACTAAGTTGCATTCCGTTTACCAAGGAAATTAACACCACATTGAGGGAATTTTTTATTTAAAAGAAAGCAGTAATGCGATGATCGAACCACCATGGAATTTGCAGAACCTGCTGTGTAGACATTAAAGGAAATAAATTACAATGGAAATATTGACTGCATTGCCAGCCATGGACCTCCTTGCATTGATGTCACATACTGAAACAAAAACAAGGGCACCCTAGCTAAAGACAAACAAACAAACAGTTTATACAGCTAGCCTAGGCATGTACAGATTGAATGGCAGAGATGCAGCTTGGTTAAATTGAGGAGCTTGCCATCGAGGAGGGAGCCTCAATGTATCCTTGCGACATCACGTGCAAGGAGTCTATTGATATGTACACACAATGATCAGGACAGGGACAAAAAACCGTAATGCTTCCCCCACCTTACAATAACTACCATTAGTATTGTTGAACATCAATAATCAGTTCTTTGGATTATTTGGAATCAATTTCCATGACTTTCCAAGAAACAATTACAAAATTTTGCATGACCTTTCTCCTGATGTTTTACTTAACATTTTCCACTACATCGGCATAATCCAATGCTACAATGACATCGAGAGAAATATTAAATTTTGATAGAATATACAACTTTGATTTTACAAGTGAGAAAGGAACTTTTCAGGGGCTTCACAGTTCACACTATTTCCCTGAATTTCAAAACTTTTCCAGGCCTTGAAATAATTATCCAAATTTTCATGGCTTTTCCCCGTTTTCCATGACCTCAGGAACCCTGTGTAGACTGGAAAGTGGTTGTGATAAGACTGTGAAGTATACTAGAAAATGACGGGAGATACTTAACGTGAGCCTACCTCAAACACAAGGGGAGTAGACATCAGACAGGAAATGATAGACTGAGTAGCTTCATTCAACTGAACAGGATTAGCAACAGGGTTGGTGACTTTTTTTTTTTAAGTCATGATTTAAATCAGAGATATAAATAAAAAACAGTTACTTTTGATTTAAGTCATGATGTTAAGCCAGGAACCGCACTATGAAATGGCCAACTTCAATTCACACGATCATTAACAGCATTAACTGATACAGCAATATGCTAGTATTTTGTCAAAAACTACACTTCCTAATATTCTTCTAAATCATGATAACTAATCATCATCAATTTTAAAATTATTGTATCATTATGCAAGCGTGAAGACTGATATGTAAAATTTCAATCATTAACTGTGTTGTTGCTGGATTGGGATTTACTTCTCTGGAATACGTTCTCTACAAAAATTCTGATCTACTTCTAAAAGTTTAAGGGAAGGAAAAGCTCGATACCAGTTTGTTCTGGGAACTGCATTAATAAGGGTAAACAGCAAGTTCATCCAACTTTTTCTTACACTTACTCGATAAAATATCGGTAAAATTGCTAATCACCTGCAGCTCTGGCCTTCTAACATTTTCTCCAGGCTCGCTGTTGATAACCTAGATGCCAAATCTTAGGCTACTTTTCTACCACACCACACATACTTTTTTGTGCTTGTGACATTTCTCCCTTTACAAAAGGCAATTTCTTCAACAACCGATATCTTGTGGAAAAACATGCTTGAAATGAGAACACACTCTGTAGTGTCCTTCAAGGGGTAATGGAACTAAATCTTCACTTTCTGTTTTTACAAACGTGCATGTGTACCGTAGATATACTGCAGTCTCACCAAAGATGACACGGTACGACTTCAATCAGACAAATTTTCCATTACTTTTCGAAACATCCCTCACCCATCATAGGAGTTTACTTGTTTCTCTTGTTGTTTCCTCTTGATTTTATACACATGTACAAATTCCCTTGCCACATGAAAGGCTCATTCAAGAGAACCAGTACTATGTGGAGCATTACATAAAAGTATTTCTGTTCAAGCTATTCAGACCTATTCTGCATTCCTTTTTCTACAATACAAATAAAAATGAAGAAAAATGCAGGGTATTAACTTCCATGATATCAATATTCTTAATCAAAGGCATGACCCATATAACTGTCCTCATTCTCCATCTCATCATCATCATCATCATCATCATCATCCTTAAAAAACACTAGGAAAAAAAAAAAGAGAGGAGAGAGAGAGAGAAGAAAGGTGCAGCAAAAGCAAATTGATCTCAGCTAACGGCCTGGCAAAATAACTGGAGTACGACACAATGCTCTCGAAAATTTCTGGAATGCCAATTTACGACAACGACGGCGGCGGCAACGCGGAGCTCCAACCTATCCAGTGGACAATTAACATAGACACGCTCCCAGACGACTCCCATGCTGGAGCTCGTTTGTGGCAAATCGGGTGAACAAACTTTTCTTTACTTTGTACTTCGTCTCTTCATTCCTTTATCTTTCTCTCTCCCTCTCTCCCTCTCCTCCCCGGTTCTCGCGTTCCGCTGAGGAGTGGGATGAAGATTACTGCAGTAACTCATCTCACCAGGCCGACCCAATTACATGAATGTTGTGGTTTACTACACACTGTCAATTTTTTTTTTTTTCACAGAAAACTTTAAGCTTCTTCTGTCCGAATGATTTAGAGCGAGTTTACAATTATTGACGTCATGCGGAGGGCCTTCCACAGAAAATGGTTGTGATTTTTGCTTGCTCTGGCTATTATTTCAAGCTACATCGAGACCGATTCCCAGGGCATTGTGTTTGATCTAATTAATAGCTGTAAAGCATAGAAACAGCTGTAACTTGAGAAGAGGACTTGTTTTCTTTGGGATTATGTAGAGGGCATCAAACAGCACATTTTCCATCCTTCATTTTCTTTCTCCTTTTTTTTTTTTTTGTTAATAGCAAAAACGAGAGAGTTCCTCTGGAGAGGAAAAAGTGAGTCACTAAAAAAGTGTTCATCATTCGCAACATTTGAGTCAAGGAAATGGATCTTCTACAATAATTCCATCCCTATGGAATGAAATATATACTTCAACAGATAAGAACACCTAGTCAAAAAAAAAATTAACATTGTTTATTCAGGGCAGATAATTGAAAGCTTTGTAATGGCATTTTTCCTCCTCTTTTCTTTCTTCCAGATTGACAGAAGAGATAAACGTAGAACATGTTCCCCACAGAGATGAGAATTGAGGGATTTAAACAAGTCTGTGGATTGCAGCCCACATTTCATGAAGCGATGAATGCAGACACATCGCTCAGAAAGAGCTTCCTTAAACACTTCGAAATCAAACTTTCACCAAGCAGATGGGACTTGAGTGGCCAGATTTAACTAGGCTGTGAATTTCCAACCCACATTTTATGAAGAGATGAATGCAGACATTTTGCTCAGAGGGAGCATCCGTAAACACTGCAAAAAGGTTCGCAGCGGCTACAAGAAGTCTGATAGCACAGAAGATGTCCGAGAAGGGCTTCTTACAAAGAATTTACAGCCATGGCGTTACTTCGAAAGTTACACAAAGAGTCCAAAAAATTGTGGTTTATCATTGTTAACAACTGTTTAATTTCACCAGGGGTTGGATTTATCTTCACAAGTGATTTCAAAGCTTGCAGAAGACTGATGGAAAATGCTGGCATTGTGACCCTCTTTGTCTGACAAAAAAGGGAGAATGATCTTCGCATACCATTACTACTAAATTTTAGTAAAAGCTTATACATAATTTTAGCATGAACAAATTTTGCCTACGTGGGGCATGTCCTCTTGATGGACACACAGTGAGACCAAGGCATAAAGATCTTTGCCATTTTGAAAAAAACGTATTAACAAATTTTTATTTCTTCTTTTACTATCTACCCTTAATGGCCATCGTGCACCACAGATTTTGGATGCTGTAAATCGACTTCCGATGATCGGAGCTAGCCGCAGGTATCGAGTAGGTTTCAACATAAACTTCCAAAATAAATTGCATCCCTGTGCACTATTCAGTGTTTCCATTTCATACAAAAAGGATATAATAAAAACAAGAAAGGGGTTTAAATCATAGAAGTTTTAAATCATTACAAATACCACCTGCCAGTGAAAGAGTGTAAATACCATCAAGCTAAATAGACAAGAATATATAACAAGAAAAAAAGAAAAAGACAGCAAACAGTAGCCCTTGTTGACTTTAATCAGTGAAGTTACACCATTCAATACTTCCTCCTTCCTTTTCATTTCGTCTTCCCTACCACCTCTGAAGGACTTACCATCAACAATATTTCAGTTTCAAAAATATTTGCTCATAATTACAGAAAAAAAAGGGGATGAGGCAGAGGGGTTGTTTTCTCCTGAAGGTCGCTTGATACTCACAATCATATTTCAAGGGATCTCTTTTCACACTCTTTTGATAATCTGCCTCTTCAACAAATCCGCTTCTCTGACAAAACAAAAATTTGTCTTGATAAAGGATGGACATGACGCGTTTTATCTTGAATGATCTTCAATGGTAAGGGAAGGATAGACAGGTATTAACCTCAGTACATACACACATAGCGATTACCTTGAAAGCAGATCAAATTACAGATGGTAAACATCAATGACACTGAGGCAGCCAATGATAGAATGTCAAAACTTCCGACAATACATCACAAGAGGGACCACTGCCTCTGACAAACAACATACTTTTCAGTCAGAGGGAAGGATCTTCGAAACAACGGCAAAAGCATTTTCCCAGGGCGGAGGCCAGCGTGTCCATCATGGGGGCGGTGTCCCTCAGTTTCTCCGTTAAACTGATGCTGCTGCGGCCACTTCAGGAATCAGGACCCATGGGGGCAAGGCAAGGATTGGTCCAAAACACGGTATCTCAAAAACACAGACGTGGTCGTGACAGCCAGCTTGCGAGAACTCCCTGCAGTTTCTATTTGGCTCGGATCACCCAGGGCAACCTGACTTTGCAATGCAAAGATTAAACCTTTAGTGTAAGTACAGGGGAAAAAAAATTAATAAACATTACAATGCTTTGTAATTTTGCACATTTCCCTGTATCATCATGATGTCCCTCATGCTGGCCTACATGAAATTCCCAGACCTCACTAGTATGGGTAATCACAAGTGACTATAGAGGTTTTGCATGTGACGTCATAATTAGCAACTGTTGCTACGCCGCCAAATTGGAAGGAATCAGTTTTTCAGGTAGCTTTCACAAGGCCCTCCTGTTTCAGTAACACTGCGTTGTGGTTATTACGACATTTTCATATCCTTCATCGTATAACCGGTCATAGACGGCAAATGACTCTTAGCTGCGTAGCCAGCCGTAGGCTGTACAAATCAGAGAGGCCAGAAGCCCCATCTGAAATTCAACCTATTTCCTGCAAACGAAGAAAGAAGCAGACGTGTTGGTAATAAGCAGCAGTATATCACCATGCCGTTCGGTATGGCGTGGCATGCACGTGTGTAACCACATTGTTTCGTTTTCCATCCAATGAGGCATTTCCATCGCGAAAGTAACGGCACTGCAAACCTCTATACTTGTAGTCTCGTACCCCTTGCTTACGCCAATAGATGTGACGTGAATAAAGCCAATACATTAGGCAAGCTACGGTGAGCAATATCCCATGGAGAATGACACCATGAACGATTACCAAAACAATATCTCGGTCTTTTCACACCGTTTGATCCCCTCTAA